>JANRMT010062791.1:227293624-227349766 GCA_026402145.1 Polypterus bichir lapradei
ATACCATATTATTTACTTCCACTTTGAAAAAGCCTTTGGTGCTTTGCATCATGAGGCAGTAGTCAACATATTACAAAAAGGCAGAGAAAAAGTGTAGGGACAAGTGCCAAAGTAATTCACGATAAGTAAATAACACTTTATTCTGAACCTTTTGTAAACTGGTTTGTGTTAACTAAAAAGTTGAGTGCCACTAGGATTTAATGCAAAGTCTGCTGATCTTTCAGTTTTTTGATAAAGATCTGGTTAAAGATGTAATTGCTTAGTTAAATTTGCATAGTATAATATGAATTCTAACTCCTGTTTAATCCAGTTCAAGATTGTTAGGGACTGGAGCCTGTCTAGCAGCATTCTGCGCAAGCCAGAAACTAGCTTTGAACAAACATGCCAGCCCATCGTAGGGCCCCCTTACACTGACACTATCATGGGGTACATTTAGAGTTGGCAGTTATCATAAATGTTTTTGGGGATGTTTGCCCGGAGGAAATCCCATACAGATGAGAAGAATGTGCAAAGACCTCACAGAAAATAATTAGGCATGGGATTTAAACCCAGGATGCAGAATCTGTGAGGCAGCAGTGCTAACTAAAGCAACTGCCATGCCGCCCAAATAAAATTGGTAGATGACACAAATTTAATTTACAGATACCCTTGTGTCGGTAAGTACCTACAGATACTTACTATACATCTGGAGAAACTTCAGAAAAGGGCTGCAGTATGCGGCAGAGAAAGTTATATATCAAATCTTATACGTTGGGAACATAGTTTAAATGTAGCTACACAAGAAGAAATGTAAAGCTATAAAATTTACAAATAGAAATATTGTGAAGCTAGAGGGTCCTATGGTACAACAATAAGTATACAGGAGTCATTAAAACATATACTGTACTGTAACTGGATGTTGGGTTATATAGTACAATTACCATGTGGAGTAAAAATCAAGAGAAAAACGTAATAGCAAACCTTGAGGCCAAATCTGGAATACTAAGTGCAATTTTGGTTTCTGTATCGTAATTGTTACATAAAACCTCTCTTCTGCACTATTTCTAAAGAAGTTCGCTTCATTCAAGTGTAGAGAGCAATAAGGTAGGAAGAAAGGTTGGAAGAAGTCAACTTGGGTGTGTTCAGTGATTTTTACAGTAATTCTGAATATTTTCTATTCTGTTCTGTCTACAGAGGATAAAAAAGGAAACTTCTACTTACTGTAACAGATAATACCATGGAGCAAATATGTGTGAACATTAAGGAAGAGGACTGTGGATGTGGATGGGAATCTATGCAGCATCAGAGTGCCAAAATTAAGGAGGGAGGTTGTGAGTTGGTGGCAATCGATATTAAAGAAGAATCTTCTCCAATATCTGATAGCACTGACAGGCAGAAAAATGAAATTGTAAATAGCGTCAAGGAAGAAGATATTAAATTGGAATTCGTCCCTCAGTATCTGTGTCCACATGAAGATGTGCCTGGATTAGGCCACAGACCAAATCATTCAGTCCATGTAAAATTGGAATCTTTGGAGTCCGACGTGAAAAGGACCATGGAATCGTCATTTCCAAGTCTTCCAAGTGAAGGTAGGTGCCAGTTCTTGGGACTGATGTTGTATACCCTGAATGGTGTTCACTTGGATTTATACTGAACCTGAAAATATTTTTATGATCTATGAATTTTCTGCTGAAAATATAAAGGTTATGTAAACCACATCATTATTCCCTTAGTGTGCCATAATATTATATTTTCAAACCTGTTTGACCTAATTTATGGAACCCATGGTAACCAGAGCCTATCCTTGCTTTGCCAGTCACAAGAGAGGAAGCAGGTCCAGTCTATATCTGAGCCCACACACTTTTACACTAATATATGGAGTTGCCAGTTAAACTAATCAGCACTTATTTGGGGATATGGGGAGGAACCCCAGGGGAAACCCCATTTAGACACCGGGATTACATGCAAATTGTGTACAAACAGTGACCAGTCATGGTAGGTGAACATAAGACAATGAATCTGTGAAGAAGTAGCAGTACCGTGCTGCCCCACTAATATACTTACTAGTTGTTAATTAAGCAGACCATTTCTCCAAGCACAATTTATTGGTTTTAATTTTCCCAAAGTTCTAGCGTCAATTGCAGTAACTTGGTTTTTACAGGTATTAAAAGCACACACAGGAGTTTGATGCTACAGGGAAATTTCTGTGATGTCAAAGTGACCTCAATGTGAAGCAGTGGCAGGAGCCACCATTTAAAGTTAAAGTAATTTTATATTGCTTTTCATAAATTAGTGACAATAAAATTGTAAAGAGTATGAAAGAAGTCTAACACCAAGCACAAGATAATTATCCTTCTTTGGCCAAGGAGAAATAAATACAGTGCTATGTACCTTATTAACACATATAGAAAGAAGACAAAGGAACTGGTACTTCCTAGCTGTTTAAATAGGTAATAAGTTTTGTGTATTTTCCTTACCTTTCTGTTCCTCTACAACACACGTTGGGTCCTCTGCATGTAGAACTAATACTAACAAATTTGATGATGTCCATGTATATATATATACACACACACACACACACACAGTGCATCCGGAAAGTATTCACAGCGCATCACTTTTTCCACATTTTGTTATGTTACAGCCTTATTCCAAAATGGATTAAATTCATTTTTTTCCTCAGAATTCTACACACAACACCCCATAATGACAACGTGGAAAAAGTTTACTTGAGATTTTTGCAAATTTATTAAAAATAAAAAAACTGAGAAATCACATGTACATAAGTATTCACAGCCTTTGCTTAATACTCTGTCGATGCACCTTTGGCAGCAATTACAGCCTCAAGTCTTTTTGAATATGATGCCACAAGCTTGGCACACCTATTCTTGGCCAGTTTCGCCCATTCCGCTTTGCAGCACCTCTCAAGCTCTATCAGGTTGGATGGGAAACGTCGGTGCACAGCCATTTTAAGATCTCTCCAGAGATGTTCAATCGGATTAAAGTCTGGGCTCTGGCTGGGCCACTCAAGGACATTCACAGAGTTGTCCTGAAGCCACTCCTTTGATATCTTGGCTGCGTGCTTAGGGTCGTTGTCCTGCTGAAAGATGAACCGTCGCCCCAGTCTAAGGTCAAGAACGCTCTGGAGCAGGTTTTCATCCAGGATGTCTCTGTACATTGCTGCAGTCATCTTTCCCTTTATCCTGACTAGTCTCCCAGTTCCTGCCGCTGAAAAACATCCCCACAGCATGATGCTGCCGCCACCATGCTTCACTGTAGGGATGGTATTGGCCTGGTGATGAGTGGTGCTTGGTTTCCTCCAAACGTGACGCCTGGCATTCACACCAAAGAGTTCAATCTTTGTCTCATCAGACCAGGAAATTTTGTTTCTCATGGTCTGAGAGTCCTTCAGGTGCCTTTTGGCAAACTCCAGGTGGGCTGCCATGTGCCTTTTACTAAGGAGTGGCTTCCGTCTGGCCACTCTACCATACAGGCCTGATTGGTGGATTGCTGCAGAGATGGTTGTCGTTCTGGAAGGTTCTCCTCTCTCCACAGAGGACCTCTGGAGCTCTGACAGAGTGACCATCGGGTTCTTGGTCACCTCCCTGACTAAGGCCCTTCTCCCACAATCGCTCAGTTTAGATGACCAGCCAGCTCTAGGAAGAGTCCTGGTGGATTTGAACTTCTTCCACTTACGGATGATGGAGGCCACTGTGCTCATTTGGACCTTCAAAGCAACAGAATTTTTTCTGTAACCTTCCCCCAGGTTTGTGCCTCGAGACAATCCTGACTCGGAGGTCTACAGGCAATTCCTTTGACTTCATGCTTGGTTTGTGCTCTAACATGAACTGTCAACTGTGGGACCTTATATAGGCAGGTGTGTGCCTTTCCAAATCATGTCCAATCAACTGAATTTACCACAGGTGGACTCCAATTAAGCTGCAGAAACATCTCAAGGATGATCAGGGGAAACAGGATGCAGCTGAGCTTAATTTTGAGCTTCATGGCAAAGGCTGTGAATACTTATGTACATTTGCTTTCTCAATTTTTTATTTTTAATAAATTTGCAAAAACATCAAGTAAATTTTTTCACGTTGTCATTATGGGGTGTTGTGTGTAGAATTCTGAGGAAAAAAACGAATTTAATCAATTTTGGAATAAGGCTGTAACATAACAAAATATGGAAAAAGTGATGCGCTGTGAATACTTTCCAGATGCACTGTATGTATATATGTATGTGTGTGTGTGTGTATATATATATATATATATATATATATATATAGAGAGAGAGAATGAATTATGAGGTGCATTTCTCACCTCTTGTTTGCTTTTTGACTTCCACTAATGGTAGACGGACTTCCATTACCCACTGTGAAAACATTGTTCAATCACCATTATAATTGTAAGAGCCAATCTTAGAAAGTTAAAGTTTTAAGTTAAACGCATATTAATGTTTGCTTAATTTGAATAGAATATAAATTTCTTTCATAGTCATATCTTATGGTATAGTCTTTTCCCCCTATAAGTTAGCAAGAGATAGAACCTTCTTACTGTAACTGAGAAACAGTGTGATAATAAGCTCAGTTGTTGTTTAGAACAGGTCCCAGTACATAGGGACTGAAAAGACTTATTTTAAACTTAGAAATGGGAAAAGCATACAGTTTTCTGACCGTTTTGAAATGGTTCAGAAATGTTTAGTAAATAGTAACGATTTGAGATATAACAAGATTAAGCTTAGAATTTGACTTTTCTTAATATTAATTTCCCCTTTTTTCCTGTTTTAATTTTCCTCTTTTTTGTGTGAACTGTTTTACTTTAAAACTTAACTAAACTTTTAAAAATGAAGATATTTTGTCTGTGGAATGATTTCTGCGTGTCAGGCTTTTGTTGAATGCCATTTTTTGAGTTGAAGCTGCTGAACTTTAGTAATTTTGGGAAAACGCAGCTACAATAATGGTCGATCACTTTTTCATATGGTGTTGCCCTTTGAATGCCTTGAGAAGTCTTTCAGGCAAAGTTCTCTTTTTTTTTATGAAAAATGCCAATCTGACATTCATTTTTCTTCACATTGACTAATAAATGTAGTGATGAGCATTGCTGCAGAAGCTCTCATTCAGTGGGATAACTTAATCTATAATCACCTTAAACAGTCAGGGTTTACTCCCAATGAAGTTAAAAAAAGTATCGCTCAGTGGTAATGATGGAATAGCACTCACTGTCCAGGTATACTTCCTTTCTTCTCCCACCAAAAGCTGTGAGCCTGGGTTGGGAATGGTGCAAAGCCAACATGTCTCTTAATGGCATTAGATCAATTCTTCCATAATATTGGGTCCTGCTTTATTCTTAGCACAAAGAGTGATGAGGAGACTTAAAAGCAACTAAAATAAGTGTGGACAGGCCCCATACTGGAGATGGTGAGTTTCAGGGGGGTGGGGGTGCAAAGTAGCAACCAAATTGTTTTTGGTCAAAATCTCTGACTGACGATGCATTGTGTGCGGGTGCACTGTCATGATGCAAAAGGCAGTTTTGCCTGCACCACTGCTCCAGATGTTTTCTTCCAGATGCTCAGTAGTTTAGTGCAAGGTTGCTGTTCACTTCCAAACTCTTTATTAACAAGTCTGTTGATGTTCAAAAATTATATTGTTATTATCTTAAAGTTCGGTATGACCTGATATGCTTTTTTTCATCTTGCAGGGAAAAAACAATTGACAAGGTCTTCTGCAATTGTGAAATAAATGTCAGAAATACGCCTCTCGGTCATATTTGCACAATGCAGCTTGGCAAGCCGTTAAACAAAACTTTAGGCATGTGATACCTAGTGGCATTGTTGATAACTTCACCCTATTCACTTGACCAATTCTGGAATTATTTGGGTTCCCCTTTTTTATATTTGAATAATGCCCGATACTGGCCAGCTGCTCTTTTGCAGGAAAAAGAAAAGGTACAGTGGCATGCAAAAATTTGGCCCCCCTTGCTTAAAATGTCTATTACTGTGAATGGTTAAGTGAGCAGAAGATCAACTGATCACCAAAATGAATTAAGTTAAAGATGACACATTTCTTTAATATTTTAAGCAAGATTACATTTTTATTTCCATCATTCATAGGTACAAAATACCAAAAAAATGAAAAGTTTGGGCTCCCAATATCGTCAGTACTTAGCAACACCCCCTTAGGCAAGTATCACACCTTGAAAATGGTTTTTGTAGTCGGCTAAGAGTCTTTCTGTTCTTACTTGGGGTATTTTCACCCATTCGTCCTTGCAAAATCAAAAGGCTTTTGCAAGATCCTTGGGCCGTCTTACACGCACTGCTCTTTTGAGATCAATCCACAGATTTTCAATGATGCTTAGGTGGCGGAACTGTGAGCTTGTGACTTGTAAATTTTGAGGTTTATTTCAGATCATTATCTTGTTGTAGGTCCCATCCTCTTTTTAACTTCAAGTTTTTTAGATGGTTTGATGTTATGTTTCCAGAATTTGCTGGTAGTTATTTGACTCCATTCTTTTTTCTGCCACTGGCTGCAACACAAGCCCAAAGCCTGATCGATCCACCCCCATGATTAGTAATTTGAAGTGTGTTTTTTTTTCCTGGAATTCAGCCTTTTTTTCTCCAAACATACCTCTGCACATCGTGGCCAAGAAGTGCTGTTTTGACTTAATCAGTCCACATGACTTATTTCCAAAATGCATCAGGCTTGTTTAGATGTTCGTTTGCAAACTTCATCTGCAGAATTTTGTTGCTAGGACGCAGGAAAGTTTTTTTTTTTTTTTTTCTGCTGACTCTATCGTGAAGGTCATATTTGTTCAGGTGTCGCTGCACAGTAGGATAGTAGACGACCACTCCAGAGCCTGCTAAATCTTCCTGAAGGTCTTTTGCAGTCAAATGTGGGTTTTTATTTGCCTTTCTAGAAATCCAAAGAGCAATCTTTTCCAAAAGTTTTCCAGACTTCAACTTTTCCTGTTAACTGCTATTTCTTAATAACATTACAAACTAAGGGAACAGCTACCTGAAAACGCTTTGCTTTGTACCTGTAGCCTTCTCCTGTTTTGTGAGTGTCAATTCTTTTATATTTCAGAGTGCTAGGCAGCTGCTTAGAGTAGCCCATGGCTCCTGATAGTTGGAACGTCAGTTGGGACGTTTGAGGAGTCAAAGAATTTATACAGCTTTGACATTTTGCATCACCTGGGGTTACCTAGCAATGACTGTGAACAAGCCATAGTCCTAACGAGCTAATGAAAGTCTGAGACCACCTTGGGAAAAGTTATTAGAGACCTCAAATATCTTGGGGTGCCCAAACTTGTGCATGGTGCTCCTTTCCTTTTTTCACTTTGTGATTGTACAAAACAAAAACAATACATTAATCTTGCATAAAATGCTGAAAAAATTTCTCTTCTTTAACTTTATGCCTTTTGGTGATCGGTTCATCTACCGTTCACTTAACTATTCACAGTGACAGACATTTTAAGCAAAGGAGCCCAAACTTGTGTACGCAACTGTAACTTCAAACTCTTTATAATGCAGTATTGATTTTTCCTTACAATATTTTTTTATAATCAGATTACCCACAATCAAATCAGCAAATCAAATGGTATTTGTCAGGTACAAATTATACATCACTGCATGGGGTAGAATGTAAAAAACTTTTATGAAACATCTCCTGTATCCCAGGCAGTTGCTTATTTATTTATTTTTTTCTCTTCTTAAGTGTTTTATCAGCTATGGACACTAAGGTGCCGTCCCACCTGTGAAAAATCAGAATTTTGAATATACTCTAGAGCATTTAAAAATAAAAATCTGTGACAAGAACAGTCTATTCGGCCCGACAAGCTCATACATACTATTTCTCTACATTTGTCCAGGTTAACATCAAGTCAAGATACTAAAAACTTCAATTGCAAAAAATAGAATCATAAACTTACTTTTTGACATTAGAACTATTGTGATGAGAACAAGCCATTCATCCCAATAATCTTGTCCATCCTATCCACCTAGATTGCTCAAGATAATATCAAGACATAATTTGAAGGTCCCTAAAACAGGGCACTAGACTGTCAGTAAAACACAAATGCAACAAAGAAATTTAATTTGTGACAGTAATTAAATTTTAGTCACCATTTGTGACTGACACACAACTTACTTTTTCCAGGGTGATACGTGATCATATTTTTATCTGCCATTATTTACGTCTACCTTTAAAAACTTTTTCCCCATCAGGGCCGGATTTAGACTTGATAAGGCCCTAAGCTATTTGAGACATGGGGCCCTTTATAAGTCCAGATATGCTGTAGTATATTTAAGTATATATGACAATTGCTCACTCGGACAATTTGTTTTGGGGGCCCCCAAGAAGGCGGGGGCCCTAAGCTATAGCTTGTGTAGCTTATACGTAAATCCTGCACTGTTCCCCATCCATATCCACAGCTAGTCATGTGCATAAAGGTAATTCATCCGTATGCATGCATCACAGACATTATCATTATACTTGACTTCCCACAGCATGAACTTTAGCTGTTTTATAGGTTGGTTGGTTGGTTGGTAGATGGCTATTTGAACTGATTTTGCATCCATAGGAGGAGAAAACACCCATCACAAAGTGATTTATCATTTGAGGAGTAACTTCTTCACAAATAAGTGAAGTGCGATAGATGCCATTGCTAATGTTATACAGCATTCATTACATGATCATAATGTTCAGTCTGCAGTACTGAAGCATATTTAGTACACATAGGTGGTCCTAGTCTATCATGAGGGAGGCAGATGTATTTGATACAGATGATCCTTTTAGTATTTAAACCTGTTCATAACTGACAAAATGTTAGATATAATTGTAACTGAGAACATCAGACAAGAACAGTGACTGATATAGCACTGCACACTGCAACAGAGTTTCGAGGTGAAATTAAAAATGAGATCAGTCATAAAGAGTTTGGAAGCCTTTAAAACTTGCAACACATCACTTGTTTGATTTTTTTGAAAAAGCTGGTCAGGGAGCTGCAGGGAAAATGACGTTTTCCAAGAGAACAAAAAATTTAGAGCAAGAATCAGAACCATAAAAATGCTTGTGATCATGTAATTGTGATGTGTTCCCCAACAGAGGACGCTGTAGCCTGGGTCATATCTCACACATGCTAAAAAAAACTTTAAATAACTGAAAATAAAGTTTAATGCAGCCTGCAAGGAACTACTGTTCACAAAATGTACCTCCCAAATCTTGCAAATGAAAAGGATTGAAATGAATGTAATGTGGACACATGATAATAACACCTCATGTGTTGGATTCTTTGGCGTTGCAGACAAACTTAAAAGTGCAAACCCCGTGTGGGTCTGCAAAGGAAAATTGCATGTCAATTATTTAAGTAAGTGGAACTACTGTATCTGGTAGAAATAATGCAATTGTATATTGTTGGCATACTTCTTCTGGTGTACCCGTGATGGGAGAAAATTCACATCCAAGTCTTACACTTAAGAAGAATGCCCTGATTTTTGCCTCACGCTGTGGCTACTATTAAAATCTGTGTCATAAAAATATGTATGAAAGAAAAGCCATTGAGAAATGGAAAGGTTTTGGAAGCCATATAATACACTGAATTAGAATTGCATACCCAAATTCATGATTTTGTCTAGGGTGATGCACAGAAAGTGGACAGACAGACGACTAAAAATGTTGCAAGACAGCGAGATATAGGTACAGCTGTGTGCCATTTCAGAATATCCAGGTTAAGGGCTTTGTGGTATAGCGGGTGCACGGCTCAGAAGAAAAGGCCAGTTTTAAATAAATAATCGCCACTCTCGTGGTTTAAAGAGGGAGAGTGGTAGTATGGCCGGAGCGGTTTTCGGATGATGCGTGAGGCGGTCGTTTTCTCATTTTTTTTTTTTTTTTTTTTTTTTGTGCAGAATCTGTCCTTAAATTTCAAGCAATATCTCTGTTCTTGATGCAGAATTTATTTTAAAGTAACAGCTGGGATTCACTGTACTAATTCCTTTCATAATTTTAAACACTTTGATCGTGTTACCTCTTAACCTCTGTTTGCTGCTCCTTCAATCTCTCCTCATAGCTCATACCCCTTAGTGCCAAAACCAGCCTAGTTGTTAGTCTTTGGACTGTCTGTAGCGCTGATGTCTTTTTTGTAACATGGAGGCCAAAACTGTATAGAGTACTCTAGGTGAGGCCTCACCAGTGCATTATATAACTTAAATATAACCTCCTTTGATTTGTACTCTACATTTTGTGATACAAAACCAAATATCCTATTGGCCTTCTCAATCACTTCTGTACACTGCCTAGATAGCAACGAGTCCACTATGACTTGTTCTCATGAGGTTTACTTTCAAGTTTCAGGCCTTCCATTGAGTATTCACATCTAACATTTTAACTTACTGTATGTGTAATGCTTTATTTTTGGTAATTAAATTTAATCTACCACAAATCTGCCCAAGCCTGTTTGCTGTCGGAGTTGCTTTGTAACAATTTAGCTGATTCTGTCTAATCTGCCATTCCATCTAGTTTGGTATCATCTATAGTTTAACCAGCTATTTATTAATATTCCTATCCAGATTATTTTATTTATATTAAAAATAGCAGCATCCTCAGCACTGACCTCTGAGGGATGCCACTTTTAACATAGACTAATTCTTATAAGGTTCTTTACACCATAACCCTTTGCTTCATGTTTTTAGCCAATAGCACTCCTGTTCAAACCATATGATACTCAGTCTTTTCCATAATATTTTCTGCCATTAATTTACCTTAATTGGCATAAAATGTACTAACCTGTAGTTAATTGAATCTACCCAATCAGCTTTTTATTTAACTGTATAATATTTTAATATAAACATAAGCAGTACTTTTTTCAGCTAAAATTTCCAAATCAGTAAGTACCTGCTTGGTAGTAGTTCTTACTTTTGAGAGTTTATCAACTTCTTCAGACCTCCAAGTGTAATTTCATATCATTTCCTGTTTCATTGTCTTTATATTTTCTCACCTGAACCATTCCTAACCTACTTCTTGACTGTTCATGTACTACTGAGATATTAAAACAATCTATTTGTGTCAGCTTTCACTTTTTATGCAATATTTTATCTAGAACTACATTTTAGCTTTCCTAGTATCCTTTTAAGTTATTGCTCTCATAAACCCAGTGGTTAGCAGTGGAGTTACTAGTCTTATATGCTTTAGACATTTTTTTTTTTTTTTTTTTTGTAACTTCTTTTATAGCTCCTTACTTATCCACCATGGATGTCTCTACTCCTTCAAAATTTTGTTATAAACTTGTCATGCAACACATCATTTTAAATCTTCCTCACATCTTCTCTAATGTCCCTAAACTTACAGTAAAGGCTTATCCCAGTTTATCTTTCTGAGGCTTTGTCCGATGTGCTTACAATTTGCCATACTAAAATTAAATGTAACTAGTGACTGGAAGCCCGATAGAATCAGGCTACAAATTCTACGTTTGTGAAATCCATACTTTCTCTGCAAAGAATTATTTGTTTTTTTAAGTCCTTGAAATGATTTTGTTAGCATGGCACTGATTTGTGCTTAAAATAGACCTTTTCGGCCGATGTAATGAAGAGCTTCCTGTTTAAACGGGGCTGCGAGACGTGAACTCAGCTCTTCGGCGCACCTCATTTCATTTTTTCCGGCAGACATATTTTTAAAACAAACCGTATTTTACGGCTCTAATCAAGAGTCGGAGTAATAATTATGTTGGCGTGGTCATTTTAGATCTGAGATCAACTAAAATTTAAACAGTAACCATTGTTAATACCCAGCCGTCATTACTCAGTTTGCCAATAGATGTCAGAAGGACAGATGCCAAAACCGAACTGGCTAAAGGTTGATTTCGACATACCAAACAAATGGCGATATGTTCTAAATTACTTACAGTTCCGGAGCTGTCGAAGGGTTTAAGTCAGTCGACGATGTTAGTCCTGGAAAGTATGCCCAACCAAACCAACGTTCCAAAAACCAACCAAACTTACTGTTATCTGCTCGAACCAACACCGACTTACTATACTCGGCCGTCCAGCGGCGTCACTGAAGCATTCAAACATTCTTAGCCAATCATGCAATACTGTGTCCGCGTTTGCCACGTTATGTTCTAACTACAAAGGCAGAGTCCCATTGCATGGTTCTAACTTGTATTGAGTCGAGGTATTGACGCGAACATCATACATATGGGGTATTGATGAGAACACCATACATATGGATAGTATCAAATTATATATAAGGATAACTTTTATCTTCCAATATTCAGTATTTTTTACTCTGCCAAAACACTGTGAAATGTGTTATGTTATGGTCACTAGATTCTAATGTTTCTGTCACTTTTAACCCTTGTATTCTTATTTCAAAATACTAAATCTAGATAGACTTCTTACCTCACTGGTACTTTTAATATACTATATATCCCCATACAAATTCACAACACAGTCCCAGATTCAAATAAAAGGGGGGTTTATTGCAAAATACCTTTTTTGTACAACAATTCAACCAGTGGAGGGGGTTCTTCCTCTCTCTCTCTCTTCTTCACACTGTTACTCATCAAGGTGAGTTTTGCCTGTCTCCGCTCTTGGCTCTGACTTGCCTGGACAAGGCAATGCCTTCCCTTTTATGGAGGACCAAAGAGTAATTTGGATGAACGTTGGAAGCACTTCCTGGCCTTACGGAAGAGTCACATAATAGGGAGTGCAACTGCCTGCAGCACCCACAGACCCCAGCAGAGCTGTGCTACCAGACTACAAGTCCCGTCATTCCCTGTGGTTGTCTGAATGCTGCCATATAGCATACAGAGGGAGACAAAAAGTAGGAATTATTGCTCTCCCCTGTCCTTCCATGTTATGGCCGTCCTGTCCAGGTAATAACCCCAAACCAACTCCAGCCGGGACACTGGTCCCAGCATACTGTCCCTCACTATATATATGGGTCTGATCGCAATCTGATTATTTTGGTGGTTACCTACCAGGTAACACTTGTGGTTTGTCGGCCAGTCAGCAGACATCTGCCATATCCTCACAGCTACAAGAAGCAGATCATAGACATGTTATATAGTACCTGCCAAATAATTCAAAGAGTACACACCATGTGTTTCGCCCTAATTGGGGCTGATATCATATATGTAATATCGCTTAGTGATGTCTTTTTCAGATATTCGGTTGTTTTTTGAAAAAAGATTCCAATTGTGTAAATTACTGAAAGTCAAAATGTGTACTAGGTCATCTGTCTGTGCCATGTGGGGCATCTTTTAACAAAACCCCTAGGAGATCATTTCAATGTGTCAATTGACTTTTCATTAGCTAAACAGTAGCACAGAAAAGTGGTAGGGTAGGGCAGTGAAGAGGAGGCCCTTTCCTAAAGGATTAGCAAAGTTTATTTGAGGATGTTCTGTTTGTGTAAGGACAAGCATGTGGTGGCACTGAACCTGTAGCACAGTTAATTGATAAGCCTTTAATTCCCATCAGAGTTTGCAGGGGTCAAAGGGAGGAGGTGTTTGGCATACAGTTAGTCACCATTCAGCAGGAGGGGGAAGTATTGAAGTGAAGCTGTTGTGGTTTTTCCCACACATTGTCTAAGTGTGCATCTGTTACAAAAAGTGGATGCTCTGCCTGATGCTTTTACGATAGAAGGTGGCATGGCTTTTGTTTGCAGAGTTTGTATCCATGCATAATGTGATTTGTCTACTTGATGTATGTATATACTAAGTAATAGCATCCTCCAGTGCTGATGTATTGTGTATTCCATAGTACCAGAGTAAGATTTCTGTGTTCAACTAACAATTAGCCATAACAGGACCCATAATTACAACAGATTATTTTGCACACTGTCTGATATCTCATAATTTTAGATATAATAAAGAAAAGTCATTGGCTACACATTGCATTACTGGTAAGACTGAGTCACCATCCCACCAGGCTGGGAAAACATGCCACTGGTTAAGACTATTTCATACGGAAACTGTGATTCCCCACATTGAAGAAGACACCTTATCTTGGATCGCATATTAATGCACACCTAAGTAATTATTTAGTACGTACTATATAATACATGTAAAATCATGTATCCTTCACCTTAAATAATTGAGCAGTGATTTTTAAAAGGTGGAGCTGGACCTGATCCAATTCCGTTTCCTAGACTTTTTCGTTCTGCATTGAGGACATTCTGCCATTTGCAGGCAAATTAAATTAGACTTGTTAAGTCTTCTTGGCATAATTTAATAAAGTAGAACAATTTCACTGCACTTTTAAGGGGAAAAAAAGACTTTTGTTATTGTAATTTTTACCCCACTAGAAATAAAAATGCATAATTTGTGTGTCTGTGGGGTTTTTTTTTTTTTTTTTTTATAAAGCACATGATATGGCTTGTCAGTTTTAATAACTTCTCATTATTTCACTGTTAGGGAGTTACAAATGATATAAGAGCTTAATCCTGTGAATATAATGGACAGGGTTAAATAGTTGTCCAACAATCCATTAATTTTCTAAAAAGATTTTCCAGTTTGGGGTTGAGAACTGGTACATTTCTTGGCTGCACAGAGCATGAGAAAGAGAAAAATTCAGAGCAAGTTTCGCTCTGTACCTATGGTTAATCTAGTGGTTATTTCAAAAACTATTTTTTTTTCATATATTTCAAAACATCTATCCTGGCCAAACATACCGTACCTGTGGTCAGCTCATATTTGAGATACAAAGCGAATCAAATGATAAGGAATCTTAGGCTGTAAGAGATACTCATAGTCACAGAGACGCACAATTGTCAGGGGTGTTAAAAACAAATAGGTAAACACTAAATGTGCATCATTAGTGATGCTTTAGATGTCAAAAGTAATATTTTAGTATAAGTGAAATGTGATAAACACAGTGGTGTGATTCCCCGAGGGTGATCCGGCTTACAGGATCGTCATTGTTGAGGACCAGAGTGGCTAGATCAGGCCAAAGGGACGTCCACATAACACCTGGCTGTGGCAGATAGACAGTCATTTCCGGAGGGTGGAACTGGACTGGTGTGTCTGGGGGGCTGCCAACCAGGATCCCAAGCTGTTTTGTCTTGTGGTGGGTGCGGCAACACTCTGTATCAATGCATGCTCTCCCCAACCTAACCTAACCTGAGTCATTTTAGGAAGTAACATGTTGCTTTTCGCAAATATGTCTATTTTTAATTTAGAAACATTTTGTGTATTCAATCTCTAAAGTTTTAATATGTATTTGTATATATATTTTTTTACAGATTTAAAAGAGATTTGCAGCTTTGCCCCATCTTCATTACCTCAGACATCGCTGCAGCACAGACCACGACAAACAAAAAAAAATAGAAATTTGAAAACATCTGGGTCAGAGAATTTGACTTCAGCCAGATTGCACTGTAGTCCTCTGCCTGTTGTGAAGCTAACAAGGATAGATGATATGAACACTCAACAGCAAATGTACAAGACAAATTCATCTGCTTCCTCAGTCTTCCAAGAGCAGAAGAAAAGGTTTAAACAGAAATCGAAATGCAATGATGACAAGTGCAGTCAAGCCGAAAAGAAGACATACAGCTGTTCTGAATGTGGCAAGCAATTCTTGTGGCGTAGTCATCTTCAGGTTCACAGAAGAATTCATACTGGAGAGAAGCCATATTGCTGTACTGAATGTGGCAAACGACTCTCCACAATAACTTATCTTCGTGTTCACAGAAGAATTCATACTGGAGAGAAGCCGTATTGCTGTAATGAATGTGGCAAACGATTCTCCACAAACACTTATCTTCGTGTTCACACTAGAATTCATACTGGAGAGAAGCCATATAACTGTACTGAATGTGGCAAACAATTCCTACGAAGCAGGTATCTTTTGGCACACACCAGAATTCACACTGGAGAGAAGCCATATCGCTGTTCTGAATGTGGCAAGCGATTCTCCAATAATAGCTATCTTCAGCTTCATACAAGAATTCACACTAGGGAGAAGCCATATTGCTGTTCTGAATGTGGCAAACGATTTTTACAAATTAACACTCTTCAGGCTCACACAAGAATTCATACTGGAGAGAAGCCACATTGCTGTTTGGAATGTGGAAAGCGATTCTTACAAATTAACCATCTTAAGATCCATGCAAGAATTCATACTGGAGAGAAGTTGTGTTGCTGTTCTGAATGTGGCAAACAATTTGTTAACCGCAGTAAACTTCAGTTACACAAAAGATTTCACACTGGTGAGAAACCATATTGCTGTTCTGAATGTGGCAAACAATTCCTGCATAGCAGAAATCTACAGACTCACATGAGAATTCATACTGGAGAGAAGCCATATTGTTGTTCTCAGTGTGGAAAACAATTCACCACCAGTGGTAGTCTCCAGAAGCACACTAGAATTCATACCGGTGAGAAGTTGTACTATTGTTCTGAATGTGGAAAACGATTTGTTAACAGTGGCACCCTTCAGACCCATACAAGAATACACACTGGAGAGAGGCCATATTCCTGTTCTGAGTGTGGAAAGCGATTTTTGCAAATAGGCCATCTTCAGACTCATAGAAGAATTCATACTGGAGAGAAGCCGTATTGCTGTTCTGAGTGTGGTAAACAATTCTCCACGAATAGTCAACTTAAGACACACACAAGAATTCACACTGGAGAGAAACCATATTGCTGTTCTGAATGTGGGAAGCGATTTTCATCCAATAGTTATCTTCAGAAACATACCACAATATGCAGTATGAGATCAGATAGAGATGGAGCAAAAAAAAATTAATTTTTCCATTTGTTTTTGGTTCAAAAGCATTTATCAAAATAGCTTTTTGGCCCATTATGATTTCTTGCTAAATACCATCATCTCCTGTGAGCTACAAATACAGAGACATTTTTAGGAACAATACCAGTATTACGTAGATCTGGCTTGGGACATTTAGGATAATACAAAAGTGCGTAAAGCGTAATGAGTGAAGTTCACTCCTGTCATGATGCACCCAAAAACAAAAAAAGTTAGTGAAACCATGTCAATTCAGTAATTTCAGACAAAATCTAAAAGTAGCTGGATCACAACTTCATCTCAGTCATGATGCAATATTGACAAATAATTCAGTAGCTTCAGAGAATTTTGATCCCATACTTAAATTCGAAAAGGAATATTGTGGGGCAAAACTCTGATCACTTCTCTTCTGCCTAGCAAGACTCAAGAATTTAACATCAAGTACTGAAAAAGAAACCACCTCACCAGCACACAGACACTCGCCTGTTATTTGTGGATCCCCCAATACTGTGCAGCTCCAGTGATGATATTTAGAAAAGAAACAACTTCTGAAATATTTACCTAAATTGAGAATGAAAACCATTTAAAGAAAAAAAAAGGTTAGTATCCCAGTCTTAACCCCAATCACAATGCACTTTGCAGAGAAAACAAAATTTCAACATAGCCTTCTTGTCATATTCCAGGTTGATTCAATAAATACAGTTTGGACAACTGAATAAAATCAAGCGTAATAACAAAGCAAGCTTTGACAAACCCAGGTAAAACAGGTTTTGAAATCGTCCCTGATACTCCTAATTTTTTGCATTCTGATGTCGTACATGACTAGAACATACTACTGGTCGTAACTTCCCCTCTGGCAGTTGCACCTTTTATAACACAGACAAGGAAGCAGCAGTAAGGTTATAGTTAAGCAACAAGCAAGCGTACTTTAGTGAGTTAGAGATAATGGCATGTATACTATAAGCACACTAAGAAAAGAAGTGTCAGAACTTTCTCAAATTCAGGGCATAGTATGGAGAGTAAAGAAAGCACCGTTTATCATCATTTATAACAGCTGTCAATGTCACTGAGCTCTTGCTGCTTTATCCATTGTAAGCACTGATGCTGTTATGTGAAGCTGGGCTGCATATTCTGCTTGCAGGCATGTTGGTGGTATGCAGAGCGATATGTTGTTCATTATTTTAGTTTTACTAAAAGAAAATTTGAGTTTTTAAAGTGCAGTGTTTAAAACCAAAGGGTTTCTGAACTTACAATATTTCTTTTGTTCCTGCTGGGGAGGTGACACAGTTATCGTTTGCTCTAGTGCTTTTTGTGTTGTTTTAGTACTTTAGTTTTCTCTTATAGAGTAATTTGAATCTACACTTTCATATTCTAGTGATTTAATGTGACCACAGTAACTGCTGTTTTAAATCCGTTTTAGTGGTGTGCAGGAGTGTCTCTCCATTTCAGAGTATGTAGAATCCCTCAGTAGAGGAACGATGAACATTTGTAAGTGTGGTCTTTCTTTACATGAGGCAGTTAATTCCTGGAATTTTCTGTATGGGAGGTGAGCACCACGCATGTACTCTTAAAGCTGTCATACTCGGCATTGCATAGTTAAGGTCTTTTGTAGCTGAATAGAGTTCATTCTGTCTGCTGTTCAAAATCCTTTTTAATTTATTCCCCTCTTCACATATTGAATTGAAATGGCAAAAAACAACAGGCAGAATAAACTCCTTTATAACACTCTGCTTTCCATGGGAATGCTCCAATCAATCGATCAGCAGCCAACCAAAATCAGCCAATTTTCACTAAAAAAAGACTCGATCAGTAAAAAGGCCAATCACAAAAAACAATATTTTGAGCCCTGCTTTTCTAAGCTTTATGGTAATTTAGTTGTAGTGCTCCTTTACACAGAATTACTGTAGTTGAACCAGCATACCTTCCCCCACCCCCTTGTTGTAAATGTCCTGCAGTGTAAATAAAGAGCAGCAAGGGGAAGCTTGATTTATCAGTGAACGAGGGGCGATTGGTGTATTAGCCTTTAATTTAAAGAAAGTGGAGTAATAAACTGAAACAAAAGTTATTGGAGAATTGTTCTGTGCAACTAGACAAATGGCAAGAAAATATACTTTAACTCTTTCAGGGCTAATTATTTTATTTCCATTTTGGCCCAATGCTGAATATTTTTTCCAAAAAACTCTGTTTTCTAAAAAGCACAAAGCACACAAAGAAGTGCTTTTATACAACCTAAAATATTTATTTATGAGAAATGTCCCTGTGTTTTATGTTCCATGAACATCTACACTATGTGAATTCACATACTTATTAAACAGCATAGACCTGTAAGGTATGTCAATGTTAGAAACAGCCAATGGTGTGCCAAAGCACACTGCCCGCAGTATGTGTGACACTGGCACCACTGTTTCAGGCATCTGTTGCTGTATGCTGTGGAAGCTGGTGGACATCCTTGGAGTTCAGACCTTTATTTTGTCCTTTAAAATGGACATTGCTTGTGTTTGGACATCATGCTTGTTAAAAATGCAGCAGCTTACACTTTTAATTGGAAAAAGAAAAAAGAGAGAATAAATTTGAAATTGCTGCTTGGTAAACAATAGACTTTTTTTTAAAGATTTCTTTATTATTTGTTGCTGTGTGTCATACAGCATAAGTTTTGGTATGAAGCACTACATGATTTTATAATTAAACCTCAAGAATTACAAATGTCTAGTTGTTACACTGAAGAGAAAAAAAAAAAACACTGGTATACATATAGTAAATATATATTGTAACAGCAAAAAGCTGTGATGCAATTAATGATTTAAAATGATTAAAATGTGTAAGTGCATGTATATTTACATTTAAGCAGTGTTTGCCAATTAATCAATTAATTATGTGAGAATATATATATATATATATATACACACACACACAGTACAGGCCAAAAGTTTGGACACACCTCCTCATTCAATGTGTTTTCTTTATTTTCATGACCATTTACATTGGTAGATTCTCACTGAAGGCATCAAAACTATGAATTAACACATGTGGAGTTATGTACTTAACAAATAAAGGTGAAATAACTGAAAACATGTTTTATATTCTAGTTTCTTCAAAATAGCCACCCTTTGCTCTGATTACTGCTTTGCACACTCTTGGCATTCTCTCGATGAGCTTCAACAGGTAGTCACCTGAAATGGTTTTCACTTCACAGGTGTGCCTTATCAGGGTTATTTAGTGGAATTTTTTGCTTTATCAATGGAGTTGGGACCAGCAGTTGTGTTGTGCAGAAGTCAGGTTAGTTGGGCGATCATTTATTTTTCAACAGGACAATGACCCCAAACACACCTCCAGGCTGTGTAAGGGCTATTTGACCAAGAAGGAGAGTGATGGAGTGCTGTAAATAGTCATGAAAATAAAGAAAACACATTGAATGAGGAGGTGTGTCCAAACTTTTGGCCTGTACTGTACGTCCAACTCCTCTCTCATAAAAATTCATCTTTGTTCGCCCTTATCTGTTAGGTTGTCATTAATATTTTTCATTTATTTCCATGATTGCCCTTACCCCCTATCCTTTCTCATCATGTATCTTGTACATATAATATTTCTTGAGTTGTCACTAAGTTTTTGATCTTTATCATTTTGTTTTTTGACCACCATAATGCCTGTTTTCCTGTGTTTAATATCACTCATTTCTTTTCTTTTTAGTGGGTGACTCCTTTTTCGCTTTCCAGGCCATACACCACCATGTCTCTAGTTATTCGTTTACTTTTAAACAGATTATTCAGCCTTGTTTCTTTCGTATGCCATAACTCTTTTGCTGTTTCACATTTCCAAAAGACATGTATTACATTCTTTTCTTCATTACACCCTTCTCTTGGACATATTTTTTCCAAATTTTCTTTTATAGCTTGCTGCTGTTGTTGGTAGCACCTCCATTAAACTCTAACATGCAAAATCTTTTTGCTTATTTATTAACTCTTTATGTGTTGTTGGTTTCCAAACCACCTTGGATTCTTCCATTGAAAAATACTTTGCTCTTAAGACTGGTGGCTCCCTTTCCATGAATTTCACCAAATCTTTCCAAAGCCACATCCTACTTCCTTTCTTCCACAAGCTTTATTGCATCTCTTATTGGTACTAAATTTTCCACTCCTTCTTCTCGGCACAACACATCTGATCTTCTTGTACATGTTTTTTTTTGATGACCTGTTTCATCCTGTTCATTCCAGTACCCTTGCCAGTATTTTATAATCTTGACACAACAGAGTGACTGGTCTCCAGTTTTTGATTTCTTTTCCTTCCTTCTTTGGTATCTGGGTTATAATTCCAGTCTTCATGGTATTTGTCATTTCTTTTCATTGGAAAATTTCCTTCAATACTTCTACCATATCTGGTATTAATACGTCTTAGAACTTTGAGTAGCAGTGAACAGAAATCCCGTCGCAGCCTGGTGCTTTGCCATCTTTACATCCTTAGCATTTCCAGTTTCTTCAGCTGTCACCTCTTCTGTCAGTTTTTCACAATCTTCTTCTGGTATTTCTCTTTCTACCGTCCGCACCATTTTTTTAATTTTTTTTTTCTTCGTTGTTTCCCCCTATACAAATTTCTTTTTTTTTTATTTATTTTTTTTTTTAACTTTTTTTGAATTTATTTAAAGCATGTAACATTCCATACAATCAAGTCACGCTTAACAAAACTAAATTCAATTCAACCCAAAGACATGAGAAAGTGAGAAAGGCGAACAGCCACCTTAATTCCATCTGGGAGTCCACCAAACACAACTGTTAGTGGATTAGAAGGGACTGTGACTCCTAGGCTGTCTGATTGACATTTAAAAATTTTTGTCCAGAAAGATGTTAATTTGGTACACATCCAAAACATGTGACCTAGTGAAGCTGGATAATTCAATGCTTTGCACATATGGAGCTCAAGTGAATTCTGTGCATGGCTGCCTTCCATTCCTTCTCTGAAATATTGAGTATGAGATCCTTTTCCCACAGTACTTTGGGATCTTTAAAAGGAAGAATCTTTGAAATGTTTTTTTTTTTTTATAATATAGAAATGCTATTTGAGTCTTCAAGACGGATCAAGATCTCTTCTGGAATAGAAATAGGTGGGAGGTAAGAAAAACTGTGCAGATATTGTTTAGCAAAGTTTCTAATTTGGATATAGTGGAAAAATTGTGTTGAAAGGAAAATAAATTTAGAGTGTAATTGTTCATAGGACTCCAAGACATTATTTACATACATGTCTCTAAATGATTTATTTCCATATATTTTCAAAACATTAAAAACTGTGTAAGTTTGAGAGGGTGGAAAAATGTGGTTATCATGTAGAGGTGCATAGATAAAATATTCTTTGACTTGAAGAGCTTCCTACATTGGTTCCATATTCTGAGTGAATGAAGCACAATTGGGTTGTTAGTTTATTGACAATACAGTGTATTTACTGGTGTACAGAGCAAGAAATATAAAGAGGTACTGCAGGACTTCATTTCTGTTGCAGACCAAGCTAGTGTGTGTTCATCTATTTGTGTCAGTGTCCAGGTTTTTATAGGTTGTATGTTTGCCTCCCAGTAATACATTTGAAAATTTCGATGAGTGGATATTTTGAATTCCTAATAAGTGAGGTTATGATTGAATCTAATTTCTTTAAAAAAAATGATTTGCTAATGTATGTGGGGATGTTTTGAAAAAGAAAGAGAAGCTTAATGAGGATATTCATCTTAATAGTGTTAATTCTTCCTGCTAAAGTAAGATGGAAGGTAGACCATCTGTGCACCTTTTGTTTAATTTTGCCCATGCAAACAGCAATTTTTTTTTGAAAAAGGGCTTTATATTTACTTGTGATGTTTACCCATAGATATTTAAACTGATCTGCAATGATAAAAATAAAAGTGTCAAATCTATAGCTGCTTGCTAAAGAATTCACTGGAAAAAGCACACTTTTGTTTAAATTAATTTTGAGTCCAGATATCTTTTGAAATTCTGCTAGTACAGTTAGGGCTGCAGGCACTGCATTTTGGAGTAGCATCCACTTGCAGAGCCACAGCACCATACGTCAGTGGCGTAGCTGGGGGGGGGGGGCACGGGGGTACATCTGTCCCCAGGCGCAGCGTCCAGGGGGCGCCAAATTGATGTTTCGAAATTTTAGAATCAAATGTTTTCTATTCTTAAATGCACTAAAATTTAAATCAAAAACATTTGCATACTTGGTCCATCTCTCCATCAGTATGAGGATATCTTTTTCCTATGTTTTTTGTCTCTTTGATTTCGAAGCACGTATTAGTTCTATATGCCCAACAGACAAAAATTTATTCCCTCCACTACTCTAACATGCTTGACTCCCACTCAGAAACATTTTTGATGTTATTAAACAGGTCACGCGTCTGACATGAGGCATTAGTGTATCATTGTCTTGAGTTGTTGCAAACGCCATTTCTGTGTGCCAAGTGATTTGTGTTTATGTGTATGATAGAAAATTGATTGGGATGTGGTGATGTATTTTACTAGATGGCTACACAAGTCTAGACGTTTCCCCATCATATTTTCATATGAATAAATTGTAAATAATGCAGTTTTTATAAATATATAATTATTTTGCTTTATAATTTGCTATATACTTTCTTTAAAATCATTTTTAAATGCAGAAAACAATTTTTTTTCTTACAAAAACTAATGACGGATTTAGATTTTAAAGAACATGAGACGGCGTTATCATTTTTGGAGACTTATGTGAAAGTTTTTTCTATTATAAATTATTTTTTAAATACATTTTTAAAATTTTTCTTTCCCTTCCTCATTGCATTTTGGCAAACAGGATTGGGAGCGAAATCTTCAGTTGTCCCTGGGCTCTGAAAACCTTAGCTACGCCTCTGAAATACATCACCGCAGTTGTAGACCCGCATTTGTAGACCCAGAAGTGGAGTCACCATTTCTAGGCGAGGCGAACACAACAAGTCTCTATTTTTAGCACGAGCTCAGCATTTTCGAGCACAAACAAAATACGAGGTGTGGCAGAAAAGTAATGAGACTGGCAACACTGCAAGCGATCTGGCAACGCTTCGCTGTTGTCCTTGATAGAGCACGTGTATCAGTACCCTCCCATAGCTCAGTGCGAGTTTCAACTCCTTCCGTTAACTACGTGATTTTTGTGACGTTGTGTTTTTGGTTGTGCGTCACGCAAAATGGAACAGCGGAATTTGGAGCAACGTTGTGCCATTACATTTTGTGTTCAGCTTGGAGAATCGGCAAGTGTGACGTTTGAAAAGTTAAAACAGGCCTATGGGGAACATTCTTTACCCCAAGCTCAAGTTTTTCAGGGAGGCCTTCAACTTCGAAAACCAATGAAAACATCGAACGTGTGAACACTCTTGTGAGATCAGACCGTCGTTTAACATTAAGAATGTTGAGTGAACAATTAAATTTGAACAGATTTACCGTTCATCAAATTTTACTGAACATTTGCACATGCGAAAGGTCTGTGCCAAAATGGTGCCGAAAAACCTCACAATTGAGCAGAAGGACAATCGAAAAAACGCATTCCTGTGGTTCCCCAGCCCCCTTATTCACCTGGCCTCAGTCCGTGTGACTTTTTCCTTTTTCCTAAACTGAAAAATGTCCTCAAAGGACGTCATTTCTGGACTTTAGAAAACATCCAAAAGAGTGTAACGGACATGCTGAAGACCATACCGGTTGAAGACTTCCAGCGCTGCTACCAACAGTGGGAACAACGTCTCCATCGGTGTGCTGCCCAAGGGAACTACTTTGAAGGGGATAACATTGATGTTTGAAAAAAATAAAAACTTTGGTAAATAAAAAAATCAGTCTCATTACTTTTCTGCCACACCTCGTATGACAGAAAACAGCACGGTATTATTATTATTATTACTGTTATTTTTAATTATAATTATAAAACTTCATTTTGCAAAATAGTTTGAAAAGTTAACGTTGCGTTTATGTGTATGTAATCTTTGGCTGGTGAGGTAATTGTTAATGACTGCAACACTGGTTACGGGGGTTTGCCATTTTCACCCAGGTACTGCTTTAGTCAAAGTATTCAATGATTTGCACTCCACTGACCATGGTTGCATTTTTGGGCCCATAGTATTACATCTATAGTAAGTGCCACATTTGATACTATAGACCATGATATTCATCTGATCAACTACATGAACCATCTCAGTGTTCTAAAATAGAGGTTTACCTAGTAGAAAGTAGATTGCTTGAAATTTTCATTTTTTGAATTCTAACAAAACAGAAGTGCTAGTCACTGGTCCGAAAGCTGCTAAAAATGTCAATCTGAATGTAACATGTCTGTTGATGGCACCCCTATCACTCACAATACACTAATTCTAAACTTAGGTATATCTACAGTGAATACACCTACTCATTTGATACACATACTAAACATGTATCTAGAGTAGCCTTCATTTTACTTAAGTTTTGCAATATTTCTTATGTTAGCATTCCATGATGCTAAATAACTTATCTTATTACTTCTACATGGATCACCACAAGGCTCTGTGGCTGATAACAGACTTAATTTAATTCAAAATACAGTGGCTGAAGAGCTTACAAGAGCCAGGAAATATGAACAGTATATATCACCCCTGTTTTGCTTTCTTTACGTTTTCTTTCTGCAAATTTTGTATTTCGTATTGAATTATTAGGTACTGCTGATCACCTGTTTCACTTTGCATAGTTAAGGATCTCAATATTTGAGTTCCCTTTTAATTCCTTACAATCACTCTTACAGGAAGTGGGATATCTTGTTGTCTCTAGAATAAAAAAATCTGTAACTGGAAATAAAACAGTAGTTTGTAAAGCATACTATTTTCGGAACAACCCTCCCATAGTGGTATGAGATTCCGACAGTCTGTTAGCCTTCAGATCTAGAATAAAAATATATTTGTTTAGTCAGTCCAATAAGTAAAATTTACAATGAATCTACATTCCTATTTGTCCTTTGTCTTTTCTTTTAAAACTTGCTATTTTATTATTTTTAATTTGTGTAAAATAAAACAGACCATTTTTTTTCTTTGTTCAATAATAATCTGGTACTGACACCAAGATTTCTGTCTCTGAGTTTATGCCCTGGAAATATTTAAAGCTGCTTTGTGACAATGCTAATTGTAAAATGCACAAAATAATTCAAATTTGATTGCTTGATTAAAACAGTTATTTAGTATTGTGAGTGATTACTGTAGATACAGAATTTAAACTTGCTAAAGCCATCCTGCTTTTTTTGTCATTTTTATAGAAACACATAACTATTCAATTGGGAGAGTCAGTACCACTGCTGACTCAATGCAATAGATGGTGCTCCTTGTTCCATTGTCCTTTTTGTAGTGGTAATGTTTTTAAGCCCTCCACACTGGAAGAATAAAACATTTGAAGAGTCATTTCAAGAAGGCAGTTCTCCATGAAGGTAAGTTCATTTGAGAGTTTATTTTTACTGTATGTGCAGTACTTGTACATATACTTTTAACTCGGTATTCTACATTATAACAATTTATACTGTTACACATTTTAGGTTTCGCCATCCACAGATGTGGTTCAGACTGCAGGCCATCACAGCATTATCACTGCACCTACTGCCAGACTACAATATTTAGGAGAAGTGACTTTGAAAATCACTTGCTTGTTTGTAAACATAAACAGAATGCTTTTTCAACCACCAAAGCACCATCTTCAAGCCTGGAAACCAGACCAGTTACCAGTGGAACAATGACTGTTCCCCCAGCCCTGGAAACTCCACCAATTGCCACTGCCTCAGTTACTGTTCCTCCAGCCTCAGAGACTCCACCAACTGCCTGTGCCACAATGACTGTTCCACATACAACCATTGTTTACACAGGAAAGGTTTGTTTGCGTGCAGTGGTCAGAATGAGGTGCCCAATTTGCAATGTTCAAATGAATAAATGGAACTTGAAAAACCATATTGACCGCAAACACACAGAGCATAAAACACAAGACATCAATGCTAGATGCCACCTTACCAGTCAATGCATTGATGGGAAAAAAATGGCATTTTGCTGTTATGAAGACATTTAAAGGGCATAGCATACCACTTCATGTATAGTGTAAAACATGGAGGGAGATTCACACTGTGCTATGTGAATCCAATGAATACCAGATCAATATGGAAGTAGCACAAAGGAGTGGCCTTGTATCTTACCACTGCAAACACATCAGGTCAGTTAGCTACTGTGCTTCCTCGGCCAAGACTGTTTTTCTGTCTGAAAAGGTATTGTCAGAGATGGTGAGCACAAAGTGGTTTAGTGAAGAAAAGATGAAGACCTGCCTTGCTCAACAGCAGCTTGCGAACACCAACAGGGTTCTAATGTCAGTATGTAATACCACAAACAAAAAAATGTATTTCAGTCTATGAACCATCTATGTCCTATTACAGCCGCTTGGGACGTGTCATTGTTGTTTATGATACAAAGTTAAAGACCTGGCGCTGTCCTTGTGCCAGATTAAGGCGATCTTGCATTCACAAATATATTGCCAAATGGCACTTGCTTGAGACCCACCGTGAACTTTTCAGGACTGTCATTAGTACAGAGGAAGCACTGCAAGCAAATGAGCGACGCTGTTCTTTTGAAGAAACGAATATGAAAGATGACCATTCTGTTTATCCTCCAAAAGGTGTGGGACTAGAGAGTATAGTGACTTATATTTTGAGGAACAAGAAGATACCTGCTGCCCTGCCAAAAAATTTGTGTGTACCAACAGCTGACAGGCACTATCCAAAGAACCTTTTTCCTGAAGAAACAATGTTCCAGAGATGCCCCAGCATTGTCCCACTTAGTGACCCTATACTGACCAACTGGTGCATTATTGAAGGCAAGTATCAAGTCCTAATCCTTGTATAACGTTTTGCAAAAATTGTGTCTATGCTAATTTTTTTATCTTTTAGATATTTCCACTTACTGTAAGCAGTGCCCACAGTGTGGAATGTTCTATCGCTACCAAGAGTGGAAAGACCACCTCCATAATTTCAACGATTACATTATTCTTGACTTGGCATTATGCCTGACCTTGAGAAACCTTCTCCAGGTAACCTTGTCTTTTTGTAGTTCTGAATCTTATAAAGTAACCAAAACCTGGGTACCAGTTTTATAGTTGCATTGATTGTTTAGCTGATTTTCACTTTAAAAAATAAGCGGAATGTTTTGCCATGTGTTTGTTTTGTATACTGTATTGTGAATTTTGTTTAATATGAATGCAATCAGTGTATCTTTTGTATAATAGTTCCTGTTTGTCTGTTGTAGCAGGGAGGACTTTAATTAATGAAACACCCATAGGACGTACATGTTGCGTAACCGCAGACTCCTGGCAAAAGCTGCATGACACTGTTGCAGATAAGACGCTTCTTCAGAGTACTTTCCGTCTCTGGTGTAAGCTGACAAGCTTTGAAATAGTGTATTCTGTCTGAAACTGCATAGAAACATCACGTCATGTGGTTATTTATGTATCTTGAGGTTCTGTCGTCACTTTTGGTTGGCAGAAATGAAAGTGTTTAATTTGAAGGAGATCCAGGCTCATTAGCATATTGTTTGGCTTGCTACAGAAGACTGAGAGAGCGCTTGTCGCTGCGTGTGTTGACTGTTCCCTTTACTGCTTGTCTTTTAGGTATGTTACAACATTAATTATACTTTTTCCTTCATTGTTATTGTTCATATGCATTTGTTAAATTTGTATGGTTTTGAAAAAGTTAATGTAAAAGGTTAAAAAATGTATGTACATAAAATAAAACACCCCAATATTTTTTTTATTTTTTTGCTAATATTTTCTAGTGTTTTGAATGTCAAATTCATAGTGCTTGGTGCTCTGCTGAACACTGTGTTAAGGAAAATACCCAATTAGTTCACTAGATGGCACTATCGCTAGGGAGGAACCCTAAAACACCATTGAGGCAAGCGCGGCAGATTAAATCCTGCAGCCAAGCGGAACGCAAGTTGATGTTTGTGCCTCTTTGTTTGTAACTACAGGTGGGTTAATATTCCTCCAAACAAGATGTAATACTCCCGAGTAAGACATAAGAGTGTTGTGAAGTTGTGTATATAACGTGCAAAGCTGGGAGTTAAGTATTTTTTGTGTAATCTGATGAAATTAAAATGTTTAGCTATACCCGGAAGAGCTAAAGCCACGAGGGTTGTTTTCACATTAAGCGCCAGACGCGTTAAAGGGCTGAAACACATCTTGTCTTGGTTTATGTCAGTGTATTGCGGTATGTTTATGTGGTTGTTGAATATGAGCAGTTTGATAAGTGATAAGTTTTCAATCATAGGGTTTTAAAGAAAAAAACATGTTAGCTGGATAATTTTACAAGTGTTATTTTATATGGAGTTAAATGTGTTCTGTAATATTGTTAATACAGTACTTGAAAATATGGTATAAAGACTGTAACATGAGTTGTTAGTTAGTGTTACATAAACTATGGTCTTATTGTGTTAACTCTGGAATAAATGTTATGTGTTTGTGGTTATGAAAAAATAAGATTAAATCCTGCAACCAAGCGGAACGTAAGCAGGCCAGGGAGGGTAACATTAATTTGGATAACAAAAAGTATTTATTTTTATGGAACACGTGTATTTTATTTAGAAGGAGATATTTTGCACTTGTTTGACCAGGATTTGATTTCTCTTTAGAATTGGATAGAATTTCTGAGCACAAAGATGGGTTCATCAGTCCATCCCACAAAAGCAGAACAGCTGTTTAAGGACACATATCATTTTCTGGACATTATCCAAAAACTTAAAATTCCTTCTTCTTGTTGACGATGGATGTGGAATCTTTATATACTAGCAGTATAATTAAATTAGATTTATACTCTGTCAAAAATATATTTTGTAGACTTCTGGATTCAGAAAGGCCTGATAAAACAAGTTTTGATCTACCAGAATTCAGTTTAACTTATAATGATATTGAACTCGATAGAAACATCCATCCATTATCCAACCCACTACAGTAATCCCTCGCTATATCGCGCTTCGACTTTCGCGGCTTCACTCTATCGCGGATTTTATATGTAAGCATAACTAAATATATAACGCGGATTTTTCGCTGCTTCGCGGATTCTGCGGACAATGTGTCTTTTTACTTCCTGTACATGCTTCCTCAGTTGGTTTGCCCA
This sequence comes from Polypterus bichir lapradei, assembly GCA_026402145.1. NCBI lineage: Eukaryota > Metazoa > Chordata > Cladistia > Polypteriformes > Polypteridae > Polypterus > Polypterus bichir. The sequence continues at coordinate 227,323,452 of JANRMT010062791.1, forward strand.
GTTGATTTTATACAAGGGACGCTATTGGCGGATGGCTGAGAAGCTAACCAATCAGAGCATGCAGTTAAGTTCCTGTGCGCTGAATGCGGTGTTAACCAGGAAGTCTCGTCTTGCTCATTCAGCATCAACGTGTTTCGCTGTGTAAAGAGTTAACTTTTGTGCTCTTTTGTGTTTATCTTTGTGCATAGTCAAGCCCTTCATTAAGGCTCCAAAACGATCTGCTCCTGCTACTACTTGTGCCCAAGCGCCAATGGAAGATGTTAACGATTGCCGAAAAGGTAAACGTTTTGGATTTGTTGAAAGAAGGGAAAAGCTACACCGCTGTAGGACGCCATTACAGCATCAATGAGGCTACGATTCTTTTTATTTAAAAAGTAGGAAAGGAATATAAGATCTACGGCCGCAGTGTCCTTTTAACCAGGGTGCAAAACGAGTTGTAAGTGGATGTAATAAGGCAGTAGTCTTGATGGAATCTGCTTTAGGGATTTGGATTGAAGACGAATAACGGCGGTGCTACACAGTTGCCTGAAGTGGCTCCTTTAGAAGGGCTGTAACACTCTCCTTTGTTGTGCAGTAAAATTAAACTCATTGTTATCGGACAAGTCATCGTGTCATTGTTGGTCAGTAACCATAATTAATTTTCTACTTACAGTACTTAGTACATGTACGTGCGTTTAGTGTCACTGTACACATATTTACTGTATACAATTTTTCTTGCATTGTACGTATTTATTATTGATGGCCTGTCTATCGTAATGGCTGTAACATATGTGATATCGGAGACACTCGATATCTTTAAAATAATATTTAGGTTTTACTGTATATAAACAGTGTGTTTACATACATAATTTCAATGAATCTTACCTAATATCTAAGAGAATAAAAAAGGGATTATGCTGTATAACTGTGCAGGGAATATTTCTAAACAGTGTGGGAGAGTTTATAAGGGCTTAAAATATCTAAAAATAACCATACAAACATATGGTTTCTACTTCGCGAATTTTCACCTATTGCGGGGGGAGTCTGGAACGCAACCCTCACGATCGAGGAGGGATTACTGTATATCCTAACAACAGGGTCACGGGGGTCTGCTGGAGCCAATCCCAGCCAACACAGGGCGCAAGGCAGGAAACAAACCCCGGGCAGGGTGCCAGCCCACCGCAGGGCACACACACACCCACACTAGGGACAATTTGGGATTGCCAGTGCACCTGGGTTAGGAGGGATTGTGAGACCAAGGCTGTCTGAAAGGTAATTAAAAATTTTGGTCCAGAATTATGTTAATTTGGTGCAGGCCTAAAACATGTGACCCAGTGAGGCTGGGACTTGATTAAAGCGTTCGCAGGTTGGCTCTTGCCCTGGAAACATTTTGGAGAGTTTTAGACGAGACAGATGTGCTCGATATATAATTCTGAGTTGAATAATTGTATGCTTTGCGCATATGGAGCTCGAGTGAATTCTCTGCATTGCTATTTTCCATTCCTTTTCTGATATATTAATTGAGAGATCTTTTTCCCAGTGTCCTTTTAGATCTTTGAAAGGGAGGGACTGTAAAATTTTATATATTGCCGAGATGGTGTCTGAGTCCCTGAAATTGAGCAATATTTTTTCCACCATGAATGAGGGTGCAAGATGTGGAAAATCGGGAAGGTTCCTAATTTGAAGATAGTGAAAGAAATGTGTAGCTGGACAGTTAAATTTGGAATGTAATTGTTCATAGGATGCAAAGACGTCTATATAAAGATCTCTAAGCAAGTTAATCCCAAATTTATTCCAGATATTAAAAACTGCATATGTTTGCGAAGGTTGAAAGAGGTGGTTCTCTTGCAGAGGTGCCACAGATAAAAGCTTCTCCATCTTAAAATGCTTTCTACATTGGTTCCATATTTGAGTGAGTGAAGCACAATTGGGTTATTAGTATATTGCCGATAACTTGCATTTATTGGGGCACAGAGCAAGGAATATAAGGAAGTACTGCAGGATTTTACTTCTATTGCGGACCAAGCCTGTGTATGTTCATCTATTTGTGTCCAGGTTTTTATAGGTTGTATGTTTGCTGCCCAGTAATAAAACTGGAAGTTAGGTAGAGCCATGCCACCTTCTGCCTTTTGTCTTTGTAGGGTCGCTTTTTGGATACGTGGATGTTTTGAGTTCCAAATAAATGAGGTTATTGTTGAATCTAATTGCTTAAAAATGATTTATTGATGTACATTGGAATTTTTTGAAATAAAAAAAAGGAGTTTAGGAAGAATATTCATCTTAACAGTGTTAATTCTTCCAGCTAGAGTGAGATGAAGGGTTGACCATGTATGCAAGTCTTGCTTATTTTTTTCCATGCAGACGGCAAAATTTTGTTGATAAAGATGTTTACTTGTGAAGTTTACCCCTAGGTATTTAAACTGTTCTGCAATGATAAAAGGTAGGGTGTCTAATCTAATATTATATGCTTGAGAATTCACTGGAAAGAGAACACTTTTATTCAGATTAATTCTGAGACCAGAGATCTTTTGAAATTCTGTGAGTGTTGTTAAGACTGCAGGCACAGAATTTTGTGGGTCTGATATATACAGTACCATATCATCTGCATATAGAGAAATTTTCTGTTCTAGTCCTTCTCTGATAATCCCCTTTATCTGATCAGCATTTCGACAGTGTATTGCCAGTGGTTCAATGGCGATTGCAAACAGTAGCGGTGACAAGGGGCATCCTTGTCTGGTACCATGTTCTAGTTTAAAGTAGTCTGAACAAATGTTGTTGATACAAATTGAAGCTTCTGGATTGGTATACAGTAGTTTGATCCATGCACAAATGTTTGCGCCAAACCCAAATTTATCCAATGTAGTAAAAAGGTATTTCCATTCACTCATGTCAAATGCTTTTTCTGCATCCAATGATAATAATATTTCTGGGGTGTTTGACTTAGTTGGTGAGTATATTACATTAAACAGGCATCGAAGATTTGAAGATAAGTGTTGACCCTTGATAAATCCAGTTTGATTTTGTGATATTACCGAAGGGAGCACTTTCTCCATCCTTCTAGCTATGATTTTTGAGAGTATTTTAAAGTCATTATTCAAAAGTGAAATTGGTCTCTATGATGCACATTGTAATAAGCCCTTATTTTGTTTAGGAAAAACGGTGATTAATGCTTGGCAAAAAGGTTGAGGAAGAGTTTGTCTCTGGCTTCTGTAAATGTTGCTAATAGGAGGGGAGCTAACTGAGCGGAGAATTTCTTATATTAATTTCTTTTTGTAAAACTTGACTTGTGTATGGAGTGTTATTTGATTTTTAAAAAATTCAATAAAATGAAAATATAAAGAAAAAGCAATCTCTCTTTTGCAATAATAATTTTCAAAGTCTGCACGGAAGAATGCTGCAAAAATTAAACGAAAATGACCCCATTTGCAATTTAATTTTCAGCTTAAACCAGAATGAAGCTACAAAAATAAAGTAAAAAGGATTTCCACTTTGCGTATTAATTTTCAAGTTCTCAGTATGCAAAACGTACGGGGCTTTGTACCTCAATTTCTCACAATTCTTTGTCATTTGTAGCTGTAGAGCCGATTTGATCGATTAGAATACTTCTCATTTTGACTATGTTTAATTCACGCCCCAATGGCCTCCTCCAGCATATTTTTTTCTTTGGGGCTAAATAAAGGGTATTTGTTGTACCCTTATAATATACCAGTAATGGCGCGCTGCACGATAACATGCAGTGAATACACTTGACTTGAGCATTAATTTTTCACTTAAGTTGGCACTTAAGTCTTCAATCTGCCTCAAGAATGATTTAAGAAATGAAAAGGTAGGGGAAGTGATGGCGAAGGTGGGAGGGATGAGAACGTCGCCCGTACACATGTGCCGCATGGCTGCCCTGCTGGCTGATGTCGAGAGTTGATTCTACAATAAAATAAAAAGAGGAATAACTTTGGAGGTCAATCATCATCCCAAAAGCGGAAAGCAGACTTCCCATAGTATATGTGCACCAAATTTCAGGTCAATACCTCAAACAGTTTGCGAGCTACAGGTGATTTAAAATCCTGGACAGACAAATGGACAGCCACGGTAGCGTATTATATAAGAAGATGTGGTCAAGAAGATCATTTGGCAACTTTCTGCTCAGTTGTCTTAACTGAGACAACTTTGACCACTCCGCAAAGACTTGGTCAAACTCAAATCGCTGTAACTTATGCAAAGAGGATGGGCATGTATTTTAAACAGTGCAGTTGGGTGATTTTGTGTTTTGACTTTGTCTCCTCCTTCACCACTTCCTCCTGTTCCTAAGGCATGCACATGTGTACTATTGGGTGAGGCAAACAGTAAGGCAGTGGCAATGGCTACACACCCTGTTGCTGAGCCACCTTCTGGTTTGCCAGAGGAATCTTAGATAATCGCCAATACTGCTCAGTGCTCTGCCTCATTCACCACAGATTGTACCTCTGCCAGCTGAAGAATTAGATTTGCCTGATGCTAATCCTCAAGGCCATCTGCAGATGAACTTCTTCCAGACACGTGGATGAAAGTTAATTCAGGTTTCTCTGTGTGGGGGGGACAAAAAAGAGAACCAAATGTCCACTAAACTGCACCGACCTGTCAACCCCCGTGCCGTGCTAAAGTGTCCAAAAGTCATACAGAATATTTTCTGTTCTGCAGCCTGATGACAATACAGATCTTGATTCAAATGCCTCTATAATCCCAGATGTAGCACTGGACCCTTTGCGTCCTGATTAGGCTCAAGTGTCTCCAGCACTGGATTTTGATGATCTCTTCAGTCCACAGGGGCCTAAAACAGATAAATATGTTCAGTATATGGCAGCTCATGGCTGACCAGGAATGACTTCTTGCTTTACTTTCTAGTTCTCCACTGTAACTTTTTCTTTTGCTTTTATGGGCCTTTCACTTTGTATCATTAATGCTTGGGGTTCACAAAATATGCATAAGAGCCAGTCTCTTTCTATCGGTTAGGTACTGTCTCTTTTCTGTATATTTACACCAAGAGGTCCACTTGACATATCACAAGGCTGTGCTGGTTTTTGCTAGGGACTGGGTTTGGGGGAATTCCACATGGTTGATTTTTTTCCCAGTGCTTTTTCACCTGGGGTAGGGATTCTCTTTAAAGGGAGGAAATGTCCTGTTGAGCATTCCTTCATTACCTCACTTGAGAGGCTTTTGGCTGTTGATGCTATGCGTCATTTTGTCAATGTGTTTTTGCCCACACACATTTCTGCTAGACGTGAATTGCTCCAATTTGTCTCTGGTATTGCCAACAAGCATCTTGTAATCGGAGCTCCAGCTTGCACCTGACAAATACTTCTGAAACTCCTGCGCTATTATAATTTGAATGATGTCCTCGTCACCAGTAGTAAACAGGATCCTCCACCTACGTGGAGGAATTCTAGTGGCCATCCTAGTTGTTTTGGATAACTTTTTTTTTTCTTTATACATAACACTCTCTGCATTCTGAATAGCAGTGTCCTGCTGCTCTGGTTTTCTGATCACGACATGATGACCTGTGATATCCTTCTTGATCACCTGGCTTTTGGAAATTGTTTCACTTTTGGATGATTGAGATTTGTAATATAGTTCATGAGTTAATCTCTGACTGCTTTTTCCTGTGCCTTGCAACCAAACCATGTGATTCTGGTCGGATTTTCCAAACAGAAAATAAAGTTAATTATTTTAGTAGGCAAAAGTTGAGAAGGGAAAAATCCACTTGTTGCAGGATATTTACAAATTTGGAAAACCTGCGGGACTTGGCAAATTGAGGTCGACCTTTTGATTCAGACAAACCCAGTCACTTATGGCATCTGTTGGTAGAGGAATTGGAGTGTAAAGTTATGCGATATTCCTTGACCTGTCACCAGCATTTCAGAGAAACTAACAAACCCATGATGCCTGCCTTTTTCAAAACCGTGAAAGCTGATTGCCTGAAGAAAACAATTAAAGGGATCAAAGATCAGGATGGGTTTAACACACTTCTCCACTAGGCATGGTACAAGTGGCACAATCCTATTGTACAAAATTATTTCAGGGTTCTCGTGATGTAGCAGGGAATAGTACAGCAGTGAGCAATAGCTCACAAGTTAAAAAATAGCTCCGGCCGAGTAATGAGGCTTGGTTGGATAGACCAGTGACTGTGGCGGAACTCCATCATAACCTTTCTTCTATAACAGGAGGCCAAGGGCCCGGTATTAATGGTCTGCCCAGGAAATTTTGTTACTTTTTAGGTTCTGTCCTCGATTCTAAAGTAAGGTGTGGATGTTGTGCTGTCAGATAAGGGTCTAATTCCATCATAACAACAACAACATTTATTTATATAGCACATTTTCATACAAAAAAAATGTAGCTCAAAGTGCTTTACAAAATGAAGAATAGAAAAATAGAAGACACAATAACAAATAAAAATAAGTCAACATTAATTAACAGAATAAGTAAGGTCCGATGGCCAGGGTGGACAGAAAAAACAAAAAAAAAAAAACTCCAGAGGCTGGAGAAAAAAAATAAAATCTGTAGGGATTCCAGACCAAGGAACCGCCCAGTCCCCTCTGGGCAATCTACCTAACATAAATCAAATAGTCCTCTTTGTATTTAGGGTTCTCATGGAAGGACTTGATGATGATGGTCACGTAGGCTTCTGGCTTTCAGTCCATCAATGTTGGAGCATCATGATGCTTTGAGTAGGTGGTGGTGGTGCAGGCCGCCACCACAAAGAAACCGGAAAAAGAAACAGAAGAGAGAGTAGGGGTCAGTACGGATTTTGAAGCCACTATGAATAGTTATTATGATGAATTGAACATACAGAGTATCAGTATTAAGTTAAAGTGAAGTTATGAGAAGGCCATGCTAAAGTAATGTGTTTTCAGCAGTTTTTTAAAGTGATCCACTGTATTAGCCTGGCAAATTCCTTTTGGCAGGCTATTCCAGATTTTAGGTACATAACAGCAGAAGGCCGCCTCACCACTTCTTTTAAGTTTAGCTTTTGGAATTCTAAGGAGACACTCATTTGAGGATCTAAGGTTACGATTTGGAATATAGGGCGTCAGACATTCCGATATATAAGATGGAGCGAGATTATTTAAGGCTTTATAAACCATAAGCAGAATTTTAAAGTCAATCCTGAATGACACAGGTAACCAGTGTAGTGACATCAAAACTGGAGAAATGTGTTCGGATTTTTTTTTTCTAGTTAGGATTCTAGCAGCTGCATTCTGCACTCGTTGCAAGTGATTTATGTCTTTTTTGGGTAGTCCTGAGAGGAGTGCGTTACAGTAATCTAGTCTACTGAAAACAAAAGCGTGAATTAATTTCTCAGCATCTTTCAATGAGATAAGAGGTCTAACTTTTGCTATTTACATACTACTATATAAGGAGGGTGATGAGTCTGACTTGAAAAATCAGTGGCCATTTACATTGCTCTGTGTCTATAATAAACTAATTGCAAAAAAATGCTTGCATCTTGCCTGAAGAGGGGTTTCCATGAAGTCATCAGCTCACATCAAACCTGGGGCATTTATCAGTTGGAACTTGGCTCTGGTATGAGATGCTATTGCGTGGGCAGAAGACCGTTGGTCTCCTTTGCTCATTGGGACTCTTGGTCAAGCAAGAGCTTTTGATTTGGTAAACCATGACTTTCTCTTTTCTGCTTATGTGGCTTTGGCTTCAGTCCTCGATTTTATACATTGGATCAAAAATCATGTATGATTAATTGATCATAAAGAGGTTTTTAAATGATACCATTCCACTACGGGTTGGTATTTGACAAGGGTGTCTACTTTCCCCAAAAATCATACATACTGTATATTGAACCAGTGGCTCAGATGATCAATTAATTATAGGAATTCCTTTACCTGGTAGCAGTAGACAACATGTTAAATCTTCCCAATATTCAAAGGGTCTTCCACTGCTTTTAAGTGAGACAACTGACCTCTTGTTTGCACTAAAAGCTTTCCAAACTTCTCAAGTGGCAACCAGTTCTCACATTAATAAGACAGAATTAACACTGATGGGCTTTGGTAAATTTGACGGTCTTCCTGGTACTGTTTCCACAAGTCTTTGCATATTGGGTGTTGATTTTTACTGAACAGAGAGCAGACGATGACAAAATTTGTCGTCCTCAGCTGCAGAAGATCACAGCTAAACTGACCTTATGGAAGGGGTAGACATATCATGATGATGGGGAAAAGATTAATTCCTAACAACTAAGTATTATCCACCTCACCCTGACTTCCAACTGAAACTGGATTGTATTTTCTTTTCATCTCTTAAGCTCAAAAGCTGATTCTTTCATACTAGATATTTTTTTCCATCCAGAAACAAATAAACATACAGAATATCCTCTCTCCAATGGAGTTTTCATACTATGCCTAGGTAAGTTGCAGCTGGCAACTGAAGATAGTGGAGTAGGGATGGGGTTATTGGAAACTGAACATGACACTATTATAGAATGAACTTTTTCAAGCGGAATTCTGTAATCTGTTGAAGATGTGGTGGTTATGCAGGTTTATTTTTCTTCCAACGTGGAGTGGTGGGAGAATGCCAAAGTGAAAATGAAGGTTTTTGTTATAGATTATGCCAAGAAAATAAGGAGATAGATGTTGAATAATTTTCTCTCCCATTAAAAAGTTCCAGTCGCGGTGGGGTGTCAGATGAGGAAAGGGTTAGCCTTCTGAAGATACAATGCAGTTGAGGGCTAATAGATGTTACCTCAAATGTAATTGGGAGAAGGAACAACATGAGAGGATGAGTGTGGTGTGTGTGTTTTTTTTTTTTTTTCTTGGACAGTTAAGGCCCAATGGAATCAAAAATACTTGAAAGCCTTAAGGGATTTTCAAAACATAATGAAAATAATAAATGCAAAGAAATTACAGGTAGTAGAAATGTTCTATAAGGAGCAGTTTTCTAAATATGCAGGGACAGGGGCACATTTTAGAGGTGGATAAGGTCACTATGGATGGTTTTATCACACTAAGGATACTAAAAGAAGCCCTTATTGGGATGAATGATGAAGTGCCTTTGACTGATGGGTTACCAAAGGAATTTTACGTAGTGTTTTGGGAGCAATTTGGACACTTACTCTAAAATTTTCAGTAGGATATATACAGTCAGGTCTCTCCCTTTGTACATCTGAATCAGAAATTGGTGGCTACTCAGGTTACGTTTGTGTTGATTATAAGCTGATAGCCAAAGTCTGGGTGACAAGGTTGAAAAAAAATGTTGCTTAAAATTATTCATAATAATCAAGCTTCTGGAGTGCCCAAAAGATCGATCAGGCAAAACCTGGCTCGTCCAGCATATGTTGGGATAGGTGTAGGATAGAAATGTTCCCCTGATTTAATGAACTTTGATCAGTAGAATAATGCATTACAATTTATTTTTGCATAGCCCAAAATCACACAAGGAGTGGTGCAATGGGCTTTAACAAGCCCTGTCTTTTGAGAACCCTCTACCCTTCACTCTAAGAGGACAAGAAAAAACTCCAAAAAAACCCTTGTAGGAGGAACTAAACATGGAAGAAATCTCGGGAAAGGCAATTCGAAGAGAGGCCCTTTTCCAGGAAGGTTGAGCATGCAGTGGGTATCAAAAAAAGTTGGTGGATACAATAAACAGAACAGAACATGAGTAATCCTCAATACAATTGTAATATTTCAAGTACAGAGCAAAATTCAACCATAGATGATATCACACAATAGGATTTGGATTTGTTCAGAGTCCTGGAAACCTTGGCCATCAAGCTGCCGCCCCCTATTGGCCATTCCGCAGCTGAGTCTGCACTAAGCCAGCTAATCTGATGAAAGGACCCCTCTACCTGATGATTACTGTGATCTTCCATCAGAGATGACTTTACCTTAGGCAGGCAAAACAACTTGACAATAGGGCAGTGGCACCAAGTGGCCCATTTGAGTACCACAAAGAGAAACGGAATAGACGAGGGTCAGTAACAAATTTTAACTATCATGTTACTTATGTTTTTGTGCTAATGACCTAACAACAGAGATGCAGTCTGTACATTTAATCAGCAGCTCTAGTCATGGTATGCCAAAACTGAAGTAGTGAGTCTTCATCCGTGATTTGAAAGTTGAGGCCGAAGGGGCATCTCTTATTGTAGCAGGCAGACCACTCTACAGTTTTTGGGGGGGGGGGGGCCCAGATCTCCCACTGTTTTTTTATTAATCCTTGGAATCACAAGCAGACCGGCATCGTGAGATCTTGATTTGTGCTCTGGTTTATAAGTAATAAGTTGTAAGTTAATAAGCCATTTAAGGCTTTATATGTTAAAAGTAGGATTTTGAAATCTGCCCTAAACTTAACTGGGAGCCGTATGTTCTTGTGTGTTGTTTTTTTTTTTTTTTTTTTTTTTTTAATAATTGTTGCACAAGCATTTTGGATTAACTGGAAGCTGTATAAAGAACAGTTTCAACATCCAGTGCACACTGCATTGCAATAAGTCAGTCCTACTTTAACTAAATGCATATCTCAGTATCCCACATATTTAGAAAACACCTTAATTTCCCAATATTTTTAAGATGGAAGAAACATGATTTGGACAATTTTGTAATGTGCACTTTAAATAACATGCAAGAATCAAAGATAATGCCTAGATTGCAGGCGGATTCAGTAAAATATAATGGTAATTCCAGCCAAGTTAAAGACAACATATTGTGATCAACATCATTCTCTCCAGCTCTTGGCATCTGTTTTGTCTGTGCTTAAACACAAGTAGTGAAGTAAAGGAGTGCATGGATGAAAACTAACGCAACTAAAGACAACATCGGAGAAACGTCATTTGCCCTAAAAGAGAGAGAGACCCAAATGGAAGCATGTAAAGTGAAAACAGTAAAGTTTGCAGTACTGAGCCTTGCAGGAAACCATATTTCAGTTCTTTGTATAATGAAGTATTGTCTGCCCATTTATGTACATACTGGAACTGTTTTGATAAATAAGAACTAAACCAGGCAAGGACAATGCCTATAAGCCCAACAATTTCCTAGCCTGTGCAGTAAGATAGAATGGTCAGTGGTGTCAAATGTTACACTTATGTCTAACAACATAATTACAGTGGAGTTTCCTTCATCAGAGGATATCAGAATGTCATTTACAGCACTCATTAGTGCAGTTTCTGTACTATGACCAGTGCAGAAGCCAGATTGGAATTTCTCAAATTGTGATGCATAAGGTGTGACTGAAGCTGATTGGTGAATTGGTAAATCTGATAAGAGTCTAAGTGTATGTGGGTCTCGGTCTGGGTCTGACTTTAAGTAATGATTTGATGACTGACACTTTTACTGCATCAGGTACTGTGTCATACAATAGCTATTGATAATGCTAAGAATAGGCACTGCAAGAACATCCATTGCACTGTTTACTAGTTTTGTTGGCACTGGATCTAGGGAACTAGTAGGTTTCATTTTAGAAATTAAAGACTTCCTGTTCTGTTACAGGATTAAAATTTCCAAAGAGTTGAATGCAAGGCGAGACAGGGTCTGCCAAGCTAGTATGTGGTTTGTACTGTGATGCTGAAATCTGGGATCTTATTTTTAATTTTCTCATTAAAGAAGTTCATACAGTCTGCACTGCTAATATCTGTTGGTATTTTGCACTATAGATCTGAATTCCCATTGGTTAAATTTGTCACCATTCTAAACTGTACTGAGGATTATCTATTTTAGAATAGTATTCTAAGTGAGCTTTAGTGAGCTTTTTTTTATATTTAACACTCTGTCCATGCAATTTGAAAGACCAACAGATTTATTCTGCATCTGTGCTCCAGTTTTTGACACTTTTGATTTTAAGAGGTCGAGTGCTCTCATTGAACCAGGGTGAGTTCCTATGTGCTTTGATCATTTTTGTTTTAAGGGGAGCCACTGTGCCCAAAGCCTCTCTCAAGGTCATATTATAATGTGATATTAGCTGATCTAAATTGTTTTTCAAAATCACATTTGACTTACTCAAAGTATCTGTAAATTTTGAAGCAGAATTGCAATCTAGATGTCACACTGTCTTTATAATATGTGAGTGTATTGGTAAGGGCAGAACCAAATCAAATGTAACTAAGTAGTGATCAGAAATAACTTAATGGAGTAATATTTAAATTTTGAATCTCAACTTTGCAAGTTGTAATTAAATCTAATGTGCGATTATCATTGAATTAGACCTTTGACAATCTGACAAAATCCTACTGAATTTAACAAAAAAGTAAAACTTTTGCTAAAAGTGTCAAGTTTCCACATCAATGTGTACATTAAAATCCCCCATCAACACTACGTGATCATAATTTATAGCCAAATCCAAATAAAAGGTTGCCAAATTTGGTCATGAACAATGAATATGGCAATGGTGGTCTACAGAGTAGCATTACAATTGTGCTGGAGTCGGTTTTTAATATTTAAAATGAATACCTCGAAGGATGTGGTGAAGTCTGAATTTTTAGAAGTGATTTGCATTTTGTCACAATTAATTATTCCAAGGCCGCCTCCTCCTCAACCAGAATCTCTAGATTTATGAAGGAACCTAAGCCAGGTTTCAGTGAGAAGACATAGATCAGATTTTTGTGCTTTAATATAATATAATTTACCAAAACAGCTTTACTTCCAAGACAGCAAATGTTCAATAAGAACTTTTTTAAACTGCATAGTTCTTTCTGAACTGGTGATATATTTTTTGTTTTAATTTGAACTTGGTTACTATTACAGGTGCCCCTGGTGGAGGGTCTGCTTTTATCTCTTGGTCTGATTATACACCTTATTTTTTTGGTTGTCAAATAACAATAATAAGGTTTGTGTCATGACAAAATCATGATGCACTTTTGTGAAAGCCTTTTCTTTGTACCTGTTGTGGGGCATCCTATAAAGTTACTTTTTAAAGCCATACACAAAATGGGGTTGGCTTTTTCTATGTTGGATGAAAACTTTGTATCGTTCAGCTAGAAGCAGAGGATATGTGCAGGGGTTTCTCACTGCAAGAATCAGGTCTTGCATTACTTGGTAGTGGAGGGGCAACATGCAAAATCTCACACTGATTCAACGCTCTTCAAACTTGACCCAGACCATACTGTGAAGGCATGGGAACAGCATGTAAGGGTTAATTTGTGGAAGAGCGTATTTCTGAGTTTTAGTGGGAAGGCATTGATACTCGAACCAGACATTCTACCCAAATGTCTCTATGTACGTCAGCATATCCGACCGGCTTAGTTTACTGGGAAGATCCACGAGGAAACTTTTTTTTCTGTCAATTTATTTGGGGTGGGAAATATGAAAGTGTTTAAACATATGAGATGGAATGGTTGATAAAAAGATGATGACGGTTAATCAACATGCAGATTAAATTGGATGCATTTTTCTTTAATATTTGCAGAGATCTGAATTTACCACTGCAACATATCTTAACATTTAACAGTTTTATGCTTTTATTTTGACATGAGGCCTTTGATAGTTAGGTCAAACAAGCCACAAAGCATGGTATGAATATGCAGCGCTAATAAAGAGAAAATAAAAATTGCATCTCCACTGATCACAGAAAACTCTATAAAGTGTTTGGTTCCAGTAGCTTTACCCATGACAGAACCATGGGGTGGAGGTCAACTGAATGGTTTGGGCGATTTTAAACTAGATTTTAAATTGGTTACACTTGTGGCGATGACTCTTGGTTCGGGACAGATAGTTCAGACATGGCCTGTCAAGAATGGAAATATGTCCCAGGACTCCGGTAGGAAAAACAAACACAAGAACATTAGTGGGGAGAGTGGGGTATTACTTGCGGTGGGATTTTTGGGTTGTGCTGGATGGACGTATGAAATGGTGCTCAAGACAAGAGGTTTAGAGCATTTACCAAGGGACACTTTTTTTTTTAATATGGTTTGATTAGTCTGGTAAAATTCACTTCATGGGAGTTTCAAAAAAAAAAAAAGTTTGGATCAGTAAAAACAAAGACAGAGTACATCATGTAAAGATAGTTTTAACTGCTTAAGTTTATTTTTTGTTTAAACTTTATTCTTGCTATGTTTGTTTCTTCCCGATTTTATTTTTACAATTTTGCATATGTTATTTTCTTCTAATACAATCTATTATTTTAACAGTTAAATATCTGATTGGTCCCCAGATAGGGGAAGATGTATTAAATTGATTTTTGGAACAATGAGACGGAATAGGTGCTGGTATTGCAGTACCTCCAGGAATTGTGCACTTCATTTACCGGTGTAAAAATAGACAAGCGTTGCCTTGGGCCTGGCTAGTTGTAGGCTGAAAAAAACTTCATGGAGGAAAGTGTTGGTTTTTTTTTTTTTTGTTTTTTTTTTTTTTTAAAGTTGTCTGGAATTCTTCAAATTGGCAGCTAGCAGCTTGTAGTGCTTCATCCATACCAACAGATGTCAGGCGAGGCTCGGAATTAGAAAGCCGCTGTTGTGGGGTGAGTGAAGTAGTGTCGGACGACCAAGCCTATACCGCTAGCAGGAAGCCTTATTAAGCTCCCAGAAACCACGAAGCAGTCCTGCAGGCTATCTGATGTTGCTGCAGCGCCCCCTGTGTTCGAGGCCTTGTTCACACAGGCAGTCCACGATGTGCCTTCTCCTTTTCATTTTCCATCTCGAACAGGTGTGAACGTGGTGTCTCAAGGGCTATCTAGCTCGTCACCGGTCTTCACTGATGTATCCTTTGTTTTGTGTGCATCAAGGAGCGTGGGGATGGAGGAATTTACATGCAGGTGGTGATGGTGGTTTTAAGCCATCCTCTTCCTTGCCTGGCCCCTCCAATGACAGCCTGTCTGCTCCCCACCCCCATGCCTACTCCCATCTGTATTGGCTACCTTGATTCTGCACAAGTCCAAAAGTTTTTTCACTGTTGTGGCAACCCTTGGGCTTTGTATTAAGTCTGCCAAGGCTGGTGCCCAGCTTGGCTGTAGGTGGGCTGCTTTTGTCACGAGGATGTGGAATGTCACATGGGTTCAGGTCTGGGTGCTCATGTTGCTCATGCTGCCAAGTTGATGCTTACCATGCAGTTGACGTATGGGCAAGATGGTGGGGCTGGCTGGCCTGGGCAATTTTGTAGCATCGCTTTTTGGTTAAGATCGAATAGGACTGCTAAGTCCTCCATTTGGTTTCTGGCACAAAAGGCTCTGAGACTAGGGAACGTCTCACGGCCCTTCGCAAAGTGAAAAGAAGGCAGGCATGTCTGCCGCTTGGAGCTGAACCCTGGGTGCATGGTTGGAATAACATTGTTTTTGTTTTTTTTTCTTTTTTGATTTTCAGACATCTCTATGGAGAACTCCCTTTTGGTGCATTGAAAGAAGGAAAACAGACCCTACGAACACCAACAGTGATGATCCAGATTTCCTTCGACTAGTAGCAGCACAGAACAATGGATGATGAACGAAGAAACATGGTGCATTTCAGTTTACCGAAAGGAGACAGGATGGATCGGAAGGATTTTACCACCGGCATTCTTCTGGGAACACTGAACTTCACCCCCAGGTGCTTCCAAGTAGGGAAATTTTTGAGGTGGTTTTCATTAATGCGGCAATGGTAGATCAATGCATACAAACTGTGGTGGGGAAAAAGAGACGGTGGATCCAGTATTAGGTAAATTCATAATACAAGCCTTTGGTCAAAGAGAGAAAAAGGTGGTAAACGTGGCAATGTTCCATGAACAGGTCCAGATGGAAGACATAAAACTTTGGCTGAGCAAGTTTGGCTCCATTCAGACAGGAACAGTAGGAAGGGAAAAAAAATGGGATCAAGACCGGATACTACAGCTTCCAGGTTAAACTGAAAAGGGATGAGGATGGAATAATAAAACACCACCTGCTATTCAGTTGGGAGCTGCTAGAGGAGTAATTTTTTATCCTGGCCAACCTAAAATGTGTAGGAGGTGTGACCAAACTGGCCATATAACAGCAGGATGTACAATCGAAAAATGTCATAAATGTAACCAAATAGGGCATAGTGAGAAAATATGCCAGGAGAAAGTAATCTGTAATCTTTGTGGAGACCCCTCTCACAGTTTCAGGGACTGCCCAAGGTCCTTTGCAAATATTAGAAAAAAGGGGCAAAACAATGCAGTAATGATACAAATAAATAGACAAGATGAAGAAGAAAGTATCTTTCTGTTTCAAACCCCAATTGGAGGGAAAAAAAGAAAGAAGATCAAAAGTGCTCTCCTTAGCAACAGTAGGGAGCAAGGGGCAGACAAGAGCGAATACTTTATGGAGACAAAACACAGTAGGAATATTTGAGAGCAAAAGGAGGCTAGAAGGAAAAATAAGACCAAGTCTCAAATAGAGGAAATACAAAATATTTTAGAAGAGGCACCTTCAATAAGGAAAGTAATATAGGGAATAAAGGAAGGAAAGGAGGAAAATGAAAACGAGTGGTGTGACCTCTCAAGTGATGAAGAGGGTTCTTTTCCCGTGTCAGAGGCAGAAGGTGACATTTCAGAAAGCTGCAACCCTTTCTTAAGTAAGGACATAGTGGAGGCTTTTCAGAGAATAACACAGGTTAAAGAACAAGGACATAAAAGAATAGGAAAAGAAAGAGAGAACAAAAAGAAGAGAAAGAGAGTAAAGGAAATGTAACTTTTTTCCCCAACATGAAAGTAGCATCAATAAATGTAAGAAGTATTGTAAGAAAGAGTAGAAGAAATGTAATTTATGGATTTATGAAAGACATTGAGGCGGATGTAATCGTTTTACAAGAATGTGGGATACCATCCAAGAAATCCTACAAAGATTTACAAAGGGGTTGGGAAGAAGGGAAAACTTTCTTTTCTGGAACAAACCTCAACAAAAAAGGCGGGAGTAGGTCTCATTATAAATATTAAAGAGATTACAGAGGTAAAGTATGAGAAAACAGTAAAAGGAAGAATTATTGGAGTAAAATTGAAACTAAAAGAAAAGGAATACGAAATTTTAAATATATATGCTCCAAGTGGAAATCATGAAAGATTCGATTTACTCCAGAAGCTTAACCTGATCATAGTAAAGAAAGCAGATGTAATTATAGCCAGAGACTCCAACTGTGTAGTAGATGAGCACCAAAGGAAGAGATTCGATAAAACCTCTAGGTTATTGAGGTGAATCACACAGGACCACCAATTAAAAGACGGCTTTAAGGAAGGAGGCGGGAAAGGTGCAGGACATACGTGGAAAGGAGGAAAAGGGAAAAAGGAGTCCTGTATAGACTACATACTGTTTTCAAGAGAGCATTGTATAAAGCAGTTGACACAAATTGCAACCTTTTTTTCAGACCATCGCTGTATAACAGCAGAGCGGGGGGGTGGGGGGAGAAAACGAGAGGAAAAGGATATTGGAAAATTAATACAGAATTGTTAGAAGACCTCAAAATACAAGAGTATAAGGTGGCCTACCATGAATGGGCTACACTTAAAGATTAAAGATAAAGCAGCAAATAGAGGAGCTTTACAAGCAAAAAGAACAACGTAGAAATACCACCTCGGTCCTAAAAGCAATTGAAAATCGTGAAAATGATTTCTGCGCGGCATCAGGTTCATACATGAGTTTTAATTAAACTGATTGTTTGATAAAGGGTAACGGGAGAGACATTGAGGGAATAGAAAAAGTAGGAGTAAGTATTAAAAGGACAGAAATAAAAGTACAGGTAATGTCTTTTGGAAGCAAAAAAGGAGAAAGAGGATTGTAAATAAGTAATAAAGTTATTCTACAATGGACAAGTGAAACATTGCAACAGATGTGGTCAGGAAGGACATTTAGCGACCTTCTGTACTTTAAGATGTCGGAACTGTGATAATCTAGGTCACACGGCAAAAACATGTCCGAATGCTAAGCGTTGTGATCTATGCAAAGAGGATGGGCACGTGTTTCAAACATGCCCACATCGTTATAGGCCAGTTTACCTAGGCAACCTGCTATTGGATGAGATTGACTCTCCAAACTATCCAAGCACAAGCCCCCCACCAAAGTTCCCAAACCACATGTACTAACTGGGGAGGTACAGGACTAGGTAAAAGACCCAAAAGAACAATTTACCATCACACCTATGTCTGTGGATATAGTGCCACCTTCTGTTTTGCAAGAGGAAGTGTTGGAAAACATTACTACTGTTTTGCCCTCCTCAACTCAAGAGGCACCTCAGCTTACTATAGAATTAGATTTACAAGATTGTAACCCCCAATGCTCATCCTCAAACAAACATCTTCCGGATACCTGGGTGGATGTTACCCCAATTTCTCAGAAAGGGATGCACAAGGGCACCAAAAGATCTCCTAAAGTACTTCAACTCAAAGCCTCTAAATTCCCTAAAATCATACCTACAGAAAAACAAATTGAGTGTATTAGAACATGAAGACTTTATGGATCTTTCTTCAGACAGCTCCATAATCCCCAGATACTGAACCAGCACCTGCACATACTGATTGGGCTCAACTTTCTCCATCGCCGGCCGTAGATTTTGATGATCTTTTCAGTCCACAAGAACCTAATACAGACAAATATGTGGATGATTCTAACCTCTCTATCTTGGCCGGGGAGGTAGGAAAGGAATAATTTTGTATTGCATCTGATTTATTTTTCCTTTCTCTTTGTTTACCAAACTGATATGTCACTCACATTTTCTACAATTAATACACGCGGCCTTCAAAATACTCATAAGCGTAGATCTTTATTCTACTGGCTAAATACTCCTTTATTTCAAGTCTGCTTCCTCCAAGAAGTTCATCTCAAAGATCAAAGAGATGCTAGGATTTTTGCTCAAGATTGGGTTTGGGGGATGTCCAAATGGTGTTTTGGTAATACCTTCTCTGCACGAGTAGGAATTCTCTTCAAGAACATGAAATGGCTGATTGAGCAATCTTTTATTGTTATACCGGGACGAAGTTTAGTAGTGGATGCCACCTGGGAAAACATGAGGTTTTGTTTTGTTAATGTGCATGCCAACACAGAGCTTGCAGCCCGATGTGAACTGTTTCAGTCCCTTCCTAATCTTTCTCACAAATAGACATCTTATAATAGGAGGAGACTTTAATATTGACCTTGGGAAACAAAGTACAGACTATACCAGACAAGTACTCCGGAACATACTACGTGACCATGACCTAAGAGATGCTTCAGTCGCAACAGATGGTCAAAATCCTCCACCTACGTGGTGCAATTCTCGGGGTCACGCCAGGTTTTGAGTAGTACGCTACAGCCGCTATGATTCTCTGACCATGGCATATTGACCTGTGACATTTTTCTTGACCTTCCTCCTTCTGGGAAAGGTTTTTGAAAATGTAATGTTTCCCTTCTAGAAGACATGAATGTTTGCACTCAGCTGAAAGATCTGTTGTTGAATTGGACTGAAACAAGGATTGCTGACACATCCATATTACTATGGTGGGATGTTTTAAAAGATAAATTACGGACTTTTGCTATCCATTACAGCAAACAAAAAAGTATGAAAGAATGTGTTAAGTTCCAAAAAATCTACAAATCCTTAAAGAGACTATATGCAAAGGCTAATAGAGGTGGTATTTTTGATTTTTCAAAAAGCATCACGCATAAGTAGCTTCTTGAGAGAGCTTCTCCAACAGAAGTCACAAAGATTTTATTTTACTTTTAGGCAGCGTTTTAGAGAATCTCACGAATGTATGTCCTCCACCTTTTTTAAAGCAGCCAAAGCGGATCGTAAATGCAAAATGTTGCATGGCTTGAAGTACAGGTCTCTCCTACAGAGATGCTGAAAGTAGTCTCTTACTATTATATTCAAATCTTTAGCCAACAACCTGTACTTCATCAGGAGAACAATCGATTTTTGACTGGCCTATCTAAAATACTGGCATTGATGGATTCCCAATGGAATTTTTTGTTACATTTTGGCAAGAGCTCCGTTTGATTCTTCAAGGATTGTTTGCTACGATTCTCGATACTGGACTGATGCCAGATTCAATGCGCACAGGGATTATATCTCATATATAAAAAGGGGGATAATTTTGACCTGAAAAATTGGTGTCCTATAACTTTGTTATGCGTCAATTACAAATTAATTACAAAGACTATGGCTTTCCGCTTAAAGAAGGTGTTGCATTAAATTATTCATTCTGACCAAACCTGTGGAATCCCTGAGAAAAGTATAACCTCCAGTCTATCACTGGTAAGAGACACAATTGCGTGGGCCAAAGACTGTCAAATCCCACTCCTTTTAGTAACCCTTGATCAAGAAAAAGCTTTTGATAAAGTTCAACACGAATTTTTATTCAATACTCTGTTGGCTTTTGGTTTTGGACATAAATGTATTCACTGGATTAAGGCGCTATACAATAAGGTAGTAAGTCTTTTGAATATTAATGGGTTTCTCAGTGATATTATAATCCAACAGGCAGGTGTGAGGCAGGGTTGCCCTTTGTCTTCACTTTTATATATCATCTACATAGAACCAGTGGTGGACCTGATTAGACGAGATCACCGGGTTTGTGGCTTCCCCCTACGAAGGAGTAGAGGACTACATGTTAAACTATTCCAATACGTGGATGACCTTACCTTTTTCCTTTTGGATGAAAGTGAACTCCCTTATATTCTAGAAACCCTTCGACAAGGAAACACTGTCAACAACGCTAAATCTTCAGTTATGGTATTTGGGAAATGTACTTCGAGGACAAGTAATCTATATGGGATTCATCTAAATAACACAAGCATACATATTTTGGGAATTGATTTTTATAGAATAATGAGTGGTCCACAAAATTGGACTTAACGTATAGAAAAAGTTGAATCTAAACTAAAACTGTGGACAAGTCGAAATTTATCCATGATTGGTAAACCTCTTGTTAAAGCAGAGATTTTATCCACACTTTTATACCTAGCTCCAAATTTCTACTTCCTAGAACATTAGGCAGACGACTAGGAAGTATGATTTACCGTTTTGTACGGGGAGGATCGTATCACATCATTTCTCAGCAGGCTATGGAGCAAGATTATAATGTAGGTGGAAGAAATTTCATTGATATCCAACTGAAAATGGATTGTGTATATTTTGCCTCCTTGTGTGTTGGTCCCATTGTACATCCCTTTCAATTTGTTATTCTTTTATGGTTTTCCTTCCCCATGAGGCAACTGATTCAATGGACAAATCACACTCCAAAGGCAGACAACATGCCTGACCATTATCAATATGCGGTAGCCCTGAAAAAAGAGGTATGGGTCTTTTCAACAACTTGATATTTGCAAAAATCACAAAGCCTTATACCTAGCCATAAAGCAACAAAACAAAGTGCGATGTGGACCACCGGGTTTAAACACTCATGTCTGGAAATCAATTCAACCAAAACCATTAGACAACCATCTAAAGGACTTAAATTGGTTTTTAGTGTGGGGTCGTCTTTCAGTCAGGGAAAGACTGTACAAAACATGGCATATCCAGAATAGACACCTGTCCTTGTCAGTACTGTTCAGCCGCTGAAACTGTAAAACATGCATTCTGGGAATGTTCCTTTTCACAGGAAGTATGGACGGAGGTTTCTTCTCAATGGCCTGATCTTCTTTTTCAATTTCTTACTTATAACTTTATCATGTTTCGTGAAGGCCTTGAAAAACTTAAAGACTTCTAGATTCCTTCTCTGGTTGGTTATTAGTCTCAGTAAATGGGGCATTTGGGAATCACGTAAACTCCTAGTTAAATACAATACTTGTGTTAGGGCAGCTGGTTCCTCCTGCCAAGTTGATGCTTACCATGCAGTTGACGCATGGGCAAGACAGTAGGGCTGGTTGGCCTGGGCAATTTGTGGCATTGCTTCTCAGCCTTTTGGCTAAGTTCAAGGGCCAGAGATCGTGGGTGACGGTGGACATAGCAAACAAATAAGTACGGTGATGGAGCGGCCGGCTTTTGCTTCGTTGAGTGGTGTGCAGCAGACTTTGCGGTTTTGGTGGAAATGAGACTGTGATGTGGAATTTCTGGACAGAGCTTCTTTTAAGCGGCAGATGTTGACAGAAGCTCTGAAAGTGCCTTTGGTGAGTGTTTTCTGTCTCCAAGTCAACTCCAGCGAGAAATTCGTGGATGTAACTTTGATGGCTGGTGACATGTTTGACTCAGTGCTGCGGATGGTGAAGGTGAAGAAGGATTGTAGTCCGGTGTCACATTATCGTGTCGAAAGTTTGTGGAAGAGGGACTGGAAATTGGTGACTGTGCACATGTTTAATCCCTTTGTGGAGGATGGTGACATTACGGCCTTTTTAAGGAGGTATGGCACGGAAATTTCCTTGGAGTGTTATGTGAAGGACGAGGATGGAATATGGAATGGAAGAGACAGTTTAGGATGAAGTTGAAAAAGGACACTTCCAGCCGTGACGGTCTGTGTCATCCTCCTTCCTCTTTTTCCTTGGGGGCTGATAGGGGCTACTTGTTTTATGGAGGCATGCCTTTGCGGTGTGGGAAATGTGGACAGACTGGTCATGTTGCCCGGTTGTGTGCAGAGGTGGTTTGCCGGAATTGCAAATGGGTGGGCCATTTTTCAACAGGACTGTTGTGAGGAGTGGAAGTGTAATCTTTGTGGAGAAGGAGGCCATCTGTTCAGCTCCTGCCTAGCCCGTTTTGTTGATTGGGTGCTAACAAGGGTGGAGGAGGTATGAAGGCTGATGCACAGAATGAAGACGCTGTGGAGGAGGCTACTCTTTCTAGAGGGGATTTGGACAGTGTCAATGAAGTTGGAGACTCTGTTCATTGCGAATCCTTGGGAAACTTCTCGGAAGCAGGGGCTGTTGAACCTCGAGACGAGCAGTGGAAGTTGGTTGTTGGGAGTAAAATCCAAAGGGGGTGCTGGAAAAAGTGCCAAAATTGTGGATATTAGGGAGAAGAAGAGGGGTGTGAACAACGTGGAGGACCGTAGCCAGGTAGATTTGGGGGAGTTAACCACTGGAGGTTTTGTGGTGCCGGAGTCACTTCCGGATGGGCGGGAGGAAGTTGATGTGGGCCAAGGGGATTTGGCCACAAGTTCTGGCTGGGGGGAGGCAATGGAGTTGGTCATAGAACGGGGGCTTTTTGGTTTTCCTGGTCTGGAGTTGGAAGAGGGTGGAGGGGGTTTGGGGGAGGGTTGATTGGGTTAGTGGGGTTCTTTTTGGGTTCATTTTGTTTTGTGTGACAATTAACATGAGGGGGTTGTGGGGGAGGGATAAGCGGCATGCTATTTTTTTTTGGTTGGGCTCTTTGCCTTTCCAAGTCTGTTTTGTCCAAGAAGCGCATGTCCAAGACGCAGCAGAGGGGAAAAGGTTTAGTAAAGAGTGGAGGTGGGGCCCATCGGTGTGGGGGGGTGGATAGTGCACTTTCTGCGGTTGTGGGGATTCTGTTTAAGGGAAGTCAGTGGGTGATTACTGAGGTGGTGATGGTGGTGGAGGGGAGGGTCGTGGTGGTTGACGGGGAATGGGTTGGGAGAAGGTATCGTTTTATTAACGTTTATGCTCCAACAGACATGAAGTATAGAGGGGAAGTCTTTGGTGCACTAAGGGATGTTTTGGTAATGGATAGGGAGGTGGTTTTGGGATGGGATTTCAATGTAGACATGGAAAAATCGCTTGTTTCAGACTATACCAGGGTGTCTTTGGGATGCCTTATACGTGAGTTTGGTTTATGCGATATGTACCACAAAAAGGTGGTGGGGACGATGCTACACACATGGAGTAACACTAGAAGGGCCTAGTAGGTTAGATTATTTCTTTGTTACTTCTACTTTGGAAGTGACGAATTGTTGTTTGTGTCCTGTGTGGTTCTCGGACCACCCTATGGTTCAGTGCACCTTAAAAGGGGGAGGGCCGGTTTTTGGAAGAGGGTTTTGGAAATTTAACATTCTGCATCTGCAGGATTGACAATTTAGGCAAAACTTGAGTGTGCTGCTGAATGGATGAATTACGGAGGGTCATCGGGGCATGTCCATTTTGGATTGGTGGGAGGGTTTGAAATTGAAAGTGGGTTTGGTTGCAAGGGACTACGGGATTCGTAGGCCTCGATGGGAAAGGGGGGTAGTCATACAGCTCCAGCAGCGGTTGTGTAAGGAATATGGGGTCTTGAATAGGGGAGGGGTACGAGGTGGTGGGGCAGGTTAAAAGGGAGCTGGGAGAAATTGTGAAGGGGAGGGCTTTGAGGTTTTTTCTAGATTGAATATTGGAGGGGTAGGCGTATGGGGGGACTGGTTTCTTTCGGGCAATTAGAGCAACTAAATTGAAAAGGGTGGTGGGTGTATTTAGACGAGCTGATGGGGCCATTTGTAGGGACAAGGATGGGGTGTTGGAGGTGGCTAGGCAGTTTTATTTTGAGCTCTTTTCACCCAGGAAAGGGCAGGAGGGTGTGGTGCTGGAGGTTTGGCATCAGTTAGTGTCGGTCTGGGAAGAGGATGTGGCTGTCTTGGAGGAGGGGGTGACACTGGAGGAGCTAACCGAAGCCATGAAATCGATGAAGAGGGGTAAGGTTCTGGGGAAAGACGGACTACCTAAGATATTCTATAAACTTTTTGGGAATTGCTGGGTCTTCTCTTGGTGGAAATCTATAAGGCTATTTTCAATTAGGGACAGTTGCCAGAAGCGATGGCAATGGGGGTGGTCTCCCTTGTTTATAAGAAATGAGTTTGATTTGCGGAATTGGAGACCGATTACCTTGCTCAGTTTTGATTGTAAGTTACTAGCCAAGGTCCCTCAATTTGGTGGAATCTGGCTTTGGTAAGGGATTCAATTGCATGGGCAGAAGAGAGGAAAAAGGTGTTAATTGTAGCTAGCCCGGACTAGGACAAAGCTTTCGATAATGTAAACCATGCCTTTTTGTTAAGAGTTTTGGAGTGTTTTGGTTTTGGGCCTAAGTTTATGGCGTGGTTGAGGGTCTTGTATAGGGGTGTGAATGGGTGGTTGAGTGAACAGGTGGCACAGGGGGCCGGGGTGAGACAGGGTTGTCCTTTTGTCTCCTTTGCTATATATCATGTATTTGGAACCGGTGGCAGTGTGGATAAGGGAGGACCAGGCTTTTTTGGGACTGGTTTTATCATGGAGTGGTGGTGTGGCTGCTAAGCTTGCTATGTATGCCGATGTGACTTTGTTTGCTTCCGGGGAGGTGGATGTGCAGAAGGGACTGGTCATTTTGGCAGATTTTGAAAAGGTTATGGGTTCTACAGTGAACTGGAACAAATCGACCATGATGTATTTTAGGAAGTGGAGGGATAAGGCGGTGAGTTTATGTGGTATGAACTTGTGCAATGACTCAATTACTATTTTGGGGGTGGAATTCTTTCGGCAGGAGACTGGTGAAAGGAATTGGGACAAGCAGCTGCAGATGGTGAGTCGTAAGCTGGGTATGTGGACAACCAGATCGCTGTCTTTGACAGGGAAAGCAATTGTAGTGAAGAGAGATTCTGCCATGTTGTTTGTATTTGGGGTTAGGATTTCCCATGTCTTAATAGGGTGGGTAGGGCTATGAGGAAAAGTGTGTTTCATTTTGTGTGGGGGTGGGATATGAAGGGGTTAGAAGGGTTGATCTGGAGAGGACAATGCTGGATGGGGGTAGGGGTATTGTTGATTTCCCTTTGAAGGTGGACTGCATGTTTTTTGCGTTTTTGTGCAGGGCTTTGAGTCCGGTGGTGGTGCACAAGTACCAGTATTTTGTAAGTTTGTGGTTGGCTGCTCGGATGTGGGGTTGGGGGGGTTGGAACAACACTGTGCCGCATGCAGAGTGCTTACCTTTGCATTACCAAAGGGCGATGGATATGATGGGACGCTACCAGTTTTTTTAAGGATGCTTCAGTTTGCAGGAACCACAGGGAGCTGTATAGGTTAGTGAGGGCAGTGGTGAAGAGGGATGCAGTCTGGCCGAGTGTGTATGGGAGGGAGGTATGGACAAGGGTGCAGCCGAGGCACATGGAGAACAGACTGAAGGACCTTAATTTGCTGTTGATCTTGGGGTGATTTCCAGTGCAGGAACGGCTTCGGAGGCATGGGTTAACAAGGTCTGAATTGTGTCCACGTGCTGGATGTGGTTTGGTGGAGACAGTCCCACATGTGTTTTGGGATTGCTCTCGGGTACAGTAGGTATGGCGGGAGGTGAGGGGTTTGTTGAGGATGGTGGGAGGCCCTGTTTAGTTATCATATGAGATGGTTCAGAGAGGGGTCGGTTTAGAAGGGTGTGGGCAAGCTGTTTTTTCTCTGATATGGGAGGTGATGAGTTTGACCAAACGGAGTATTTGGGATGCGAGGAAACAGTTGGTGGAGAAGTGCAAATTGGTTAGCATCAGGAGTGTGAGATATGGCATAGAGGACGCTATTGCCTTTCGAGTTAAGAGGGATGTGGAGAGATGGGGCTTCGCAGCAGCAAAGGAGAGGTGGAAGGGTCTGTTTTGGTTGGGTCTATT
>JANRMT010062791.1:227364722-227379769 GCA_026402145.1 Polypterus bichir lapradei
GGGAGTGCAGTGAGTGTGTACACCTGATGAGCCCAGAATTAGGGCGAAACACGTGTCGTGTACTCTTTGCATTATTTGACAGTAAAACTATTTCAACCATATATATATATATATATCTATATATATATATAT
This sequence comes from Polypterus bichir lapradei, assembly GCA_026402145.1. NCBI lineage: Eukaryota > Metazoa > Chordata > Cladistia > Polypteriformes > Polypteridae > Polypterus > Polypterus bichir. The sequence continues at coordinate 227,364,855 of JANRMT010062791.1, forward strand.
ATATATATATATATCATTTAGGTACAAACCAACGAACTAACCAGAATAAATGTATGCATTGATTGACACTATATGTAAATTCAATAGTTTATAAAATGAACCTGTATCCTTTTTCTCTCTGACCATTCTCATCATGCTGTAACAGACTGCTGTAAGAGATGCTCCCTCCTCAGCATGGTGCTGCAGGTGTAATAAAGATGCAGACAGACAAGCTTTTCTCCTGCCTGATTAATGACACATTATATTTATTCATATTAAGTTTGTTTTTTGTGACGTGTTTAATGATATGTTGTAATGTCTCTGTAAAACCTGCAAAGAAACAAAACTTAACTACTGAGATATAATGTAATTGAATTTAATAGCTTTAAAATAAATCTATTTTCTAGTGACAGATCAGAATTAAAACAGCATCAAGTACTTCAGTTCATCATTACTAGCACATGAACAGAGTGCAGTGTTCTAATTCATACTTACATGTCTAATCAACATAAAATACCACCAGTGTCTTTTGTGTGCACATTCATATATATATATATATATATATATATATATATATATATATATATATATATATATATTTTATAGTTATATAGTTATAGTATATAGTTATATATACCCACAAACAATCTGCGCACAGTCCTCTTCAATGCTAAAAACAAGAAATCGACAGCAGAAACACGAAACGCAGTGTACAGCATTCCATGCAGTTCTTGCTCAGTGGTATACATTGGACAAACATCAAAAAGAATCGCAATACGTATATAGGAACATCACAACCCCAACAGAAGAAAGGACTCACGATCATTGATCTATACACATACTAAATCAACAGAACATACATTTAACTGATGTACAAGTAAAATTTAAAGCCAGTACTAAAAGCGCCAGAGAGCTGGCTGAATCTTGGCTATCTAATGAGAACGCCATCAACAGACACTTGGACATAAATCCAGCATATGCAAACTTAAGAAGAACATGTTCATAATAAATAAAACTTTACAACCAATAACCCCCCCGCCTGCTCACACTGACTTAGCCACCTCCCTGTCCCCCCAAGGTAATTTTTTGTTATATATTGCCTTTGATTCTTGTAAGTCTAAGCATTATCCTCTGATGAAGACCCCTGGCTAGGGCTGAAAGCTCAGGAATAAAAACTACATTATGATACGCGATTCATTTTCTTCCTTTGTGTATCTCCAGCTACAAATATGCAAACCGTATCACAGACCTTCTCTTCCATAGATATACTGTATAGATATAGATATATAGATATATATCATATAGATAGATATAGATATATAGATGAATGTGCACACAAAAGACACTGGTGGTATTTTATGTTGATTAGAAAAACTATATATATGAAAAAAAAATATGTATAAATATATATTCATATATTCATATATATGGTTTTGTCTAATCAACATTAAATACCATCAGTGTCTTTTGTGTGCACATTCATGTTGATATATAGTTTTGTTTAGGCTAAAATTAAGTCTTGGTTCTTTCAAAATGCAACATGAAAGCACAATGTCTTAAGAAAATTGTCAGACACTTGCAAATAGGAGGCAGCTAAAGGGCTTAAAGAATACTGTTAACATGTCAACCCTGGGGGCGGCAGGGTGCACTGACTCTTTTTCTAAGTCTCCTGCAGACCTTTTGCCAGAAAATCCCTCCAGTAGCTGGTGGCTCAGCTCAGAGCATGTCACTTCCGGTCCTGGCCACGAGGACAACATCACTTCCAGTCCCAGCCCCGAGGACGACAAAATCAATGTTATTTTGTAGCAACAACAACCCTGTTTTGTGATTGTTGGTACTGATGTACCTCGGTCATTGTGTTTGTGAGGATTCATGTACAGAAGCTTTCCTGTCTAAAATTAAAAAGCCCATGTTAGTTAATGGACAGAGTGAGCAAACATACAAGACAGCATTCAAGCCAGCAAAATATTACAGATCAAAAAATAAATATGGGAAATCTTAGCAGGAACAGAACATAAATTACTTATAAAACATAGCTTCAGTAGTCTTACCTTTAGAAACAGCACATCTAAGATGAACTGCACATCATTTTGAATTGAGAATCTTAAAAGCAGAAGAAAAGGACATCCAGTTGTGTCTTGGTGATCAGGTTCACAGGCACCTGTCCAACCACCTGCAGGGCTGATCACCACTGAGTATCATGTAGGATCAAGAAAAAAAAATGAAAAAGGGGGCACTGCTTTTTCTAACTGCAGCAGTAAGAAGTAAGCTATTACTAATGAGCAATCCCTCTCCATTTAATTCAGATAAATGTATGTGCATGTACTCCTCCTAAACTGACAGCATAAATGATAAGCCCCTGACATATCACAACAGCAGGTGCCCAGCCCAGATGGTTGGAGACAGAGCTCAGAAGAGCAAAGGCATAGTCTATCAACAGACTCCGCCCCACTATTGAATTTTTGTTTGCGAGGGAAGGGGGCAGAAATTACCATATAAAGTAAAAGTCGCTTGCCTGGGGGCAGGTTAACCCAAGTGGACAAAAGAGCTGCATGAGTTGATAAAATTAGATAAATTAGTCTTCGGAAAACAGAGAGTGAACAAGATTTGATTTGCAGTAAATAGAATATGGATGACCAACAGCAAACAGACAGAATTTTCAACTTTACTACCATTCACTTTACCGTATATGTATTTAATTTATGCTGTAAATATAATAAAATATAAATAAACTATATGATTACAGGACTAAGTAGTGTTTTTTTTTTGTTTGTTTATAACTTGCTTGTTGTTTTTTTCCTTAATTCTACATAACAGTATAAATTATTGAAACACAACAATATAATAACAGGAATGGATACAGTGTTTATTAACAGTTTAAATCCATTATTTCAATTGAAGGCTCATGACATTTTTATTTTTAATTTTTACTAGTATTTACATTGCTGTTTATTTATTTGTTTATTTAGTAATATGACTAAATGGTTGTTATAAGTAAACCTGTAAAGTCATCTTTATGGTTTCACTCCCAGTTACCAATATTTTGAATTTTCAGTATCGTTCATTTCCTGATTTTATTTAATATAATATATGATTGATGTATTAATTTTATAATTAGAAAGTTCTAATGTTAAATGCAATTAATTGTAATTAATTTAAATACATTCATGTGATTAATTACTTCATTTTTTTAATCGATTCCCAGCCATAGTTTTATAAATATAGATAGACATGCAAAAAAATCAAAAGATGGTGGTGCTTAATTCTTTTGGGGAGCTACCCCATTCTGTATGCATACATACTGTGACTACTATCATTAGCTATTGCAAGCTATTACATCAGGTGATAACTTTGTAATTGGTGCCAGGCATTCAAAATGACTTTATATTATGTCTGCTTTCCATAAATAAAAGGTTAGAGGAAAACAGATAGAGAGAGTGGAAGAAAAGGAGACCTGAAAGATAAAATGGTTAATCTACAGGATTGTACAACATAAAAATAACACTTTGGCGTGTACTGCATCAAGTTGGGGAGCATGCACTGGTACAGTGTATTGCCGCACCCACTACACAATGAAACAGACACCGGGGGACACGCAGTCCAGTCCCACCCTCCGGAAATGACCCACTGTCTGACACGGCCAGGTATTACGTGGGCGACCCCTTGGCCTGGTCCAGCCACTCGGGCCCCCAACAATGAGGATCCTGTGAGCTGGACCACCCAGTGAGAAAAAAAAAAAGTCAAGCCCCATGGGATTCCAAAATTCTTATGTAACAAGTCAGTCCAGTGCTTACCTGACATCAGCAGACGCAGAATAAAATTCAATAATGCCAGCCTTGAAACATCATTGGGTGATGTAACAACCAGTTTCAGCACTGACCTGACCACTCAGGTGCTGGAGGACAGTAACAATCGGAGCATAATAAAATAATATCTGTTTTGCAGCTGACATGTGATTTTCATTTTAATTATTCTATTAATTAATAATAGGAAAAAGCTCATGATGTTCAGGAACAACAGAAAGAAGTCTGCTCTGGGTTAATTGATTTTATTACCAAGGACACTGACCTGAGAGAACACCTTGAAGTGAGTATAAAACAGTGGTGTTCAACTCCGGTCCTGGTTGGCCGCATTGTCTGCAGGTTTTAATTCTAACCATCTTCTTAATTAGTGACCTGTTTTTGCTGCTGATTGACTTGTTTTGCCTTATTTTTAAGTGACGTGACTCAGACCCCTTAGTTGTTTCTTTTTCCTTAATGGGCAGCCAAACAATAATGAGACATGAAACAAACTGCCACATGACCAGCTAACCTGCAAATATAGAAAGGTGAAGGTCTGCTCAGGTCACCAAAACATCTTAGAAAAAACAGAAAATCAACAGTGTGCTGTGGCAGAATGACAGCAGCAACAAGTCACGATAGTCAATAACGGCTTTAATTAACAGCAAGAATTGGCTTCTCATTAAGAAACTGGAGTGAAACTGGCTGGAGTTTGACATTCCAGTTTAGCTGGTCATCTGTTGGCTCGTCTCACATCTCATTTCTGTTTGGCTGCCATTTAATGAAGAAACAAATCAATTCAGAGGACTGAATGTCTTAAAAACAGGGCTATTAAAATGAATGGCAAAGGAGTTAATTAGCAGTGAAAACTGGTCACTGATTAGGAAATGGGTGAGAATGAAAACCTGCAGCAACTGCAGCCCACCAGGACTGGAACTGGACACCCCTGTTATAAAATATATAGAGATAAAACAGTATATTGATGGTGAATAAAAAAAAACATTTGTTTTTACCTTTTTACATTATAAGTTAATAAAAGTAAATACTGCTACACTTGACATCATGTTTAGTATTCTCCCATCCAACAATACTCATTTGCAGGCAATAACTTCTGGCAAATTAAAATCTATGTGAGAAAACAAAAAGGAAAAAGCTGTAATTCATTGTGAAGACAAAGAACAGTTTCATGAAGTCTTTTCCTTTATGTCTGCCATGATGAAGTACATACCAGAAGCCAGAAAACTAACAAATCAGATTGCCTTTGATGTTAACTTTGTTTACTTCTTGAACAAGTTAATGAGACAGTACACTGTTTATCAGTATGCAGTTTACTCGTTGAGGAAATAAAATCTAGACTAATAAAAAAAAACCCAACATACTAGCAAAAACTAATAGGCGTTATGAAAAAAACATATTTATCTATTAATCCGTTAACTTAATATGGAGAAATAATATGACTTTTTCCTTTAAACCACGGGATTACACAAGGTCACGTTGCTACTGAAATGGAAATGGTTAATCATCTTTTTTATCAATACTATGTATGTAAAAACTGTACGTTATGTCACAAGGTTTAAAAATAACAGTATGAAGTTCACAGACACAAGTCGCATTTCAGTTTGCTCCCTCACCATTCAACTGGAGTTGCATTACATTTTTCAGGTGATAAATATTCTTTCAAGACGTTATTGCAAGCGCAGTTCAAATCAGGCTTTACCCATGTCATTTAACATTACACACGTGCAGTACAAATCGGGCAGTGTTATAAAATGTCATTTTTAATGAGCAGCGAGTGCATGCGCAGTGCATATCACTAGCTGATCTGCATGTGCATGTGTATTGATAGGCTATTGACTGAGAAATATTATATCAAATAGCAATAACCTACTCAAACACACACAAGAGTTGCAAAAATAGAAAAAAATCTGAATTGGCTAATGATAATAGAGAAGTGACAGTGAGGCATTTAAATGCATACTACCATATGTATGTAGGAGCCCCCATTGTGTTTCTTGACACGCTTTTGCTGAATAATTCATTGGCTGAAAGTCCTCATTATTAGTGTGTCAGAGAGGCTAAGTTTTATTGTAAAACTATCCTTGGTGTTTAGTAATTTACCTGTCACGCCAAGACAAACTGGTAAGGAAGGCAGGCTCTATTGTAGGCACGGAGCTGGACAGTTTGACATCCGTGGCATAGCGACAGGCACTGAGCAGGCTCCTGTCAATCATGGAGAATCCACTGCATCCACTGAACAGGATCATCTCCAGACAGAGGAGCAGCTTCAGCGACAGACTGCTGTCACAGTCCTGCTCCACTGACAGACTGAGGAGATCGTTCTTCCCCCACACTATGCGACTCTTTAATTCCACCCGGGTGGGTAAACGTTATCATTATACAAAGTTATTGTCTGTTTTAACTGCATTTGTATCACTCTTTAATTTAATATTGTTTTTTTATCAGTATGCTGCTGGAGTATGTGAATTTCCCCTTGGGATTAATAAACTGTCTCTCTCTCTCTCTCTCTCTCTCTCTCTCTCTCTTATCTATCTTAGAAGAAAACCTAAGCAGAACTTATGTCTGTGTAGACAGTAGGCATGTTTGAGTTAGTGTTGCTGGCACAGTGACAGGAATACTAAATGACTGACCCCAGTTCCTCTTGGAAGACAGTCTGTAGATTACAGTATACTGAGTTTTATGTTAACACAATCCTTGATTTATGACATATTCAAATTAGGACGGTGCCTATTTTAGCTCTTGTAAATACAGGTAGAGGTTAGTGATGTTGATGTAGTGACCTGAAATTTAAATGACTGACCAAAGTACCTATTAGAATAGTGCCTATATTTTATATATCATACAAGTTTCTCTAACCCAATTTTATGCTTCCACTGCCCATGGCTTTTAAGATATTCAGATTAGAACAGGGCCTATCTCAGCCCTTATGTCCGTGTGGCTTTAGTTAGTGTTGCTGATAAAGTGACATAAAGTGCTCTCTATAATGCTTGGAACAAAGACACATTTTTCCTTGACATACCCCTCTGATCCACAGTTTAAAATTACAAATCAAACATTGTGATTAAAGTGGACATTGCAGACTTTCATTTAAGAGGATTTGCATACATTTCAGTCACACCATATAGTAATGACAACACTTTTTCTACACAGTCCCCCCATTTCATGGCACCATAATGTTTGGACACAGCAGTGGCAGGTCTATTAAGGCCTTCATATTTAGTTCTTTGTCGAATATCCCTTTGCATACAATGAATGCTTGAAGTCAGTGATTCACAGACATTACCAAATGCTGAAGGTCTTCTCCGGTGATGTACCGCCAAGTCTCTAATGCTGCCATCTTCAGCTCCTTGCTTGTTTCGGGGGCTTGTCCCCTTAACTTTTCTCTTCAGCATATGGAAGACCTGCCCAATTAAATTTAAATTTGGTGACTGACTTGGCCATTCAATAATTTTCCATTTTTTAGCTTTGAAAAAAATCCTGTGTTGCCTGAGCAGTATGTTTGGATCATTATCTTGCTGTAAGATGAAGTGCAATCCAACGAGTTTGGAGGCAGTTACTGGATCAGTTAATTTATCCTTTGTATATCTTAATTTCTGAGCATTTTTAATTTCCTTTACACTATACTTCAAATCAGAACTGCCGTTTGTTTTCTTGCCAGTACAGATAACATTGCTTCTACATAATTGTCTGTTTCATGTGGCTGCATGTGCGATATTGTGTATGAATCTAGTAAACTTGCATAATTTCAATGAACATCTCTGGCATTTATTTTCCACTGTTTCAATTTTACCATTCAACAATGCCTTTTTCCATAAGTGTGCCTTTCCAATTGCAATTGTTTTGTAGAATAAAATGTTTGTTATTATATTGCTCATTTTTGTGTTAATTTGTTCAAAATCTTAATCAATAGACAGTTTCAGAGCCATTAGATATATGTGGGTCAAACACTCAGTAGTTACAGCTGACTTACCCAATGGTTATGCCTACTGAGCGACTCATTTCCACTGTGTAGGGTTGGCAAAATGTTCGCTGAACTTTTATTTTGATACAGTGTGTTGCTTTCACGACCGGAAGTTGTCGGCGCGAACATTGAACTGTCAGATCGAGTGGGCGGTGTTGTGTCGCTTACTAATTAGCTTCATCGGCAAATGTATCGTTTCGTGTTCAGACACCAGTAGATGGAAGCCCCTTAAGAGTAAAGGTAAGTAGTTACATCATGAGAGTGCGAACTGAAATAAGAAATGACACTGCGGTAGCACTGGTTTATCATGATGTCCGCGAACGCCCTTCTGTTTACTTTGTTGGGAGAACTCGCATTCGGGTCTCGATGAATTGTAGCTTTTAGTGGATGGGGCCACACTTGTCATTTCCACACTCTTTAACGTAACCTACTTTAAAGGACCCTAAGATGTAAACGAATGTTGAATATAAATTCGTATCATGTTCCTACGGAAATAAGTATAACGGTAATAACCGGAAGTAAATTTAGCTTGACGTTTGACATTCGCACTTTGTCCGACAAGGAAATCATAATGTAATCGAAACAAACATGAACATCTGTGCAATTTTTTCCCCCAAAGAAGCCCTTATTTTTTTTTTTAAAAGTGAAAAAGAACCTATTAAACCGCAATAAAATACCGACGTCCGTGCAAAATATGCATAAAGTCAACACCGTTGTATACTATAGTGTGGTCCAGATCTAATTATGCAATTTGTAATGCAATGCAGGAAAACAATACAAGACAGAAGAATTGTTCGAAATATCTTGTAATAAGCGGAAATGGACTTACATTGAATTAATTCACTGATTTTCCATGTAATGTTCCACTTGTCCTCCATTCAGTTGGATATAGGCTCGGAGTAATAAGTTATAGCGTAATGAAAATTGCATAATTAGAACTGGACCACCCTGTATATGTCTTGTGAACTTAATCACAGCCTGTATATATTTGTGAACATAACGGATTATTTTTAATACTATATAACATCATATACAACATCATTGTCCAGTGTACGGTGTAGAAACCGGAACAAAAAACAATTCAAACATTAACTTTTTGATGAACGTGCCTTGAAAAACTATATTCACACTCCGCAGGTTTTGGGCTAATAGGGAGCATTTTCACAACCTCCAGTGTATCTGTTAGTAGCACACAGTACATATTGGTTAATTGTGAGCATATTTTGTTTTTTATAAGTTTCATCTCATGCCCCTCCTGTGAATGCATGAGGAAAGATATGTTTGTAATGGAGTATGGTCCTATGATTTCCAAAGGTTAATAATGACCATTTCCTATGGCTGAACACTTGACAATGTGGTACAGGAGCATTGTTGGAACAATTAGGCCATTAAATGTGATTAAGAAGCTGCTGAATGTTGTAGGTCATTTTCTCAGCTTTTAGTAAGCATGTTGGTCTAAAATGTTTATTTGTACAACTTAAAAACAAAAATGTACACTGATGCAACATTTCCTGAAATTACTCTGTACTGCGGGGTGGCATGGTGGCGCAGTGGTAGCTCTGCTGCCTCGCAGTAAGGAGACCTGGGTTTGCTTTCCGGATCCTCCCTGCATGGAGATTGCATGTTCTCCCTATGTCTGCGTGGGTTTCCTCAGGGTGCTCCGGTTTCCTCCCACAGTCCAAAGACATGCAGGTTAGGTGCATTGGCGATCCTAAATTGTCCCTAGTGTGTGTGTGGTTTCTGGATGCTCTCTGCATAAAGTACAGTACATTCTTTGACTTGGTTTTAATGCTGTCCCCTCCCTGCAGTCATCACCGCTTCTCAGAATGTTTTCCGCATTTTATTTGGTATTTGAAAAGTTATTTTATTTTTACTTTTGTTATAATGCTGCTTGTAATTATGATTCCTTTCTATTGTACTGTATATGTTATTAAAGTAGTAACGGAACTGTTACCATTGTTCTGTCTCCATGTTTTTTAATCCATGACAAAGATTGTGTTAATTGTTACTTTATTTATATCACAGTAAACATATATTATACACGTTTGGTATTCTTGCAATCACTGCCCCAACTGCTTTACAGTTAACACTATAGTTTCTCTTGCTTGCTACACAGTTCTGCTATATTGCTCACTATTGTGTGTGTTTGTGTGCATGCAGACCCTTTAACCAAAAGCGGTAAAGGATGAGCAAGTAAAATATTTTCATGAGTGGGTGATGAAGAGATGCACTTCAAATAGTTTTACATGTTTGATGACCTGTTGCATCATATTCAGCCCTTCATTCATCATTCTAGAACCCATGTAACCAACCTGTCTTGAAAATTTACCATATAGGTCCCACCGTGCATAGTGCAACACTGTGAATGTTGCTACATCTGATGTCATTTTTGCTTTGCTGCCCTTGCAAACAGGTGGTTGCATCAAATATAAACCTGTCTTTGGAAGGTGGTTACGACAAGTCTGTCCCGCTATAAGCAGCTGTTATTAAAAAAACAACCCCAAACTTATGATCTTACATTAAGGATTGGGTGTTTTATTTTTATCAAATTGTTTTTGATTAGTAAAATACTGTATGAACTAAAGATTCAGAACCTCTGATAGTCTGCTGGGCTTTGCTAGTTTGTTGTTTGTTGCCTGTAATTAAAAACTGGTAGAACCGGGCATCCAGACTACTAATTTGTCCACCCCTGTAATATATTCTGCTTTACATTCTCACAGTCTCATACATTCTGTTATAGACATGGATAACCTTCAAATTATTCCAATTCTCTTTACTCTCACTGTGATAACTTTGAAGTTTGCAGCTCTTCCAGATGGCAGTTGAGAGGGGCTGAGCACTTGTAGCTACATCTGCAATGACAGCAGCGTATCTTTAATTCAAACATTCATTTAAAGTTAGTGCTGGGAGGTATACTGGTTCATACCGAAAGCCGTTTTTTATTTTTATGATATGGATTTTTCTTATACCGCAACACTGGCTTAAATAGCCTAAACAATGTTTGGAACGTGGTGCAGTGGGAAACTGTTTAAATGGGGGACCTTTTTCAATGCTACACCGCTAAATACATGGAGTACATGCATTAGTGGAGGTATTGCGCGGTGAAAATGGACAGAACATTCCAAAACTGAAGCTGTAGCAGATGATAAAGTTGAACATGATGACACAGAAGAACTTTTGCCGAAAAAGGGAGTCATGTCTGTTGTCTGGAGATACTTTGGTTTTAAAAGGTCAGATGTGGACCATTATTATTTTAAAATGTGTGACTGCTGTTTCTATTGTACTGGATAATACTGCAAGCCAAGTAGCACTTTTTTTTTTCTCCAATACTTGAATACTGTGTAACGTACCTGGGTACTGTGTAATAGTGTGATGATGCCGGTCCCCTACAGACTAACTCTTCCCACATGGGAGTCTGTTGAACCAACACCATTGATAGTTATTATTATAAAATCCATAATATATAAATCCGTTAAAATGCAGTCTCTCTCTTCACCGGATCTCAGCCCACCACCTTCTGTCTCCCTGGCTCACCCATCACTGGTGTTGCCAGCGGAGCCTCTGCAGCACGAACTCCTTTCTTCTGACCCCCGGCATGGCTGCTGCCACGCTGCGCAGCCAGACCATCCGAGGTCGGCACACCTCCTGTCTTCCTTTGCGCTCACTCAGTCGCTCCTCTGATCCATTGGGAGGCCTTTGCAGTCGCTGCTCCACGGCTCTGGAATGCCCAACCAGAGAACCTGAGAAAACAACAGATTGTGGGTTGTTTTAAAAAAACAGCTAAAGACTTTTTTTTTATTTAGGAAAGCATATTAACAAGAATGGCACTATTTATTGTTGTTTTATCTCTGTTTTTATCTTGTTTTGTCTTTGTTAAATATTTTTATGTAGCACTTTGAGATTTACTACTAATGTGAAGTGCCTTATAGGTAAAATGAATTATTATTATTATTATTATTATTGCCTTACATCTCGCTCGCCCCACTCTACACACTTAGTCAGTGGGAAGAACCAGCCCCTAGAGCGCCTCAGCCTGCGCTCCCTCACGGAGCCCCAGCTCGTGCTGCCTTCTCCTTCCTTGTGTCTGGTTAGTCTCCCATGACTGCCTTTTCCCTTCTTTAACCTCCTTCTGTTCTATCTTTCCTTCCCCCTATCCTGCTGGCCCATAAATGCACGACTCCGTGGACGCAGCGCCTTAATCACATGCCTTAGGAAGCCAATGAAGCAATTGAGAATGATCGCACCTGCATGTGCAGGTGCGACTCACCCCAATTACCTCTTCAACTCCCCGCGGTCATGCAGTCGCGCCCACGGAAATGTACTCGGCTAACTGGATTTAAAAACTGGCCATGTTTTTTTTTTTTTTTTGAAGCCGTGGACCCGCTATACCACAAATATTATTAGAAATGCAAGTTGCAATTTTATTATTTATGTATATAGCTTAGCTTTAAGCAAGGTCCATATTATTGCAATTTGCAATATGATGGTTCAGTTGGTAAAGATGTCATCACCAAGTTGCACTTGAAGCCTTGAAGTAATAGTATTATTACTGGAAGTTGCACTATTATTTCTTTTATTGTTATTATTTATTAGTTTAAATATTATGCAGTTTAATGGTGGTAAAGTTGTTTAAAAAGTCACTTTAACGTGTCAGTGGATAGAAATTGTTAACATTAACAGAAAGTATAGTTGGTTTACAAAAAAATTGACTATTCCTTTTCAAGGACATGTTCAGTACAATGCAACTTTTGACAAGCACCTCTGGATGTTTTACTAAGTCTAAATGCCTCTTTGGGTGGTTGAAAATATGTTGTCAAAATTATAGTTTAAGTTGTTTGCAAAATTTGTTCAATAAAAAGGTTCTATATTTTGACTGCAACTGTCAGGCAATTTGATTCCATCTCTTCATTTGTGCCCACCCTTGAAAATTATCACTTTATGGGGCCATGCAAACCTGTACTAATACGTGTGTGCACATTAAAATGTTTTTTTGTACAATGTACAATTCTCATAACAGTGGCATAGGTCATTCTTAGCCAGTCTACTGCAGTAATTGCAGTGGAAAATGTGGTTAACTTCCACTCTTACATGGGGAAAAAAAAATACCGTAGAATACCGTGAAACTGGTATAATTTTGAAAAATACCGTGATATAGAATTTTTTGGTCATACTGCCCAGCACTATTTAAAGTTAATAGTAACAAGCCACAGGCCATATCTTAATGTTAGTAATAAATAAATAAATTGTTTAATATTTGGAAAAAATAATAGGTTGCACGGCACCTGGAAGTTCAATAAGTAATGTGTGAATCTTTTTATTTTTTGCAGCCTGCCAAAATTTTATACTTATTAACTTTGAAAGTATATAGTCTGAGGTTTGGTAAATTAATAAAAATATTCCGAAGTGACCTATCATTCTAATTCATTTGGAAGCAGTAACATCAGTGTCTGATAATACAGTTAGTAATCTACAGTAAAAAAAAAAAAATCGTGAATCTTTGATGTCACTTTTTACAGCTCATCAAATGTTACACTCCTCTGCCTTGTGAAGAAGGCACAAGGGTGGGGATTTTAATGGGGTAAATGAGCTCAAGAATCGCATATTTCTATTTCCATTTGAAAGCGTGACTATGATGCCCATTCTTGTCTTTAATTTTTCACAATTTGTTGAACTTTACATTCCATATATCCCCATGAAGGTAAATGGTTAGGAGATACAGTGTATAAGTGTTCAGGAATGATAAATCATTCTAATTATTTTTGAAACAGTAACTTAAGAGTGATTAATTGCTTTTGCAATTCTTATTGTAAATAATTTCCTCAGAAGTCGAGGGTCTTTTACGTGTAAATTTATAAGGGTCGATCTGTTCTTAACTCAGTTTTTCTTTTTGTAAAAACTTGATTGCTTTGTATGGATTGCAATAAAATTAATAAAAAAAAATAAATAAAAAAAAATTTATAAGGGTCATAGATTTAATAAAAAGAAAAATTGTTATGAGAGACACATTAGGCACACAAGTCTGGAAAGGTTGTCAGTTTTAGCTTCTACACCAAACGCTTGACATTGGTATACTGTACATCATTTATTATTTAAAAAATATTCAGTTATGTTAAGAAAAAATATTAAAGCTATAAATGCATGCTCAAATTTTGTAGTACATATTGGTGTCGATTATATGTGCATTTTGCACTAATTCCAGTGTTTTATTGCGTTTTGAAGGCTTCGTATTTTTAGAAAAACAAGGGTGGGGCGGGTGTTTGTTTTTCTGAAATTAGTTTTGCAAAAAGTGAAGTTTTTAAAGTACGACATGATTTGCATTGTCAGATACAGATCTTCAAAGTGCGAATGTCAAGTTAGTACGGAACCACTGTATATCCTACCTATTTTAATCAAGCGTATCGTGTAACTTGGTGAAGATACAATTTCCTAAAAGGGAGGCATATTTGGACTTGATTTTTACTTCTCAAGAAGACAGCACGGGGTACTACGCTGAAACAAAATCTCAATATTTGGAATTACAGACGGAAATTTGTTAAATCGTAAGACACGGCGTGCTTAAGGGGGCATGACCAGAACGTGAGTGTAAACAGTTGTTCCTTGATGGCGCCTGTGTTAAATCAAAGAAGAACTGAAATATACAAAGATCTGACACCTTCGTAACGGTTCTGGTCACAGTTTGCTTTGAGTTTGGATTGATTGGGTGTTATGCCTAAATCATGCAAGTCTTTCAGTTTTTTATTTTCTCCTTAGTACGCGGTGTCTTATTAAGTGGGTGTTTAGCACTCCTGTGGTGGCGACTTAAGTAGGGCCGGTTTATACTTCACGCTCAGAACACGTACGCGCCCGCATCATGGCTGCCACGCGTTCCCAGTGTTCATTTCATGCGTCCTCTGAGCAGGTCCTCAGAAATTAGCGCGACGCGTGTGCGAGTTGCAGTACCAGCAAAAAGTCGGGGGGCGCAATGTGCTAAAAGTCAGAACGTGACGTCAGTGTCTCTGTTTACTATCTACATGTGACAGAAAGCCTCTATGCAGATCCTATGGGATGAATGCTTCGATGTGGTGAAGCAAAATGCCGACATACAGATGCATTCGTGGTGCTTTTATATTCAAGCGTCGCGATTCCCGATCGTAATGACACGATACATTTTAAAAGTCTCAAATACCATCTTTTGTGCC
>JANRMT010062791.1:227379869-227400924 GCA_026402145.1 Polypterus bichir lapradei
ATATATATATATATATAATATATATATATATATATATATATATAATAGAGAGAGAGGGAGAGAAATGGTGAAAACTACTGTTTTTAATTAAGTCTTGTTACAAATAGGTACATTACAGAAAAACTAAACATGACAGCTTGTAATTATGAAAAGTATTTTATTCTCTTTTGTGCCATATGTATTATGGATAAATATTTTTGTATATATTTTATTAGTTAAAGCATGTATTTTAAGGAAATTTTATTTATTTTAGTATTTTATAGTCACTGAACAGTAAACCTACAGAATTGTATTTTGTTAATAAAAAATTAACAGTTAACACCAGTGGTCTATAGTTTAAATGCACTTTAACAATTTGTGTTTGTCTGGTTATGCAGGAGATTAGTGTTTTTTTGAAAGGAATAAAGAAAAGAAAAATCTAAATTGGCTGATCAAGTAACATGAAATCAGTGATTGGTACTGGCCTTAAAAATCCTGATCAGAGCATCCCTAATAACCCACTTTGCGTCTGCCCAAGCACTGAAGATGACAGAGAGAGGGCACAGTGAGAGGGAAGGAACAGGGGGAAAATACAAAAAGAGAGAGAGCAGGAGAGAATGCATACTACAACCTCCCACTCCCAACATTTGAGCACCAAGCACCTACGCAAAACATGGAATACATTCTGGAGGCTTTAATAAAATCATTCTTTACATATATGTAGTGCTTTTCTCGCTACTCGAAGCTCTTTTTTACACAGAAAGGCACTACAGAGCCTCCATAGGAAAACGTTTTGTGAAAAATGGAGATAGATTGGGGCCATTTGCCATAATACATAATGGAGAATGAAGAGGTCACTGATCACATGGGATTTACCATCTGTAAGGTAATAATTTATTTTAGGCATCACCCTTTCTATACTTACAGTATTAGTTATTTTTAGTGCATTTAAAAATCTGACATCCTTACTAAGACTTTCTTTCATGTTGTATTATTTTACAACATTGAATCATAGCATGTCGAATTAGGCTTTTCTAACACTTATCATTGAAAAAAGTCTACAAAAATGTCCAAAATTGTGCTACAGTTATTAAATGCAGAATAATTAACCGAATAAGTATATGCCTTTCCCAACCCCCAACCAATCCTATCTATGACACCAAAGTCATTAAATTTGTAGTCAAATGCTTCTACAAGTCACATAATTAGTTCAGTGGAGTGGCCCTGTGTGGAACCAAGAGGTTTCAGGTGATTGTAGTATAAATGTACCTTAAGTAGAAGGGCCAGGTCACTAAATATACTTAACAGTACAGTTAAGTCAGTAATTCAAATAAAAAAGAATATAGCATAGATGTAGGGTAGGGCAGGCCTACCTCAAAACACAGTGATTTATGCTAGAAGACTATTAGTAAGAGAGGCCACCAAGAGACCTATGACAGCTCTGAAAGAGAAACAAGCTTCTGTGGCTGATGATGGGAGAAACAGAAGACGATAACTATTTGCCGATTGCTTCACTAATTGCAGAATTTTGGGAGAGTGACAGAGCAGATAGCAGCAGAAGATGGCAGTAGCCACTAGTGTAGGGCAGTAGGTGTGCTTTTTCTTACTTACCCATTCTTACTTGGTGCATTGATTGTTGACCTGCCAACATATTTATTTCCAGTGCAACCAAATACCAAGATTCAGAAGCAGACCAAATTTAGGAAGGAGACTAAATGTATGTGTAGTTTGTTCAAATCATCTTTAGACTGTAGGAGATCTGATCAATTTCTTATTGTATGAAGGATATCTATAAAATAAATGGAGAAATCCTAAAAAAAGAAAGCCACTTTTGAAGAATCATATATGACATCTCGATTAGTTTTATCCAGAACACATGTGGGAGACCAAATGCAAGAAGGTTCCATGGTATTGCGAGACCAAAAGTGAGCTTTTTTTTTTGCCGTCACACCAAACTTGGTGATGGGCGTAATACTGTGCATCTTTAAAAAAGCACCATCCCCAAGTGTCAAACATGGCGATGGTTGTGCCAGAACCTGGAAAGGAATACAAAGGTAAAAGGGCAAAATAAGTGCAGCCAAAAACAGGAAGAAACACTGTCTCAGTCTGCAAGAGAACAGCCACCTCTACTGCTCGGGAGATTTATTTTCCAACAAGATAACAACTCCAAATGTGGAGGTATAGCTAAATTGTAAAGGCTTAAAAACATCAATGTTAATGTCCTGGAGTGTCCAACTCAAAATCCAGATCTCAATCCAAATGAGAATGTGTGGAGTGTTTACTCATCATTCCCATTAAAGCTGACAAGGCCTGAGCAGTTTTGCAAAGAAGAATGAGAAAAAAATGTTCTGTTCAGATGTGCACACAGACTCAATGCTGTTATGCCTGCTAAAGGTGCTTCGACTAAGTATTGGCTTGAAGGGAGTGAATGATTGTATGATCAATAATTTTGTGTTTGATGTAAGTTGTTGCAATTCTTAGAGATTTGTTCTTATTTGACATTGGAGTCTTTTTATGATGATCAGTGTAAAACACTTCTAATTACCTCCACTGTGATCCAATGTTGTAAATGAAGGGTAAATCATTTTTATAAGTGCTGTACATTTAATGCAAGGGCTGATGTCTAAAATTACACAATAGTCATTTACTGCTGTTTGTTGTTGTTTATTTGGTCTTAATAGGACTTAAGCTATCAACATGATAAAGACCTGTTCTCACACTGTGTTTTAGTTGTATAAAGAGTTCATTACAGTATATTAATTTGATTATTTTGTCAGTATTAAGATTTTGTGTAAATTTTCAGTTCAGTAATGAAGATCTTCAGCATTTATTGTTAACATAACCTAACATTCTCAAACCCAGTTAATTTAATTTAGAGTTGCAGGGACAGCATCGCTCTTGGGAGCATTGTGCTCAAGGTAAGAAACAACAGGGTGAGAACCAATTACATTTCAGTCTGTATTTCAAACATTCTTTAAATATAGAAAATGTTAATATTAAGAATGTTGTAAATGTTAATAAAGGCTTTATTGTAGACCACTATATGCATAATTAGTTACTTTATTTAAAAAATGCATCCTGTTCGGGCCAATATCCCCTAACCTAATTCTGTCCACAGATTCATGGATTACACAAGCTTATTAAAAATTGCTTATTTTCTTCCACACCCCCACCCTACCATTTCCGATTGGTATAGGGTTTAGATGTGAATGCTGCCAGTGGGCTGAGAGCTTTATTCTTTTTTGATGTTGCATTTCCTCTTTTACATTAAATTGACATATTTGGTTGATACCTTTATCTAAGGCGACATACCACATTTAACAAACAATTGGTTACATTTCTTTTGCTTTTCCAATTAGAACACGGGTAAGTTGAAGTATCTGGTTGGTCCCTATTTTTTCCCTCTTTTTTTATTGTTTTTAAATTGTTTACAAAAAAAAAAAGTCACAAATAATTTTGAGAAGCAAATATATTAAAATAGGTTTGTGGCCTTTTATTCATGATAACTGAAGTTAAAATAATCAGCAATGTAATTGAAAGGGAATCACACAATGAAACGCACTTTTATAGTTTATACTGTATATACTCGCGGATAAGTTCTCCCGTGGGTAAGTCGTGACTTGATTTTACAGTATAATTTCTGGTATTTTATAATGTCGGTCGTATAAGTCGAATGCAGAAGACTCACGCTATTGGTCCAAGAGATTACAATATGCTAACGCCCACCTGAGAGAGCAACCATGGAGCACACGGCCTTTTTTTCCTATGTGGGTGTGGCAATGCACTGTATCAGCGTGAGCTCCTAACCTCCCTCTCTCTTTCTCTCCATTGTGCCCACGTGACCACACGGTAATACTCAAACTATTCTGAAGCAACATTTGCACTGATTTGTGTTTTTTGTATCTCACACCCTCATACACCTTTATCGTAAAAGCATCCCTTACCTATGATGGAGCAAAGAAAATATGAAGCTCAATTAAACGTAATTGAAGTGGCAAAAGAAATTGGTAACTGTGCTGCTGCAACAAAATTCGATGCATCTGAGAAACTGATGCGAGTTTGGAGGAGGCAAGAAGATATAAAAAATCAAGTGTCACATTTTTGAATGGGTGTACAACTCAAGGTCTGATTTTATGATCGATGTTTGACTTTTATGCGAGTATAAACGGTACTCCTCTGCAAAAGCCTTAGAGGGAGCATCCATCACAGCAGTCTGATTCTTTGATCATTCTAACCATGCTGTAACAGAGGGTAGGGATTCATTTATGAACTATTGAATTTACTTAGAATGCCAATCATCGCATACATTTATACTGGTTGGTTTGTTGGCCTACAGCCAAGTGACTTAACAATTAACTTTTATTATATTGTTCTCCTATCCTTTGGATTTATCCATCACCCTTGAAATCTCTGTGTATATAACAATTGTCCAGTCTTGTTTACATGTGCTGATTTTTCAGTCATCTTTAAGTACATTTTGTGTACTACATCTTTCTCTTTGTTGTTCAGGTGACCTTTGTCTGTTTTCCTGATATGCTTGAACAGGTTTCTGACATTTATTTAGCCTTTATGTTATTTCTTTAAGATGAATATTATGTAATCCTAAAATTAATTCTTGCACAGCTTCAACATGTCCTGGCTGATGAGGTTTCACAGTGTGACGTAGAGTTCAGCTGGTAGTCTGTCGCAGCCCAGGGTCCTGCTGGGTCTGAAAGATTTGATGGTGAAGTGCAGCTCCCTCGGCATCAAGGGGTGCATTCAAGGCCGACTTACCTGCATGGTGCATGGTTTTATTTATACCTGCTAGGAATCGCTTGGGCGTGTCTGCTTTGGTATTCTTTTCTAAAGAAGGAGCTGCATTTCTCACCCTTTTCCCAATTCTCACCTTTAGAGTGAAAGACTATGCAACCCAGCCACAGGGGATGCACAAACCAGTGTGTTTCTTTGTGCCAGTCCCAATTTTGCTAAATCAATATGCGGACAACAATACAAATTTCCATACCGGATCAGTCGAGCCCTGGGTTAACAACAACTGCCACCAGTACTGTTAGCCAACAGGGTGCTGGCTGAAATTGGGCTGCTGTTGGCCGAAGGAGAAGAAGAGGGGGGAGACGTGTCTGAAGGCAGGAGGAGAGGAGGAAAGTAAAGAGAATGGAACTGAGGGTAGGATCTTTGAATGTTGGCAGTATGACTGGTAAGGGAAGAGAGTTAGCAGATGTGATGGAGAGAAGGAAGGGTCATATATTGTGGGAGCAAGAGACTAAATGGAAGGGGAGTAAGGCCAGGTGGATTCAATTTGTTCTATCATGGTGTGGATAGGAGGAGAAATGGGGTAGGAGTTATTCTGAAGGAACATTATGTCAAGAGTGTTTTGGAGGTGAAAAGAGTGTCAGGCAGAGTAATGATTATAAAGCTGGAAATTGGAGGTGTGATGATAAATGTTGTTAGTGCATATGCATTGCAAGTTGGGTGTGCAATGGGTGAGAGAGAAGATTTTTGGAGTGAGTTGGATGAAGTGATGGAACAGTGTACCCAAGGGACAGAAAGTGGTGATTGGAGTGGATTTCAATGGGCATGTTGGTGAAGGGAACAGAGAAAACGAGGAGGTGATGGGTAGGTATGGTGTCAAGGAGAGGAATGAAGAAGGTCAGAGGATAGTGGATTTTGCCAAAAGGATGGACATGGCTGTTATGAATACGTATTTTAAGATGAGGGAGGAACATAGGGTTACGTACAAGAGTGGAGGAAGATGCACACAGGTAGATTACATCCTATGCAGAAGAGTTGATATGAAGTAGATTGAAGAATGCAAAGTGGTGGCAGGGGAAAGTGTAGTTAAGCAGCATTGGATGCTGGTCTGTAGGATGACGTTGGAGATCAAGAAGAGGAAGAGAGTGAGGGCAGAGACAAGGATCAAATGGCGGAAGTTGAAAAATGAAGACTGCAAGTTTGAGTTTAGGGAGGAGGTGAGACAGGCACTGGGTGGCAGTGAATAGTTACCAGACAGCTGGGAAACTACAGCAGATGTAGTAAGGGTGACAGCAAGAAGGATTCTTGGTGTGACATCTGGAAAGAGGAAGGAGGAAAAGGAAACCTGGTGGTGGAATGGGGAAATACAGGAGAGTGTACAGAGGAAGAGGATGGCAAAGAAGAAGTGGGATAGTCAGAGAGATGCAGAAAGTAGACAAGAGTACAAGAAGATAAGGTGCAAGGTGAAGAGAGAGGTGGTGAAGGCTAAAGAAAAGACATATGATGTTTTGTATGAGAAGTTGGACACTAAGGAGGGAGAAAAGGACCTGTACCGATTGGCTAGACAGAGGTATCGAGCCGGGAAAGATGTGCAGCAGGTTAGGGTGATAAAGGATAAAGATGGAAACGTACTCACGAGCGAGGAGAATGTGTTGAGCAGATGGGAAGAGTACTTTTGAGAGGCTGATGAATGAAGAGAACGAGAGAGAGAAGAGGTTGGATGATGTGGAGATAGTGAATCAGGAAGTGAAACGGACTATCAAAGAGGAAGTAAGGACAGCTATGAAAAGGATGAAAAATGGAAAGGCCATTGGTCCAGATGAAATACCTGTGGAAACATGGAGGTTTTTAGGAGAGATGGCAGTGGAGTTTTTAACCAGATTGTTTAGTGGAATCTTGGAAAGTGAGAGGATGCCTGAGGAGTGGAGAAGAAGTGTACTGGTGCCGATATTTAAGAATAAGGGGGATGTGCAGGACTGCAGTAACTACAGGGGAATAAAATTGATGAGCCACAGCATGAAGTTATGGGAAAGAGTAGTGGAAGCTAGGTTAAAAAGTGAGATGATGATTAGTGAGCAGCAGTATGGTTTCATGCCAAGAAAGAGCGCCACAGATGCAATGTTTGCTATGAGAATGTTGATGGAGAAGTTTAGAGAAGGCCAGCAGGAGTTGGATTATGTCTTTGTGGATCTGGAGAAAGCATATGACAGGGTGCCCCGAGAGAAGCTGTTGTATTGTATGAGAAAGTCGGGGGTGGCACAGAAGTACATAAGAGTTGTGCAGGATATGTACGAGGGAAGTGTGACAGATGCATTCAAGTTGGAGGTGGGATTACATCAGGGATCGGCTCTGAGCCCTTTCTTATTTGCATTGGTGATGGACAGGTTGACAGACGAGATTAGACAGGAGTCCCCATGGACTATGATGTTTGCTGATGACATTGTTATCTGTAGCGATAGTAGGGAGCAGGTTGAGGAGACCCCGGAGAGGTGGAGATATGCTCTAGAGAGGAGAGGAATGAAGGTCAGTAGGAACAAGACAGAATACGTGTGTGAATGAGAGTGAGGCCAGTGGAATGGTGAGGATGCAGGGAGTAGAGTTGCCAAAGGTGGAAGAGTTTAAATACTTGGGATCAACAGTACAGAGTAATGGGGATTGTGGAAGAGAGGTGAAAAAGAGAGTGCAGACAGGGAGGAATGGGTTGAGAATAGTATCAGGAGTGATTTGTGACAGGTATCGGCAAGAGTGAAAGAGAAGGTCTACAGGACGGTAGTGAGACCAGCTATGTTAAATGGGTTGGAGACGGTGGCACTGACCACACAGCAGGAGACAGAGCTGGAGGTAGCAGAGTTAAAGATGCTAAGATTTGCATTGGGTTTGATGAGGATGGATAGGATTAGAAATGAATACATTAGAGGGTCAGCTCAAGTTGGTAGACAAAGTCAGAGAGGTGAGATTGTGTTGGTTTGGACATGTGCAGAGGATAGATGCTGGGTATATTGGGAGAAGGATGCTAAGGATAGAGCTGCCAGGGAAGAGGAAAAGAGGAAGGCCTAAGAGAAGGTTTGTGGATGTGGTGAGAGAGGACATGCAGGTGATGGGTGTAACTTAACAAGATGCAGAGGACAGAAAGATATGGAAGAAGATGATCTGCTGTGGCAACCCCTAATGGGAACACCCGAGTGAAGAAGAAAAAGAGAGTGAAAGACTATGCATTTGGGTTCTTACTTAAAATGTTGTCTCAGGCTCTCTCTGGTCTCCTGCAACTCACGTATCACATTGATGTGGATAGGACGTTCTTTCAGGGACCACAGCTCTTACCGTAGCCTGCAGAGATCCCTTTGCCATTAGCACCTGTACAGTTTTCCTTTGGCCTGAAAGAAACTTGCAGAGTTTAAATTTTAACAAATTCTCACCAGACGCTTACCTTCTGGAAGTAGAATTTCTTTTCTCTCCATGCAGTGTACATGTTCCTTAGCTCCTGCATGAGTGTCTTCCCTTTCAAGGAGGTTACAATTCAGTTTCCATGACCTTGGGCCGTGGGGAAAGTTTTGGCCCAAGGATTCCTGAAAGTGAATGGCCCTGTTGTCTGAGAAGCAGCATGGGACCAAGTGTACTTGGTCAGCTTTTGTTGCTCTGGAGGTAAAGTTGAAGTTGATCCAGGAGAAGTTACAGCCATCAGGCCGCCTCCAGGTGTATTAGGCTGAGTCTATCCCGGTAGTCCCCAGTCAATGCCGTCTCAAAAAACAAGGCCCGCTTATGCCTGTGGTGACGTCACAATCGAGAAGCTACAGCAGCAACAGACGCATATAGAGAACCTGTCGCGTTGTACGCGTGTAAATAAATTATTCCCGTGTAAAATTAATTAATGCAATGCGTAAAATAACAAAGGCAAGTCAGTTGCGTTATGCATTCTATTTATTTTTATATAAAACGTCACACAGAACGTTTAAATCACATATTTGACATACTTAACAGCGACTATTATATAGATATCAGCAACTCAACATTAATGCAATTAATGCCTTAAACATGAGATTAACCTAAGAATAACATTGAATACTGTATTGAATAAAACAATGCAATACTGAATGTTCATATATGAAAATGACTATGATAAAGTAAGACAAAAAAAGATAGAAAATCACAGCGACGAGTGGTTGGCACCATATGAAAAATGAATATTTACATGCATCTCAGGAAATCACATATTCCTGGATTAAACAGAAGTAACGTGAAAAACAATGCAGATTTACCCGTTAATAATCACAAGAAAAGCTACATTTAACACTTTGTTAATGCAGTTAAATCTAAAAAATAACAAGCACCACCAGATAAAATACAAACAGCCATGATTTTGGAATGACTAATGATAAACGATGATTTTTTTCATACCATCATAAAATAAGCAAAATTAACAAATGTGCTGATATTAATCTGTACGAAATCAGAACGTTATATCAAAAGAACTGGCTTATTAGTTACCTCTTTTTTGTCAATGTAGCCAGTTTACGTTTGGGGTTAGCTTATTCCTTAAAAGTACCACGTTTATCTGCAGCGCGCTTGCAATAATTATTTAAACAGATGTTGGCCACTGTAGACGTGAACAACTTCAGTAAGTCACAGATACTCTTCCCACAAACACAATTACCAACTTGCAGTCCACATCTGTTCAGGCGTTCCTTAAACAGTGAGATTAATGCAGATTTTTGATTTTTTAACAATAAAAAATTTGACTCATATTCAGCATTAGTAACAATTGACTGGAAAATCAAAAACATTTGTGTAACACATTCATTCCAACAAATCTGAGGGCCATTTCAGACCACCCCTGTCTGAGTCAAGCAGGTAATTATATTCCTGTGAAAATTCTAAATGCAATGACTTATCCATGACTTGCTCATTTCTGCACATGTCACACTGAACTGCGCCTGTAACCATTTTAAACCCTACATAACCAGCAACAAATATAAGTGATTTTGACTGTGCCTCAGTTAACATTAAATCATCACATTTAGAGATAACAGTAACCAAGTCCGAATTAAGAACCTCAACATTGTCATCATTTGAACTATCAGTTGTTTCAGTTGCCTCGACAACCAGGGACACAGCAGGTTGATGGCATCTTGTGACCTATATAAAAAATAAATTAGTTAAATTCACATATTTGCAACACTAAATAACACCATGCCTGCAGCTTACTGTTCATATACATTTTTACACAACTGTAGGTAAACATTCCTTTCTTAAGCCTACTCTCGACAATAACATAGGTAATACTACTCTGTATTATTGTATGTTTAAAAAAAAATTGTCGTGGCGAAACCTCCCATCATTTCACTAGGCGACACCTAACACAGGTCACAGAGTCACACCTTTATACTGCATTACATGCCCTAACCTCCACTTGCAGCATTATCGATGTTACCCGGCACGCGCTGCAGTTGTTCATGAATTAAAATAAACAAAACACATCAAAATATTACCTTGCACTGCACCGCAGACATCTGAACTTATAACATTTACGACTTCAATAACTTAATATCAAAAACTAAAACGCCATTAACTTTCTTTATAACTTCAACGACGATCTTAGACAGAAAGTTCAGGTGGCACTGTTTGTAAACATAGCACCTCGATTGTGACGTCACCGGACCAATAAGTAACGCATGAGCGGGCCTTGTTTTTTGAGACTGCATTGACTCACCTCACAACAGCGGCTTTCTAATTCCGAGTCTCGCCTGACATCTGTTGGAATGCTGGAAGTACTACAAGCAAAAGCGGCCTACAGGCACGCATGAATTTTTTTTATTTAGTTAATTATTCAGTTAATCAATTAAATCAATCCTACTCTGGCTAGAGTTTCTTTCCCTTCCCTCATAGTAGCCAATCCCCAGCCAAGGCTGCTTGTCTTGTTTTATACCAATAAAGGAGAAAGTGCACCGCTCCTGGAGGTACTGCAATACCAGGTCGATGCGTGGAGTGGACGGAGCAAGCCCCTATTCCATCTCCCTGTTCCAAAAATCAATTTAATATATGGTCCCCAGATAGGAAACGTGTCAGATATTAAACTGATAAGAACAGATTTTTTTTTTTTATTAACTGCTTTTTTATTCTATATTTCACCAAAATTTAAATAATTTTTGTTTTTTTTTTTTTTTACCTTAAAAACTGTTAAACTTTTTTCTCTCAGCGTTTTGCCTTTTTCTCGAGGGTACTTATAACCCAGGGCTAAAGGTTTAGCCGATTACCTGTCACAAACAATAAAGTCACTTAAAACTTGCATCTTAAAATTCTAATAGAGAGATGCTGGAGGAATTTCATATTTTTTCCTTACCTTTTATTGTTCCTTTCTTCTTATGTTCTTCTGGATCATCTGAAACACACTAAACACTGACATATTTTTTCTTTTAATTACCAATAAATTTCTTACTTTCCATATTACTTCTTTTATTATACTAATTCTTATCCATATTTTAACTTTTTCTTTTTCTGTCATATTTTCCTGAATCCTGCCATGTAATATCACATATTTGTCCAGTTTTATTCCTGCAAGAAAAACCTTTTTTGTCTTTTCCCACACCTTTGTTGCGAACGTGCATCCCCATAAGGCATGTTCTGCGTTCTCCATCATTTGGCAATTCTGCCTTGGACATTTTCCACTTTGTGCCATTTTCCTTTTCTTCAGATTTTCATTGGTATTCATTATATTATGTGCTGCTTCCCATGCTAAATCTGTTAATTTGTTGGGCAGTTATTTTTTTCCAACCATGTCCCATACTTTCTCCGATTCTATTTCAGATATTCCTTTAATCTTAATGCTTTCCTGTTTTTCCTCAATTTTCTTCTTTAACAATTTCCAGTTCAACCATATTTCACTTTCATCTTTTGTGAAATTTTGTTCTGTTACACATGCAACCACTGTTCGTAGGTGTCTAGGTGTCTTAAAGGCCATAGGTTTAGTCTTAGGTGGCTCATATATTCCAATTTTTCTACACACCTGCCCTAAATTATATTTCATCATGTCAGCCACTTTCTTTTCGCTCTCTTTTATTAGAGCTACTCTTTTTGCCGTCGCTTGTAAAGCTATTAAAGCCTTTATATCTGGTAGTCCTTTACCTCCTTTTCTTTTTGCTTTTTAACCCTTTCTCTCTTCAATTTTCCATTCAATGCACCCCAAAAGAAAAAGAAAATCCATTTTTCTATTTGTGTTGGCATTTTCCTCTCTGGTGGATGGACACTTGCTATATATAACAACTTTGGGATTACAATCGCTTTAATTAGTAATATTTTCCCTTCATATGTCAGGTCTCTCCCCCTCCATAATCCAACCAGTTGTTTGATTTTCCTTATTACCTTCTTCCAATCCTCACTTTCTCTTTTTTTGCTTCCAAAGGACAATCCCAATACTTTTATTTCTGTTCTTTTAACATTTATGCCCTTTTCTTCTATTCCTTCAATATCTTTCCATCTTCCCTTTATCAAACATTCTGTTTTGTTAATGTTCATTTTAGAGCCTGATGCCACTCAAAAGGCCTTTACACATTCAATCGATTTTTGGACTGAAAGGGTATTTCTGCACATAATCGTGACATCATCCATATATCCCATTAATTTTACTTCCTTTCCTTGACTTCCTGGTATTGTGAAGCCTTCTATTGCGGTTTCGGACCTGATGTTTTCCAACAGAGGTTCTATAGCCAGGACGAACAGACTTGCGGACATTGGGCAGCCTTGTCTAACCCCTCTTTTAATTTCTATTACATTTGAAATATTTCCATTTATTATTATCTGACTTGTCACATTTTTATAACAGTTTTTAATCCACTTTCTTAATTGTTTTGGAATTTTAATCCTTTTCATGGCTTCCCAGATATATTTGTGATCTAACACATCAAACGCTTTTTCTAAATCTATATTCAGGACCGCCATTGGGATGCCTCTGTCCTCTGCATAATCCATCATTTCTCTCAACAACATAAGATTATCCGTTATTTGCCTTCCAGCCAACGCACACGCTTGGTCTTCTTGTATTATATCTTCCAACAATTTTCTTAGTCTCTTAGCCAATATTCTACTCCATATCTTATAGTCTACACAGAGTAAAGTTATTGGTCTCCAATTTTTAACTTCCTTAATGTCCCCTTTTTTTGGAAGCAGTGTTATCAAGCCTTTCTTCCAAGATCCTGGGCCTTCTCCTTCTTGACTTACTTCCCTAATAATCTCCAAGAGATCCCATTTAATTTGTTCCCAGAATTGTACATAAAATTCCACTGGAAACCCGTCTATCCCAGGTGTTTTGTTTTTTGGGCTATTTTTTAAAGCTTCCTCCACTTCTTTAAAGCTTATCTCCTCTTCTTCCTCTTCCTTTTCTCTCTCCTTCTTTTCCATACTCTTCCAAAAATCCTTTCTTCTTTTTTCTATTCTTTTCCCTCTCTCATACAATTCTTTGTAAAAACTTTAAATAATTTCTCGCTTTTCTTATTCTTTTATTTTTTCTTTACCTTCCTTGTCCTTTATTAATTTAATATAACTCTTTGTTCTTTGCTCTTTTAATCTTTTAAAGAAGAAACGAGTACATTTTTCATTTTCTTCATTCTCTTGTACTCTACTTTGGAATTTTATTTCTTCCTTTTTTTTAATATAATTCTTCTATTTGCCATTTCATCCTTTTTACTTCCTCCTCTTTATCTTTCTGATTATACTTTTTTTACAACTCTTCCTGCAATTTCGGCATCTTTTCCTGCTGTTTTTCCTTTCTTTGTCTTCCTTTCCTCCGGAAAAAGACTTTTGTCTTTTCCTTCACTAATTCCCACCATTCGCTATTTGTTTGGAAACAATCTTTGAGTGTGGTCCACTGTTGGTAAGCTACTTTGTACTCTTCTTGTATATTTTGCTCTTTTAATAATTCAATATTTCATTTCCAATAGCCTTTTCCTCTTTCTTTTATTTCCCCAATTTCCAACTCTCCTCTTATGCAACAATGATCAGAGAAAAAAGTTGCCTTTTGTATCCATTTCTTCATACGATACTCCTTTGCATACAATATATAGTCTATTCGTGACTTGTGCTTTCCTTTTCCTCCTTTCCACGTGTATCCCATGCCTTTCCCACCTCCTTCCTTAAAACCGTCTTTTAGCCGATGATCTTGTATTATTCTCTTCAATAATCTAGAGGTTTTGTCAAACCTTTTTCTTTGATTTTCTTCCACTACACAATTACAGTCTCCAAACACAATTACATTTACTTTTTTTGCCAAAACAAGATTTAACTTCTGTAGCAAATCAAATCTTTCATGCTTTCCACTCGGTGTGTATATATTTAAAATTTCATGTTTTTCTCCCTTTAGTTCCAATTTCACTCCTATAAGTCTTCCTTTGACTATTTCTTCAAAAATTACTTCTGTAACCTCTTTATTCTTTATAATAAATCCTACTCCTGCATTTTTGTTGAGGTTGGTCCCTGAAAAAAAGGTTTTCACTTCTTCCCATCCCTTTTCTAATTCTTTATAACATTTTCTGGATGTTATCCCACATTCCTGTAAGGCTATTACATCCACTTCAAGGTCCTTCAAAAACCCATAAATTACATCCCTTCTCCTCTTACTTAAAATACTTCTTACGTTTACAGAGGCTACTCTCATTTTGAATAGAAATGGTTATATTCCTTTTACTGTCTTCCTCTTCTTTTTTCCTTTTTCATTTCTTTTCCTATCCTTTTATATCCTTGTTCCTTAATTTGCATTATTTTCTGAAACTCTTCCACAATGTCTTTACTTAAAAAGGGATTACTGTTTTCTGACACTTCTTCCTCTGCTTCTTCTGTCTCTAACACTGGTAATGAGTCTTCTTCGTCACTCGAGAGATCACACCATTCATTTTCATTTTCTGCTTTTCCTTCCTTTGCTCCCTCTATTGCTCTCCTTATTGAAGGTGCTTTTTCCAAGATACTTTGGATGTCTTCAATTTGAGACTGCGTCTTCTTTAGAGTTTCTTCTAATCTCTTTTCACTCTCACTTATCCTATCATATTTCAACTTCTCTTCCATAAGGTCTTCATTTGTTCCTCCCTTTGTTCTTTACTAAAACTAAAAAGAATACTTTTAATTTTCCTTTTGTTTTCCTCTCCACTTGGAGTTTGAAACAAAAACATGCTTTCTTCTTCTTCCTCTTCCTTACTATCTTTGTCTTTCCTATTTATTTGTATCTATTTATTTGTATGTACCTCTTTATTTTTTCCTTTTTTGCTGATGTTCGCAAAGGACTTTGGACAGTCTCTGAAACTATGGGTGGGGTCCCCACAAAGGTTACAAATTAGTTTTTCCTGACATGTTTTCCCACTATGCCCAATTAAATTGCATTTATGGCATTTCTCGATATTGCATTCTGCTGCTATGTGGCCAATTTGGTCACATTTTCTACACATTTTGGGCTGACCAGGATAGAAAATTACCCCTTTGGCGGCTCCCAGCTGAATAGTGGGTGGTAGGTGCTTTATAGCACCGTTTTCTTCCTTTTTCAGCTTGACCTGGAAACTGTAATATCCCGTTTTTATTCCATTTTCATCCCTACCCACTGTACCTCCCTGAACATTACATAACTTACTCAACCAAAATTTTATGTCTTCTGTCTGAACTTTTTCATTAAACATGGCCACATTTACCAACTTGTCTTCCTTTTGCCCAAAAACGTGTATTACGAATTTATCTAGTACTGGGTCTCCTTTTCTTTTTTCAGTTACCATTTGTATACATCTATCCACCATTGCTGCATTAATAAAAAACACTTCAAACATTTCCTTACTTGGAAGCGCAAAAATAAAATCCACTTGGCTGGGAGTAAAATTCAATTTTCCAAGAAGAATGCCAGAAGTAAAGTCCTTTCAGTCCAACCTATCTCCTTTCGGGAGGGTGAAACGCACTACATTTCTTCATTCCTCCTCCATTTTCCAGTACTGCTCCAGGTCCGGAAGGAAAGGCAAGATCCGTGCTGCCGACTTTCTTGGCTTTTCTCTTTTTCAACCAGAGAAGATTCTTCTCCACCAGGATCTCCGCAAAGCAAAAAAAAAACCAAAAAACACTGTTTCCGCCAAGCACACAAGACTCC
Source organism: Polypterus bichir lapradei (assembly GCA_026402145.1). NCBI lineage: Eukaryota > Metazoa > Chordata > Cladistia > Polypteriformes > Polypteridae > Polypterus > Polypterus bichir. The sequence continues at coordinate 227,395,702 of JANRMT010062791.1, forward strand.
GATCCAAGCGGCAGACCTACCTGCCTACTTTTCACCTCAGTCAGTTGGACCCTTTGGGTGGGGTTGGGGGGGGGGGGGTTGGCGGTCGCGGTGGGATTTGGGGGAGGGGGGGTAGACCAAGCAAGGAAGAGGACGGCTTAAAACCACCATCTCCACCTCCAACCCCGGCCCTAGATGCCCACAAAACAAAGGAGACGTCAGTGAAGAGCGGTGACGAGCTAGATATCCCTCGAGACACCACGTTCACACCTCTTCAGACATCACGTTCACACCTGTTGGAGATGGAAGATGAAAAGGAGAAGGCACATCCTGGCCTGCCTGTGTGAACAAGGCCTCGAACACAGGGGGCGCTGCAGCGACATCAGACAGCCTGCAGGACTGCTTCGTGGTTTCTGGGAGCTTAATAAGGCTTCCTGCTAGAGGTATTGGCTTCGTTATCCAACACTACTGCACTCACCCCACAACAGCGGCTTTCTAATTCCGAGCCTCGCCTGACATCTGTTGGAATACTGGAAGTACTACAAGCAAAAGCGGCCTACAGGCACCATGAATTTTTAAATTTAATTAATTAATTATTCTGTTAATTAATTAAATCAATCCTGCTCTGGCTAGAGTTTCTTTCCCTTCCCTCATAGTAGCCAATCCCCAGCCAAGGCTGCTTGTCTTGTTTTATACCAATAAAAGAGAAAGTGCACGCTCCTGGAAGTACTGCATTACCAGGTCGATGCGTGGAGTGAATGGAGCAAGCCCCTATTCCATCTCCCTGTTCCAAAAATCAATTTAATATATGGTCCCCAGATAGGGGACGTATCAGATATGAAACTGATAAGAACATATTTTTTTCTCAAAAAATATATTTTATTTACATACATGTTTGGATGATATATATAAACACAATCTAGTAGTCTCACAATCTACAACAATGTGCTGTCTCAAATGGAAACTACTGTATTCAGCTATAGTCTGATACAGTCTTTCACTATCCTTTACCTACTACACCTTATTTACATATACATAGGTAATATATCTATACAAAAAAAAAAAAACACTCCTTTACAATCTTACACGCCATATTAAGTGTTGTGTCAATAACATTTGGTTATTTTCCATTACATTCAATACAGCGTTCCACATTCTATTGCTATTTACAAGTTATTCTAGTCTCAACTTGGTCCCCGTCTTTGAAGGCTTGTCCTCAAAGAGGGGGCTTTGCCAAGGGCTGCAGTAAAACAAAGGTTACATTAAAATACCTCTTGGAGGGAGAGGTGGCTTTACATATCTTCAGTTTTTTCAAGGAGTCCAGGATAGAATAGTCTCTGAGGAGGCTGCGGATGTATCTGCAGCAGTCCTGGATTGTCATCCTTTCCCTCCTGAGGACGAGGTGGTTCCTGGAGACCCAAAGAGCATCTTTCATGTAGCACATGAGACACCGTGCCTCCTCAGTGGTTTCCAGTGAGTGGGTACCCGGGAAAAGTCCATAGAGCACCAAATGGTGCGAGAGATTGTGTCTGGGTACTGACTCTTCCAATTCCTCTTCCAGGGCGTCAAAGAGTGACTGTACTACTGGGCATTACCAGAAGAGGTGCAGTGCGTCTTCTTCCCGCAGGACGCACCACGGACACTGTCTGTATCTGCACAGATTCCTGGCATGCATTAATGAGCGGAGAGGCATTCCCCCCTGTACGGCCATCCACGCCAAGTCCTTGTGCCTGTTTGTCAGTTCTTTGGAGACTATTTTCTCCCAGACCACCATGGCTATCTCTGATGGTAGAGTTCTGATAGGCTCCATTGTATCTTTGGCTCCGATGGTTTTTGGTTTCCACAAGACCGTCTTGACTCTCTGAAGTCCATGTTCCCTTACGAAGTGGACAACATCCGTGTAGAACCATGGAGTGTCCCAGTTGTAAAGGTAGGAGCTGTCCCACTTGTCCCAGCTGAACCTTTTCCAGACGGGCAGGAGGAAGAAGAGGGACATGGAGTTTCCGGACGATCTGTCGCTGTACTCCGTCAGTGTCCTGCGGATGCAGTTGTAGGCAAAGAGGGTCCTGAGCAGGGTGGGGATGTCGAAGATGCCTTTCCCACACTTTTGAGGTTCTTTGAACATGACTGCCCGCTTGACTCTGTCCATCATGGAGCCTCAGATAAAGTGAAAGACTGCCCTGGTGATAGCTCTGCAGACTGTGGCGAGGGGTGGACACGTTTGCGTTTGGGCCGGGTACTGCAGAACCGGGAGGATCTTGTTTCACAGCACAAGCGTTTTGCCTTCCATGGTGAGGTCCCTGAGGCTCCACAGCCTGATCTTCTGCCTGACTTTGGCCAGTCTCTTGTCCCATGTCTTCAGGGCCACTTCCTCTCCGCCGAACCAGCTGCCCAGAATCTTGATAGAGTCCCGTCTGGTGGTGAAGGGGGGGGGGATGCGGAGGGCGTCAGGTGCCATTCCCCGAAGAGTATCGCCTCTGACTTCCTGCAGTTGACCTTTGCCCCCAAAGCTCATCTGAAGTCTTAGCAGATCTCCGCCAGCGCCGTCATCGATCTCAGGTTCGTGCTGATCATGGTGATGTCGTCAATGTAGGGGGATCATCTGATCTCTCGCCTGTCCGGTCCCGGTGCAGTGATCCCTCTGATCTCTGGTCTTCCTCTGATCCGTTCCACCAGGAGCTCTATACAACAGACAAAGAGAAGAGGGAAGAGAGGGCAGCCTTGTCTGACCCTGGACAGGACTGGGAAGGGGTCAGTTTTCCAGCCGTTCACCAGCACCGTGCTGGAGATGTCTCGGTACATCAAGCTGATGTACGAACAGAGCATGTCACCCATTCCGAGACCTCACAGATCTCCGATCATGAACTCGTGGGACACCCGGTCAGCCTAGATAAAGGTTTTCTCTTTATCTAGGCTGACCAAGGCCACAGTGATGTGGCGTTCCTTCACGTAGTGCACCGAATCCCTGATCATGGCCAAGCTGTCGGCGATCCTGCGTCCGGGGATGCCGCAGGTTTGGTCTGGGTGAATGACCTGTCCGATCACCTTTTTTAGCCGGTTGGCTATTACCTTGGCCAGGTTCTTGTAGTCCACGTTCAGGAGGGTGATGGGGCACCAATTTCTCAGCTCGCCTCTCTCTCCCTTCTGTTTGTACAAGATTGTGATCATTCCTTCTCTCAACAACAGAGCCATTCTGCCCTCCACCAGCATCTCCCGGTAGATCTCCAGCAGGTCCGGGCCAATGAGGTCCCACAGTGTGACGTACAGTTCGGCTGGTAGTCCATCACCACCCACGGTCCTTCCGGCTCTGAAGGCTCTGTCAGCAGAGTGCAGCTCCCCCAGCGTCAAGGGTGTGTTCAAAGCAGACTTGCCTGCGGGATCCACGGTTTTGTTTATACCTGCTAGGAACCGGTTGGTTGCTTTTGCTTCAGTCATCTTTGGGGAGTAGAGGCTTCTGTAGTAGTCCCGGACCACTCCCATCACTGTCTCCTTTCCCATCCTGACAACACCTCCCTCGTCTAACAGTTCTCTCAGGGGTGTGGGGCCGGAGTTTCGTTTCCTAAAGAAAAAGGAGTTACACTTCTCACCTTTCTCCAGGTTCTCTACTAAGGATCAAAAGACTATGCATTTGGATTCCTCCTCAAAGTGCCTCCTCAGGCTCTACCTGGTCTCCTTCAACTCACGTCTCACATACCAGCCGCACTGATGAAGCTCTTGCAGGGACCACAGCTCCTTCTGCAGTCTGCAGAATTCCCTTTGCCATTGGCTCACCTGCTGTCCTCCTTTGGCCTGAAAGAAACTGCGAAGTTTGATTTTGACAAATTCCCACTAATTGCCTATGTTCTGGAAGTGGCGTTTCTCTTCCTTTCAAGCGGTGTAGACGGTCTTTAGCTCCTGCATAACGTCTTCCCTTTCCAGGAGGCTACAATTCAGTTTCCACGACCCTGGGCCATGTGGAAAGTTTTGGTTGAGGGATCCCTGGAAGTGAAGTGCCCTATGGTCTGAGAAGAAGCATGGGACCAAGGTGTACTTCTCGGCTTTCACTGCTCTGGAGATCCGGGAGTGGCTCGGGCCAGCTCCAGGTGTAGTTGGCCGAACCCATCCCGGTAGTCCCCACCGTGTCCGACAGGGAAGTCCAGTCTGGCGAATGTGCTAGAGCTGCATTGTCCTTCCATAACCTGACAATGACAGACCACTTACTTGTCCAGAAGCCGTTTCCTGTGCTGGATCTGGGTGGGTTCCCTCAACCCACGGTGCAGAAGCGTTTCAGGAACGTGGAGTTGTCCTTGCCAGGTGTATGAGGATTTCTCATGGCGATCATCACTCTCCTTTCCTCTCTCTGTATGGGGCTGTTCTCCACAAATCGAGCAAAGGAGGAGTCCGGCACCGCGTTCTGGACCATTTCCCAGTAACGTTTGCAGATCGCAATGGAGGCAAACGTGACATAGAAGAGCCCACGGCAAAAGACTGGACGCTCAGGGTTTGAGCTCTGGAGAATCCCTGCTCCATGACCATCTTCCTCTCAAAGATCTCTGCATTCATTGCAGGGATCCGTCCCTCCACCTCCTTAAGCCTCAGCACCACTGTCTGCTTCATCCAGGGTTCCAGAGCTGGGGGGCCCTCCTGGAGCTTCCTGGCTGAAGTCAGGTGAGCTGCGGCCTGGGAAGTAGAGGGGCCAGGCGAGGACTGCTCTTCTAGGCTTGGAATGGCTGCCTTCTCCTTAGCCAGCCTCTCAGAGGTTTTCCTTCCCAGAGCGGAAGCAGGAACTGGAGCCACGGTTGTCGAACTCATTGTTTTTGTCTTCAAGGTGGAGGTCCTCTGCAGTTGGGAAATTAATGCAAATAAGCCTCCTCAATCTTCTTTTTTTTCTCCTCTTCTTTCTTTTCTCTCTTAGCTGTTGAAACTGTTCTTGGTTGAAATGCTTTCAACTTTGCAAAAAGTGGTGGTCAAGCCAACCTACTTCCGCTCAGAATCAAGGATTAGGTAGCCGTAAAAACAGCTCTTGTTCCTCCTTACTAACTTTGAGAGCAGTGGAATCAGCTGACCTGCTCAATCGCCGTCAAAAGGATTAAGATCGCATGCACGATCCAAATGGCAGACCAAACGGCTCTCTGCTCTGATAAGAACAGATAATACACTTGATCTTAGCCAAAGGGCAGAGAAGCAATGCTACAAATTGCCCAGGCCAGCCAGCCCTATCATCTTGCCCATGCGTCAACTACATGGTAAGCATCAACTTGGCAG
>JANRMT010062791.1:227409029-227420467 GCA_026402145.1 Polypterus bichir lapradei
TATATATATATATATATATATATATATATATATATATATATATATCATTTTTAATGTAGGTAGATCATTTCGACCTGGTCATTTTAGAAGTAGCTCGCAAGCCGAAAATGTGTGGACACCCCTGCGTTAGAGGTACGAATTTGTTCTGTTTGGCTTTGAATTTAACACGCAAATACTTTTTAAACTTACACTTTTACTGTAAAACTTCAGGAAAAACAATTTTCTAAATTAACTTTTTGTCAATATCGCATTGAATTTTGATTCCGTGTTTGGACTTACATCGTCACAACGCAACGTATAACTGCCTGTGATTGCATTTAGTTTCTTTCCCTCTATTAAATAAAATTACTTTTTCAAATGTTTGGCTCTGAAATTTAATTGTCTTTGCAAAAGCTATTCTAACGGGAAACTGTTAACGTTTTAATATGAATGGCATATCAAGATCTCCTTTGGTGTCTAATGTTATCCGTGGCAGATGTACTACATTACCTTTCTTGGACACATCCTTCTTTCTACAGTAATTCGACCGATGGAAGACCAGACGATGTTAACGGTTGTAGGTATTCTACGTGGTATTGTAAGTTGATGTTTTCATCTTCTGCATTTTCATCACCACCAACTGTTTCAGCATAGTCTATTGATATGCATTTAACCAATATGCCGTGTAACCAATCTGCATTTTTGGTGTTAATTCATTTGACTTCATCATTTCCCGGTGCTAGGATTGCCCATGTACTCATTTCTTCTGTTGATAAACCTTCATGATGAAATTCTTCAATACGATTTGGACATAAGTCTTCTTTAATTGGGAATTTAAAGTGAGGCAAACATTATGTATAATCTATAAGAGCTGAGAGATCAGAAACTGTATCTGTCAAAAGCATTCACGTGAGAGGTGAGATTACCGTGTGCGAGGTTGAACATGGTTGAGAGGAGGGCAGGACTTTGAAAAAATCTTCTAAAAAGTCTTGTTTCATCGCAGGATTTTTTTATTTAATAGAGAGACATTATTAGCATTGCTGCTTTCGATCACAGATTCTACACATCTTCAGTGTTTCAGTTATTTAGGAGTCTAATGGCCTTGGGAAAGAAAGAGTTCTTTAGCCTGGAAGTCCTGCATTTCATACTTCTATACCTCCTGCCTGAGTGTAGAAGTGTCATGTTCATGTTGTTTTGGATTGGGGTTGGTGGGTTTTTAGGGGGCCCTCCTGAGGATTAAGGGCAGTTCTCATGCAGACTCTGTAGTTGTAGATGCAGAGAGGGCAGTGGGGTCCTGGTGATCTTCTCAGCAGTCTTTACCACTCTCTGGAGGCATTTGCGGTCGATAGCAGTAGTGTTACTGTACCACATGGTGATGCAGCTGGTCAAGATGCTCTCAACATTGCAGCTGTAAAAGTTGCTGAGGATTGTAGTCGACATACCAAACTTCTTCAGCCTCCTCAGAAAGTACAGTACAGCCACTGTTGAGCCCTCTTGACCAGCTGTGTGGTGTTAAGTGTCCAAGTGAGGTCCTCACTGATGTAGACGCCCAGGTATTTAATGCTGCTCACCCTCTCCACTTCAAGCCCTCGGATAAACAGTGGCCGGTGAGGTCTCCTCTCCTTCCTTATGTCCACTATCATCTCCTTCGTCTTGTCTGTGTTGAGGGTGAGGTTGTTGTCCTCACACCATGACGCCAGACTGGCCACCTCCCTCCTGTAAGCCGCCTCATCCCCACCAGTGATGCGTCCTATCACTGCAGTGTCGTGTGCAAACTTTGGGATGATGTTATCTTTGTGGAAGGCGACACAGTCCTGGGTGAACAGGGTTTAGAGGATGGGGCTGAGGACTCATCCCTGTGGGGTGCCTGTGTTTGTGATAATGGTGGCTTAAATCCTATTATCAATCCTGACAGACTGGGGCCTGCCAGTCAGAAAGTCTAGGAGCCAGTCACAGAGAGTGGGGTGCAGTCCAAGTGCAGACAGTTTATGGGGATAACAGTGTTAAAGGCGGAGCTGTAGTCAGCAAAGAGCATCCTGATGTAGGAGTCTTTGTTCTCCAGATGGAAGAGGGAATAATGTAGTACGGTCGCGATGGCATCTGAGGTGGAACTGTTGGGCCGGTAGGCATACTGCAGGGTGTCCAGAGTGTCCGGTATTCTGCTTTGAATATGGGCCAGCACCACTCTCTCAAAACACTTCATGATGACTGGAGTGAGTGCTCCTGATGGCCAGTAATCATTCAGTCAGGTGGGTGGGCTTTTTTTTTTAGCAAGGGGGCGATGATCGTAGTCTTAAACCTGTAAAAAAAAAAAACCTGTCCAGCAATAGAAAATGCAGGATTAGCTCAGCTTTTAAACTGTTATAATTTGGAAATCTAACGATCAGTATTGTTTGCAAGGAAAGTAGCCTAGTGTCCCCCTTTAAAATAAAACACACACGCATGCATTACTTGCATAAGGAGCTGAAGGTGGGCAGCAGGATGCTGTGGGGTCTTCCTGCTTTTTACAGAGAGGGCACTTGGATTCATTTTGATATTTAATCAATGTTGGTTTTATATTCTCAGTTTTTATGGGGAAAATCAAGACAAAAATAATATGTAAGGCTAATTTGGCAGAAAGCGCTATCTTGCTTTTATAAATAGCTAACTTAACTACAGAAAAATCAAGTTAAACAAGATATCTAACAAACGTTAATGACGACCGATAACCATAAATACCTTTCATATTGTACACTAACAACGCTACGTAACAGCTCATAAAAAAGTTAAAAAGTTAATATAGCTGAAATAATAAGACAAATGTTAAAAAGAAATAATAAAAGAAGGAAAAAAGTCATTAAAACGAATTGTTTAAAGATACGATATGTTAGTAATGACGATAAACACAAAACACTTGGATTCGCTATATGTAATCGTACATCTCATTCGTTTTGTTTAATGGCTGTAAAGTTTCTTTAAACATACTGAGATTTTTATTCTCCGAGTCCATACTTATTGTACCATTGTTTCGTGTTGGAAAACGTTTTCAACTCCTTTTCTTTTACGAATTGGAAAAACGGTACAGCTGCTCTTCTCCTTCCGTTTTTACGGCCAGTGGGAGGCTGGGGGCGTGGAAGACCGAAATGCGCGTCCTAATAAAATGCAATGTGTTTGTCATTCCGGCAGATGGCGTATATAAGAGGCATTATAACCAGAGGAAGATTTGAACAGAAAACATGAGCGCCAATAAAACAGTTGAAGGAATCGCTAATCCTTTGGGATCTCACTGACCATCGCAAAGTGGGAAGAAGCTGACCGCGCGAGGTTCATTCATTTCAACGATTTATTCCTACTCTCATTTTTCAACAATAATAAGAGAAGATAGCCAGAATGTTTAATGGGTTCGAATGCTGTTACTATTTCCTCTTGCGTTTTCTTTTTAAAATGTCCTTTTCAACATTACAGTGCCAGTTCTTTGCTTCAATTACATTGCATTTGCTAGAGGATTGTTTCTTAATAGCAGACTAATGTTTGCGATGCGCCATCTGTCGGAATGCAGGCTGTATTGCATTTTGCAACTACAGGCACTACAATATGGCGCATTACAAATGTCAGGCAGCCATTTTCTAATCCGTTTAGTCTTGAACGGGGTTGCGGGGGTCGGCTGGAGCCTATCCTGGCCAGCATACAGCGCAAGGCAGGAACAACCCCTAGACAGTGCGCCAGCACACAAACTCACACACACATCCGCGCCAGCCACACACAATGGACACTTTAGAATCGCCAGATCACTTAGCTTGCATGTTTTCGGACTGTGGAAGGAAAACCATGCAGATACAGAAGAACGTGCAAACTTCGTATTACAAATATTAACGCTAAATACTCTCAACCGACGGATAAAAGTTGAGCATTAGAGGAAAACAAGTGTACACATCAGAAGTAAATAGGGAGAACTTTCAAAAACCACATGCATCATCATCACCCGATTTGGACTTGGTAACAGTGATGTAGAAATGTTAACCAATGTGCCACCATAAAACTCTGCAGTGAGTTTTAGTGATGGGCTCTTATGGCTCGGCTCACTTAAAAGAGCCGGCTCTTTCGGCACCCAAGTGGCTCTTCAGATTTTTTTGGTGCTTAAATTAATGTATTACCAAAAATAATGTAAAAATATAAGTGAAATGAATTACTAACGTACAAAACATACATTGTATCAAATGTTTATTATTTATATGGCTTATAACATGGTACAGAATAATACAATTTAAGGTACAAAAACAAAACCATCTCAATTTGAGAAAAAGATCCAATATTTTTAATTATTTACAGTGAAACAACATACTCTTAGAGAATCACAAAACAAAATATAAATAATGTGTAAAACAAAAAAAAAGTAGCATCCAGGAAACAGTTTTAGCTAGTCTTTAAAAACCAAATGTCTCAGCTTTGAAGGGTTGATCCTGTTTCTCCTCTCTGGTATTATCTGCCCTGTTTTGGAGAAGATTCTCTCTGAGGGGACTGATGTTGCTACAACGCACAGTCTCCGTGCCATTACATGCGTAAGACGTGGGTAAACTGAAGCCTTGGTCTCCCACCATCTCAGCGGGTCTGCGCTTCTTTGGAAAAGAGGCTCCTCAAGATACGATCTCACTTCCAGTATTGCATCTGCTGAGGGATTCCTTCTTTTCTGAGTGTCTCCAGGACCAGTTGCTCGTTCTTCAAAGAGCCTCCAAAGAGCAGATGCTTGTGGCTCCTCTTGTTCATCCTCTGTTCCCTTTTCTCCCTCTTGGCCCCCTGGCATTGGAGCTGGCTGACCGTATCTTGCTGCTGCACGTATTCTCTGAAGAGCTTCATCAGCCGCTCTGTTTTCATTAAAGGCAAACCTTTTGAATCTTAGGTCACAAGCATGGTGGTTTCTGAAAGAATACTGTTGTATTCTGTTCTGTGAAACTGTCCATGGATGCACAGAGAGTGGCCACTAAATCTGCCAGTTTCCCTGTGGTTACTCTGGTCTGGTGCTCAGCTGTCACTCTCTGCAGACCCTTGCACAGGATCAGCATTTTGGAGGCTGTAACATAGCTGAAAATGAATAAAGAATAACTGTTAAAATTATGCTTTGTTTTATTTAGTAGTATATATTATTTCCATTCATGTCTAATCTACTTTTCATACCTAAAATGCAACAACAACAAATAGAAACGATAATAATAATTGAATAATAATGATCCTGTCTGCACTGATCTCCACAGTGACCTGCTCAAATGGCCCCAGAACCGTGCATGCCTCCTGCAGCACCTCCCATTCCTCTTGGCTCAGAGGATCAACCGGTGCACTGATAACAGCCAAGGTAGAGATGACTGCATTCTTGGACTCCAGAATCCATTTTAGCATATGAAAGGTTGAGTTCCACCTTGTAATGCACTCCTGTTTGAGCTTGAGCTCAGGCATGCCCATCTGTCGTTGGGTAGATTTGAGCTTCTCTGTGGCTGTTGTGCTCCTGTGGAAGAATTCCACGATTGCCTTCACTTTGTCCACAGTGGGTTTTATCACCTTCAAAGCATCTCTCACAAACAGGTTAATTGTGTGTGCAAGATATGGGTGATGGGTCCATTTCAGGATTTTAATTGCTTTAATTATGTTCGCTGCATTGTGACTGACACAGCAAACCACTTTGTTTTCCCCATCACACTCTTTTGCCACTTTTAGCAGCTCCTCTGCTAAGCTCTCAGAAGTGTGTCTGTCACTAAACACAAAACAATCCAGAAGACAGGACACCATTTTGTAATTTTCAATAAAGTGGCAAGTAACTGACATGTAGGATGTGGTGGTGCAGGATGTCCAACAGTCAGTTGTCAGGCAAACTCCTGGGGCTTTTTTTTTTTTTTTTTTTTAACTCTCTCTCTTGCAGGGAAGCACGTTTTCTGTCATATAGTTTGGAAATAATTTTGTGGGAGGGAGTTTTCCTGCTTTGAATTACATAAAATGGATTGAGGGCATGAGTAAATGCTCTGAATCCTTTGTCTTCCACGATTGAAAATGGTTGGAAATCACTTGCAATCATTTTAGCCAATGCCTCATCAAGTGTGTTCTGTTTAACTGGAGTCGTAGCTTTTTGCACAGTCTGTCTCCTAGAGCTCTGGGTTGTAGGTCTAGGTGGTTGTGCTGCTGTACTGGATGACGGTGTAGACATTGACAAACTGGCACTTTCAACAGTTGCAGTAGACAAACTATCACTTTCATTAGTAGCAGGGTCACTTGCTTGTCTTTTTTCTTCCCACTGCACTGATGGATGTACAGTTCAATAACCAGGTGCAGGTTATTTGTAGAGCCTGTTCGATACGAGATTTTAACCTTGCACGCTCTACACTCTGCCTTTGTATTATCAAAGTCATTGAAATGTATCCAAATTTTACTCCGTTTCCTGCGGTCACTCATTTTGTCGCGCGTGTCTCCTTCCCTCGTGTTTCTCTCTCTGGGCGCGTGTGTGCTGTGTTTGTCTGTGGCACCGCCCCTTCCCCTCCCGCTCAGTGCAGACACGCATCCTGTAGTCGACCAATCCCGTGAGGCTTGAAAAAAAAAAAAAATAGTGATAGGAAAAAAGCGGCCAACTCCGGCTCCGATCGTTCACTTTAAAGAGCCGGCGTTTCGTTCGCGACCGACACGTCACTAGTGATTTTCTTAAATCGTATGAACTTTCATCGTGACGAAGTTGTTCTGTACACTCCCGATTGTTAGTCATATTTTTTGTAAATAAGCTTTCTGTCCTCACGGCAGTTTAGACTCTCTTATTAGCGTTTGGCATTACTGTTTGCAAGGCGCCATCTATTGGAATGCCTTTTGTAATGCAGGTAAAATTAAAATACAATGCGTTTCCTTTCCGGCAGATGTCGCTTCGTAAAGTTAAACTGCCGTTGAGAATCACACAACACAAACTAACACTATAACCTAATAAATTAAATTTAAACTGTAAGAAAACACAGGAAATAAAATGAATACCTAAAGGGAGGACTAATCTCGCCTGCGCCCGTTACACATTTTGGTGATCTACCTAAATCTATGTAGCAAAATACGAGCAGGAATAAAACGTGTAAATAAACATCAAATGTTCTTAGCAGCTATAAGGAGGCCATGGAAGCAATTTTAAGACCTCCGAGACTTCTGTGCGATAGTCAATGGGCTCCACTGGGATAAGTACTTTCTTTTACAAACCTTTTTATCATCTGCACAAACATCAATGCCTCTTTCAGCTCTCTCGTGGTAATTTCAATCCTTCCATTTTCTCTTTTGACAACTGCTTATTTGGCTTTTCAAGTAACAATCCCCCCTTATCTTCTAGCCCTGCATGCTCAGAAAACAAATCTCCATTTTTAATATCCCCCTAACAAGACACTTTACCCCTGTCTTTAGTTCCCATTTCCTATCCGTCAAGGCTTTCTGAACTGTTTTATTTAAAAAAAAACAAAAAAAAAAAACCACTGCCTTGCTCTCACAAAATACCTTTCTACTTTCCTCCTCGCCATATCTGTAATATTCCTTTTCAATAATATTAAGGCCCCCACCATTATTTGCAGTGCTATACTGTCTTCCCAAAGTCCCCATTAATCCTCCTTTTCTCCCTTCAGTTTCTCTCTCTTATAATACTAGGGTGTTGTACTGTGTTAGCCATTATGAATGTAGTGAGAAGTCAAGCAAAATGTATTGGCAAATTATTTAGTTAGCCAATAAAAGGTGTCAATTTGCTTGACTGCTCACTGCATTCTCTCTTATAATCATTAGACAACACTCTTATCTTCCTCTTACACTATTCTACCACAGAACACTCATACCACCAGAATAAAATGCACCTTCATCCTCCTGCTGAAATCCATCCATCCATTATCCAACCCGCTATATCCTAACTACAGGGTCACGGGGGTCTGCCAGAGCCAATCCCAGCCAACACAGGGCGGGAAACAAACCACGGGCAGGGCGCCAACCCACAGCAGTGCTCACACACCAAGGACAATTTAGATTCGCCAATGCACCTAACTTGAATGTCTTTGGGCTGTGGGAGGGGAGAACATGCAAATTTCACAAAGGGAGGACCCGGGAAGTGAACCTGGGTCTCCTAACTGCGAGGCAGCAGCGCTACCCACTGTGCCACCGTGCTGCCCCTTGCTGAAATCCTCTCCCCTGAACGTTTCATATTCAACTACCAAAAGCCTTTGCCAAATGCTATCTCTCCTACGTTTAGTTCACAACTTAAAAAGTAATGATTTAAGAATCACACTGGTATAACCTTGCAACTTTCCAAACCGATGCCATCAGACAAAACCCGATAATCTAGTGTGGCGAAGGCACTATATAGCCGTCGACCCGACACAGACTGACAATGGAGGCACGTGTAGAAATAAATCAAAAAAGGTTTATATTTCTTCAGCTGAGGTCCGCGTCTTCCTGTGCCCCTCAGCCCTAACAGAGTCCCAAACGAAACACAGAAGAAATCACCCCTAACCATACTCTTCTTCCTCCACGGCAGCTGGGGATGTAGTGTGCATCCCATGGCTGCTCCCCCAGATCCAGTATCAAAGGGGCGTCCCGGCCGTCCACCACACTAGCCTACTTTTCACTCCTGTTGTATCTCTCCATGTACAGCCCTCAGCGTTGTTATACGATCTCCTATATGCGCCAGTCAGTCTGTAATGTCTAATCAGCCCTCGCAATGCTTCCCTAGTACATTCTCTCGCCCTCTTCTCCAAATCCACATTGAATATCTCCCAATAAAGGCCAGCAGTCAGTCTTTCCCTTCAAATCAATTAATGCATAAACATTTACAAAATAGAATTTTTTGCTTGTCCGCTCAGCATCCACCACCAACGCACTCCCTGCCATTACAATAAATGGCTCGGCCAGTGTCCACTGATCCCCTTTAAACAAATCGATCAATACATATTTCCCACCGCTCATTTACATCTCCCTCAACCCCAATCCTTTGTAAAATCCCCACATCCATTCTGTCCCGCAAGTGCACTGCTTGTAAGAAACAAACATGAACAGGTTCAGTGCTGAACCAGAAAAAGACAGACTCTTTTAGACCTGGGGCCTCATGTATAAACGGTGCGTACGCACAGAAATGTTGAGTAAGAACTTTTCCACGTTCAAATCGCGATGTATAAAACCTACACTTGGCGTAAAGCCACGCACTTTTCCACGGTACCTGATACCTTGTCGTACGCAAGTTCTCCGCTCGGTTTTGCAGACTGGCGGCACCCAGCGTCAAAGCAGTGCTACTGTTCCTGTGTGGTTACTCTTTTATTTTCCTGACGCGGCTTTATAAATACACTGAAACTAACTGCATATTGTTGATTAGTGTAATGCATCTGATTGTAATTAACTTGTAACAATATAATGGTCCACGGAATAGCTATAGTATTCCAAATACCATAACTGCTTTAGCGTTGTTACTCTCACTGCACCTTCTTCTTCTTCTTTCAGCTGCTCCCGTTAGGAGTTGCCACAGCGGATCATCTTTTTCCATATTACTCTCACTGCAGCACTCGGAGTATTTATATCACTGTATCTGAGTGGGGAATCACAGCAGCAGCTGATCGGAAAGAGAATTATCGGTATACAGCTTCAAACACACGCTCCCTCAGCCATGGCAAAACGTTTTAAAGCCTTTCCTGTACGGACCTCGCGGTTCAGAAACAGTTTCATCCCAAGAACTTTAAACACACTTAATCAATTGCTCCTTGTAGAACTGTTTGTACTTATAAGTACAATCACTCCATTGTAAACTTGCACTACAGTTATAATATTACACAACCTGAGCCACTTTATAAAGCGCGTATTTACATATGGTGACGATATCATTTTTAAGATGAAATGCAGCAAAATATGTTTATTATGTTATACAGATAAAACATTAACTTCATTTAAATAATCTATATTCTTCACTGGGAGTGTCGTGAAGGATAGAATAATTAAACATGTACTACGAAGATATTTCAATGTTCCTTAAACGTTTTGAAGAATCGGCACTCTAAGCATACAGATGGCTTAACGTCTATTACAGAGTTGATTGTGTGGTGAATGGGTATTTGGGGAAAGAAAAGCAAGGACTGCAGTGGCGGATTGAATATAAAACAGAAAGAGAAAATAACAACACAGCTAAAAACGCAGCGACAAATTTCGGCAAAAGTTAAATGCATGTGTCATGAGCACGAGGCGGCTATGCAGTGTCCGCAACGGATGTGGCCATCCACCGTGCATAAGATACCTTACTGACATTGGCGGGCGAAGGAGCCACCGATTCTTCCTCTGCCCAGTGCCACCACAAGCCTAGAGCCGCCCCTGAGTACTGCTGCAATAAATATTTTCATCGAAGGTCACACACACTGCGCCGTGAAACTCATGTTTAATAACGTACTTTAACTCCTATCATCATAAAAATGATATCACGTATACATCTCAGTAGTTAAGTTATTCAGAGCTGTAATATCACGAATGTAATGGATTCTGTGTCCAGTCAGAGGAAGAGAGCCGGTTTAAGAAACAAGTAGTGATTCACACACATAGAGCACATAGAAGATCAAATACAAAACAAAGCATTTAACGTGCTACTTTAATTACGATGTGATTTGAGAAACTGGTTAATTAAACGATTTTAAGATGAAGTTTATGATGTTCTACTTTAATGACAAAATAAACTACGTGATTAAAGTGGAAATGTCGCGATTGAAGTTGCCATTTCATGCTTTTTCCCCACTGTGTGCCTTTTTTTCTCTGTACCCTAATAAGCTTTCATATGACACTCAGACAGTGGGCTACGACTCGCCTTTTCACAGCGACTTTGATATGTGACTTTTTTATTTCCGGCACTATGCGATTTTGTGAACATGAGCTTTCAAGTTCCTCCAACACGCTATGTCACTCGATCAACTTCCTTTTGTTGATTATACCAAGGTTTATTTGAACAAATAGTATGTTTTTCCTTTGCCTCCACTTGATATTCGTTGAAATTCATATATTTTCCCCCGTGCTTTTCCCATTGTCTTTTCACAGAAGGCTGAGCTTAAGGGCGATTTATATTTTTTTGCATATTCAAAGAGGCATAATTCTGGGAGGAGTTGGGGCGTTACATGAAGCGCGTGCACGAGCGTTACTTTACACGCTGATCGGGATGTATGTAGCGGAAGAACGCAGAAGTTGGAGTACGCACAGATTCCTGCATCTGGATTTTTCTGTGCGTAAGCACATTTCGGCTTTTGTGCTTACGCCATGTTATAGTGCAAATTCTACGCACGGCGTTATACATGAGGCCTCTGGTCCTTACCTTTAACGTTTAGAGTACCACACATAATATTTCTACCAATCGACCCATTTTAGTAAATACTCAAATCTTCATCACCCCCCACCTTTAACCATCCCAAGGTTTGATACATCTAAATTCACTCCACTCCACGCATCGACCTGGTATTGCAGTACCTCCAGGAGCGGTG
>JANRMT010062791.1:227423730-227434374 GCA_026402145.1 Polypterus bichir lapradei
ATGTGGAAAAGTTCAAGGGGGCCGAATACTTTTGCAAGCCACTGTAAAAGTGGTAGCAAAGCCTCTAACAAATCTACCTTCTGTTGTGCTGTTCTATGTGCGTACACATTAATTAAACAGACCTGCTTGCCGTCAAAGCCCATATCTATGATCAGGACACGACCCTCTATAACCTGCAGTTACACGGCGAAAGGTCCATCTGCTCCCTTTAAACAACATTCCATCTCCAGAGGAAAAACAGACTAAAAGGCTGGGCTCCATTTCCAATCCTGAGAGAAAATCTTTATGTCAAAATCATTTTGGATGTGAACCTCCTGTAAAAAGGAAACATCAAATTTAAGTGCAGTCAATCATAATAAAAAAAAAAAAAAAAACTCTTCCCGTTTATGTCTTCCCTGCATTTACACAGTTGAGAAACCCAGTCAAGAAAAGACATGCTTAAATTCCCCTTCCCCAGACTTGTTTCCATTCCTTCCATTAACTGTGCAAGAATGTCCACGGACACAGGGTATAAAAAATTTTTCCATATTCCTTCAGCTGACCCACTTCCATACAGGTCCATAGCTAATGGTGATGCACTGCCAGCTACGAGAGGCAACAAAGCCTCTGGGGTCTCCAACACATGTGTAACATCCAATTCGTCTAACTTGTCCTCTAAGGAATGTGGCATCTCGGCAATCTCATCATTTGTGATATCCAATAAGGCAGCAGAATGTCAGGCAACTGTCAGTTGGCATTCTTTTTGAGATCACCTTTCTCATCCTAAGTATCATTCACTTTCCTTTTCCGCTTCCCTCTTGGCACTGTCGACCATTGCTTGTCCACTGTCAGAACCACTCACCATAGTCGAAACCTCCTCCAACAAATCACCCACACACTTAATAAAGTATCTACAGTATCTATCTATTTATTAAAGTTAAAGTAGCCGCCACATCCTGCATTGAAGCTGCATGATCATCTGGAGAAAACTCGTCACCACCCACTGGATGGTCCCCGACATCAGCTCACTGTGCTGAAGCCTTCTCCCCTTCCACACAGCACAAAGTATCTCCCTCTCCACGTTCCACCATAGCATGTACAATCCAGCTCTTCTTCCCATTTCTTCCTTTCTGGACAATGTGAACAGAGATGACAACGCCTCCGATTTAAGGCAATCTCTGGCCTTATTATAATTTAATATATCCACTTTACAATAATGTGCCACATTTTCCACCATAAAACAAATAATCTTTTTTAGGCCCCAAAGAGAATGATGGCGTGTGCATAGGGCTATCTGAAGATGTTACACCAGGCTTAAGCTGAGCTCAAAACTGCCTTCGCCCATTCCAAAATTCTTTTTCATCACAAGCATTGTACATTAACTCTTTGAGGGCTGAATATTTTTTCCAAAAAAACGATGGTTTCACACTGAAATCAACATAAAACATCTGTTGCTGCATGCTGTGGCTGCCAGTTTGCTAAGAATGTGCAGCAGGCTTGCTGCCAGGCTGTCTTTGTGTGGCTGGGACAGCAGCAGCGGCAGTCACGGTCGCAGTCAATCACTTATATCAAAATCTGAGTCTGACAAGTCATTGTCCAGTTCAGAGATAATAGGCAAGACGTCATCCATGGAGTATTTTGCTTTTCATATTCGCTTTGATCCCTCGCCAGATGTCAGTGCTATTTTTGCCGTTGTGTGCGCCTTGCTACTCACGTGAGCGCATGGAATCTCGGTCAAACCAATGAATCTAACTTTCCTTCTAGTAATGAGAGTCCAACATAACGGATGGTTTTGTCACAGTTTACAGTCGATTACCATCGTCAACTCCTCCTTTTGACAAAAGTCGACATCAGCCCTGAAAGAGTTAAGCAAACAACTGAACAGCAACTACCATCTCAAAAAGGCAATGACATCATCAATTTCAACAAACACATTGAACACATTGACTTGTCACTTTCCAATCCTGGTTCCACAATCTCTTTATCATTGTCCATGCAAAAATCAAAGGTGATGCCAGATACATATAAGACATCAAAATAGTTCCAATAAGTCTCGTTTTGCAGAAATAAAACCATATCCAACATTACACCCAAGGTCTCCAGTAGAAATTTGTGCTTAAAACTCTTCCTATATAGCTGCTCCTGCTCACAGTCCTTCCTCCAGACAAATCATAACAAATTCCTCAAACCCAAAGACGACCTATCTTCTGACCATGGCAGCACATGAATTTCCCCTTGGGATTAATAAAGTATCTATCACAGCCATTTCTTCATCCCCTTTTCCAGAACAATGTGTAAACTCTCCACAAACAGAATCAGCCTCTCCAGCACAAACTGAATCTGCTGGACATAATTCACACTTGATCTTAGCCAAAGGCCAAGAAGTGATGCCACTGTGGCACCACGCCAGGTAAAGCCACTGCCTTGTTCCACATGCCAACTACAGAGTAAGCATCAACCCGGCATCACCAAACAGATTTCAACAAGCTCAACCGACTAACAAGACTTAAGCTCTCTGACCTTGCATATTGTCATGAAGAAAGTGGCCCATCTGGAACCAAAATGGGTACACGCCCTGGCATGCCTAGCTAAAAGCCCCAGGATTGGCAGAAAGGCAACAAACTTTGGACTCTGGACATGGACTGAATAAGAATGGGCGAGTAATAAAGTAGTAAGTTGGAAAATGAATACTACATAAATATATATACTGTATAAATAAATAGCAATATAGAAACTGACCAATTAATAGGCAAATAACTGCTTACATGATGTGGTGGGAGGGTATGGCTAGTGTCATAGGTTTGGTGGTCTCATTTGCTTTACCCCTCAACAACAGCTTCCTAATCCTGATGTGTGTATGTCATCTGTCAGAATGCAAGAAAAACATGAAGTTTCACTCACCCTACACGCGGCCTGTGGCCAGTCTGAAGAACTCCACACAGATCTACTCCACTTCTTTTTTCCAGCCTACTTCTCTCCATACACCAGGCCCCTGCAAACGCTTGTCTATTTGTAAACCAGTAAATGAGGGGACTTACTATTCCTGGTGGTACAGTATACCAGGTCAATGCATGGAGTGAATCCAAGCCCCTGTTCCAAAAATCAAGTGAAAAGGTCTGCTCCACAGACAGGGGACATATCAGCTATCAAACCGACATGAACAGATTTTTTTTTTTTTTTTTTTTGATTATATTATTAAAATTCCAGAACCGGTAATTTAACAAATACTAGGCAAGAAAACAATATACAGAACAAAAAAGGAATTTTTAGGAACAGAACTACCAGATCAGGTACACATTGGCAAATTACATTTTTACTATGGAACATAGTAACATTTTCAATATCCGGAATAACCAAAAGTGAGATGAAAAACACAAATGATAATAAGCACAGGCAAAAAAAATCTATTATTGCCTTTATATGCTTGTATGGTGGAATACATAAAACATAACATGTTTTTACTTACCGTATTTACGCGTGTACCACGCGCACATTTTTTCCTGAAAATCAGCATTAGAAAATCAGGTGCGCATCATACACGAGGAAATGTAATTCTGTAATGTTTACTTCTTCTGCTTGCACTTGCGCTCTCTCTCGCTCGTGCTCTCGCCCACTCTCTCTCTCTCTCACTCGCTGGCTCGCCCACTCGTGCTCGCGCTCAACAGCGCTCTCTCTCTCTAAACGCTTCCTATACAATCACAACGCGTGTCGTACACGGGGCAAAACTTTTTTCACGATTTTCTTTGTAAAAATTAGGGTGCGCGTCTTACACGAGGGCGCGTGGTACACAAGTAAATATGGTATATAAAAAAAACTGCCAACATAAGGCAATCTGCAGCAGCGTCCAGTTGTCCTAATGTAATCAGCACACTTTACTGCACTCATACTGCAATAAGGGCACCTGGCAAGAATGACACTGCTTTTGTTGTCCATCAGGAGTGACATTCCATTAACGCACAAGTCATCTGCAATTTTAATGGTGCCACATAGTACTTTAGAACTGCCATGAGGGACAACCCACCGTCCTGCTCTGACAGAATAAATCCATTTTGAATCTGCACATATGTCACTCACATTCACTTTTTGGTGTACGCATATTTTCACACTTGAATACAAGGAAAGTTTTATAAAATGCATATATATACCTGGTGTGGAAATTTCACCTTGTGGCATCACATTGGCGCTCAAAAATGTTTGGAATTTGGAGCATTTTGGATTTTGTAAGTTCAGATTAGGGATACTCTAACTGTAACTAAAAAGTGACAAATATAGTGGAAGTGCATATTTGAATGGTCTGGGAAGAAATGGGATGCAATCACCAGTTGCTGGTAATTACTGTTTTTTTTTTTTTTTTTTGTAACAGTCCTGTAGTAGTGATCTTTAAAAAAATATAAATATGTAGTAACTGTATCCTCTCATCTGATTCTTTTCATTTAGGAAAAAGTTTGAAACAGAAAATCACAATTTATATCACAATCACAATACTGGTCAAAAACATCACAAATACTTTTCCAATATCATACAGCCCTAATCCTGGACAATGCAGATAACAAAAGGCACATTTAAATTTTGATGAGTTTTGAGAAACGTTCAGAAGTCTGCAAACAATTTTAAGATTCGGGTTTACAATGTTCTTAGTTCTACAATCCTTTTGGAAACTCACCCATGTAGAGTGCTACCACTACTGGTGAAATGCTTATCCATTTCACAACAGCAATATGCCTTCCTTCAGTGTTTTGTTTCTTCCAACTGGTTTATTTTACACACAGTGAAGAAAACATTAAACCTCAATCACTCATTTTTATATAGTTGTTTACTGCTATTCTCTTAAATTTTTAGTGAGAGCTCTTCACTTGTCTTGTCCAAAGTAATGATTTCTGTTGTATTTCATAGTGTGTTATGGTAATTTCCAGGGCATCAAGATGGGCCTGGAATTTTATTTAAATTAGGCCCATGGAAATCAGCAACACTTGCACAATTTTGGTGGCTCTGTTTCACATGTGGTCTCTCTCTATTTGCCACTTCCCGGCCTTTACTTTGTCTCTGTGTTAACAGAAATGAATAGCCACCTGGCACTGACATGTAATCCTTTGATGCCATTTATTATGTAGGCTTTGTCCGACTGATTCTCTTTAACAAGTATGTCTGGTTTCCAGCCTTTAATTTTTCAGTCAATTAGAATTGGTGTGTCCCACATGCCTGGCACCTAGGATGTACCTGCAGTGTCTGACAAATGTTGGTCCAGTGCAATAACCTGTTTTCTGCAGATTTTCCAGATATGGAGTCTATCAACTTTGTAGTGTCTTTGGTGTGTAAGCCTTCATCCATCAGAACCTCACAGCCAGATAAGTTAATTTCTGTGACTCTGTCTGGTAGAATCACCATTAGCCCATTTCTCAATTTTTTACTATTGATGCACTGAAACAACCTGGTGCAGCTATGATTAGGTGATTGTCCATCCTTATTCATATAAGATGAGAGTGCAAAGCTGGCATATTGACCACTATATCTGCATGTTTTTCCACTTGTTTTTTTTTAATTTTCTGTATGTCCAATATTTAACAATCTTCTGTCTAGCAAGTGCTGCTGCCTCTGTTTGTGCACAAGGTACTGGAGTTCATTTGTGCCTTTTTACTATGAATTTTTCCATGTATTCTAAAGTTGTTCCTCACAGAGAAGTGTCTGCCACAGTCACAGCAGCAATGAGGCATATCTACAGTGTGAACCCTTTTGTGGATCTGAACATTGGTTCTGACGATCCACATTCAGAACATGGGAATCATTCATTCACATTCAGAACATCAATGTGGCTTCTCTCCAGCATGAATTTTTTTGTGAATCTGAAGGCTGCGGCGGCCGGAGAATAGTTTACCACATTCAGAACAGGAATGCGGGTTGTCACCATTGTGAATTTTTATGTGTATCTGAAGACTTCGATTTTCAGAGAATCGTTTCCCACATTCTGAGCAGCAAAATGGTTTCTCTCCAGTGTGAATTCTTTTATGAACCTGAAGATTACTATTGTTGGCGAATCGTTTGCCACATTCTGGACAACCATAAGGCTTCTCTCGAGTGTGTACTCTTGTGTGAGTTTGAAGATTGCTATACTGGGTGAATTGTTTCCCACATTCAGTACAGCAATACGGTTTCTCACCAGTGTGAATTCTTTTGTGAGTTTGAAGACTGCGATTGCTGGAAAATAGTTTGCCACATTCAGAACAGCAATATGGGCTGTTACCATTGTGAATTCTTACATGCATCTGAAGAGTTCTATTTTCAGAGAATCGTTTGCCACATTTCAAACAGCAATATGGTTTCTCTCCAGTGTGAATTCTTTTGTGCACATGAAGACTGCTAGTCCTGTAGAATCGTTTGCCACACTCGGAACAGCAATATGGCTTATCACCATTGTGAATTCTTTTGTGTGTATGAAGACTGCTGGTCCTGGAGAATCCTTTGCCACAATCGGAGCAGCAGTATGGCTTTGCTCCAGTGTGAATTCTCTTGTGCATATGGAGATTACTACTGCAGGAGAATCGTTTTCCACATTCAGGACAGCAATATGGGTTCTCACCAGTATGATTTCGTATATGTATCTGAAGATTGCTCTTCTTGGAGAATCGTTTACCACATTCAGAACAGCAATAGGGCTTCTCGCCGTTATGATTTCTTTTGTGACTCTGAAGATTGCTTTTCATGGAGAATAGTTTTCCACATTCAGAACAGGAATATGGTTTCTCTCCAGTGTGAATTCTTGTGTGGGTCTGAAGACTGGTCTTAGTGGTGAATTGTTTACCACATTCAGAACAGCAATATGGCTTCTCTCCAGTGTGAATTCTTGTGTGGATCTGAAGATGGCTATTCTTGGAAAACTGTTTGCCACATTGAGAACAGCAATATGGCTTCTCTCCAGTGTGAATTCTTGTGTGGGTCTGAAGATTGCTATTTCTGGAGAATTGTTTGCCGCATTCCGAACAACAATATGGCTTCTCTCCAGTGTGAATTCTTTTGTGGATCTGAACACTGGTACTGCTGGAGAATTGCTTGCCACATTCAGAACAACAATAGGGCTTCTCTCCAGTGTGAACTCTTTTGTGGATCTGAACACTGGTACTGTTGGAGAATTGCTTACCACATTCAGAACAACAGTATGGCTTCTCTCCAGTGTGAATTCTTTTATGAACCTGAAGATTACTATTGTTGATGAATTGCTTACCACATTCAGAACAGCAGTGCAGGTTCTCACCATTGTGAATTTTTTCATGTGTCTGAAGACTGCTGTTCCTCGAGAATCGTTTTCCACAATCAGAACAAGAATATGGCTTCTCTCCAGTGTGAATTCTTGTGTGGGCCTGAAGATTGCCATTTGTTGAGAATTGTTTGCCACAGTCAGTGCAGCAATATGGCTTCTCTCCTGTGTGAATTCTTGTGTGGATCTGAAGATGACTACAAGCAGAGAATCGTTTTCCACATTCAGAACAGCAGTATGGCCTCTTTCTGATCTGTTCTTCATTGTATTCATACTTGCATGGAATATTTTTGTTTAAATCTTCACAGATATTCAATGCTGCTGAATCTGATGTTTGTACCTGTTGTCTATTGTTTATCATGTCAGTCCTTGTTAATTTCACACTGGGGGAATATGTAGCTCTTAAAGTGGCAGGTATAAAACTCTCCGATCCAGACTTCAGCATCTTCATTTTTCCATCATGTAATGTGTGCTGTTTTCTGCACTGATGGAAGGTCTGAATAAATGATGGACAGACATCACCACTCTTCTGCAAATCTGTAGAAATACATAAATGTAGAATTTTAGGTAAATACAATATGTATAGAAAGTGATCTAATTTTGGGCAACCATTCATCTCAAAATCCTACTGAGAAAAAAAAAAAGAAAAAAAAAAAACTTAAAACAACTCTCCAACCAGGTATTTTCTTTTCTCTTTTTATCACACATTAGTTTGACTGATACTCTAAGCCCCAAAAGTGACAAGCATACTTGGGAAAACACCAAGACAATGAAGACTACAAATTAAAAAATATTTCTCTATATACAAAAAAAAAAAATCCTGGAATAGAAAAGCAAGGCGACGATACGTGATCTTCTCAGAAGTTCTCGAAAGACATTTTAAAGACCCGCAAGACAAAAAAGACTGGCAACGGAACGTCTCGCGGGGACCGTAAACATGAGACTTGGTGCCAAGAGATTGTGCCAGGGCAGTCTCGCGAGGACGTGGAACATAAGATTCTTTCAAGACACACCCTTCTTATCAAATAAGAGCAAGGACAGCCAGCAAAACATTCAGTCATGTAAAGTCATGTGGCACACACAGATCCTGTGCTCTCAGCAAAGAAGAAAGAGCAGTACGGAGAGAAGAGACCCAAGGCGCAATACATATGCAGAGAAAGGTACAGAATATGAAAGCAGTAACAGTCGAAAGTATTGTAGCATCCCAGCCAAGCTGAAGTCTTTTTTTGCTTTAAGTGATTGTTAGATCCGATCAAGGGAGGGAAGAGTGCAGCACGGAAGACTGATAGCTGGGTGCTGATTGATGTGGTAAGGGGGAGGTGAGACCCAAGGGAGAAGGGGTTGGAGAGGGTGCTAGAAAGTTGTGTTTGGGGTACACAGTCGGCGATTGTTAAAGTAGAACATTTGTGACACTTTATTAAGTCAATCGCTACAGTATCAAAAAAAAAAAATAAAAATAGCACAGATCGCACTGATGCATACAAAAGGAAATTAGTTTAAGTCAGAGAATTTCAAAAACGGGGTTTAACTCGTATGCATTTATTGGTTACTTTGCAAAAAAAATTATTAACTGCTGATGATGTGGATCGTTTTGTCTGTGCTGAAATTCCAAACAGAGAAACCTATCCTAAATTATGGTACAAAGTCATTAAACAAAAGTCTCACAGACCCAATTTAAAAGATTCAGCATATTGGGACACAAAAGATTCCAAATATTGTTTTTACAGAAGTTCTGAAATAAAAGTGAAACTAATGAAATAGCAACAATTCAAAGAAAAAAAAAAATCTTACAAGTGTGTATCCGGAAAACCAAACACGGGGGTTGGTGAGCGAAGCCCCCTAGAATATAATATATATATATAAGTTGCTATTTACAATCTGTTTTGTCAATGAGATGTGAGTAGTAGTAGTTGTAAGAGACCAGAAAAGGTAATGTTAAATGAAATTCAAAGCAAGGTTTAAAACTGGGAAATCAAAATGATTTTTCATCAAGCCCAAAATCAAAACCAATAGTCAAAGTGTAAAGCTGTAATACCAGGAAGCACTAAATTCAGGGAGGTCTTGGGATTCAAAGCAAGGACATCTTTACTGCGAAGCAGCAGGTCTACCTGTGCACTGTTTGTGTGGATCTGCGAGACAACAGCAGATCAACAGTGACACCTGCATGTCTTTCAAATATAAAGAGTTGAAAATTAAATGCGCGAACACCCAAATGCATGCAAACATCTTTATTTTGTGCCGACTGATATTCAAACTTCAGTTTTTACACATTCACAACAACTTGTCATTTGAACAATTTATTTTTCTTTGGTATTGTTCTTGAATAAAAGCACATTTGTTTTGGTATACCTTTTGTGAAAGTGTTTGATATTTGGACTTCAGTCTTCACACACTTCTTTTTACTATTGGGTGTTCTCCACCATCCACTGTTTCAGCTTTAATTAAAAAGGAGACAGTGGAGATGACAGAGCAATACAAATAATCTGGTAACAATCATTGATAACAAACTAACCTTTGATCTTAACACAGCACTAATTAGTAAAAAAAAGGAGAGCAATGACTTTTCTTTCTTAGGAAACTCAGTTGTTTTGAAGAGGACAAAACCATAAAGACACTTTTTTATTGAATCCATTGTTACATTTGCTTGTAACCTTTGGTTTGGCAACCTCAGCAAATAAGTATATAAATCATCTTAACAACATTGTAAAAATGAGCAGTAAAAAGATTGGTTCACAATAGACGTCTGTCACTGAAACGTGTTGCAAACAGGTTAGAAAGAAAGACAACTCAGTTCTGCCAGACGCCATCCTTGTTTCTCTAACTTCTAGCTGTTGCCATCAGGCGGCAGATTTAGGTTTCCAAAGGTAAAGAAGCAGCAAGTTTAAGAACTCTTTTATTCCTAGAGCTACAGTATAAGCATTTTAAATTATGTAACTTGTAGGGATGCTGCTAAATGTTAAATTCTGCATTTTTATTTTATGTACTGCTGAAAGTAATTATTCTTCTTTGTATTGACCTTGAGTGTGTGTTTATGCAATAAAACTGGCTGTCAAATGTTGTGCTGTTGTTTAGCTATTGGATTTCTGTAACAATGTCTTCTGTTTTTGTGCTTTCCTGCTTCAAACAAATGTCCCTCTGGGATAATAAAGTCTACCTAAACCTGTGTTTAGCATTTCTTGCCTCACATATATTATGTCATCCTACATTTACACACATCATTATAGACACGGAAACACACATAAAATGTATGTTATTTCAAATCACGGTATTTCACTACCTACAGTGGTGTGAAAAACTATTTGCGCCTTCCTGATTTCTTATTCTTTTGCATGTTTGTCACACAAAATGTTTCTGATCATCAAACACATGTAACCATTAGTCAAATATAACACAAGTAAACACAAAATGCAGTTTTT
>JANRMT010062791.1:227464801-227474838 GCA_026402145.1 Polypterus bichir lapradei
TATATATATATATATATATATATAGCAGAATACCCGCGCTTCGCAGCGGAGAAGTAGTGTGTTAAAGAAGTTATGAAAAAGAAAAGGAAATATTTTAAAAATAACGTAACATGATTGTTAATGTAATTGTTTTGTCATTGATATGAGTGTTGTTGTCATCTCTCTCTCTCTCTCTCTCTCTATATATATATATATATATATACATAGCAAAATACCCGCGTTTGGCAGCAGAGAACTAAAAAGAAAAGTAAACATTTTAATAATAACGTAACATGATTGACAATATAATTGTTTTGTCATTGTCATGAGTGTTGCTGGCATATATATATATATACACACACACACACACATTTATAAACATATATATACACATCATATATATATATACATATAAATATATATACATATACACATATATATATATACACACACACACATATATATACATATATACACATATATACACACACACATATATATATACACACAAACACATATATACATATATACACATATACATATCTACATATATACCGTATATACACATATATATATATATATACAAATCTACATATATATATTAGGGGTGGGACTCGATTAAAAAAATTTATCCAATTAATTAGAGGCTGTGTAATAATTAATCTTGATTAATCGTATGTAATCGCACATGTAAATTTGCCCCAAATCGCAAATGTGTTTTTTTTTATTTAAAAGGGTTTTAGTGGGCGACAGAATCAAATAATAGACATGGACATGAATATTGTAAACTCAAGCTCTTTTAATTTCTGAAAAAAAAAATGCTTTTAAACTGCATTTGAATTCAAAACAGAAACAAAAATATCATCCCTGGTTAAAATTGGGCAGACTTAAAAATAAAGTGGTAGTTTAAGTACTTTAAGTACATTTTCAGAATGGTATTGTCTTTAAATAATAATAACCAAAATTTCAACAGAAAGTGCAGTTTTTCTTCTTAAAAAAATAAGTCAGAAACATAAAAGGTAATTTGACCAACTTAATCTTTAAACTCTGAGTAACCTTAGCCAAAATTATTTTGTACATTAGGCTAAAACAGTGTGATCATTGAACATTTTGTAATTAGATGTAATTAGAATTACTAACGGTCACGGAAGTCCAATGATCCCCAGTAAGAGCCACAAAGTCCGCTTTCTGTAATGCATCTAATTTTGCTTGGTTTTCACTGTGCACAAAACCATGCTTTTATCAAGGCTTCGCTCGGGTAGTTTTTTGAAATTAAATTTTCCTCCGATCAGGAACGCGCTTCATTCCGAGTGTAACATTTTTGTAGCTGTGATGTGTGCATCAGTGTAATCGATGTACCAGGAAATCATGCATTGACAAAAGTTCCCCTTTGCTTGGAACTGAAAATGTGATTAAATGCGTTATTTTTTGTTATGGAGTACATGCATCGAAGCTTCTCAGCTGTGCTTGTGCTAAGAATAGGAAAGATTTTAAAAATAACGTAACATGATTCTGCGTTAACCGCATATTTTTTCATACGTCTCAAACCAAGGAAATGCGAGGTTAAAATGAACCAAGAAGCACACGTACATACTCAGTACATCCCCTCTCGGGGATCGAACCTCGGATGTAGGCGATAGAGGCGAAGCCTCTACAATTACGCCACGGTGTGTGGCTTATTTATTTGAGAGTATGTAGATCGGGGTATATATATATATTCGCAGCGGAGACGTAATGTGTTAAAGAAGCTATGAAAAAGAAAAGGGAACATTTTAAAAATAAAGTAACATGATTGTCAATATACAGTAATTGCTTTGTGAGTGTTGCTGTGATCAAGGATTCGATTATCATTATTTGTTTCAATCAGGGTCGTATTTGTACGATGTGTTGTGTTCAAGTTACATTCTGTGTTTGTGAGTCGTTGTAAAGATTAAATTCTGTACAGCCACATTAGCTCCACAAATGAGACACACGGGTTTACCGGCAATGTCAGTAAACATATACTCAGCCTCCCATCGGTTTTTAAAGGCTATATTTTCAGAATCAACTTTTCTCTTCGGCATCGTGTGGGCTAGCTTCACAATAACTTGCAGCAACGCGGTAAGTGTTGGGCAAGGCAGATGAAGCACTGCATTATGGGATCTGTAGTTTATTGTGTTACCAGCGCTTCATATACCCGGGCCATTAATAACAATAATACAGTATATAAAATGATCTCGCGGGCCGGATATAATTACACGCCGGGCCGGATGTGGCCCGTGGGCTTTGAGTTTGACTCATATGGACTAAATAGAACTTGAAAAGAAATATTTTTTGGAATGTGCTCGCGCAAGTCAGTACATCGAGCCCGCGTGCTATTGTGGTTTTGCTTGTGTGCTTCAGTAAGTTACCGTCCCCTCGCTCTTACTTTTTTACCGTTCATCTAATGAATACACTGAGTATGGCTTTACCAAAACAATCATTGATCGCGAATAAAGTATCCATTATTCATGAAGCTTCAATAGGTGAATAGATGATCTGTCTTTCTGCGTTAACCGCATGCGTTTTCATACGTCTCAAACTAAGGGGATGCGAGGTTAAAATAAAGCGAGAAGCGCGCGTACATACTTAGTGCATCCCCTCTCGGGAATCGAACCTCGGACGTGGGCGCTACAGGCGAATGCTTTGCTATCACGCCACTGCGTGTGATTTATCTATTTGAGCATAGCAGTGTAATTCGGTTTTTGTTCAGCACTCTTTGGAACTGTTACTTTTTGTCTGCGCACTGCGTCAGTTCACGTGAGCCGCTGAATATGGTTTTATATGTCAGTCGCTCGCTTCTAATTGTTTCGCTGCCTTCTTAATTATATAATGCATGTTTTCTAAAGCGCGTTTTGTAGCTCTTCCTGGCTTTCTACGTAATGCGTGATTACGTGAGATGCGTGATTATGTCATACGAAACTCCGCCCCTCCAGCTGAACTCCATTACAGTAAATGGAGAAAAACAACTTCCAGTTATGACCATTACGCGCAGAATTTCGAAATGAAACCTGCCCAACTTTTGTAAGGAAGCTGTAAGGAATGAGCCTGCCAAATTTCAGCCTTCTACCTACACGGGAAGTTGGAGAATTAGTGATGAGTCAGTCAGTCAGTGAGTGAGTGAGTGAGTGAGTGAGGGCTTTGCCGTTTATTAGTATAGATACAGTAATTGTACTTATAAGTACAGACAGTTCTACAAGGAGCACTTGATGGACTGATTGAGTGCGTTTATAGTTCTTGGGATGAAACTGTTTCTGAACCGCGATGTCACTACAGGAAAGGCTCCCGATAATTCTCTTTCTTATCAGCTGCTGTAGAGCTGTGATTCCACGCTCAGATACAGTGGGATAAATATTCTGAGTGGTGCATTGAGAGTTACAATGCTAAAGCAGCTATAGTATATGGAATAGTTTGGCCATTCCGTGGACCATGATATTGTTACAGGTTAATTACTGTACAATCAGATGGCTTAAACTAATAAATAATATGCAGTTAATCTCAGTGTATTTGATAAATCTGCATCAGGAATGGGGATCTAAAAAAGAAAGGGAAACCACACTGTAACAAAAGCACTGCTTTGACGCTGGGTGCCTCCAGTTTGCAAAACCGAGCAGAGAACTTTAGTATGCCAGGGATTGAACTGGTATAAAAATGTGCGTGGCTTTACGGCAAGTTTAATTTTTATACAACGTGATGTAAGCATGAAAACAGGCGTACACAACATTTTTGTGCATATGCACCCTTTATACATAAGACCCCAGGTGTTGCACGCTCTTCACATTGATACAAGTAGTGAAGTTGTGGAGCCTCTCATCAACAGTTGACAATGAAGTGAATCTTTCTTCAGACAGTGAAATTTGAATTGACAATGAAACCGAAAGTGATTCTGATGAATCCAAAAGTGACGTTTGCATTTGGGTTTCTACTGATTCCATTTCTTTTTGATTTTATTAAAATCACACATCATTCGATACAAATAAATCAATTTTTACAAACATAAGATTGAAAACAAATCAACCCCCACCCCTAAGAAAGACAGCTAAGCAAGCAGAGTAAAACTTAAAGCTAGTAAAAATAAGTAAATAGATGAATTAATAAGTGAATGATAAATGGAGAAATCATCAGTGCTTTAAAAAGCTTATTCTAAAATGTTATTGATTAGATCCTGCCAGGTTCTGAAAACGTTCTGCACAGATCCTCTAAGTGTGAATTAGATTTTTTCCAGTTTCAGATAGTATATAACATCAGTTACCCACTGACTTAGAATAGGAGAGTTAGGATTCTTCCAGTTGAGGAAGATAAATCTACGTGCCAATAGTGTAGTAAAGGCAATTACAGTTTGTTTGTCCTTCTCCACTTTAAGCCTATCTGGGAGTACACCAAATACAGCTGTTAATGGGTTAGGAGGGAGTGTGACACCAAGGCTGTCTGATAGGCATTTAAAGATTTTGGTCCAGAATGATGTTAATTTGGTGCAGGTCCAGGACACTGATCTTGTGATATTACCGAAGGCAGCACTTTCTCTATCCTTCTAGCTAGGAGAGTATCTTAACATCATTATTCAGAATTGAAATTGGTCTGTATGATGCACATTGTAATAAATCCTTATTTTGTTTAGGAAAAATAGTGATTAATGCCTGGCGAAAAGTTTGAGGTAGAATTTTATTGTCTCTAGCTTTCATAAATGTTGCTAACAAGAGGGAAGCTAGTTGAGTGGAGAATTTCTTATAAAATTCAGCAGGGTAGCCATCGGGGCCTGCTGCTTTCCCACTCTAAAGTGACTGTATAGCATTTAGTAATTCCTCTGCACTGAGAGTTTCTATTTGTGATATCTGTAATCCATCCAGAAATACATTAGATTGTGTCTTATATTCTTTAAACTCAGTAGACTATAAGGATTTATAGTAGTCTCTAAATGTGTGCATTATATTTTTATGGTCAATGAGTTTGCCTCTGTTTGTGTTGGTGATTGCTGGGATTACATTGCGAACTTCTTGCTTGTGGATTTGTTGAGCTAAGATCTTATTAGCGTTCTCTCCATGTTCATAATAATGATGTCTTGATTTAGAAATGAGTTGTTCTGTTTACAGTATTTAGTTGTGAAGAGACTGAGTTCTGAATGCAGAGCCTGCCTTTTCCTATGAAGAGCCTCACTTGATTAGCTCTGATACCTTCTTGGTTTGCAATTTATTTCTGAGGAAAGATATGAAATAATCTGTCCTCTTAAGAAGGCCTTCAGGGTTTCCCAGAGTATTCCTGCAAAGACCTCTGAGGATATATTTGTCTCTAGAAAAAAAGCTGATTTGTTTGGATATAAATTTTGTTCAGTTTTCGTCTGCTAATAAAAGTGGGTTAAGATGCCATCTGTGAGATGAGTATGTGGGGCATAATGATTTTAGCTCCAAGATCAAAGGGGTCTGGTCGGAAATAACAATAGCGTCATACTTGCAAGATTTACTCGTAGGCAAGAAATTATTATCTACAAAGAAATAATTCTTGAGTAGCAATGATGCACTGGTGAGTAGAAGGAATATGCTCTTGAGTTTGGGTTTAGAAATCTCCAGGAGTCTGATAAGTTGCGATCAGTTACAAACTGTATAATTGTCTTTGCAGTGTTAGATGTCTTCACCCCTGTGACAGGAGATTTATCTAGGTCTGGATTTAAAACACAATTAAAGTCCCCAGCCATCATAATTTTATGAGTGTTCACATTGTGAATGGATGCAAATACATTTTGCATGAATTCCCTATCATCCACATTGGGTGCATAATCATTTATCAGAATCACTTTACAGTTAAATAAATTACCCATGACAATCACATATCTCCCTTCAGGATCAGATATTGCATCTGATACTACAAATGAGAATGTTCTATGGATAAGAATTTCCACACCTCTAATTTTCTTTGTGAAGCTGGAATGGAATATTTTGCCAGTACAGTCTTTTTGCAGCCGGAACTGATCCTTGCTTAATTAATGGGTGTCCTGTAAAAATACTATTTTAGCTTTTAAACCTGTTAGGTGAAAGAATAAATTTTTTCTCTTTAATTCGTGATTCAGGCCTTTAACATTCCAGCTCACAAAGTTAACTGCCCGGTCATGAAGACATTGATTTTGAGTTTTTTATATCATTTTGTAGTCTTAACTAAAAATGAGACAACTTTGACCTAAATTTCTAATTTTCCCAGGAGTTATTGCCATGAAGCCTATTGTTACATTGGCACTTATCATTATAAGGATTGAAAGGATAGATTAGAAATAGCTTGCTCTTTTTCTCTCCCCACCTAGTTGCCTCCCCACTTGAGGCTGGACCACACTTCCTTGTCCTCTGACATACCTATAGACAGAGACACGTTCAAAACAAAACAAGCCCCCCAGCAGCGGCGTATGAGGATAGAAATTGAGATATCTATTGCCAGTACAGTTCAAATACTAGAAACATAAAATATAGTCTTTAACAGTCTTAAAATAGTAACATAGTAAACCCAGGAAATGGTGTTAAAAAGTCTCCATGGATAAGCATAGCAAGCCCTAATACAATAATAACAGTAACAATAACCCAGAAGTATGATGTTAAACAGTCACCTAAACAAAATAAACAGAAAGTGGCCAAGAACAGAAAAGGGTGTATAATTACGGTACCAGTATCATTCATTGCAAGTGGATCAGACAGCCGGTAAGATCTTCTTTGCCATGCCATGACAGGGTACGACTCACAATCGTATTTCAGAAGAGTGTCGGGCTCAGTTTTCTTAGTTCTTTTTCTGCTTCCTCCATAGAGATAAAGATATAATGCTTGCCTTGAATGTTCACTTTCAGTTTGGCAGGATACAAGAGGCTGTATCTGATCTCGGCTTTCCATAAGCGCTGTTTAATGTTGTAAAAAGCGGGTCGTTTAGCAGCTGTTGAGGGTGAAAAATCAGGGAAGATAACAATGTGGTTATTTTGAAATATAATCTCTTGTTTCTGTCTGAGAAGTGACATTACATTAAATTTAGATTGTAATTTCTCAAAGCACATGACACACATCTTAGGTTTAGAGGTATTTGATCCCCATATGCAGTAAGCTGCTGCTATCTCTGTGTCTAATTTAAAGTCCCTTCCAATTATTTTTGAGTATAGTTCAGCTACGAATTTCACTGGGTTTAGACTTTCCCGCTTCAAATAAACCAGCAACACCTCGTTTTGATTTTTTGGGGGAGCCAGCAATAAAGTTCATGTTGATAGCCAAGATCCGCTTACTTATTTGAAGTTATTTGTTGATGATGACAAGATCACAACAATTGTTGAGGTGAATGACGGTACACCTAAGCAGTTTTCCCATTCAAATATATACCACATAAAAGATATATTTCATCAGTATATACAGTATATGGTATTAGCATCATTATTGTTATTTCATATTATTATTCATTATTATTTGGAATATTATAATTTTTACACTTCTGATTTTGTACTTTTATTGTTTTACACATTTTATAGCAGAAAGATGAGATTTAATAAAAATCTCATTTTTCAAGCCAAAAAATTCAACATTTTTTACATGTTTTTGACAGAAAATGTAATGCTAAGGAGGTTAAGTTTCTTTTCCTATAACTGGCCAGGCCCCAGCCAATGCTTGTCTGTTTTTACACTGGCAAATGAGGAAGCCCATATTCCATCTACTAGTATTAAAAATCAATTTTAATATATTGTGGGACCATTAAGACCCCCCACCCCAGTTGCAAAACACAGTGACGCGTCCATTGAGGGTTGATTGTCCACATGCAAGACAATGGCAGGTTTGCCATGTCACTGAGGCAACTTCAAGTTTGCAGCCCTACTGTGTAATGCGTCAGTCAGCCGAGGGTTGATGCGGGAACTACTTTAATCCGGTCACTGACCTGGCCTGCTTTTTCTTTTCTTCCTGCTCCACCCCCAGGATGAGCAGATCCCAGCCACTGACAAGGAGTACTATCTGTTCCTGGACTGAAGAAGGGAGCCAGGGCAGGACGAATGATAACATCGCTGCTTGTTTGCTGTGTCTGTGTGTAGTGAAGTGGTAGCTCCCATCTATACTAATAAAAGGCAAAGCCCTCACTGACTCACTCACTCACTGACTTATCACTAATTCTCCAACTTTCCATGTAGGTAGAAGGCTGAAATTTGGCAGGCTCATTCCTTACAGCTTACTTACAAAAGCTGGGCAGGTTTTCATTTCGAAATTCTACGCGTAATGGTCATAACTGGAACCTATTTTTTCGTCCATATACTATAATAGACGTAATTTAGTGCCTGCCCATATAAGGCCGTCCGTCAGCAGCAATCCAATAGAAACACTGCCGCTAAATATTCACGAGTGAAGGACTGTGCTTATGCAGACGAAGATGAGATGGTCAGGGTGGTGTTTGGCACAAACTCAGCGAAACTGCGAGAGAAACTTTTAAGTGCCGGGTCTTAGCTAACATTAAATACAGCTGTGGACATCGCATGAGATGGCACCAGCACAGCTGGGAACATTCGATGCATGTACACTGAGCGGCTCACGTGAACTGATGCAGTGCACAGACAAAAAGCAACAGTTCCAAAGAGTGCTGAACAAAAACCGAATTACACAATTGAGAAGGCAGCAAAAAAATATGAAGCGTCTGACACATACAAGCATATTCATAAGTGCAACTACTGCGGAAACAAAGCACACGGTGGAAAAAGTCAATATCCCGCTAAAGGAAGACAGTGTAAAAAAAAACCTGTGCATGCAGTGTGTCACGTCTCAGATAAAGAGGAAGACGAGCTGTTTATTGATGCAGTAAGAAACGAATCGATGAATGAAACCTGTTATCTTTACAACGATTGACAAACACGGAATGTGACTTGAACACAACACATCCTACAAATACGAACCTGATTGAAAGAAATAATGATAATCAAATCCTTGATGAAAGCAACACTTATAACACTCACAAAACAATTACTGTATATTGACAATCATGTTGCGTTATTTTAAAAATGTTCCCTTTTCTTTTTCATAACTTCTTTAGCACACTACTTCTCCGCTGCGAAGCGCAAGTATATATATATATACCCCGATCTACATACTCTGAAATAGACAAACCACACGCCGTGGAGCAATGGAAGAGGCTTCGCCTCTAGCGCTGACGTCCGAGGTTCGATTCCCGAGAGGGGGTGCACTGAGTATGTACGCCTGATGACCCCAAAATTAGGGTGAAACATGTGTCGCGTACTCTTTGCATTATTTCACAGTAAAACTATTTCAATATATATATATACATACATATATATACATATACATACATATCAGCGCTTCCCGATTCATTTTACCCTCGCATCCCCTTGGTTTGAGACGTATGAAAAAATATGCGGTTAACGCAGAAAGACAGATCACCAATTGAAGCTTTATGAATAATAGATACTTTATTTGCCATCAATGATTGTTTTGGTAAAGCCATACTCAGTGTAATCATTAGATGAACGGTAAAAAAGTAAGAGCGAGGGGAGGGTGACTTATTGAGGCACGCAGGCGAAACCACAATAGCACTCGGGCTCGATGTAGTGCGCGTCAATTCGATCTGAATTGCACGATCACATTCGATCTGAATTGCACGATCACATTCGAAAAAATATATCTTTTCAAGTTCTATTTAGTCGACACAAATATCTTTGGTTGGAATGTAAGGCGAATTTACTCTTTACATTTCTATGGTGAAGAAAAATGTATGCAATGATGCCTACATTTAACTTACATTCCAACCAAAGACATTTCTGTCGACTAAATAAAAATTCCTTCTATTTAAAATTTAAATAGAACTTGAACAGATACGATAGTTCATAATATCCACGCAGACTTGCACGTAAGAGCAGGAGTCATCCGTTTTAACAAGCAGCGTATTGCACTGATACGAAATAGCCTGCCCATTTAATTATTTAGGAATGGATAAATAAATTAAGATTTTGTACAAATAATGTTTTTCATTTTTCTTCCTTGATGGATTCTGGCATCCTCTGCAACAGTTGCTCGCACCCCAAAGAGTGTGTATAT
>JANRMT010062791.1:227474938-227510875 GCA_026402145.1 Polypterus bichir lapradei
CTCAAATCTGCAATTGATGTGCACAGCTTTTCTAGGGATTGGCAGTGGGGACCATCTCTATGGGCAGTAGGTGGAGTTTTCTCCAGTGGGGTGGGTATTTTGTTCAGGGGCCACGATTGGACGATTGGCCCTCCAACTATAGTGGTGCCGGGGAGAGTGCTGATGGTGGATGTGGTTAAAGACGGGACCCTTTTATCGTCTTATCAATGTGTACGCATCACCTCACAAACAGCAGCGTGCTGCTATATTGGCGGTTTTGGAACCCTGCTTAGTTATGGACAGATTGGTCATAATGGAGAGGGATTTCAATGTTGATAAAGACAAATGTGATGGACAAGATTACACTGGCCGAAAGTTTGAGCTCTTGGTGGGCAATTACTTGTTAAACAATGGTTTTAGGTGTTGCTCCCCTTCTGCAAAGGGGTACACATGGAGCAACTCAAGAGGGATATGGCGTTGACTGGATTATTTTTTTGTCTCCCGTTCTGTCCGGATAGAGAGTAGCGAAATTTTACCTGTTTGGTTTTCTGACCACTCTATGCTCATTTGTACGCTGCGGGTACCGGGAGTGCGGTGGGGGAGAGGTCACTGGAAGTTGAATGTGTCCTTTTTGCTTGATGTGGATTTCATGACCTTCATGGAACAATTCATACAACAGCAGCTCACTCATCGTGTCAGGTTTTCTACTTCTTTGGAAGAAGGTGTTGGGAACATTTGAAATATAAACTCCAGTTGTTTTCCATCTATTATGGGAGGCAGAAAGCACGGAAAGAGCAGAGAGTTGTTAGTCGGCTACAAGAGAGGCTTGCACATGAATATATTCTTTTCAATAATGGTCAAGATTACGACGAACAGGTGATTAAAAGCCTCAAAGAAAAACTCAGGAAATGATCGCTAAAGCAAAACGATATTTTGTGAAAGCCAGGATGACATTTAAAGACAATGACGAAATAATGTCCTCCGCTTTCTTTCAATCGGTCAAACACAGACAACAAAAGAAAGTGATTTCAAAACTTAAAAATTCACAAGGAACTGATGTCACCGACATCAACGACATGTTACATGTAGCCCACCGTTT
Source organism: Polypterus bichir lapradei (assembly GCA_026402145.1). Classification (NCBI taxonomy): domain Eukaryota; kingdom Metazoa; phylum Chordata; class Cladistia; order Polypteriformes; family Polypteridae; genus Polypterus; species Polypterus bichir. The sequence continues at coordinate 227,476,017 of JANRMT010062791.1, forward strand.
TATTCGGCAATTATTTGAAGGGCAGTTGGTTGATGAGGATACGGCAGAACACATTCCATGAGCTGTTGATGTACAGGTTACTGACACGGAATCAATCCAACTAAATGCATTACTAACCTTGCAGGAGCTGACGACAGCTTTGGATACAATGGCCGATGGTAAAGTTCCCTACCAAAGGAATTCTACAAAGCGCACTGGCAAACCGTGGGTCCATTGTTGCTGTCAGTCTACGAAGAGGTATTTGCCACTGGCAAACTCACCCCTACAATGCGAAAAGGGGTTATCACCCTGATATACAAGAAAGGCGATGCAGCATATTTGACAAATTGGCATCCTATCACCTTGCTGACCTTTGATTACAAATTGTTAGCAAAGGTGTTGGCACTACGCATTCGTAAAGTTTTGCCAGGTTTGCTTCACCCTGATCAGACCTGTGGGGTTCCAGGACGGATGATACATTGGAGCCTATCCTTGGTACGAGACATTTTTTCTTGGGCATCTCAAAGGACAGTGCCGATAATAATGGTTGCTTTGGATCAGGAAAAGGCATTTGACAAGGTAAACCATCAGATCCTCTTTAGAGTTCTTTATAAAATGGGTTTCAAGGGCCGTATTTTACGCTGGCTGTGCATTTTGTATGCTAATGTAGGTAGTGTAGTCAGCGTCAATGGCCATATGAGTGCCTTGGTACCCCAGTGCTCCGGTGTACGACAGGGTTGCCCCCTGTCACCTCTGCTCTATGTGCTATATGTTGAGGTGCTAGCTGCACAGGTACGGAAGGATTTCACTATCAGAGGCCTACTGCTTCCGGGTGGGGGCGGTGAGACAGTCAAAATCATACAATACGCAGACGATTTCACACTCGTTGCCACAGAGGAGGATGATATCCACAACTGTTTTAAAATTTTCGACAATTTTGAAAAAGCAACAGGCTCTAAGATCAATAAACAAAAGTCCTCAATGATGTGGCTTGGAAAATGGAGTGGGAGAACGGATTCCTTGGATGGACTCACAGTTCAATTTGATGAAATTAAAATCTTGGGCATCAAATTTTACAGAGAAGAAAGTGCGCAAAGAAACTGGGAAGAACGACTCGCCAAAATTGAACAACGCCTCGGTCTTTGGACCTTGCATCATCTCTCCTTCGTGGGCAAGAGTTTAGTTCTCAAAGCAGATGTTTTGCCACTTTGTACTTACTTAGGGATGGTTTACCCACTACCTAGGTTTTTTGGTAGATGATTAAAAAAAGATAATTTTTCACTTTATGTGGGGGGGGAAATACGAATCGGTCAGGAGAGTGGATATGGAGAAGTCAGTGGATAATGGTGGCAGGGGTGTCATTGATTTTCAGTTGAAACTAGACTGCATTTACTATGCAAATGTGTGTCAAACACTGATGATCCAAGAGAATGTAAAACAAATATTTTGTTCGACTATGGTGTGAGGATCTTCTTCAGATTTCACTACGTTCAAATGCTGTCCCCCATGCTGAAGATAGACCATGCCATTATCAACAGTTGGAAGTCATGAAAAAGCACTACCCTGCCTTTCGAGACGAACCTAAGGTAAGATCACAGAAGACTCTGTGCCAATCAGTACAGGAACAGTATGAATCCCAGTGTCCATCCGTAGTGGCGGTCCCTACAATGGTTTGGAAACTAGCGCAACCCACTCAAATTGACAATCGGCACAAGGATTTGAACTGGCTGCTGCTATGGGGAAGAATCTCAGTAAGACAACGCCTCTACAGAGATAAACTTTCTAGGACTCCGGTGTGCCCACGTCTACTGTGTAACGATGAGGAGACCATAAAGCATGCATTCTGGGAATGTCCGTGGGTTTCCCCAAGTATGGCAGAATGGTTTTTGCATAGGAGTGGGTTTCCAGTAATTTTGACCTATCCTGTTATTTTTTCGTTTACTGGTTTAAATCATTTTTCAAATGCGTTAAGACTCCTTTTGATTATTATACTTAGTTCTATTAAATTTGAAATTTGGCAAGCACGGTGGAACCTGATTCACAATAATAAGAAGTCTCTACCCCAGACAGTGGTGCGGAGAGTAGAATATCAGATTGGTCTCACAGTTAAATGGGACATTCAGAGGTGCGGTTTTGCGGCTGCCAAAGAGTGTTGGAAAGGGTTTTTCTATTTGGGAGAGCGGGAATGTTGCTTGGGTCACTGTGGAAACTAAGCTCTTGAGTACAGACATTTGTTGATTAGGGAATGGGTCTGACATGAAACTTTGTTTCCTTTTCTCTGTGTACATGTAAAAAGTTCATGTATATGTCTGTAAATACCGATCCTTATGTGTGTACAGTCTTGTTTAATAAAAAAAAAAAAAAAAAAAAAAAAAAAAAAAAAAACTGTTCTTATCGGAGCAGAGAGCCGCTTGCTTTTTCCATTGGGATCGTGTTTGCGATATAATTCCTTTTGACGGCGATTGAAGCTCTGCTCTCAAAGTCAGTAAGGAAACACAAGAGCTGTTTTTACGGCTATCTAATTCTTGATTCTAAGTGAAAGTAGGTTGGCTGAGTCCACCACTTCTTACAAACTTTCATGAATTTGAAACCAAGAAAACAGAAAGGAAATAAAGAAGAAAGAAGTTTGAGGAGGATCATTAGCATAGCTCCGCCCACCAAGAGGAGAGCTGATATCTTCCGGAAAGATTCATCTCTCATCTGCAAGCGACTTCCATCTGGAAAAGATAAGACCAAGAATGGATTCTGCAACCCTGGCTCCAGTTTCTGCTGATGCTCCTGCTTCAGCTCTTGCTCCTACCTCTGCTTCTACCCCGGCTAAGACCACCTCTGAGAAGCTGGGAAAGGAGAAGGCAACTACTCCCAGCCTAGAAGATCACCCCTCTTCTGGCCCCTCTACTTCCCAGGCCGTAGCTCACCTGGCTCCAGCCCGGAAGATCCAGGAGGGACCCCCAGCTCTGGAACCCTGGATGAAGCAGACGGTGGTGCTGAGGCTTAAGGAGGTGGAGGAAAGGATTCCTGCAATGAGTGCAGAGACCTTTGGGAAGAAAATGGTCATGGAGCAGGGATTCTCCAGAGCGGATACACTGAGCATACAGTCTGCACGCAGGAGGACCGAAACCCAATCTGCCTGCCGATGGGAAGCAGAAACAGAAGTCCCCAAGCAGCACCAGGTGCGGCACAGGTAAACAAGAAAAAGGACAAAGAAGGAAAGACAAAGAACTCCATCCCTCCCTTTTCCCACCACTGAGGCAGCTCCCCCCTCCCACGCTGCTTCAGAGCCCTCACCCCCCCACACACCCTCCACCCGGAGGACTTTCCCCCTCTTGTTGCTCCTACAGTGAAATGGGCAAAGAAGAGGAGAAGTCCAAACAGCCCAGAGGAGAACCGGAGAAGGAAGAAGACAGCGGAGCCCACAGCAAGAAGACGAGGAGACCCAGATGGAAAAGGAGCTGTTTCTCGAAGCAGCTCTAAACTTCCAGCCTGTCCACAACGACATGGACAACCTGGCACAGATCAACCGGCTGCTTCAGATCGAGGACCCCAGGGCTGGCAAACCTGAAGTCCTGCCTGACCGAGGCGACGACTAGGGGCGCCCGGCCACACTAACCTCTGCACTCCCCACAGACGGCTACTCTCTCATTATTTTCCATCAACGTGAGAAGCATGAAGGACAAACTGAGGAGACAGACGGTGATGACCTTCCTGTCCACTCAGAACTGTGATGTGTACATCCTGCAGGAGTGTGCCCTCCCACCCTCCAGGAACTACCGCCACCTGGGCAAACAGTGGTCTCATCTAGGGGCGGGGATGGAGGTGGGGATGGTGGTTTTAAGCCGTCCTCTTCCTTGCCTGGTACCCTCCCCCCCAAAAGGGACTGACAGACTGTCTGTTCCCCTCCCCCACGCCTACTCCCATCTGTATCGGCTACGTTGTTTCTGCACAATTCCGAAAGTTTTTTCGCTGTTGTGGCAACCCTTGGGCTTTGTATTAGGCCTTGGCTCCAAGGTGGGCCGCTTTTGTCACAAGGACGTGGAATGTCACATGGGTTCACGTCTCGGTGCTTGTGTTAGGGCAGCTGGCTCCTCCTGCCAAGTTAATGCTTACCATGCAGTCGACGCATGGGCAAGACGCTGGGGCTGGCTGGCCTGGGAAATTTGTGGCATCGCTTCTTGGCTAAGATTGAATTGGACGGCTGAGTTCTCAGTTTTGTTTTGGCTGGAAGGTTCAGAGTAAGGAATACCTCACAACCCTTAGAAAGGTTGAAAGTAGGTTGGCAAGTAGGAGTATAGGTGGTAGGGATGAATACGGCATCAAAACTGTCTTCTACAATTTTCAGGGTAAGTTAAAAACAGGAGATGGCAAATGTTTCAAACCACCTCCACCTTCAATACCAATTGGAGTCAGAAGAGGAGTATTGTTTTATAGTGGTCAGCCAAAAATGTGTAGGAAGTGTGAGCAGGAGGGTCACGTTGCGGCTGAGTGTAAACAAGAGAAGTGTAAAAACTGTGGAGAAATAGGACATCAGACTAGAGAGTGCAGAGAGAAAACAGTGTGCCACTTATGTGGGGAAAACACACACAGTTTCAAATTGTGCCCAAAGGCCTATGCAAATAGGTGTATAAAAGGTAGAGGTGGTTAAAATTCAATTAGAAGAGGAAGTTAAGTGAAGAAGAGGAATCCTGCAGTGAAAATAGGGAAGTTCTAATCCAGACACCAATTGGAAGCTCTGGTAAATTAAAAGAAGCAGTCGAGAAAAAAAAAAAATCCCTTTGAACCCTGGATAGAGAAGAACGACAGGAAGAGGTAGAAGGGGCACAAACTAAACAGTTGAATGCCCTGCAACCAAAGATAGAGGATAATTTACATCTAGAGTTGGAAGAAATGTCAAACCTGCTGTTTAGTGCGCCATACCTAAACATTTCCAGTGAAGAAACAGGGAAAATAGAAGAAATAAAAGATTGGTACCATCTAACACAAGAGGAAGAAATAGAAGGAAATGATCAGGAGACAGGAAGAACAAGTACAAGTAGAGAAACAACAGTAGCCAGCCTAAAAGCGGCTTTAAGTAAAGAGTCGGTGGAAGCTTTTGCAAATGTCACTCAGATCAAAGAAATAAACTGAAAAAGGTCAAAATTTTCTGAAAAAGAGTAAAAAGAAAAGAACAGATGAGGAAGACGAGAAAAAGAAACCCCTAAACAAAAAGTTATGATAAAAATAGCCTCTCTAAACGTACAAAGCATTATAAGGAAAGGAAGATGAAGGATAATTTTTAGGGCATTAAGAGAAATCCAAGCAGATATTATATGTGTACAAGAATGCGGGTTATCATTCCAATAATCATATAGTGAAATAGAAAAAGACTGGGAAGAAGGGCAAGCAATTTTTTCTGTGTCAAATGAAAACAGAAACGACGGAATAGGATACCTAATTAAGAACAGGGATGTCAAAGTGATCGAATTTGAGGTACTCCTCCAGGGGCAACTAACAAATTTAAAATTTGAACTGGGAGGACAGAGGAAGAATTTAATGAATATATACACCCCACCAGATAAAAATGAAAGGATTAATACATTTCAAAAGTTAAGAACAGAGATACATGTGAAGAAAGAGGTCATCATTGCTGGAGATTTTAATTGCCAGATAGAAAAAGCAGGAAAGAAAAAATTGGATATAACCTCAAAGTACCTGATAAATATTGTAGCTGCCGAAATAAGGTATGGTCAAGCACGGGAAAAACGCGTGTCTAAAGAAATCTTACAGTCCAAAAGTTCGTTTTGAAAATATTTAGTGAAAGTTAAAAGCAAATAATCCACACAAGAATAAAAGAAAAAAGTTACACACGTAGAATAAAAGGCAAAGAAAAAAGGGAAGAATGTATCTTGTCTTAAACTTAGCTTTTCTTGAGAAACTTCAGTTATTTCTGTATTTAAAAGTTCTTTACTTTTTCTTCTCAACTTAAAGATTCTTAAATTCTTATACACTTAAAGATTCTTAGCTTCTTTTTCTGTATGCTCTAAGCATATGTCACAGCACGTGAATTAAGTGCTATTTTCTTACATATTTACTTCACACACTCAAAAGGCCCGTAAGCCGATTGGCACATAGATATGTGCCCAGGCATGGTTTAAAACTATATGCCTTCCATTCCTTACTCAAGGCAAAGCTGTCACTAACTGAAGATTGTTTTAGTCAAAACTGTTAGAAATGGCAGGAAAATACCAATACAATTCTATTCGCGGGGGTTATAGGAACCTCCCATATTTTATGCATTATCCTCTAGTAAAAAATTCATGAATTTTATAGAACTAGGAAAATGGCTCTTACAAATATAATGAAAGATCTTTAATTGAGAGATAATTACAGAGAGGTGGAAAAAGAAGAAGAGGGGTATACATGGAGATCAGAAGGGGGTAAATGGAAGTCTAGAATTGACTTGGTGCTGAGTAGCTCGAGGTATAAGGTAAAATGATTTCAGATCAAACCGACCCCTTTTTCCGACCATTTCCTAATAATAACACAATGTGAAGGAGAGAGGACAGACAGAAGAGGAAAAGGTGTGGAAATTAAATGCACAACTGTTAGAGAATGAAGAAGTAAGGGTGGAATTTGAAAGGAAATACAAGCAGTGGAAAACCATAAAGGAAAGATGCAATACTTACGGGGAATGGTGGGAAATCATGAAATTTAGAGCAAAAAGGTTCTTTCAAAAGAAAGGAAAAGATGAGAGCAATAAAGAGCAGTTGAAGAAACTCAAAGAAAAGTCAGAACAGATGCTGGCGATAGAAAAAGAGGGGAAGTACAAAGGACAGCAGGTTGAAGACATTAAGTCCCAAATAATGAACATCTACAGGAAAAAAAGAAGAAAAAATAAAACTCCAGAGTAGAGTACAGGAGCTGGAAGGTGGTGAGAAATGTACTTGCTTTTTTAAAAAAAAAATAAAACAAAGGAAGAAAAAAAATGATATTGTGGGGCTGAAAGATAAAAAAGGAAGAGTAAAGAAAAATGAAAGAAAGAAACAAGTCATGGAAAAGTTCTTTAAGAACCTACAGTTAGGTCCATAAATATTTGGACAGAAACAACTTTTTTCTAATTTTGATTCTGTACATTACCACAATGAATTTTAACTGAAACAACTCAGATGCAGTGGAAGTGCAGACTTTCAGCTTTAATTCAGTGGGTTGAACAAAACGATTGCATAAAAATGTGAGGCAACTAAAGCATTTTTTTTTAACACAATCCCTTCATTTCAGGGGCTCAAAAGTAATTGGACAATTGACTCAAAGGCTATTTCATGGGCAGGTGTGGGCGAGTCTGTCGTTATGTCACTATCAATTAAGCAGATAAAAGGTCTGGAGATGTTTTGAGGTGTGGTGCTTGCATGTGGAAGATTTTACTGTGAACAAACATGCGGTCAAAGGAGCTCTCCATGCAGGTGAAAGAAGCCATCCTTAAGCTGCGAAAACAGGAAAAACCCATCCGAGGAATTGCTACAATATTACGAGTGGCAACATCTACAGTTTGGTACATCCCGAGAAAGAAAGCAAGCACTGGTGAACTAAGCAACGCAAAAAGACCTGGATGTCCACGGAAGACAACAGTGGTGGATGATCGCAGAATCATTTCCATGGTGAAGAGAAACCCCTTCACAACAGCCAACCAAGTGAACAACACTCTCCAGGGGGTAGGCGTATCAATATTCAAGTCTACCATAAAGAGAAAACTGCATGAAAGTAAATACAGAGGGTGCACTGCAAGGTGCAAGTCACTCATAAGCTTCAAGAATAGAAAGGCTAGATTGGACTTTGCTAAAGAACATCTAAAAAAGCCAGCACAATTCTGGAAAAACATTCTTTAGACAGATGAAACCAAGATCAACCTCTACCAGAATGATGGCAAGAAAAAAAGTATGGAGAAGGCGTGGAACAGCTCATTATCCAAAGCATACCACATCTGTAAAACACGGTGGAGGCAATGTGATGGCTTGGGCATGCATGGCTGCCAGTGACACTTGGACACTAGTGTTTATTGATGAGGTGACACAGGACAGAAGCAACCAAATGAATTCTGAGGTGTTCAGAGACATACTGTGCTCAAATCCAGCCAAATGCAGTCAAATTGTCCATCTGTATCATGAAACGCCGCCCAATCAATTCCCCGAAACATACAGCCAAAGCAACCCAGGAGTTTATTAAAGCAAAGAAGTGGAAAATTCTTGAATGGCCAAGTCAGTCACCTGATCTTAACCCAATTGAGCATGCATTTCACTTGTTGAAGACTAAACTTCGGACAGAAAGGCCCACAAACAAATAGCAACTGAAAGCCGCTGCAGTAAAGGCCTGGCAGAGCATTAAAAAAGTGGAAACCCAGCATCTGGTGATGTCCATGAGTTCAAGATTTCAGGCGGTCATTGCCAGCAAAGGGTTTTCAACCAAGTATTAGAAATTAACATTTTATTTCCAGTTATTTAAATTTGTCCAATTACTTTTGAGCCCCTGAAATAAAGGGATTGTGTTAAAAAAAATGCTTTAGTTGCCTCACATTTTTATGCAATGTTTTTGTTCAACCCACTGAATTAAAGCTGAATGTCTGCACTTCCACTGCATCTGAGTTGTTTCATTTAAAATTCATTGTGGTAATGTACAGAACCAAAATTAGAAAAGAGTTGTCCCTGTCCAAATATTTATGGACCTAACTGTATATGGGTTCAAAGGAAGGAACCGGAAAAAATAACAAATCTTAAAAAAGGTAGAAAAAAAGATGACAAAAAGAACAGAGAATGGAAATAGAGCTAGGTGAAATGGAGCAAGCCTTAAAAAATAAGAAGAACAAGACACTAGGGATAGATGGGATTACCCTAGAATTTTACATTACCCATTGGCAATTAATAAGAGAGGATTTGAAAGATGTCTTCAGTGAGACACTACCAGGGGCAGATATTCCTGAAACTTGGAAAACAGGAGTTATAACCTTAATTCCGAAATCAGGAGAACCGACCAAAATAAAGAACTGGAGACCAATAACCCTGTTATGCCGAGACTATAAGATATTAACTAAAATCAGTCTTGGAAGACCTGATAGAGGAAGAACAAGTTTGTGCAATACCTGGAAGATCAATTGGTGACCACTTGATTCTGATGAGGGACATCATGGAATACACAAAAGAAAGGAAGATCCCATTAGGTTTATTAAATATAGATCTAGAAAAAGCCTTTGATTCAATAAAAACAATTTTGTATGGAAGATGCTGAAGAGAATCGAGGTGCCGGAGAAGATCATGAAAATTATTCAAACCTGTTACAGTAGAACAACAAGTAACATAATGATAAATGGGCACTTAACGAAAGAAATAAAGATAGATGTCAGCCGTATTGTTTGTACTTTGTATCGAAGTAGTGGCAAATATGATAAGGAAAGAAAAACAAATTAAAGGTATAGAAATTCCAAGAAGTGAAGGGAAAGAAACAAAATGTATTATGTACATGGATGATATTACGGTTGTAGCAAGAGACCCCAAATCGATAAATAAAGCCCTGGAAATAGACCTCTTTTGTGAAGCCACGGGTACAAAAATAAACATGGCAAAAAGAGTGTAGGATACAAAGAAAATGGATGGAAGGAAATAACAGAAAAATACAAACCCACAATAGGCCAATTAAGATATTAGGAGTACAATTTGGAGATATAAAGGAGGGAGAAAAGGACTGGAAAGACATGCGGACATATGTTAAAAAGGTGACTGGGTTTTGGAGGATTAAGAAAACTGAGTTATGAAGGGAAAATCCTCCTGATTAAATCAGTAATACTGCTAAAATTAATGTTTTTAGCAACAATTTACCGAAAAGGAAAATTTTAAATGCCATAGAAAGATGTTTTTATTTTTTTTGGGGCTCAAGTCTTGAACGGGTCACAAGGGAGAAAGTGAAGAAAATGGGGGAAAAAAGGAGGGAAAGATTTTCCAGAGTTGAAAGAAATCTTAACATTAAGATATGCAGCGATTTATATATAAAGGCAATAAGGGAAGGAAGAGGGAAAATGGCAGATATGGCAAGATACAGTATATGATGGGAGGAAGTTTGAGAAAATTTAAATTATATGAAACAACAAATGCAAAACTGAAATCCTTCAATACACCAAGGATATATAGAAAGGTAGTAGAATGCATCAGAAAGAATAAGTTTGAAGGTGAAGAAATAAAAGTTTGGAGTAATTGGAAACTACTTAACTGAACTCTAAAGGAAAAGAAAACTACAGAGAGGATAAAAGCTAAATCAAAAGAACAATCTGGGAAGATCTGGGAAATGGCTGTAAACAAACAACTCCCAAATAAACTGAAAGATCTAATATGGGAGTCAATACACGATGTACTACACACAAATAATAACCTCAGAGAAACCACGAAGCAGTCCTGCAGGCGGTCTGATGTCGCGGCAGCGCCCCCTGTGTTCGAGGCCCTGTTCACACAGGTAGGCCAGGATGTGCCTTCTCCTTTTCATCTTCCATCTCCAACAGGTGTGAACGTGGTGTCTGAAGAGGTGTGAACGTGGTGTCTTGAGGGATATCTAGCTCGTCACCGCTCTTCACTGACGTCTCCTTTGTTTTGTGGGCATCAAGGAGCAGGGATGGAGGTGGGGATGGTGGTTTTAAGCCCCCAAAGGGACAGACAGACTGAATGTTCCCCTCCCCCATGCTTACTCCCATCTGTATCAGCTACCTCGTTTCTGCACAATTCCGAAATGTTTTTTGCTGTTGTGGCAACCCTTGGGCTTTGTATTAGGTTTTGGCTCCAAGGTGGGCCGCTTTTGTCACGAGGACGTGGAATGTCACATGGGTTCATGTCTCGGTGCTTGTGTTAGGGCAGCTGGTTCCTCCTGCCAAGTTGATGCTTACCATGCAGTTGAAGCATGGGCAAGACGGTGGGGTTGGCTGGCCTGGGCAATTTGTGGCATCGCTTCTCAGCCTTTTGGCTAAGACCAAGGCCTGGAGATCCTGGGTTACGGCGGACATAGCGAACGGATAAGTACGGTGATGGAGCGGCCAGCTTTTACTTCGTTGAGTGGTGTGCGGCAGACTTTGCGGTTTTGGTGGAAACGAGACTGTGATGGGGAATTTCTGGACAGAACTTCTTTTAAGCGGCAGATGTTGACAGAAGCTCTACAAGTGCCTTTGGCGAGTGTTTTCTGTCTCCAAGTCAACTCCAGCAAGAAATTCGTGGATGTAACTTTGATGGCTGGTGACATGTTCGGCTCAGTGTTGCGGATGGTGGAGGTGAAGAAGGATTGTAGTCCGGTGTCACATTATTGTATCGAAGGTTTGTGGAAGAGGGACTGGAAATTGGTGACTGTGCACATGTTTAATCCCTTTGTGGAGGTATGGTATGGAAATTTCCTTGGAACGTTATGTGAAGGACGAGGATGGAATATGGAATGTGAGGCGACAGTTTAGGATGAAGTTGAAAAAGGACTCTTACAGCCGTGACGGTCTGTGTCATTTTTCTTCCTCTTTTTTCTTGGGGGCTGATAGGGGCTACTTGTTTTATGGAGGCATGCCTTTGCGGTGTGGGAAATGTGGACAGACAGATCATGTTGCCCGGTTGTGTGCAGAGGTGGTTTGCCGGAATTGCAAACGGGTGGGCCATTTTTCATGGGACTGTTGTGAGGAGTGAAAGTGCCAAAATGGTGGACATTAGAGAGAAGAGGGGTGTGAACAACATGGAGGACCGTGGCCAGGTAGATTTAAGGGAGTTAACCCCGGGAGGTTTTGTGGTGCCGGAGTCACTTCCAGATGGGCGGGAGGAAATTGATGTGGGCCAAGGGGATCTGGCCACAGGTTCTGGCTGGGGGGAGGCAATAGAATGGTCATAGAATGGGGGCTTTTTGGTTTTCCCGATCCTGGTCTGGAGTTGGAAGAGGGTGGAGAGGGGTTTGGGGGAGGGTTGATTGGGTTAGTCAGGTTCTTTTTGGTTTAATTTTGTTTTGCGTGACAATTAACGTGAGGGGGTTGCAGGGGAGGGATAAATCGGCATGCTGTTTTTTTGGTTGGGCTCTTTGCCTTTCCAAGTCTGTTTTGTCCAGGAAGCGCATGTCCAAGACGCAGCGGAGGGGAAACAGTTTAGTAAAGAGTGGAGGTGGGGCACATCAGTGTGGGGAGTGCACTTTCTGCGGGTGTGGGGATTCTGTTTAAAGGGAGTCAGTGGGCGATTACTGAGGTGGTGATGGTGGTGGAGGGGCGGGTTGTGGTGGTTGACGGGGAATGGGTTGGGAGTAGGTATCGTTTTATTAACGTTTATGCTCCAACAGACATGAAGTCTAGAGGGGAAGTCTTCGGTACACTAAGGGATGTTTTGGTAACGAATAGGGAGGTGGTTTTGGGGGGGATTTCAATGTAGACATAGAAAAAATCGCTTATTTCAGACTATACCAGGGTGTCTTTTGGACGCTTTATACGCGAGTTTGGTTTATGCGATGTGTACCGCAAAACGGTGGTGGGGATGACGGGATACACATGGAGTAACACTAGAGGGGTGTCTAGCAGGTTAGATTATATCTTTGTTACTTCTAGTTTGGAAGTGACGAATTGTTGTTTGTGTCCTGTGTGGTTCTCGGACCACTCTATGGTTAAAAGGGGGAGGGACGGTTTTTGGAAGAGGGTTCTGGAAATTTAAAAATTCTGCATGTGCAGGATTGACAATTTAGGCAAAAGTTGTGTGCTGCTGAATGGATGGATTACGGAGGTCATCGGGGCATGTCCATTTTGGATTGGTGGGAGGATTTGAAATTGAAAGTGGGTTTGGTTGAAAGGGACTTTGGGATTCGTAGGTCTCGATGGGAAAGGGGGGTAGTCGTACGGCTCCAGCAGCGGTTGTGTAAGGAATATGGGGTCTTGAATGGGGAGGGGTGTTAGATTGAGAGGTGGTGGGGCAGGTTAAAAGGGAGCTGGGAGAAATAGTGAAGGGACAGGCTTTGAGGTTTTCTGGGCAAATACTGGAGGGGGAGGCGTACGGGGGGGACTGGTTTCTTTCGGGCAATTCACGCAGCTAAATTGAAAATGGTGGTGGGTGGGTTTAGATGAGCTGATGGGGCTATTTGTAGGGACAAGGATGGGGTGTTGGAGGTGGCTAGGCAGTTTTATTCTGAGCTCTTTTCGCCCAGGGAAGGGCAGGAGGGTGTGGTGCGGGAGTTTTTGGCATCAGTAGGATCTTTGGCTGCAAGAGTCGCGGCAACCTGCTTATAGGCAGAAACCTCCTCTTCTTGTTATGGGATGGAAAAATACAGTCCATTTTCTGTGGAAAGATGAAGGGGGAGGAGAGATGCTAATGAACAGGAAAGAGTTCACGGATATGGTACTTTTCGAACAGTTGCAGGTAAATCCAGAAGATATTTTTTGTTCACAACTCAATTCTGTTTAAATTTGTGGATGTTACTTTTGCTATTAGGGAGATTTCGATCAGTATGGGTGAAGATTCGTGCTCAGCAGAATACTTATCCTTTAGCCTATTTCGAATTGCAATGTTTATGGGACAAGGAAGCTAAGGTTGTGACTGTACATGTTTTTAATCCTTTTGTGGAGGAGAAGGACATAGTTACTTTTCTATCTTATTACTGTAACTCGGTGTCTTCTTTACGCTGGATCAGGGACTGTTACAGTATTTGGACCGGCAAGAGACAGTTTAAAGTGATTTTAAAAGAAGATGACATGAGTGCTGATGGACTCCCGTCATCCACCAGCATATTTCTCCTTGGGTCCAAATAAGGGTTATTTGTTTTACAATGGACAACTGAAACATTGCAACAGATGTGGTCAGGAGGGGCATTTAGCGGCCTTTTGTACTTTGTTCAGATGTCGGAACCATGATAATCTAGGTCACGGGGTAAAAACCATGTCCGAATGCTAAACGTTGTGATCTATGCAAAGAGAATGGGCACATGTTTCAAACATGCCCACAACAACGTTATAGGCCAGTTCACCTAGGTAACCTGCTATTGGATGATTTTGACTCTCCGGACCCTCCTCCCTCCTCTCCCCCTCCAATTTCTAAGCCTTATGCTTGTGCACTGACTGGGGACGCACAGGACGTGGTAGCGGAAGCGGCAGAACAACTGGCTATCACGCCTACTATGCCTGTGGATATAGCGCCACCTTCTGTTTTGCATGAGGAAGTGTCAGCAAATTTCACTACTGGTGCACCTTCAACTCCAGAGACACCTCAGCTTGCTACAGATTTAGATTTGCAGGATTGCAACCCCCAAGGCTCATCCTCAAAACACACATACTCCAGATACTTGGGTGGAAGTTACCTCAAATTCTCAGAAAGGGATGCACAAGGGCACCAATAGAGCGTCTAAAATACTTCAAGTCAAAGCCTCCAAAGTCCCTAAAATTATACCTACAGAGAACAAAATTTAGTGTATTCAACATGAAGACTTCATGGATCTTTCTTCAGACAACTCCATAATCCCAAAAACTGAACCAGCACCTGCACGTATTGATTAGGCTTAACTTTCTCCATCGCCAACTGTAGATTTTGCTGATTTTTTTTTTAGTACACAAGAACCTAATACAAACAAATATGTGGGTGATTCTCACCTTTCTATATTGGCTGGGGAGGTAGGACAGGAATAATTTGTATTGCTTCTGGTTAATTTTTCCTTCTTTATCTTTGTCTTTCTTCCTGTGTACCTAACTGATATGTCGTTCACCTTTTCTACAATTAACGCTCGTGGGCTTCAAAATCCTCATAAGCGTAGATCCTTATTATCTACTGGCTAAATACTCTTATTTCATGTCTGCTTCCTCCAAGAAGTCCATCTCAAAGATCAAAGAGATGCTAGGATTTTTGTTCATTAATTGAGTTTGGGGAAAGTCCAAATGGTCTTTTGGTAATACCTTCTCTGCAGGAGTAGGAATTCTCTTCAAGAACAAGAACTGGTTGATTGAGCAATCCTTTATTGTTATACCTGGACGACTTTTAAAGGTGGATGCTATCTGGGAAAACATGCGGTTTCGTTTTGTTAATGTGTACGCCAACACAGAGCTTGCAGCCCGAATGTGAACTGTTTTAGTCCCTCCCCACCCTATTTTTCACAAAAAGACATCTTAAAATTGGAGGAGACTTTAATGTTGACCTGGGGAAGCATTGTACAGACTATACCAGACAACTACCTTGGAATGTATTGCGTGGCCATGAGCTAAGAGAGGTTTCAATCACAACAGATGTTCAAAATCTTCCACCTATGTGGCGCAATTCTCAGGGTCACGCTAGTCACTTGGATTATTTTTTTTGTGCACAAAAAGATTCCGGTTTTGAGCAGTTCACTCCAGCCACTATGGTTCTCTGACCATAGCATGCTGACCTGTGACATTTTTCTTGACCTTTCCCCTTTTGGGAAGGGTTTTTGGAAATTTAATGTTTCCCTTCTAGATGATATTAATTTTTGCACTCAGCTGAAAGATCTGTTGTTGAATTGGACTGAAATGAGGATTGCCAACACATCTATACTGCTAGCTATGGTGGGATTTTTAAAAGATAAATTACACACTTTTGCTATCTATAATAACAAACAACAAAGCAGAAAAGCTTGTGCTAAGTTCCAAAAAATCTACAAATCCTTAGAGGGACTATATGCAAAGGCCAATAGAGGGGGTATTTTTAACTACCAAAAAGTAGCACCCATCAGTAACCTCTTGAGAGAGCTTCTTCACCAGAAGTCACAAACTTATTATACTTTTAGGGAATTACAAGAACATATGTCTTCTTCCTTTACAAGAACATATGTCTTCTTCCTTTACAAGAACATATGTCTTCTTCCAAAGCAGATTGTAGACGCAAACATTACATGGCTTGAAGGACAGCTCTGGCAAAGTACAGATTTCTCCTACGGAGATGGTAGCTTCTTCTTATTATAGTGGAATCTTTACCCAATGCCCTGTACTTCATCAGGAGAGCAATCAATTTTTGCCTGGCTATCCACAATGCTCTCACAAAATACTGCAGCTTGGTTGGAATGACCTATTTATTACACACTAAGAACTTTATGAAAACCTTATATTGATGAAGAGAGCGAAAGTGCCTGGTATTGATGGATTCCCCATGGAATTTTATATTATTTTTTGGCAAGAACTCATTCTTCAAGATTTGTTTGCTACAATTCTCGCTACTGGATCGATGCCGCAGTTAATGCGCACAGGGATTATATCTCTTATTTATAAAAAGGGGAATGATTCTGACCTGACAAATTGGCGTCCTATAACTTTGTTATGCGTCGATTACAAATTACTCGCTAAGACTATGGCCTCTCAATTAAAGGTTTTGCATGAAATCATTCATCCTGACCAAACTGTGGAATCCCTCGGAGAAGTATAACTTCCAATCTATCACTGGTACGAGACACAATTGCATGGGCTGAAGACCGTCAAACCCCAATTCTTTTAGTAACCCTTGATCAAGAAAAAGCTTTTGATAAAGTTCAACATGAATTTTCATTTAATACTTTGGTGGCTTTTGGTTTTGGACATAAATTTATTCACTGGGTTAAAGGTTTATACAATAACATAGGAAGCCTTTTGAATATTAATGGTTTTCTTAGTGATATTATAATCCAACAGGCAGGTTGTCCTCTGTCTCTGCTTTTATATATCATATATATGGAACCAGTGGCGGACCTGATGAGATGAGATCGGGTTTGTGGTTTTCCCTTACCATGGAGTAGTGGACAACATGTCAAACTCTCCCAATACGCAGATGATCTTACCTTTTTCTTGTTGGACGAAAGTGAACTCTTATATTCTGCAAACTTTTCAATCTTTTGACATGCAAACAGGTTCTACTATCAACAAGACAAAATCTTGAGGTATGGCTTTTGGGAAATGCACTTCGAGAATAAGTTGTATATACAAGGAGTGGTCCATAAAATTGGATTTTTTGTATAGGAAAAGTTGAACCTAAACTAAAACTATGGACAAGTCGCAATTTATCCATGATTGGTAAATCCCTTGTTATTAAAGTACTGTAGAAATTTTATCCATGCTTTTATATCTTACTCCTATATTTCCTCTGCCTAGAACTTTGGGTAGAAGATTAGGACGTATGATTTACTGTTTTGTATGGGGGGGGGGACCCTATCAGACCATCTCTAAGCCGGCTATGGAGCAAGAATATACTACAGGTGGAAGGAATTTCATAGATATTCAAGTGAAGATGGATTGTATATATTTTGCCTCCTTGTGTGTTGGTCTTTCTAGTCCCAAAGTCCACCCTTTTCAGTACCTGAAGTTGGTCTACCCAAGGAATTTTATAAAGCACACTGGCAAACTGTAGGTCCATTGTTGCTGCAAGCTTACGAGGAGGTATTTGCCACAGGCAGACTCACCCCTACAATGAGTAAAGGAGTTATCACCTTGGTATATAAGAAGGGTGACACAGCAGATTTGACAAATTGGCATCCTATTACCTTGCTGACCTTTGATTATAAGTTGTTAGCAAAGGTGTTGGCACTACGTATTCGCAAATTTTTGCCAAGTTTGCTTCATCCTGATCAGACATGTGGGGTTCCTGGGAGGACGATACACTGGAGCCTTTCTTTGGTACAAGATATTTTTGCCTGGGCATCGAAAAGGATAGTGCCAATGATATTAGTTGCTCTGGATCAGAAAAAGGCCTTTGATAAGGTAAACCATCAGTTCCTGTTTAGGGTTCTCTATAAAATGCGTTTCGCTGGCCATATGTTACGTTGGCTCTGCATTTTATACGCCGAGGTCGGTAGTGTGGTCAGTGTTAATGGCCAGATGAGTGCCTTGGTACCACAGTGCTCCGGGGTATGACAGGGTTGCCCACTGTCACCTCTGCTCTACGTTTTACATATTGAGGTGGTGGCTGCGCAGGTGCGGAATGATTTAACCATCAGAGGCCTACTCCTTCCAGGTGGTGGAGGGGAGACAGTCAAAACCATACAATATGCAGATTTCACACTATTCGCCACTGAGGAGGATGATGTCCACAACTGTTTACAAATTTTTGACAATTTCGAAAAAACAACAGGCTCCAAGATCAATAAACAGAAGTCCTCAATGATGTGGTTAGGAAAATGGAGTGAGAGAACGGACTCCTTAGATGGACTCACAGTTCAACTTGATGATATTAAAATCTTAGGAGTTAACTTTTATAGAGAAGGAAGTGCACACAGAAATCGGGAGGAAAGAATTGCCAAAATTAAACAACGCCTGGGTTGGTGGACCACACGTCACCTGTCATTAGTGGGCAAGAGTTTAGTTCTTAAAGTAGAGGGTCTTGCCACTTTGCACTTACTTGGGAATGGTCTATCCACTGCCAAGATTTTTCGGTAGACAATTAAAGAAGATAATTTAAAATTATTTGGGGAGGGAAATACGAATCGGTTAGGAGAGTAGACATGGAGAAATCAGTGGACACGGGAGGCAGGGGTGTCATTGTTTTTCAACTAAAACTTGACTGCATTTACTATGCTACTGTGTGTCAAACTCTGATGATCCAAGAGAAGGTAAAGCATAAATATTTTGTTCGACTATAGTGTGAAGATATTCTTAAGATTTCATTGCGATCAAGTGATGTTCCCCATGCTGATGGCCGCCCATGGTATTATCAACAGTTGGAAATCATGAAAATGAAATATCCTGCCTTTTGCAATGTCACTGTGGTTTGGAGTTTATATTTATCAGTACGGGAACAGTATGAATCACAGTATCCATCCGTAGTGTTGGTCCCA
The DNA here is from genome assembly GCA_026402145.1 of Polypterus bichir lapradei. Classification (NCBI taxonomy): domain Eukaryota; kingdom Metazoa; phylum Chordata; class Cladistia; order Polypteriformes; family Polypteridae; genus Polypterus; species Polypterus bichir. Next base: position 227,494,737 of record JANRMT010062791.1, read on the forward strand.
GCATCAGTATGGAAACAAGCGCATCCAAAACAAATGGACAATCGTCACATGGACTTGAACTGGCTGCTGCTATGGGGAAGAGTTTCAGTAAGACAGAGGCTATACAGACAAACTTTCTAGGTCACTGGTGTGCCCACATCTACAGTGTAATGAAGAGGAGACCATAAAGCATGCTTTCTGGGAATGTCCATGGGTTAACCAAGTATGGCAAGACACAGAAGGGTTTCTGCATAGGAGTGAGTGGGTTTCAAGTATTTTTGAACTATCCTGTTATTTTCTCATTTACTGGTTTACATTGTTTTTCACATGCTCTGAGACTACTTTTAATTATTATACTCAGTTCTGTTAAATTTGAAATTTGGAAAGCGCATTGGGACCTGATTCATAATAATAAGATGTCTACCCCAGACAGTTGTGTGGAATATCAGGTTGGTCTTAAAGTAAAATGGGACATTCAGAGGTGGGGTTTTGCAGCTGCCAAAGAACGTTGGAAAGGATTTTTCTGTTTAGGAGAGCAGGAATGTTGTCTGGGACAATCTGGTAACTAAACTCTTGAATACGGACCTTTGTTGATGTCCACTGAATGGGTCTGAAGTAATCCTTTTTGTTCCTTTTGTCTGTATACCTGTATATAGTTCATGTATATGTCTGTAAATAATACTTGTGTCTGCAGTCTTGGCCTGGGCAATTTGTGGCATCACTTCTCTGCTTTTTGACTAAGATCATGTGTAGTATGTGAATCTCAGCCTTGTGGGGATGAGGGACAAGGAATGGTTTACCCAGAGAGACATCAAGAACATGGTCAGCCCCAGTCATCACAACATTACTGTGTGCCTGCTTTTGCACACCATAACTGAGCAGGAATTGCCGCATGCTCCAAAATGGGAGCAGTGACCCTCAAAGCTGAGCACAAGAGACTTGAGGACGAAGCTAAATGGGGGAAAATGTTTATTTGGTTCACTACTGTGGTTGATTTGTGGCCATCATTTATACTAAGAATAAATTTAAGCCATATGTGACTTATATGCTGTCCTACTTTCCTTTTGCAGGGCGGTCTTGACATTTGTGATAAAGAAAAAGGCAGGAATTGTTATCTGAGAAACTAATTGTGAAGCAAAGGAGTTTCTTTGCATGTGGATTGCGCTGTCTTAATCTGAAGCAGGTCAGGGTTCTTGGTGCCCATGTTCATACTAACAGGACAGGCTCATATGGGGAAGAAACTGCAAAGGAAGAAGCCTTAGTAGCTGTTAAAGAGTTTTGTTGTGTTAACTCCTCAGAGTACGACTGTAGAGAGCTGTTCCAAAAGACACTGTTTTAAAAAAAAAATATACAAACACACAAAATGGTTTAAAGAATAATGGAAATCCTACATCATGGTTAACATGTAATATAGTAAAATGTGTTTGGAAAGTTTTCAGCTTTTTGGTTTTCTCGAGACATTTGATCATTAAGGGGGTTCATTCAGTGTCCAAGGTGGTATGCAAATCTTTGAATGCATATTTATAACAAAAGGGTCAAGCTCATTTAATTGTCCTGACCTTTCAATGAAATAACCATTAAAAAGAGACAAGGGTAAGGAAAAAAAAAAAAAATCTGTTCTTAATCAGTTGAATATCTGATACATCCTCTATCTGGGGACCATATATTAAATAGATTAGAATATTTAAATAGAACCTGGAAAACAGGAGTTATAACTTTAATCCCAAAATCAGGAGAACTGACCAAAATAAGGAACTGGAGAACAATAACCCTGTTATGTCAAAACTACAAGATATTAACTAAAATTTAAGCAAATTGTTTTAAGGAAGTCTTGGCAGACCTGATAGAGGAAGAACAAGTGTGTGCAATACCTGGAAGATCAATCAGTGACCACTTGATCCTGATGAGAGATATCATGGAATACACAAAAGAACGAAATATCCCATTAGGTTTATTAAATACTAGCAAAATACCCACGCTTCGCAGCGGAGAAGTAGTGTGTTAAAGTAATGAAAAAGAAAAGGAAATATTTTGAAAATAACGTAACATGATTGTCACTGTAACTGTTTTGTCACTGTTACGAGTGTTGCTATCATATATATAATATATAGCAAAATACCTGCGCTTCGCAGTGGCGAAGTACTGCCTTAAAATTTTTATTAAGAAAAAAATTAAACCTTTTTAAACTGAAGGAAAAATATACCAATAATTATTTGTTAAGGATCTCTTTGTATACCACATTGTGAGTTCGGCCCTCCAGTTGTAATATGACCAAGCTATGCGCCGAGCTTACTCTTGAGCATGCAACGTACAGTTGGCCATGTGAACAGTAATCTTGTTTTAAATCTCACAGCTTGGATTGCTGCTGTCATAATCGGTTTGAGTTTAATGGTTTGTTTCAGTTGCGACAGTATTTGCAGGACTTGTGTTGAAGTGACAGTCGGCATCTGTCAAGCGTTGTAAGCATACAACCGGCTTCACATCCAGCTTTTGAGAGTTTAAACATTCATAAACATCAAAGTGTCCACTACTGAAATCGTCACCTGTGAATCTAAGGTGTTTAAGAGGCATAGGCGGTTGTCGAAAGGTGTAAAATATTTGGCCATTTCGGTACACTTGAAAGCGACAACTGAACAATTCAGTAGCAGCCATCAACTCACATGCAGAACCATAGGTGAAGGGCTTAAAGCATTTCACTCTTATAGTGCTCCTGTGTAGTATAATTATCTCCTGTACCATCAGCAGTCCACACCTTGAACCTGTCCCAGTCATTCAATACATAAGATACAATGTTCCTCCGGATATCAAGAGTGAGCCTGATATGGCTGTGCAATATGTAACAAAGAGAATGGAAAAGGTAGGTGCCATCTCCGGGCATGGAAACCACTCGGTAAGTGACAGTTCTTTGATCGATGGTGATCACCTCGATAGACATGTTAATAGGGTTATGGTTGGAATGATAAAGGAAATGGGTACCCGAGCAATGTAAAGTAAGTCTAAAATACCTACACAATAACTATAATCGTAATAAACAAACAATAAAACAGCGGAGAAGCAGTGGATTAAATAAAAAGGCTGTAGTTATCAGCAGGGAGATGTGAATCCCGTGGCGAAGCAAGGAAGGGAATGTAGAGACCGGAGTGACGGACGGCCTTATATAGGCAGCCAGCCAACAACGTGGGAGGCGTTGGGATGGGGGACCCAACGCCACCTCACACGGTGACCGAGCTGCAGGCTATGGACGTATATATGTACGTAAGTAGGATTCAGTTAGCGTTGGGAACCCGTGTACCAAATTTCTTGAAGATGGGCCCATAAGTAACAAAGACTGTTGAAAAGTTCAATATGGCGGCCGACAGTGGCATCATACCACCGAAATATGTACGTACATTGGTTTCGGTTAGCGCAGGGAAGCCGCCTACCAAATTTCATGAAGACGGGGCCATAAATAAGAAAGTTCAACATCGCGGACGTTGTTGACCGTTATGCATAGAATTTCGAAATGAAACCTGCTTAACTTTTGTAAGTAAGCTGTAAGGAATGAGCCCGCCAAATTTCAGCCTTCTACCTACATGGGAAGTTGGAGAATTAGTGATGAGTGAGTCAGTAATTGAGTGAGGGCTTTGCCTTTTATTAGTATAGATAGATTTAGAAAAAGCTTTTGACTCCATAAATCACAATTTTGTATGGAAGATGCTGGAGAGAATCCAGGTACTGGAGAAGATTGTGAATATTATACAAAACTGTTACAGTAGAACAACAAGTAACAAACTGATAAATGGGCACTTAACGAAAGAAATAAAGATAGAGAGAGGAGTACGCCAAGGATGTCCTATGTCAGCCGTATTGTTTGTATTGAAGTAGTGGCAAATATGATAAGAAAAGAAAAACAAAGGCATAGAAATTCCAGGAAGTGAAGGGAAAGAAACAAAATGCATACTGTATATGGATGACATTATGGTGGTAGCAAGAGACCCCACATCGATAAACAAAGCTCTGGAAATAGTAGACCTCTTCTGTGAAGCTACGGGTACAAAAATAAACATGGCAAAAACAGACTGTAGGATACAAGGAAAATGGATGGAAGGAAATAACAGTTTCCTGCGTACAGTATTAGCTATATAGTAGTTTCATTTTTATATATAATGTATATGTATTTTATAACTCTGAGAATTGTCAAAAAGAAATACATTAAATCATACATCAATCGACACATGCTGCACGCAGGCAATGAGAATGGAGATAGATGTGAAAGATGCTAGATAGATTGTATACAACAGGCAAAAATAGCAACCACTTGATAACAGTATTAGAACATTAGAACATTAGAACATTCCAGACGAGAACAGGCCATTCAGCCCAACAAAGCTCGCCAGTCCTATCCACTTGTTTCCTCCAAGAAAACATCAAGTCGAGTTTTGAAAGTCCCTAACGTCTTACTGTCTACCACACTACTTGGTAGCTTATTCCAAGTGTCTATCGTTCTTTGTGTAAAGAAAAACTTCCTAATGTTTGTGCGAAATTTACCCTTAACAAGTTTCCAACTGTGTCCCCGTGTTCTTGATGAACTCATTTTAAAATACAAGTCTCGATCCACTGTACTAATTCCCTTCATAATTTTAAACACTTCAATCATGTCACCTCTTAATCTTCTTTTGCTTCTTTTGATTATTAGCTATAATCAATGAAAGCATGAATTAATCAACAGAAATAACTGCGATCGACATTTTAAACTTAAGGATTTACAATGCATACCAATTTATAAATTATGTCCATTTGAGGTTAAAAAGAAAAGAAAACACAACACTTCCTCCCCAGCGGGGAATCGAACTGGGAGTCAGCAAATCTTACCGCTATGCCGCAGTATCCCTCTTGAACCTTTTGTGAAAGTGTTTATTTGGACTTCAGACTTCACACATTCTATAGTTTATGCCTACATTTTGTAACATTTACTACTAAAATATGAAAAAGTTTTTGTTTTAACGATTTGTTTACAGAGATTACTGTACAGGGTGGGCCATTTATATGGATACACCTTAATAAAATGGGAATGGTTGGTGATATTAACTTCCTGTTTGTGGCACATTAGTATATGTGAGGGGGAAAACTTTTCAAGACGGGTGGTGACCATGGTGGCCATTTTGAAGTCGGCCATTTTGGATCCAACTTTTGTTTTTTCAATAGTAAGAGGGTCGTGTGACACGTCAGACTTATTGGGAATTTCACAAGAAAAACAATGGTGTGCTTGGTTTTAACGTAACTTTATTCTTTCATGAGTTATTTACAAGTTTCTGACCACTTAAAAAAATAAAATGTGTTCAATGTGCTGCCCATTGTGTTGGATTGTCAATGCAACCCTCTTCTCCCACTCTTCACACACTGATAGCAACACCGCAGGAGAAATGCTAGCACAGGCTTCCAGTATCCGTAGTTTCAGGTGCTGCACATCTCGTATCTTCACAGCATAGACAATTGCCTTCAGATGACCCCAAAGATAAGTCTAAGGGGGTCAGATCGGGAGACCTTGGGGGCCATTCAACTGGCCCACGACGACCAATCCACTTTCCAGGAAACTGTTCATCTAGGAATGTTCGGACCTGACACCCATAATGTGGTGGTGCACCATCTTGCTGGAAAAATTTAGGGAACATGCCAGCTTCAGTGCATAAAGAGGGAAACACATCATCATGTAGCAATTTCGCATATCCAGTGGCCTTGAGGTTTCCATTGAAGAATGGCCCCACTATCTTTGTACCCCATATACCACACCATACCATCAATTTTTTTGTTCCAACAGTCTTGGAGGGATCTATCCAATGTGGGTTAGTGTCAGACCAATAGCGGTGGTTTTGTTTGTTAACTTCACCATTCACAAAAGTTTGCCTCATCACTGAACAAAATCTTCTGCGTAAACTGAGGGTCCTGTTCCAATTTTTGTTTTGCCCATTCTGCAAATTCAGTGCGCCGATCTGGGTCATCCTCGTTGAGATGCTGCAGTAGCTGGAGTTTGTAAGGGTGCCATTTGTGAGTAGCTAATATCCGCCGAAGGGATGTTCGACTAATGCCACTCTCCAGTGACATGCGGCGAGTGCTACGCTGTGGGCTCTTGCTGAATGAAGCTAGGACAGCCACTGATGTTTCTTCATTAGTGACAGTTTTCATGCGTCCACATTTTGGCAAATCCAACACTGAACCAGTTTCACGAAACTTAGCAAGCTTGCTAACTGTAGCATGGAAGATGGGTGGTCTCGTAGGGTGTCTTGCATTGAAATCTGCTGCAATGACCCGGTTACTGCGTTCACCAGACATCAACACAATTTCTATCCTCTCCTCACGTGTTAACCTCTGCGACATGTCAATGGCTGTAAACAAAGAGAAACTTGTAAATAACTCATGAAAGAATAAAGTTACGTTAAAACCAAGCACACCATTGTTTTTCTTGTGAAATTCCCAATAGGTTTGTGTCACATGACCCTCTTCCTATTGAAAAAACAAAAGTTGGATCCAAAATGGCCGACTTCAAAATGGCCACCATGGTCACCACCCGTCTTGAAAAGTTTTCCCCCTCACATATACTAATGTGCCACAAACAGGAAGTTAATATCACCAACCATTCCCATTTTATTAAGATGTATCCATATAAATGGCCCACCCTACATTGAAATGCGTGTATTCCAAATAACAATCTATTATTTCCACTCTAAAAATCCACTTCACTCCCAGATAATCAATCAAGGCATGAGCTGGGAGAAGTTTGTGCACGTTCTAAATTGGTGGGGGGGATGGAATAGCTGGCTGCTTTCAGCTTGTCTTTATTGGTACATTTAGAGGACAAAGGACGCTGGTGGAGAGGCGAGAACGGTTAAGGTGGGCCGGATCTACGAGTTTTTTCATAGACTCTGGTAATTCTAGTGTTAAATTAAACACTATACTTCCGATTGAGTAATTTTTCTCAAATTTCATATCTGTTTGCTTTTTATCATTATAAATATCTATATAAAATTGAATTATCTGTAATAACTATAGTTTACTTAAAAATTTGCAAAAGTATTCAGTTAAAGTACCACTTCCGGCTGCGGGACTTTTCTCAAATTTCACATCTACTTATTTTTCGTCATTTCTGACTTCTAAACAACTTGAATCATATATCTTTAATAGCCATAGTTTACTTGGCTATAAAAATGTGTTTAGGCAAAGTACCACTTCCAGTTGCTGGAAGTGGCCCAAAAGTTGATAGGATTCCTTATTTTTGAAAAAAAGCAGGTATACAAAATGTCATTGACAGAGATCAAAGCTTTTATGAGTTATCATGTTTACACGCAGACAGAAACAGACATAATTTCAAAAATTGTATTTTTGGACTCGGGAAATATTCAGTAAAAAAATTAACCACGGTGGACATATTACAAATGATAATAAATATAAGTATTAGCACACAAGGCACAAATTAACTTTTACAACCAAGAAAATAACTTTACTTACAATCAAGCCAAACTTAAACAAGAATTCAACCCCAACTGAGTGAAAGAGGACAGCCAGTAGCCATACAACATATACAGTACTTCAGAACAAGCCATCTGCCTGAAGCTAAGCATGTTTGGGCCTGGCCAGTACTTGGATGATAAACCATCTAGAAAAAAGCTTGGGTTACTGCTGGAGGAGGTGTTGTTGAGACCAATAGAGGGCACTTTCCCTGTGATCTGAAAGTGGATCCCAATGCCCCAAAATGCAGTGACAGGGATACTGTTCTGTAAACAAGGCATCAGCCTACAGATTAGACGTAGGTCCTGACTCTGTGGTCGTAAAAGATCCCTGGGCATCCTTCATAAAAAGTAAGGTTTATCCCAAAGTCCAGGCTAAACTGCTCACCATGGCGTATTTATTCTGGCCTCCTAATCATCTCCCGTCTCTGATTGGCTCTCTCTCTCACCCATTCACCACCTAACAGCTAATACGTGGTAAGCGTACTGGTGCAAAAATGGCTGCCGCCACCAGGTCATCCAGATGGATGCTGCACATTAGAGGTGGCTGAAGTGGTTCTCCACTCACTAAAGCAGTTTGATTAGTGAGAAAAGCATCATATAAACACAAGGAATTTATAACAAGAGCAAATCTTTGAAAACAAAAAGAAGAAGGGTGAATATCCTGTCCATGATATAAATACTTATTCTAAACTTGTTAGTTAGATCTTACCATATTTTTAAAAATGTTTTAAATAGATCCTCTTAGTAAGAATTTTTTTTCCTTTCCAACAGTATAAAACATCAATTACCTGGAAACCTATACTAGGTAGGGTAAGATTCTTCCAGCTGAGCAAGATAAGTGTATGTACTAGTCATATAATGTAATCATTGATATTTACTACGCAGTGAGGCATTTGTACTCCAACATTAATTATTTCCAGAGACATAAATTTTGTCTATTTTTTTAGCGCATCGCGCACAAAAGCAAGGGAACGATGGGAGCACCAGAACTCTGCTCACATCATGTCGCTTCGTACCGCAAGCTGCAAGTAGTAAGTCTGTGATAAGTGGAATACCGCTACGCTTTCCACTCACGGGACGGAAGGACAATCCTGACCGCTTTTATATAGTAAGAAAGAAGAAGATGATATCGCACAGTTTGGAGTAGAAAATCATCTTTTACCTGGAAAAGCGAAACTACAAATCCCATCGTGCACTGCAAAATAGACGGGGCGTGTGTGAAACTCCGCGCCTGCGTAGCACTCACGGGACGGAAGGACAATCCCGACCGCTTTTATATAGAAGGATTAAAGTCTCCTACCATTATAATTTGATGAGTGTTCATATTAGAAATAGATGTAAATATATTTTGAATCAAATCTCTATCATCCACAATAGGTGTGTAGGTACTTTTACTTACTTAAGATTTGCATAAATTACCCAAATATTGTACTTCAGAATCAGATACTACGTCTGATACTACAAATATTTCATGTATTACGATTCCCACACCACTAGTTTTCTTTGTATGACTGGAGTGAGAAATTTAGCCAATCCAATCTCTTTGCAACCAAGATTGGTCATTACTTTTTAGGTAAGCCTCCTGTAAAAAAAAATACCTTGGCATTTAAACCTGTCAGGTGAGAAAATACTTTTTGCACTTTAGATCATAAGATCTTTAATATTACAGCTCACAAAGTTTGCTATTTGTTGGGGTTAAGAAAAAAAAGAAAAAAAGTAATGTGCTCTTTCTACCACCTCCCCTAATTTGCCGCCCCAGATAAGGCCTGACCACACTTTACAAAGTTCCAGTCCTCTGACATGCCTTGAGGCAGAGCACATCTAACCCAAAACAAACCCCCAGCAGTAGTGTAGAAAGGATTAAAATTGAGATATCCTATAATACAGTAATACAATAACAGTAATAAAACCTAAAATACAACATTCATCAGTCTCTGTAGGAAATAAAATACTTAGTTATCAAAATGTATATACATTTATTAGAATAAATTCCAATATAGTAAAAGGAAAAAAATGGCCAAAAAGAAAATATATAGTTATGGTAAATGTTACATTAAAAATAGACCAAGTTACAAGAAGAATCTTCTTAGCATTATCAGATGTTCATATTTTGGATAATATCAGTATCAGCCTTTTTAGCCCTTTTTTCTGCTTCTTCAGGAGAACTAAAAATGTAGAATCAGTAATCACTTCAATTCAAATTAGCTAAAAACAAAAGACTATCAGGCAGCACAGTGGTGTAGTGATAGCGCTGCTGCCTCGCAGTAAGGAAACCTGGGTTCGCAAAAGGCTCTATACAATTTCAGCTTTACATAAGCACTGTTTTGTACTGTAAAATGCAACTCATTTGGCAGCTGCTTAAGGGGAGAAATCTGGGAAAAAATAAATGCAGTTATTTTCACATATAATCTCTTTCTGTCCGAGAATTGACTTCAAGTTCTTTTTAACACATATAGTCTATTGAATCGGACAATCCGGCTTCTCGGTTTTAAGGCATTTGAGCCACATATCCAATAAACTGCTGAGATCCAAATGTCAACTTCATACCATTCTCTCCCTCTTTTCAAACAAAAACCAAAGGAGAAATTTCAAATTTGGTATCCAATCTTTGAGGATGGATACATTGACTACAAAAAAATTAAATAAATAAACAACATGTATGGCCCCACAATTACATTATTACATAAATTCTATTTACTTCCCTAAAATCCATAAACGTCTAGAATCATGGACCTTGTGTTTTTAAAATATCTTCTAGCAGACCAATAGTTTCAGATGGCTCTTCAGAATCCTATAGGATTTCTGAATACATAGATTGGACTGATGAACCAATCTCACAAAAACACAACAGCTTTTTTAAGGACACGTGTCATTTTCTGGACATTATCAAAACACCTAAAACCTCTTCTTTCTTCTTGTTCACATTGAATGTGGAATCTTTCCATACTAATATTAACATTCAATTAGGCTTACATGGTCAAAACATATTTAAGAGATTTCTGGTCATTTATTGTAGCCTTAAGTTTGATGGTTGGATGATGGATATCAACTTGTACTTTTGTTACAAATACCATATATTTCATCTAAATATATGAGAAAAATAAATGGGATTTTTGAAAAGCCCCTCCTCCCATTCTACCATGTAAATATTTGCATATGATGGACCAAATTGTTTACCCATATCTGTACCATGAATTTGTAGAAAAATGCTACTACGGAATTTGAAATCATTGTGAGATAAACCGAGTTTGAGTAGTTCCAAAATTGCTTAATCAGGCCTTTCTTGATCCGGAAATTTCTCAAATAGACAAGTGTAAACCTAACTGAATGTTGAATTATCTTGTATGGTGTTGTGAAAATTAATGTGATCTAAGGTATGCAAAAATCTATTTTCATTAAGTTTAATATGGGTTGACTAATTTTAGATGATGGAGGGATCTAAGTTGATGGGTCCTTAAATAGTCGGGATTAAGTATATTTATAAAAATCTAAACGTTTGATTTTCCTATGGTAATTGTGAATGTCCCATCTAAGTTCCTCCATGTTCATATTGGATGGGGTGGGAATGAATGGGAGGCCCTTCTGTAAAAGACAAAATATAAGAAGTCTGAAAGAGTGGGATAGATGGTAAAGATTTACCTCAGAGACAAAACAGAGTTTCCACAACCCATCAAAGGTTTAACTGCTCCAGCCAATAGCCTAACATTCTGAAAGCAGATTCAGATGACCAATGAACACTACCACTGGGAGTTAATTCTATAAGGTCTGAAAAGAAAGAATGAAATTAATTTGGTAGCATGGAAAGATTATTGCAGTAACAAAGTCCTTTATTTGTGTATATTATGAAACAGAAAATGGAACTTTATATTTTAATAGAATTTTTTTTCCCCATGAAGTTCCCCCTCCAAAATTCCTGAGGCCAACTGAAGAATAAAACATTTTGAATTTTGTTACATTAATAATCTTAGTCCTTTGGAAACTGTTAATTTCAATAGCAGAGTTGAAAAAAATGAGGAATTCTGGCCAAAGTAGTGTCACCTATGGTAATATTTGGCTAATGGGGGTTTAATGACCATTCTATTTTTATTTTAATTTATTTTTTTGAATCAGTTCTTTTGTAAATGATATGCCATTCAACAATTTCTATAGTAGTTGCATTTGGTTGTGTGGACAGAGAATCTCGCACTGAGTTTTTTGAAGATTGGTCCATCATTATCTCTTCCCCATAGGTAATGAAATTTGATAAATGATTAAATTTTTAAAGAAAATCTGTACTATTACTTGCAGTAGAAGAGCCCATTAGGGAAGAGGGAGAATTTGTTTAATTTATTGTAGTATTAGAGGAACCCAAGTTGTTTGAGACCCCAGGCCTTATGGCCCACACCCGAAAAATGATCCTGTGTAGAAAAATGTAAATTGGATGTGTGAGGTGATGGTGAGAATTAACTGAAGATAAAGAAGAAACATTCTGAAATGGGGTTATCGGAGATGAAGTCACAATAGGACTTTTGGCATTAGAAATTGTAGAAATAGAAGAAAATCAATTTAAATTTTTTTAGGGATAAGATTAGAAGAAATCAAAGAATTATTTGATATAGTGCAGGAATTAATTTTTAAATGGTATGGAATAAGTAATTTGATCTTTAGAAGAATTAAAAAGAAGTTGGAGAGAAGAAACATTTGAAGAAGGTATACGAGATTCAGGTGATGAATCTAGAAGTAATCTGAGAAAAAAGTATTAGACGGAAAAGTCAAAAAAGTCATTTACAATCCGGATTTTTAGTTATGGGTTGAGAAGAATTAAGAGTGTCAATTTGTTGTAAGAAAGTAGAATCCAAAGTGGATTAGGAGAAGGAGGTAAATATTGTGAAGACATTTTAGAAGAAAGTACATTTGTATTTTGTTGGGAAAAGATTAAAGCAAAAGATGTTTAGAAGAGATATCTGAAGACGACGACAAAGATGAACTAGGAGATTTGAGTGAAGTACTGGATATTGAAAAGTAAAAGAAGGGAATGAATGTTCAGACTGAAAAATGTTAACATGGGTTTTATTTATTGTTGACTCTAAAATATCTGGTAAATGTTTTAAAATTGGAAAAGAACAATGCCAAGAAGCAGCAATTGGAGTAACTTTATTTTGGGAAGATTTAGAAATATTAGAAAATGGAGAAAGAATTTTGTTCTGAAGAAAGCAATTAGTTATTTTGAGTATATCCTGCATGGAATTTAAAATTTCTCTTTTTTGACATTTTAACCTGTTGCCATTCAAATGTTTTTGGTGTAGTTGTTGAGTTAGTGGTTTGCAGTCCAGAACTTTTGCAGTATTGTCCTTTAAATTTAATTATAAAATTAAGGCATAATTGTCAAACAAGATTTGTAAATTACTGTGATGACAATTTTGAGTGTTGGTTTTAAATTTTATGAGAAACTGTTTCATTTGGAGAAGTTGGTTTAATAAAGTTAATTCATTTCAAAGAATGTTTAAACATATTGGAAGAAATCTGATTTAATTTGAGAGCTTTATAAATTATTTCCAAATGATGCATAGCTTGTAATAATTTGAAATTCTTTGTCCCATCTAGTATTATTATGCAAAGGCTGCTGTTGTTGAGTAGAAAGGCCTTGTGAGTAAAGTCAAATCCCATTCTTATCAAGTGAATGTAAAACAGAAAAATGAGTTGGAAGTTGGAACCTTAAAACATATTAAGTAGGCAAAGTTTTTTGTATAAAGAATTTTAACTAACAAATGAAATACTGTTAACAGAAATATTAAACTAAAAAAAAGAAAATTCGTTAAATCTATTTAATGAATCTAGAAAAAAGTAAACAATTCTTTTGCTGAACAAAAAATGGTTTCTTTCATGTTTAAACTAATAATCCATTAATCGGCCAAGGGAAACAGTTGTGTACCAAAGCATATTTTTGTTTAATTTTCAATCAGTTTAAAGTGCTAAAGTTTTTTTAAGTGCTATAATGCTAATAAAAAATTTCCAAAAACTTAAAAGGTTAGTGATAATTCATCAAAAAAAGGAAAACAAAAAAAGACCCCAATAAAAGTTCCCAAAAATAAAACTAATAAAACTATTCACAAAAAACAGAAATTGTGCATATAAAAATATGCCTGATGTAAAGTAAGTAAGTAGTAAATTCATTTTAGAAAATTAGAAGTATTTTAATAAGTATTAATTTTTGGTTGACAGAAAAAATGTTTTTACCCAACCCATATTGGCCAAAACACTCTGTCCTAACATTTCACTTGTCCACCCACTTCAAGGAAACACAGTTGTGTGGAGAACCTCTCATTTATAGACCCAAAGGTTTGTAATTAGGGCGCAGGTGTAAAAAGTAGGTCACCAGATGTAGAAAATTAAGTCAGCGATCTTTAACTAATTTATACTAGGACAATCAAATGAAGTCCCAAGCTCTCAATCATGTATTTATTATTCACTTTTGAATAAAAGGTATCATATTTATAAAAAAAGGCAGTTCAAAAATAATTTGTTAGTCTAAGTCAATTAAAAAATAGAATCTCCATTTCAAGTGTTTTTCTAAACAAAAAAAAAATTTTTGTTACTGAAAAAAGTTAAATACTTAATCTAGTAATTTATAAACCGTATAAAAAATTTTCATAGTATTTTTATTGTTTCTCTATTAAAATAACATTAATTATTTAAAAATAAAATCCTCCATTAAAAACAGTTTCATTAAGATAATTAAAACCAATTAAGGACTGGGCACTGGCTGGGTTAGTTAGGAAAAAATAATTCTAAATTAGTTAAACATTATCCATAATTTTAATAAATGTTAACCTTAAATAAATAAACTAAGAGTTAAGTATTCCTAAACAACAATCTATAAATTAGAAAATTATGTATCATTTGGGCCTCTGGGATAAAACGCATCTAGTGCCTAGTTCACTTTTTCTCCTGCCATTGGTTACCATTGTTTGTTTTCCTACTACTAACCAGATCGCAGACAACAGTGTATATGCATCTTCTCCTAGCCTCATAATGACGTAAAAAATGTTTTTCAGCAGCCAAGGGTCCTTATGCATAACGGCGTGCATAGAATTCACACTAAAAAATGGCATACGTACAAAAGCGAAAATGTGCGTATGCACAAAAAAAATCCAGATGCATAAATCTGTGCACGCACAAACTTTCCACATTCTTCCGCTCCATAAATCCCGGTCAGCGTGAAAAGTAATGCACGCACCTGCTGCCACTTCCCAACTCCTCCCAGAATTACACCTCTTTGAATATGCAAATCAATACAAATAGCTCTTTAAGCTCAGCGTTCTGTGAAAAGACAATGGCAAAAACACGGGGGAAAATGGAAGAATTTCAGTGAATACCAAGTGGAGGAAAGGAAAAATGTACTATTTGTTGGTTTGAACAGTGGTATAAACAACAAAAGGAAGTTGATTGAGTGACATAGAGTGTCGGAGAAACTCGAAAGTTCAAGTTCACAAAGTCGCACAGAGCCTAAAATAAAAGAGAAGTCATATTTCAAAGTTGCAGTGAAAAGGCGAGTCATACTCCCACCATCTGTCATATGGAAGCTTATTAGGGTACAGAGAAAAAAAAATAGTCACACAGTGGGGAAAAAAAGCTTGAAATGTCAACTTTAATCTCAAAATTTCCACTTTAATCACATAGTTTATTTTGTCATTAAACTAGAACATCAGAAACTTAATTTTAAAATCGTTTAATTTACTTGTTTCTCAAATCCCATCGTAACTAAAGTAGCACATTGAATGTTTAGTATTGTATGTGTTCTCTATGCTCTATGCGTGTGAATCACTATGTCACTACGTTCTCCGACAGGACACAGAATCCATTACATTCATAATATTACAGCTCTCTGTATAATTTAAATACTAAGATGTATATTTGATATTTTCATGATGATATAAATTAAAGCACGTTATTAAACATGGGAACACAGTGGTGCAGTGATAGTGATGTGCTGGCGCCCCATCCAGAAATTGTTGCTGCCTCCTGCAAGATGCTTACTGTGCCGTGTGTGACCTTCGATGAAATAATTTATTGTACCAGTACTGTCTGTTTCAAATGTGCTAACTCCCAATTCTTGTCCTTCCTTTTCTTTCTCCAAGTACCTAACCGCTACACAATCAGCTCTGTAATAGATGTTAATTCATCTGTAAGCTTAGAACGCCGATTCTTCAAAACTTTTAAGAAACATTGAAATATCTTCGTAATATATGTTTAATTATTCTATCCAGTGCTGTGCCAGTCCCAGCAAGAATACAGCACGAGGCAAGAACAATCCCTAAACGGGGCTCCAGCTTGTCAGTAGTGCTGCAACACCGTGTCCTCTCATGTTTAGTTATTAACAATATAGATTATTTAAATGATGTTAACATTTTATCTCTATAATGTAATAAACATATTTTGCTGCATTTCATCTAAAAAATTGTATTGTCATCATATGTAAAAACGCGCTTTATAAAGTGGTTCAGGTTGTGGAATTTTATAAGTGTATTGCACGTTTATAGTGAGACTAGCAGAATACCCGCGCTTCGCAGCGGAGAAGTAGTGTGTTAAAGAAGGTATGAAAAAGAAAAGGAAAAATTTAAAAAATAACGTAACATGATTGTTAATGTAATTGTTTTGTCACTGATATGAGTGTTGTTCCCATATCTATATCTATAT
>JANRMT010062791.1:227520875-227548235 GCA_026402145.1 Polypterus bichir lapradei
CCACCCGCCTTAACTGTCAATCCCCCACAAACACAGTCTCTCGGAATTTGCATAAGCACACCCCTTCACCTGCAATTTTAACTTAGTTACAAAGTGATCAAAACTCTCGTTTATATCCTGCGTCCTCTCATTAAACTTGTATCCCGCATTACCCGTGGGCACAAAAAGCACCAGCGGCAGCCTGTCTATTAAGTTAATTTAAAGTTTAGGTTTATACCTCGCTTTGTTTCCGAAGTAGCTGTACTGATGAATATGGTAGTATGTCACTCGCTCGCTTCTTAATGTTTCGCTGCCTTCTCAATTATATAATGCATGTTTTGTTCAGCGTATTTTGGAGCTCTTCCTGGTTTTCTACATAGTGCGTTGACAGTCAGTTCACGTGATTACGTGGGCGGCGTAATGATGTCACACGAAACTCTGCCCCCACAGCGGTCAAGCTCAACTCCATTACAGTAAATGGAGAAAAACAGCTTCCAGTTATGACCATTACGCGTAGAATTTCGAAATGAAACCTGCCCAACTTTTGTAAGGAAGCTGTAAGGAATAAGCCTGCCAAATTTCAGCCTTCTACCTACACGGGAAGTTGGAGAATTAGTGATGAGTCAGTCAGTCAGTCAGTCAGTCAGTGAGTGAGTGAGGGCTTTGCCTTTTATTAGTATAGATATATGTGTGTGTATATGTATATGTGTAGATATGTATGTATATGTATATATATGTTTAAATATGTGTGTGTATGTATATATAGATATGTATATGTATATATATGTATATATGTATATATGTGGATGTATGTGTATATATGTATATATATATATGTATGTATATATATGTGTGTGTATATGTATATATGTATGAATATGTATGTATATATATGTTTATATGTGTCTGTGTGCATATATATATATATATATATATATATATATATATATATATATATATATGACAGCAACACTCATCACTCACAACAGTGACAAAACAATTACATTGACAATCATGTTACGTTATTTTCAAAATGTTTCCTTTTCTTTTTCATTACTTCTTTAACACACTACTTCTCCGCTGCGAAGCACGGGTATTTTGCTAGTTTCAATATATAGCCTTGGTGTTCCTTTTTTAATTGAATAAAGCAAAAGCTTATTTTCCTGAAGTCCTTGGACTGAGTCTTGTCTTTCGGGTGCAAGACAGTAACTCTCGTGTCACATTATGGTCCCCAGATAGGGGACACAAAAGATAAGAACAGATTTTTTTTCCTGATTTATTTGAAGTTTTACAATTTTCCATACAGTATTTGCCTTCAATACAGACATAGCAAAAAACATAGTTTAAGTGAAAAGTAAATTTAAGCATATAGTAACTAAAAAAAATAATACACATACTGTACTTCTCCCTTCATTTAGTACAGTAAATTAGAACATTACAGTTTGCATAAAAATTGTTAAATTATCCCTCATTGTATAATATTTATAATTATACAATTTTGTTAAAGACCAATTAACTGTTTTCCATCTTTCTTCAGCTGACTGCAAAGGCATATTTTTCTATGTCCCTTTTAATTTGCTTAATTAAAACAGTCTTTATGTGATTCACTCTCTCTCTTTCAGTTTTTACTGATCCAATCTTTATTAGTTTCTCAAAATACCCATAAAGTGAATTTTACCAGACTAATCAAACCATGTTGCAGTAAAAGCGTTCCTTGGTAAATGCTCTAAATCTCTTGCCTTGAGCACCATTTTTTTACTGCCATCTGGCATTACCTAGAGATCCCACCTCTGCCACACCCCCTTGCAAATCAAAATGAATAAAATACATGTTCAGTTTCCCCACAGGTGTCCCGAGGACATGTTTCTGTTCTTGACAGGCCATGTCTGTGCAATCTGTCCCAAACTGAGAGTCATCACCACAAGTGTAACCAATTTAAGTCCTGTAAAAAGTGATCCAAACCATTCAGTTTAATTTTTTCCTATGGTTCTCTCTTGGATAAACAATCTGTGGGATCCAAATAATCATTAGTTTGTCTCATGACTTCATAGAGTTTTCTGTGGTCAGTGGAGGTGTCAATGAGGTTCTGCAAATTATATTTTCTCTTTATTAGTGCTGCATTTTCATACCACACCGGTTTAATTGGCTTTTGGCCCTTGTTTGACCAAACTACTAAATGTCTCATGTCAAACAAAAAACAAACTGCTGTAAAATATTGACGTTTATGTTGAAGCAGTCAATTCAGATATCTGTAAGCTTAACACTAGAATTACCAGAGCCTACGAAAAAACTCGTAGATCCGTCCCACCTTAAATCGCTTCTCACCTCTTCATCAGCGTCTTTTGTCCTGTAAATGTGTGGATAAGCACCAAACAGCAAGCAGCCTGCTATCACATCCCCCCACCCCGCACAGTTTTCTCAGCTCAAGTCTGTTTACCTGCATGTCAGTTGTTTAGAGTTGTATAGAGTGAAAAGTCAAGCAAAATGACACCTTTTATAAATACTATATCTTTATTTGGAACACTTGCATTTCATGTGTGTTTCGTGTCTACAACGATATATGTAAACACATCGTTAAAACAGAAACATTTCTCATGTTTTAGTAATAATTGACAAAATGTAGACATGAAGTGTATAATGTGTGAAGCCTGAAGTCCAAATATCAAAGAAACACTTTCACAAAAGATACAAATAGAACAAGTGTGGTTTTAATATAACTGCAGAAAAAAAAGCCGCGTTAGCGTGCAACATTGACACGCATTTACTATGACTGCCTCGGTGGCGCAACGGTATCAGCTGCTGACTGGGAATCAAAGGTCACAAGTTTGATCCTGCACGACTCCATTTTGAGAATTGAACTGCTGTTATTCTTACTATTTTAGAATAAAAAAACAAACAAAGCAAACCTTTACAAGTATCATAAATTTACAGCGGCTGTTGCAGACTGAAATCAAATGTATGTTTTTATTCTAAAATAGTAAGAATAATAGCAGCTCACTTCTCAAAGTGGACTCGAACCCATGAAGTTTTGATTACCAGTCAACAGTCGATAGCGTTGCACCACCGAAGTGGTCGTATCAAAGGGGTGTGAATGTCGAACCCTAGTTCTTTTTCTGCAGTTATATTCTTGAATAGAAGCGCTCTTGTTCTATTTGTACCTTTTGTGAAAGTGTGTATTTGATATTTGGACTTCAGGCTTCACATATTATACACTTCATGTCTACATTTTGTCAGTTATTACTAAAACATGAAAAACGTTTCTGTTTTAACGATGTGTTTACATAGATTGTTGCAGACACAGAACACACGTGAAATGCATGTGTTCCAAATAACGATATAGTATTTATGAAAGGTGTCATTTTGCTTGACTTCTCACTCTATACAACTCTAAGCAACTGACACGCAGGTAAACAGACTTGAGCTGAGAAAACTGTGCGGTGGTGGGGGGATGTGAGAGCAGGCTGCTTATCGACACATTTACAGGACAAAAGACGCTGACGGAGAGGTGCAAAGCAATTTAAGGTGGGACAGATCTACGAGTTTTTTCGTAGGCTTTGGTGATTCTAGTGTTAGACTGATCTGCGCTGATAAAAGGGAAGGTGTCCAATCTAATATTGTGCGCTGGAGAGTTCACTGGAAAGAGCACGCTTTTATTCAAATTAATTCTGAAACTGGAAATCTTTTGAAATTCTGTTAGTGCTATTAGGACTGTAGGCACAGTATTTTGTGGATCTGATATATATATATATATATATATATATATATATATACAGTGTATATATATATATATATATATATATATGTATATATATATACAGTGACATTTTCTGTTAAAGTCCTTTTCTGATAATCCCCTTTATCTTGTAAGCATTTCAAAAGTGAACTGCCAGTGGCTCTATGGCAATTTCAAAAAGCTGTGGTGACAAGGGGCCTCCTTGTCTAGTACCATGTTCTAGTTTGAAGTAGCCTGAAATAATGTTGTTAATACAAACTTTAAGCTTCTGGACTGGTATACAGTAGTTTGATCCATGCAAAAATGTTCGGGCCAAACCCACATTTTTCCAATGTGGTGAAAAGGTAGTTCCATTCAACCATATCAAATGCTTTTTCTGCATCCAATGATAATAATATCTCCAGGGTGTTAGACTTTATGGGTGAATATATTACATTAAACAGGCGATGAAGATTGGAAGCAAAGCGTCTCTCTTTAATAAATCAAGTTTGGTCTTGTGATATTATCAAACTAAGAACTTTCTCAATCCTACTGGCAAGGACTTTGGAGAGTATCTTATCGTTATTTAGAAGTGAGATTGGTCTGTATGATGCACATTTTAATAAGTCCTTATTTTGTTTAGGAAACAAGGTAATTAATACTTGGTAAAAAGTTTGAGGTAGAATTGTATTGTCTGTAGCTTCTGTAAATGTTGCTAATAAAAGGGGAGCTAGCTTAATTAAAAATAAAATTCGGCAGAGTAACCATCGGGGCCCGCTACTTTCCCTGTCTGAAGTGAGTTCATAACTCTAGTAATTCTGATAGTGCCAGAGGTTTGTACAATTCTTCTGCACTGAGAGTATCTAGTGAAATGTGTAATGCATCTAAAAATGTGTTAGGTTGTGTCTTGTCTTCTTTAATCTGAGTAGAATATAAGGCCTTATAGTAGTCTCTAAATGTGTGCATTATATTTTTGTGGTCAATGATTTTGTCCCCGTCTGTGTTGTTTGCATTGCAGTGCAAACTTCTTGCTTGTGGATTTGTTGAGCTAAGATCTTGTCAGCTTTCTCTCCATGTTCATAGTAATAATGTCATGATTTAAAAATGAGTTCTGTTTCTTTTGTTGTCCTGTGAAGTGCCTCATTTGGACACTTTTGATCTATTCTGGTAATTTCACTGATTAGCTCTGATACCTTCTTGGTTTCCAATTTATTTTTGTGGGACAGATATGAAATAATCTGCCCTCTTAAGAACGCCTTCAGAGTTTCCCAGAGGATTCCTGCAGAGATCTCTGAGGATGCATTTGTCTCTAAAAAAATGTTTGCTTGGATATAAACTCCATATAGTTGTCATCTACTAATAACAGTGGGTTAAGGTGCCATCTGCAAGATAAATATATGGGGTATAATGATTTAAACTCCATGATCAAAGGTGCTTGGTTGGAGATAACAATAGTGTTGTACTTACAAGATTTAATTGTGGGCAAGAAATTGTTATCTATGAAGAAATAATCAATTCTTGAGTAACAGTGATGCACAGTTGAGTAGAAGGAATATGCTTGAGTTTGAGTTAAGGAATTTCCAGGCATCTGATAAGTTATGGTCAGTTACAACCTGTGTAATTGTTTTTGCAGTGTTAGATGTCATCAACCCTGTGGCAGGAGACTTATCTAGGTCTGGATGTAAAACACAATTAATGTCACCACCCATTATAATTTTATGAGTGTTCACATTGGGAATGGATGCAGATATGTTTTGGATGAAGTCCCTATCATCCACATTGGGTGCGTAGATATTTATCAAAATTACTTTACAGTTAAATAAATTAAACATGACAATCACATATCGCCCTTCAGGATCAGATACTACATCTGATATTACAAATGAGATTGTTCTATGTACTGTATAAGAATTCCCACACCTCTAGTTTTCTTTGTAAAGCTGGAATGGAATATTTGGCCAATCCAGTTTCTGTGCAGCCATTCATGATCCTTGCTTACTAAATGGGTCTCCTGTAAAAATACTACTTCAGCATTTAAACCTGTTAGGTATGGAGAATACTTTGTTCCTCTTTAATTCCTAATTGAGACCTTTAACATTCCAGCTCACAAAGTTAACTGTTTGGTGATCTTTTGTTGATATTCTGTAGTCTTAATTTAAGATAGTACATTATTACATAAGAAAGCTTTGACCTTAATTTCCAATTTTTCCAGGAGTTATTGCTATGAAGCCTGTTGTTACATTGGCTCTTACAATTATAAGGATTAAATGGATAGATAAGAAATAGCTTGCTCTCTTTCTCTCCCCCCATTCCTTCAGCCCCCCCATTTTGCCTCCCCAAGTGAGGCTAAACCACATTTCACAAAGTCCCAGTCCTCTGACATATCTAGAGACAGAGCACGTTCAAAACACAAGTACTCCAACAGCAGTACGAGTATTAAAATAAAGGTATCTATTGACAGTACAGTCCAAATACTATCAACATAAAATGTAATCTTAAACAGTTTTGAGAGCTTTTCTGACTTAAAGTGCTTCTTACATTGGTTCCATATTCTGAGAGAATGAAGGGTAATTGAATTTTGGTGTAATGATGATAGTAGTTTTTATTAAACTGGGGCACAGAGCAGGAAATATAAAGAAGTACTGCAATATTTTATTTCTGTTGCAGACCAGGCTTGAGGATATTCATCAATTTGTGTTGATGTTCAGGGGCCACACATATAAACGGTGTATATGCACAAAATTGTTGCGTACTCCAGTTTCCACACTCACATCGAGATGTATAAAAACTAAACTTGGTATAAAACCACGCATGTTTTCATGCTAACTCAATCTCTTGCGTATGCAAGTTCTCCGCTTGGTTTTGCAAACTGGCGGCACCCAGCCTCAAAGCAGTGCTTTTGTTCCAGTGTGGTTTCCCTTTCCTTTTTAGATCCACATCCCTGACGTGGCTTTATCAAAAATACCCTGAAATTAACCACATATTGTTTATTAGTTTAAGGCATCTGATTGTAATTCACCTGTAACAATATAATGGTCCATGAAATGGCTAAACTATTCCAAATACCATAGGTGCTTTAGCGTTGTTACTCTCAAGTATTTTTCCCACTGTATCTGAGTATGGAATCACAGCTCTACAGCAGCTGATTGGAAAGAGAACTCTTGGTATATAGCATCAAGCACACGCTGCCTCAGCCATGCACATATTGTATTGAACTGCTGTCATACGACTAATGCTTCAGAGTCTTTCCTGTAGGGACATCGCGGTTCAAAAACAGTTTCATCCCAAGAACTATAAATGCACTCAATCAGTCCATCAAGTGCTCCTTGTAGAACTGTTTGTACTTATAAGTACAATTACCTCACTGTAAACTTGCGATAGTTATAATATTGCACAACCTGAGGCACTTTATAAGGTGCATATTTACATATGATGATGATATCATTTTTAAGATGAAATGCAGCAAAATATGTTTATTACATTATACAGATAAAATGTTAACATCATTTAAATCATCTATGTTGTTAATATTTAAGAAGAGACGAGCAGGTGCCCTGTTCAGGGATTGCTCGTGCCTCGCACTGTATTCTTGCTGGGACTAGCACGACACTGGATGGATAGATGGATAGAATAATTAAACATTTACTACGAAGATATTTCAATGTTCCTTAAAAGTTTTGAAGAATCAGTGTTCTAAGCTTACAGGTGACTTGACATCTATTACAGAGCTGATTGTGTGGCGATTGGGTACTTGGAGAAAGATAAGGAAGGACAGGAATTGAGGTTTAGTATGTTTAAAGAGACAGTACTGCTGCAATAAATTATATCATTGAATTTTGTGCATGGTGCAGCAAGCATCTTGCGGGAGGCAGTAACAATCTCTGGACAGGGCGCCAGCTCGTCACTATCATTGCGCTACCATGTTCCCATATTTAATAACATGCTCTAATTCCTATCAACATAAAAATGATATCAAGTATACATCTTAGTATTTAAATTGTTTAGAGAGCTGTAACATCACAAAAGGTCTGCAGGGAACTTAGAAAGACAGCCAGCGCACTCCGCCATCCCCTGGACGGATGTTTTATTGCAATTACTCAGACCCTTTAGCAGCATCCGACTCGCACGTGTGTGACAAGGTCCCCCAGCCCAAGCCCATTGGGTCAAGCATGCTGCACCGAGAGGTCGTGGGCACGAGAAAGGGCATCAGCATTGGCATGGAGAGAGCCCTCGTGATGAATTAATATAAAGTTGTAAGGTTGGAGGTCAATAAACCACCTAGTGACCCGTGGATTTGATTCTTTGTGAAGGGCCATCTACTGTAAGGGAGCATGATCTGTCACCAGAGTGAACTCTACCTGGTCTCCCAATCTAACAGTTTCCAGCTCAGGTACATGAACGGGGTGTTCAAAACCATCGACGCCTTGGTTGAGCATGGCCCCCAGGCCTCTGTCCGAAGCATCCGTCTGGAGAATAAAAGGGAGAAAAAAATTAGGAGTTTTTAATATTGGTGTTGAGCCTGTTTTAAGTTACAGAATATAGCGTCCATCATATCAGTCCATACCACATGATTAGGGGCCCTCTTCTTTGTCAGATTAGTCAAGGGCGCTGCTCTATCCGAAAACCGAGGTATGAACTGGCGGTATTACGCGGCCAATCCAATAAATGCTTGTACTTGCTGCTTAGTTCATGGACGGGCCATTTTAAAATGGCATCTATTTTTGAACACTGTGGTTTCCCTACCTACAACATAGCCCAAATACTTGGACTCTTTCAATCCAAAGAAACATTTCTTGGGATTGATACGAAGCCCGGCTTCTCCTAGTGCCCGCAATACCACTGTGACCTGCTGTACGTGTTCCTTCCATGTGCTGGAATAAATGACGTCATCCAGATAGGTAGCACTATGCGCATTATGGGGTCAAAGCAGTTTGTTCACCAGACGCTGGAAGGTCGCAAGAGCCACGTGTAACCCAAATGGAAGAAGATGATACTGCCAGTGTCCGCTAGGAGTGCTAAACGCTGTCTTGACCTTCGCGGAGTCCATTAAAGGAATCTGCCAGTACCCCTTTGTCATGTCAAGTGTGGTCAAAAATTTTGCTTGGCCAAGCCTTTCAAGGAGATCATCCACACGAGGTATGGGATAAGCATCAAATTAGGAGACCTGGTTAAGTCGACAGAAGTCACTGCAAAACCTCCAACTGCCATCAGGCTTATTAACCAAGACGATTGGGCTGGACCAGGGACTATAACTTTCTTCTATCACTCCTAGCTCCAGCATCTGCTTGATTTCCAGCTCCACTTCTGCTTTCTTTGCCTCAGGAAGTCTACAGGGGCGCTTTCAGACTATAACTTCTGGTTCAGTCACTATGTTGTGCAATCAGAAAGGTCCTTCCTGGTTTTTCACTGACCACCTCCGAGACGGACAGGATAGCTGATTCCAGCTCCCACCTTTGTCTATAAGTAAATTCATCGCCAAAATTAATGGTGTCTCTGTGAGCAAAGAATGAGCAAGCCTGAGTGGAGGAGGGATCTGAATCCCTCCGTTTCCATGGCTTCAGCAATTTCACATGATAAACCCGCTCGCTTGGTCTATGATTGGGTTGTTTCACCAAATAGTCGACCAATCCTTTTCTCTCCTTAATTTCATGAGGGCCTTGCCAGTGGGCGAGTAATTTACAATGGGAGGTGGGAACTAATACCATGACAATCCCCTGGACAGAATTCTCGGAACATTGCGGTCATAATAACGGGCCTGTGCTGCTTGTGCCTCTTCCATATGACTTTTTGAATAGGTCGAATTTTTCCAAATCTATTGTGTAATCTATACTAATAAAAGGCAAAGCCCTCACTGACTGACTGACTGACTCACTCACTGACTCACTCACTCATCACTAATTCTCCAACTTCCCGTGTAGGTAGAAGGCTGAAATTTGGCAGGCTTATTCCTTACAGCTTACTTACAAAAGGTAAGCAGGTTTCATTCCGAAATTCTACACGTAACGGTCATAACGGTCGACAAAGTCCGCCATGTTGAACTTTCTTATTTATGGCCCCATCTTCATTAAATTTGGTAGGTGGCTTCCCTGCGCTAACCGAAACCGATGTACGTACTTATTTCGATGGTATGACTCCACTGTCGGCCGCCATATTGAACTTTCTAACGTCACTAATTTTCCAACTTCCCGTGTAGGTAGAAGGCTGACCCCATCTTCACGAAATTTGGTAGGTGGCTTCCCTGCACTAACTGAAACCGATGTACGTACTTATTTCAGTAGTATGATGCCACTGTCGGCATCGGTATATTTTCCCTCAGTTTAAAAAGGTTTACTTTTCTTAATAAAAATTTTAAGGCAGTACTTCGCCGCTGCGAAGCGCAGGTATTTTGCTAGTTAATTGAATATACAGAGCATCAGGATTAAACTAAAATGAAGTTATGAGAAAGCCATGTTAAAGTAATGTGTTTTTAGCAGTTTTTTTTAAAGTGCTCCACTGTATTAGCCTGGCGTAATCCTATTGTCAGGCTATTCCAGATTTTAGGTGCATAACAGCAGAATGCCACCTTCACCACTTCTTTTAAGTTTAGCTCTTGGAATTCTAAGCAGACCCTCACTTGAAGATCTAAGGTTACGATTTGGAATTTAAGATGTAAGACATTCTGAAATATAAGATGGAGCGTGATTATTTAAGGCATTGTAAACCATAAGCAGTATTTTAAAGTCAATTCTGAATAACACAGATAGCCAGTGTAGTGACATAAAAACTGGAGAAATGTGCTCAGATTTTCTTTTCCTAGTTAGGATTCTAGCAGCTCCATTCTGCACTCATTGTAATCAATTGATGTCTTTCTTGGGTAGTCCTGAGAGGAGTGCGTTACAGTAATCTAGTTGACTGAAAACCAAAGCGTGACCTAATTTCTCAGCATCTTTCAATGATATAAGAGGTCTAACTTCTGCTATATTTCTTAAGTGAAAAAATGCTGTCCTAATGATCTGATTAATATGCGATTTAAAATTCAAGTCACAGTCAAGTTACCCCTAAATTCTTTACCTCCATCTTGACTTTTAATCTTAATGCATCAAGTTTATTTCTAATAACCTCTTTATATTCATTATTGGCAATCACTAAAATTTCAGTTTTCCCTTTATTTAGCTTGAGAAAATTACTACTCATCCATTCAGAAACACAAGTAAGACATTGTGTTAGTGAATCCACAGAGTCGGGGTCATCAGGTGCTAATGATAAATACAGCTGCGTGTCATCAGCATAGCTGTGGTAACTCATGTTGTAACCTGAGATAATCTGACCTAACTGAAGCATGTAGATTGAAAAGTGCAGCGGACCCAGGATAGAGCCTTGTGGAACATCATATAGAATATCATGTGTCTTTGAAGTATAATTACCACAACTAACAAAGAATTTTCTACCTGCCAGGTAGGATTCAAACCAATTTAAGACACTGCCAGAGAGGCCCACCCACTGACTAAGGTGATTTCTAAGAATATTCTGATCAATGGTATCAAATGCGGCACTCAGATGTAAGAGGATGAGAACAGATAAACGGCCTCTGTCTGCATTTACCCGCAAGTCATTTACTACTTTAATGAGTGTCAGTTTCTGTACTGTGATTTGTTCTGAAACCCGACTGAAACTTATCAAGAACAGCATGTTTATTGAGGTGGTCATTTAGCTGCATAATGACTGCCTTCTCTAGAATTTTACTTAAGAAATGCAGGTTAGAAATAGGTCTAAAATCTTCAAAAGCAGAGGAGTCAAGATTATTTTTCTTGAGTAGGAGTTTAACTACAGCAGTCTTAAGACAGTCTGGGAAGACCCCCGTATCTAACGACGAGTTTACGATGTCAAGAATACTAGGAGAAGGGGGGGGGGGGGGGGGAGATTGTCTGGGGGCAGGAGGACAGGAAGAAGGTAAAGAGAGTGGAACTGAGGGCAGGAACTTTGAATGTTGGCAGTATGACTGGTAAGGGAAGAGAGTTACCCGATATGATGGAGAGAAGGAAGATTGATATTGTGCGTGCAAGAGATTAAATGGAAGGGGAGTAAGGCCAGGTGGATCGGAGGTGGATTCAAATTGTTCTATTATGGTGTGGATGGGAGGCGAAATGGAGCAGGGGTTATTCTGAAGGAACAGTATGTCAAGAGTGTTCTGGAGTTGAAAAGAGTATCAGACAGAGTAATGATTATGAAGCTGGAAATTGGAGGTGTGATGATGAATGTCATTAGTGCATATGTCCTGCAAGTTGGGTGTACAGTGGATGAGAAAGAAGATTTTTGGAGTGAGTTGAATGAAGTGATGAACAGTGTACCCAAGGGACAGAAAGTGGTGATTGGAGCGGATTTCAATGGACATGCTGGTGAAGGGAACAGAGGAGACAAGGAGGTGATGGTTAGGTATGGTGTCAAGGAGAGGAATGAAGAAGGTCAGAGGATAGTGAATTTTGACAAAAGGATGGACATGGCTGTGGTGAATACATATTTTAAGTAGAGGGAGGAACATAGGGTGACATACAAGAGTGGAGGAAGATGCACACAGGTAGATTACATCCTATACAGTAGAGTCAATCTGAAGGAGATTGAAGACTGCAAAGTAGTAGCAGGAGAAAGTGTAGTTAAGCAGCATAGGATGGTGGTCTGTAGGATGATGTTGGAGATCAAGAAGAGGAAGAGAGTGAGGGCAGAGCCAGGGATCAAATGGTGGAAGTTGAAAAAGGAAGACTGCAAAGTTGAGTTTAGAGAGGTGAGACAGGCATTGGGTGGTAGTGAAGAATTATCAGACAGTTGGGAAACTACAGCAGATGTAGTAAGGGTGACAGCAAGAAGGGTGCTTGGCGTGACATCTGGACAGAGGAAGGAGGAAAAGGAAACCTGGTGGTGGAATGAGGAAATACAGGAGAATATACAGAGGAAGAGGATGGCAAAGAAGAAGTGGGATAGTCAGAGAGATGCAAAAAGTAGACAAGAGTACAAGGAGATAAGGCGCAAGGTGGAGAGAGAGATGGCAAAGGCTAAAGAAAAAGCGTATGATCAGTTGTATGAGAGGTTGGACACTAAGGAGGGAGAAAAGGACCTGTACTGATTGGCGAGAGAAAGGGACCGAGCTGGGAAAGATCTGCAGCATGTTAGGGTAATAAAGGATAAAGATGGAAACATAATCACAAGCGTGGAGATTGTGTTGAGCAGATGGAAAGAGTACTTTGAAAGGCTTATGAATGAAGAGAACAAGGGAGTGTATGCACTGCTAAGAATGATTCATGTCCTAAACGGAACTCCATAGTTCTCAGCTCGGTTTTGCAAACTGGCGGCACCTAGTGTCAAAGCAGTGCTTTTGTTCCAGTGTGGTTTCCCTTTCTTTTTTAGACCCACATCCATGACGCGGCTTTATCATTATACACTGAAATTAACCGCATATTGTTTATTAGTAAACGGTACAGAAGCTCTGAACCGCACGGTGAAAACAATTATGGGATAACCCTTATCTTGTATGTACATTAAAATATCTCGTACATACGAGATACTTTCACGTACATACAAGATGTTTTCACGTGCGTACAAGATACTTTCACGTAAGTACGAGATGTTTTCACGTACATACGAGATGTTTTCACGTATGTACGAGATACTTTTACGCACGTACGAGATAAAGTTAGATTAAAATATTACAAAAGTGTGTGCTTCGCGGCTACCTAATTACGACCTTACCAAGGCCGCGGCGCTTCAGTTTGACGTCACTTCCATCTCTTGTAGTGCGCCGATATAAAAAGCAACGGTTGGACTTTTATTCATTAGGAATGTGGGATGGTTTTGGTACGTGCTTTTTGTTTACAGTTATTAGTCTGGACGTTCGTGATTCAGTTTCAGTTATTTTGCATTTATTTTCCCGTCATGTAACAAGGCTGCATAGTTTAATGTCGAGCCTCTACTTAACCTGGCCGCATCTGACTCAAGGCAGGAACAAACTGTTTGCGGCACAAAAGAGACCACTCGCCTACAAATACATCCTCATGCATATACAGTGCATCCTTTAAAGACAAAGCCCACGTCTGTGAAATAGAAGGGGACGAGGCTCACCGGAGAAAAGCCGAGAAGGGTCTGGCTGAAGACCGTTCACTCTCAGCCACATGCACCCTCAGCCACTGACGTCAGATGCATGCTCAGCCACAACAGGAAGTGCAACCGAGCCTCAAGCAGCAACTTAGTTTTTGAGGCCAATGCGAACGGTAAGTTACGTTTTATTATTTCTTTTACCGAATTATATAGTTACATGTTTTATTTTATTTCATGCCATACACACATTATTGCAGTGTAAATGTTTTGGTCAAGTACGTTAAATAACTTCTTTCTTTGATGACTGGAGTGAGTTTGTTTTCAGTTACGGCGACTACTAGCCAGTTAGCTCACGTTATCTTACCGTTAAATAGACACATGTCTACGACCTTAAGATATCAGAAGCATATTTAAATTCGTGTGAATTAAAGTGATGTAAAAATGTTAATTAAGCTTATTAATAAAGTGTGTTGTTTCTTTGTGCTTTTACAGATGCACTATTGGCACAGCAGTGCACGAATTGTTGCACTTTCTATCATTGTCCACTATGCCCTGCCCTACAGTCTATGAGGTTGGCAAGAATCCAACAGCATTTAGATGGACATTTTAAAAATGCAATCATTTTTGAAGGTAATGTAAGGTGGATTATTACAATATAACTAGGGTGTCTGAATAATTAATGTGCAAAAATGTTTTGCATGAAGACAATACTTAGATGAAACAGTATGGAGTGTCATCTAAAAATATGCTCAAAATCTGCATCTGAGCCTTCCCACAGCCTACTTTTTCCAGCGCAAGAATCTTCCCACAACCTACCTGTTCCGGCACAAGAACCTTCCCACAACCTACCTGTTCCGGCACAAGAACCTTCCCATACCATACCGCTACCAGTACAAGAGCCCTCCCAAGCTAATGAGCTGGGTCTAGAAAACATTTCTAAAAAAAGAAATACAACAAAGTGCACTCATTGCTCATTAGATTTGCTCAAAAAGAATTTGGACACACACATCTTAAGAAAACATACAGACATATCCCAGGATGTAACACTCATGTCTCATCTTTCCAGCATTTGTGTTGATGTATCTAATGGAGTGTCAGTAGTTCAACCAACTGGCCATGGTTTTTCTGTTCCGGTCCATGTACAAAGGAAGACAACAGGCAACATTCATCATGTTAAATGTGAACTGGAGGAATGCTGCCAACTCCATCTTTTAGCTCAGAGAAGTGGATTGCCTTTTAGTCAGTGTGAACATCTCCGCTCACTTGATTATTGCAATGACACTACTTTTGAAGATATCTTAAATCCCATTGTTCTAGATGAAATGGTGGCCCTTAAATTTTTTGGGAATGAAAAGAAAGCAGTTTGCCTAAAACGGCAAAAAGCAGCACAGGCAGCTTGTGTCCCATTTTCTGTTTTGGTGGAATTTGGTGGCTCCAATAAGCAGATTACGCTATCCATACATGAGCCTACAATACATTATTATAGCCATCTCGGTAGAGTCATGGTCTGCTATAATTCGACTAATGGCACTTGGCACTGTCCCTGTGCAAAGGCTCGCACATCCTGTACTCACAAAAACATTGGTAAATGGCACTTGTTTCAAATTAATAGAGACTTGTTCAAGACTGGACCATCTAAATCAGCAGATGCACAAACAATGCAAGGGGGTATTTATGTGCCCAACATTGATTTGCAAAGAAGTGTGCAATATGTCTTTGATGAAAAAAAAATACCAGCTTTCCTCCCAGATGCAATAAGCAAACCCAAGTCATTACTCGAGTATCCTACACAGTTGTGTCCTGTGGAAACATGTACATTTTGTTCTGAACAAACTGTACTTGAAATGCCTCTGTTGGTCACAAAAAAGGCCAAAATTGCAACAATGGCAGGTGTAATGCTTGGTAAGTTTAATATTCACTTAAATGTGTGGCCTTGAATGTTTCTCCCAACACACAGACAATACTGGAAAAACACTTTTTGTTTTCCTTTTGTTTTTTAGATGTTTGGGTCTACACAAGAAGATGCCCAGTATGTCATGTGCTTTACAGGTACCAGGAATGGCAGGACAGACTGCACAATTTTGATAATCACTTGTTTCTAAGTCTTGAACTTTGTCTGTACCTTAGACAAGGGTTGCAAGTTTGTATGAATGTTCATAAGACTGAGCTTGATTGATTAATTTCATTTAGTTTGATTTTTATAATCTAAATTTTTCTTTTCACCCTGCTTCTTTTTCCTTCAGAATCATATTTCAACTTCTAGGGCCATCAACACTTTGGAAGGCCTCAGGGGAGTCCAATACCCAAACAGATACAGCCTTCTCCATGGTTACTTGCATTTTGAAGCATTAACAGATAATGACTATAGTTATTCATGTGTAAACTGTGGATACCATCCCCCAGTTGTTATCACGGACCTTCATAAAAAAAGTGTTTTCGGCTTAGCTGGTAAAAAACATTTAAATTATGTCTCTTCATTAATGCTACATTTTATACCAGGAAAAAATCTTCCCTTATTTCCCTTTACACAAGGTGGGTGAATTCAAAGGCGAAGTGGACATTGAACAGTTCTGGCGATCTGTTTGTCTTGAGATGGTTGCACGTGGATTCTTTCCAAGTAATTACCCACTTAAATTTGATAACTGGTTCCTAAAATGTTTTATATCATCTAATTTGTTATTTTAGGTTTAAAATGAAATTTAACTAACTCATGTTTCCCTTCAGGTCATGCGCACAACCCTTTATCAGTGGAACCCACCTATGAGAACTGGGCTCCATGGATTGGTAAACATACAAAGAAAGCCCAAATAGTACTCAATACTGAATATGAGAAAGTAACG
Organism: Polypterus bichir lapradei; assembly: GCA_026402145.1. NCBI lineage: Eukaryota > Metazoa > Chordata > Cladistia > Polypteriformes > Polypteridae > Polypterus > Polypterus bichir. Next base: position 227,537,472 of record JANRMT010062791.1, read on the forward strand.
ACTTCAAAGAGTGCTCCAGAAGAAGCACAGATCATTAATTTATCCTGAGATCGTCTTGTGGATGAGTTAATGAAGCAGAAAGTAGATGGATTTAAGTATTTGTTACTAAATTAGTTAAGATGAAGTGTAGGGGAACTATGGTCTTTGTTATGGCATGTTTAATGACATTTTATTATTACCTGTATTAGGTTGGAGTTGTCAGAAAACTCTGCAGGGCCTGCAATATTGATTCCAGGGGTTCACGCATGGACATGTTATCAAGGTTACAAGCAGAGATGATATATATAAATAGTAAAAAGGATAATAATATTTATTATTATTTATACTATTATTTTGTAATTAAATTATTGTTATAGGTGGTTGGTCAGTCATATTATGTCCACATGGTGTTGTGTATAGCCTGAAGTTTAATTTGAGAGCTGACAGTCCTAGGGACTATGCTGACCTCCTTTTCTCTTGGAGACACCTGCCCAACGTTTCTGTGTACGGCTTTGCACGAGGTCTTGCAACACATGGAAATTTACGCATGCCATCTTCAATCCCATTCCAACCACATGAAGGAAGACTTGCTGAATCAACGCAGGAAAACATTGACTCAGCAAGGCAGGGTAGACTGAAGATATATCTTCCTTGGTTGACTGAGAAGTCAGAAAATCCAAGTCCACAAAGCCACCCCGTCACTGGATCAGCTGATCACTATGTTCTTTACGACAGACTTCACGAGTCCAACACAAAAGACCCTCAGGATGTATTGAGACGAATTAACTTGGTTCCAGAGCTACAAGGATGGCTAAACAGTCAGGTTGTGGAGCAGTTCTTTGCAAACTTACGGAAAAGCAACTACTTTCTCAACAATATGGCAGCCTCAACACACATTTTCATGATGCGCAACATAGTCCATTACAAAAACACAACAACAAACAAGAAGATTTTGGAGCTCCAGTTACAGCGTGGTCACAGATCTCATGACATTGCAAACATCACCTTCTCTGACTTAGGACAAGCAATAGTAGGTTAGTAGACATCAACAGACCTCTATCATGTGTTATGTATCTTATAATTGTTCATGACTTATTTTAATTTCTAATTTCTCTAGCAACACAGGCAAGTCAAAAGGCATCAAGTCTGTCAAGATGTACTACCTTTGTACACGAACATGTAGAGGAGTCGCTGGAGTCGAGTGGTGAAGGTGTGTTTCCTTTTTACTTCAGCTAATAAAAAAATGGTCAACTTTTGTGTCACTGCTCTCGTGCTTTTGTATCAGCAGGCAAAACACCATGTGGACTTTGGTGTGAAGCAATAACAAATTGTCAAAATATTTCTGCATGTCGTGCAAGCTGGACCTTACAGTATCACCCGACTCAAAAAGAACTGATTAATTTTATTAAATGTAAATTATACAGCATTTCAGTAAATATATATTTTTTAATCTAATTTCTGATATTGGACTTTTATTAGCTGGACTATGTACTTGACACTGAGAGACCAGGAACAGAACTTATTGTTCAAACCAGAAAAGCATGTCTTACTCGTGCTGACTTTAGGAGCCTGGGCTTGAATGAGGATATGGAATCTACAGTGAGTTTTGATTTCTGCACACTTCCTGACAGATAATTCGTAATATATTGTAATCTGTAACAAAAGTTTCTAGTATATATTTTTACTCTGTTGAACATTTTTCTATGAGCTGTACATTTGTTTTACAGATTGGAAAGAGTTGTTTGGAGTTGATTGAAAGAATTGCTTGTGCAAAGGTACAGTTTACGTAGGTGTAATATTTTTTTTTATGTTTTAGTTGTATGACAACATAGTGCCTCCAAACATTTCACAGGGAAGAAGGGTTTTCATTGCTGATCTGTATATTGTCCCAACTTGGCTACCCCCAGCAACTGTGATCCAATGTTAAGTCTTCCTGTGAGTATACCCTAATTTATTCATGTGTTAATTGGTTTGATATCTTTATACTGTATATTTGACTTTTCTTGCCTATTTCCTTACTGCATTAGAATGATGTTTACACCATTGACTCAATCATGATTCCTCTGTGGAAGCCAGAGCACTTCCAGTTGTGTGTAAGTAGGGTTCACTTTACATTAATATTTCACCTAACTTCAACATGTTTTTCTACAGTTTTCTACAAATCATACTATTTGAGGATCCATTTTTAGATATTTTTTTGAGTATTTCAGATTAATTAGTATAGTTTACCTTTGTTCTTAAAGTTATTTCAGTGTTCATTCAGCATTGAATGAAAGTCTCCTTTAGGTTCTGAAGCCAATGCAGAGAGAGATACTCTTTCTAGATTCTAAATGTGTCCAGGCACCCGGTGGATTTGGTGCTCAAAGATACACAGCTCTGTTAAGGTTACAATAATGAAATAATTAATTTCGGTTCTGAGACGGTCATGTTCTTATGACCAATCTCACAGAAGTTCCAGAGTTTTGCATGCTTTTGCGTAATGCATGCATAAGGTCATGTTCTGTGGACCTTGTTGATTCTGAGATGAACATATTTTTTTGACTGGCCTCTAGTAAGCAAACGTTGGGTAAGCTGTTCAATTGTTTTGTTAATGCATGCATAAGGTCATGTTCTGCAGACCTTGTTCTGGGACGGTCTCGTTCTTATGACCAGCCTTCAGAAAGCTTTAAAATAGGATTTTCTGTTTTGTTTAGATTTGTATGTCTTTTTTTACAATTGACAGGGATCTTGCAAAAAGGATCAATCCAGGGCAGTGGAGTGAAAAGACTGGACTTGAGTTAGAAGTAATTATTACATATTTATATTTTATAAATACATTTTTAGTTATTATTTACAGCATGTAGTAAAATATATGTTTTAAACTAGGTAAACAAAAGGTTAGTGCATGGAAAAAAAAAAAAAAAAAATATATATATATATATATATATTTCTATTGACCTAATGCATTTTTTTATATATATATAATGCATTAGGTCAATAGAAATACATGAAAACAAAGTGGTGTGGTGCAAAGGTTAAAAAGTTGATACAAAACAATTGACATTCACAAATGGTTTCTTTTTTTTCCCTAAAAGAGGTTTCCCCAACAAACGTATGGAAATGACTGTGGAATCTTCATGCTGATGGTGAGATGTATGTTAGTTATTTTGTCCTTTTTGCTTTTTTCCTGCCTTCATACTAATTATTATTTTTTATTCTTTTTTTTTTTTACAGTTGGCCCTTTACGTAGCAGTTGATGCCCCCTTTGATTACACAATAGTTCGAATTTTATTTGTTTTAATTAAATTTTCAGAAATAACAAATGAATAATGAAAATCAACGATGCTATTACTGTACTTATTTTGTGTTCAGCTGGATATGTCTGCCCTTCGGAAGTGGTGGTGTTTGCTATTGATGGAGAACTTTGAACTGGACAAGTATTTAAATGTGACTGCTGTGAAGCAATCATTTTATCTTGCCATTTGTTCCTTATTCTTTCAACTTTGAAGTGTAATTTTTCCACAGTAGAAAATACATTCATGGCCTATAATGCATAGTTATATGGGAGATTTAAAATTTGTACTTCTTAAGCTGAGAGCAAAAAGCAAAAACCTCTTTTTTTAACTGTTCTAATCAAGGAGCAGTGCTTTAACTAATAGCCAGATCAGCTTTAAAATTTTATAAGTACACTTTAATTATACAGTTTCTTTAATTGCATGTGTCTTATAGTAGTTGCATTTGAATTTTATTCATTTAATTTATCATTTTTCAGCCATGGCAAGCTTTTTGCCCACTGGACAGAGGAGTCCAAGGCTTTCTTGAGTGGTGAACGACAGCCTGTATTCCGCCTATGCAAAAGAAAGCATGAAGAGACAGTGCAGATAAACATTTTTAATTTATAGAATACATTTCACTCGAACAGTAAACTTCAGAAAAGCTCTTCAGAAACTCTCCCAACTGATTAAACATTAGTGCTCTGCTATAAATCTCATAGAAAGTAAAAAGAGTATTAATAAGACATTGGTGGTATGGGTAACATAGCATGTCAACTTATCTGCCTAATTCATATCTTTTTGAAAGCCGGCAAAAATGCAGATATCCAACCCAGCAAAACTCAATACAGGGAGATAACCACTATGGTACTTGTATAGCACATTAGAAAATTGAAAACTCCTTTGTGATAAAAAGATCGTAATGGATGGTAGCATAAATAAAAGTTATGAGATGTAGCCACAAATTATATGAATCTAAATTGGACCCTAAAGTGTGTTTGCCCCATGTACAGAAAAATCATGTAGGTTTACTTAGCACAAAGAGAGGCCAATCAGAATGCCCCCTCAGTCTCATACAGACTCTTGCCCACAAAAACCACCTATTTGCTATATTCTGTGTTGTCTGAGGGAGTCATGACGTTTATATCAGAATGCAATAGACTTCTGGAACAACAGAAAATGTGGGATGTCTGCACGTAATCCAAGGTGGTCCAGTTATTTTTTTCCCAGAGAGGTAGTACTGTCCTGAAACCACCACATAGCCAGATAACTGTAACTAAGTGTTATGTTTTGCAGGCACAGGATGAATGTGAGGATGCGTTAATACCGCCAGAAGTACAAGTAAATTTTTTTTATCAGTTTTTTATATATCAATAATAATTGCATAAAACACATTTACATAAATACACCAAATTTTTATTCCTGTCTAAGGTATCTGTCCTTGCACACGCAAAAACTGCCAGTCAGTGGTGCAGTGACAGCCAACACCAATTCATTGGTCTGGTCCAGTTGCCCCAGATACTGACTATGAAAGAGGAAGATGCTGGGAAGGCTCCGCAGGAGTACGAAGCAATGAATGCAGAGGAAGATTCACTAGTTAATAGAGATGATGTTCTGGCTCTATTTTGTTTTGGGTTTAGCCATGTGCAAGACATGCACAGATTTTTAAAAGAAATGGTGGATTGCAGGAAGTTCACTATGTACTACTGCCTCCTTAACTAAATTAATGTTTTTTATTGGTTTGAGAAGGGTCTGGCTGCAGCCTGCAATACCTAGGAATTTAGACACGGAACGCCCTTCATATCACGGTACGCCCCCCAACACTAGTCACGGAACACCCTCTGATGTCAGTTTCGATACGTCATCATTGTTTTTGTCGGAGTCCGGAGGAATGGTGGACTTAGAATAAATCTTTCTGAAAGCTTTTCGAGGAAAGAAGAAGAGTTTGAGTTGGAAATTAAGATGGCAGTGAGTTTGTTGCAAGTTTTACTAGTATTAGGTAATATTATACTTTACTGCTAGGGTACGAATTATACCACAGTGTAATAAAGATGTTGAATCAACTTTCAGGTTCTGTGCAGTACTAAGTGCTCTAAGAAAGTATTAACAGTTAAACAACAAACAGGATGGTTTGTGTAGCTAATTGTTACAGGGATAATCGGAATACTCGATTCTGAGTAGTAAATCGACGGATTCAGCAGTCAATAATTTTTTATAACAATTGTTATAATATGCAATTGACCGTTGTTGAGTATAATTAACCATAGCGAAGTGTAACAGACTGTAATCAAATATAAGTGACCGTGATTAAGTACTTATAATTGCCAGAATATCATTCACCATTTGTCCTGTATATCACGTATATGCAAGTTAATCAGAAGCAAAACCTATCAGTAACTTGCATTTTAGATATCAAAATATATTTCAGAAAGACAATACAGAGAGATTGAGCCATTATAAGGTAATGTTCCACAGAAAGCTTATTGTTTGCATAATTTTCTAAGACAAACACAGTTAATAGTGGATATACTGGTTTTTCAATCATAGTAATGTTGGTAGTCTGAAGTTTGAATATACTTAGGTCACTTTAGATGATCTTTTTTCATAATTCTGTATATATATTTACAGTACACAACTAAACATTTTAATAAGTAGCTACAAACAAAGGGCAAGTGTGAATGCAATATTCAATTTCCTTCAGTTTAAGAAAGTTCAAATTAGATTGTAGACAATAATGAGGAAAAGAACAGCCAGGATAGAATCATGTTGTTGTTGTTGTTGTTATTATTATTATTATTATTTATTTTATAAAGTTCTTTCAATGATAGTACAGTTTGTTTGAACTCTTAAAATAATAAATGTTTCATGCCCACCTCTCCTGCATTCTTCAAAAATACTGCTTTTGAAGTTTTTTTTCAATTGAAATAAAGTGAAGTGATTGTTCTCGTGCATGTTTGTCAGTTTTAAGAACTTTATATCTATTTTATATTCACCAGACACATAAGTATATTGAATACCTCAGAGGAACCTACAGTTGTGTTTGGTGCTCAGGAGTTTGCTTGTCTGTTTTGCTATAAAAGAACAGATTATGCAGGCATCATCAGCCACTTACAGAGCCACAAAAGGACAGTAGCTGTTCATGGAGGGATGTGAAGTGCTCTAGAATATATCTTGTAACTTGTAAAATTTGATTAATTGACACTTTTAATACACTTTAATGCAGCTAGATATTCACCTTAACAACATGATTTTATTTGACAAAATAGTATACTGTGTACTTTTTAACCTTTTGAAAAGCTAGCTTTGAATAATTTTAGATTAATTAATTCATGACTATGTATTAACAATTTTCTCTTTTAAAATATTTAGTAGAATATGACAAAGATCATACTACAAATACTTTAATTTTTCAGAATGTAAGTGTGGAATTACATTGCCTACAATTGACAGGCAACATATAGTATATTTTCATAAATTTTTAAAAGCATCATTGACAGAATCTTTAATTAGTTTGTTCTGTTTAAAAGAATAATAGGACAGGATTTGCTTGTTTTAACTCTATTAAATTAAAGGATTATCTGAATTTCTTTTGTTAAGTTTTAAATGTTTAGCAAAATAATTCTGAATATTAACCTTTTTTTTTCTTTGTACTGTTTCAGGTTTTAAAATATACAAGTGTTCACTGAATTGCCAGGGATCAGGCCATTACCATTGCTGTTATTGTCAGAAAACAGTAGTTCATAAAGATCAGTTCCTCAGGCACTTGTCAAAGGTCCTAAAGTGCTCCCTCTGCCCTCCATGCCCATGGCACCGGTCACCGCCCAGCCTCTTGCCTCCATGCCCACAGCACCGGTCACCACCCAGTCTCTGCCCTCCGTGCCCACTGCACCAGTAACTGCCCAGCCTCTGCCATCTGAGTTCAAGTTCTTTGTTCTTGATCTTTGTTCAACTGTTCAGTTCCAGCTTTCAAAAGTTTTAATGTTCTTTTTTTTAATCTTTGTTCATATGTTCAGTTCACTCAGTTTGAACCTCAGGCCAAATCTCCCAAAATTAGCATTTTAGCAGGACTGTTCATTATTTACTCTGTTATTTCTGTCACCTAGTGATGGCTGCTGCCCATTTGGACTATTCTTCTTTACAAAATTTGATCCTAATAGTTTTCACTAGGCAGCACGGTGGTGCAGTGGTAGTGCTGCTGCCTCGCAGTTAGGAGTTCGCTTCCCGGGTCCTCCCTGCATGGAGTTTCGATGTTCTCTCTGTGTCTGTGTGGGTTTCCTCCCACAGTCCAAAGACATGCAGGTTAGGTGGATTGGAGATTCTAAATTGGCCCTAGTGTGTGCTTGGTGTGTGGGTGTGTGTCCTGCGGTGGGTTGGCACCCTGCCCAGGATTGGTTCCTGCCTTGTGCCCTGTGTTGGCTGGGATTGGCTCCAGCAGACCCCCGTGACACTGTGTTCGGATTCAGCGGGTTGGAAAATGGATGGATGGATAGTTTTCACTAAGCTATTTTGGAAGAGCTGTGTAAATAATTCATAACGGCACAGTGGTAAAACATCCTCAAGGTTCTAAAAAATTTGTAATGGTGTGCTATGGTCTCGTGTGTGAAGCCAAAGTCACTCCCTTCATAAATTACTTGTTCATTTAAAAGTTGCTAGAGATTATATTATCTGATGTTCACTATTTCTCTACCTGTTCTATTACTAATAATTCTGCTCTTGCAATCTGAAATGAATATCATTGTCATAAAAAGTGATGAAAGGCTCCAGCTAAATTTTGGTTAAGTAATTCTTTCTTCTGTGTGATAAAATTATTAATTGGCACATTTTCAGAATTAAATATTATTAATCCAGTTCTACAATGATATTCCATCTGCAAAGTTCATATCAACTTTGTTTTTAATATACATTAATATAATATAAATCAATTTTGACAAAACAAATTTTATCTGTAGGAAAATTGCCTCTAAAATAATGCCAGGTAGCTGGAAGGAACCACAGAACAAGGTAATGTAAATATAAATATGTGTTGCTAGTATAAGACAAAAAACACACACATATCTCCTTTACTAATCAACTCTTAAATTGGTAGAATCTACCCAAACAGACTGACAGCCTGGACTGTGGAGTGGAGGACACTTTGCCAGTAGTAGGATGTAAATGTTAATTTAAAATAATAACGTGCTTTTTTTTTTTAGTATGCTCTCTACATTGCCACTGGAAGAGCATTTGATTTCAGTCAGGTCAGTGGTTTAAGTGTAATATTTGTTTGAATATTGTGATTTTTTTTTATTCATAGAATTTATTGTAATTTTCCAATTTACATTTTTTAGGAAGACATGCCAAAAATTAGAAGATGGTGGTGTCATCTCTTACTTCGCAAAGCCAACATTAAAGGTGTGTAACTTTTCAAGCTTTTTTTAAGGGAAGAACAGTTATAAGAATTTGTCAGCTTACAGTATTTCTAAATTTTTTATCTTCCAGCCAAGACATCGGTCTTCACTTTCCACACGAGAAGAAGGACATTCTGTGCCCCACGGGCAGTGCTTCATAATTATCAGTTGAAAAGTTTTCTGACACTAATTTTATATATTAGAACTTCACAAAAAGACTTTGACCAACAGGTCACACAGCAGGTCTCCGGTGAGGCTGTCACTGACTTGTGTCTCTCGTCAGCCCTGTGGTGTGTCAGTGGCGTTATGGGGGCAGAAAATGGTGGTCTTAAAAATGAGTGTTTTGTGTGCTTGTGCTCTTACTGATTTATTAAATGGCAATTATTTCTGCTTCCAGCAATTCCAGACAAGATAGGAAAGAGCAAGGACTTTTCTCCCCCACCCTTCTTTTCCATTACTGAAGAATATGAAAATGTTGACTGAATTATTTATGCCAGTACAATTAATAGTATAACATTTACTTTACTGTTCCTAAAATTTAGGCAATGAATGGCTTCATAGAGTTGCTTTGGTGGAGTGTAACTTTTTGACCGTTTTCCTTGTTCTTCAAAGATCAATTTCATCTGTGGCATTAGGCGACATTAACTGGATGTGCAGGTCAGCATATTTATGGTTACATTTAGTTGTTAGCAAATTGTACCTCACAAAGGCACAGTCCTGTCAGGTATGTAGTGAAATGATTCTTAAGGACACACACAGCAAATGCCTTAAAGGTGATGACTTTCTTTTCCTTTTCAGTATCATTCAGAAATCAACCAGTCTAGAATGGAGTGATTGTTTGCTTCAGGTAAACACTTTCCATTATGTATAACTTTTTATATGTAGCATTTCTATTGTAATATGTTTGGGTGAATGTTTCAGCAGTTTTTAAAGCATGCTTACTAAACTGGGAACAATTAAATTACATATTATTTGAAATGATGAATTTGGCCTTCATAAGTGACAGTACTGTGGTAATTGGACTCTTTGTCTTTCAGGGACTCACTTCAGTACAATTCCTGTAGACGTTCAGATTGAACTGAAATGGGTCTTACAGCAATGTATTAGTAAATAAAAATGAATGCTTTTTTCACTACAGAGCACTTAGTCATTTTGAATTATCTGTGCACTTTCTGAATGGTTTCTAACTAGACATGACATTCCCTTGAAGATGAACTGCTACAGTTGTACACTGGAGTTTATTTTTTTTCTTTTTCAATCTACCTCATGCCTACAGGCAGTAGAGACAAAAAGCGAGAGAAATCAATGGAGCTAAGCATTCCTATGACATGCTGTGGTCATATTGGTGTGTTTATTTCATAAGCCAATTTGATTGTTCTTTGGGTAAAAGTGGAGTTAATATATTGATATTCCTAATAAAGTACTTGACAGTATTTTTTTTTTTTTTCTTTTTCATAAAAAAGTCTTCATTGATCCAAAACATCCTGACTGCTTGTGACTGGCTGGATGCCAACAAAGACCAACTTGTTGGGATAGTCCTCCGGCCAAGAATTCCGGAAGTGGACGAGGATGAAGTTACATACACAATTGAAAAATAAAAACAAAGGGGAGACGATGAAGAGACTGAAGAAGTCATGTCCACCTTCTTATTTACTTTTGAATGCCTGAAGGACATGAACTTTTTTCTTGATGAGATACAGGTTAAAAAAAAATATTCCCATCAGTTGCTGCTGTTCGACAAATTAGATTAGATTAGATTGTCAATAGATTTTTGTGTTTTATATTTTTTTTCAGCCTTCAGAATTTCAAAGGAACTACATGTGGCAAAAAGCCGACCGTGATGTCATTTTGTTCAGTGGATTTGATCAGTGATTCACTGTAAAGAAAAGTGGGGATGGACTGGCTTTCTGACCTGCTTCAATAGTTCATTGTCTACTGAAATGACCAATGTAATGGATGGAGGACACAGATGGATCCCATCCTAACTGGGATTGTGTGCTTTATTTCTTTAAAATAAATTCATATTTGAACCTGGATCTTATGTGTGTGTGTGTGGTTGTGTGAAGGGTTTGGGTGCTAAATGCCTCCCACAGGTTACATTCCCCTATGTGGTAATTATAACAGTGTGTTTTGATACATCACTTTAA
>JANRMT010062791.1:227553235-227619607 GCA_026402145.1 Polypterus bichir lapradei
CCTTAACTAAATTAATGTTTTTTATTGGTTTGTGTTTTGTTGTTGTTAGAGTTTTTTTGAGGGGGGAGGGGGGTTCTTATGTATAAATAAATATATAAACATTTGATTACTGATGTGTCCAATGTCCTTTTCCCTCCACCATTTATTAATCACAGTTTGGTACCTCATGACATGTAAAGTATAATACGTATTACAGTTCTGATATATAAGATTATTAACGACACAGAATTGTTCTATTTGTTTTATTTTCATTTTACTCTTTATTCACACGTAAATACTGTATACATTAAATTTAAATAATGTTAGCAAATTATGATGGTTACATAATTGTTTTTTCCTTGGGATAACAGCGGGAACACTAAACTAGCATGCTCTAAACATCAGCGCTCTCGCTACGCTACCACGGCCATGATGCTAGTAATTACAATAACAGGCAAGCATTTACCTTGGTTAACTTGATCTGTTAAAATGGTAAACATGTTAATAAACCAACACAGGCCAGCCAAACAACGTGAATATGCACATGTTAACATGATTAAGAATATTCCATATCGTTTATAAATGGTAAGACTATAACTAGTAAACGTACCAACTTAGCAATCAGGAAACGACTCCCCGGTTGCACTTCCTGTTGTAGCTGAGCGTGCATCTGACGTCAGTGGCTGAGCGTGCATGTGGCTGAGAGTGCATGGTCTACAGCCAGACCCTTTTGTAAAAGCCAGGTCCGGGAAGGTAGGGCGCTTCATTAGACAGGCTTTTGTCCACCAAATTCATACAGCTTACAGAAAGCAACATACAGGCAGTGTGTATTCGGTTTTACGCAGCGTCAGTACACCGTGCACAGCTGTGCTGGAGGCGGCTTTTAATCGTATTATCTCACAATGAAGCAGTCCATTAGCGTCGTGAACATCGTTGATCTTTGAGCCATTCTAAAAACGTGTGTTCATTTACTACGATTACGTCCTGCACCCAAGAGGTGTACTTGTTAGTTTGCCAAGTGGCTGTACGCAATTTCTGCCCAATTCAGGCAGTTAGGGTTTGGGGTGCCATTTGGTCTAGGTTGGCGTCTCGGTTGGCAGACTCAGAAAATTAGTAAATGCTTTAGAACACAAAGCTTGAGAGATTTACATGTTCACTCTTTGCGGAAAGTGTTACTTGTTACTTACACTGATCTAAACACTCGCGTTTTTATAAATACTGTGCATCTTGAGATACTGCATGGTCCTAAGCCGATATCTTAATTCCAAAAAGTTATATATATATATAGTATATATATATATATATATATACACATATGGCATTTGTTTAATATTATATATTATTAAGTAGCTTCAAAATAGTGATAGGATTTTCAACAGTAGGAGGAGCATGGATCATTGTTACTGTTATCTAAAGTTTCAGATAGTTTCTCCTTCATTATCCGAAAATATAATTATTGGATATGCAGTTTTTAATTTCTTTTCCTTTAAACTATTGATTAATGGCAATTTTTAAGTGTCAGCAATTATTCTTTCGATCTTCTTTAATTCCAACTTGCTGAAAACAATACCTTAAAGAAAGAGGGTCCATTTGTGGTGGAGTTAAAAAAAATACTTATTATTGGTCTGGACTTACACCTTCTCTGGGGATTATTCCTGCCTTGCACCTACTGCTTACCGGTATAGACTCCAGCTTCCCCATGACTTTTCTCTGGATAACTGTGTTTAGAAGATGTGTGGTTCAAGAAAAACTGGTGTGTTATAAAAATGATTGCATCTACTGCATTTTATTTTAAACATATCTGCAGGTTCATTATCTTGTACAAAAGCAAAAGTCTTATCAAAATTATCCAACTCTAATTTAAAATTGGGACAATGTATTTTTTCTTAAATTTCTTTACAACAATCCAAAATTACCATATTACATGTATTTGGATTCATATCACACATTTTGATAGCTGATTTCTGTTAAGTATAACATAATTATGTATATATTATTATGCATACAGTTTCTTGACATAGTAGTTTATTTCATTATAGGATTTGCTGTTTGACAATAAAAGAAAATGGCACACCTTGGAAGCTTAGTCTAACTATATTTCCATTTAACCTGCAACAAAAGGAAATTTTGGCAGTCCTTGGAGGTCATCATGGCATAATTTTAAGTCTTCGAACACTCCAAAAATATTTGCAGACTAATAATTTGTACAGAAGGAAGCATTATTCAGATTACATCGATGTAGCATGTTACATCCTAGAGGAAATTGAGTCTTCAGGACAGCTTCTTGGGTACAGGCTTATGCATTTAAAATGTATTCAGCAAGGGTTTGTAGTTAAATGTGAAACAGTTAGACTACTGTTAGAAATATTTGACCCAGTTGGTGTAAAGTATCGAACAATCAGACAACTCAGGCGGCGAAGGTACTATAGTTTAGGGCCTAATTTTATGTGGCACCTTGACTCTTATGATAAACTTAAGCCTTACGGCCTATGCTTTAATGGGTGTGTGGATGGCTTCTCTCGTTATGTTATCTGGCTTCAGGTAAACTCCACCAACAGTAAGCCAAGTGTCATTGCTGGATATTTTGTTGAAGCTGTAAAAACACAACTTGGATGTTCAAAAAGATTACGATCAGATTAAGGTACAGAAAACATTTATGTGAAGCAAATGCAAGTGTTTCTTAGAAGAAATGGTACTGATCAATTTGCAGACAATCCAAGTTTCCTGTATGGTTCAAGTAACCATAACCAAAGAATAAAAAGCTTTTGGGCTTTTGTAAGAAAGGAGAGTATCCAATTCTGGATGAATCTTTTCCAGAAACTGAAAGAAGAAGACCAATATACAGGTGATTTTCTAGAAAAGTCACTTCTTCAGTTTTGCTTCATGAAACTGCTACATTTCGTTTATTTAAACCACTTATGTGAATATTAAAAATTGTACTTTATATCATAGTCATTTTATATAACTTGAAGGGAGTCAGTGTGCAACTCATAAAAATGTACTCTTTTATATTGAGAAACACCAAGCTACTTGCAAATGTTTGTCATTTGTTTACAGAGCTTGTACTCCTCTATTAATATGTGTTCTTATTGTAAGGACCATTATTTCCATCCATAAACATAATTGCTTGGTTGAATGACAAACCTAAACTGCTCATAGATGTGAATGAAGCAATAGCCAGAAAATATCGACATGAAAATAATTTAAGATGACACGTTTAAGTAGTGACTACTGATCAGGTATAAGTTTAACAATTATTTTTATAATTTATTTTAGGAGGAACTGAGTTGTGTGTCTCACTTATGGAACATGCATCGCATTAGACCTCAGCGAAACAGCAATTTCCCCCCATGGTAAACCTTTTATCATGTATACTGTTCCACATGTCTATGGTGCTGAAGACAATTTCTGTCCTTGTAGTATACAGGATATTGAGGCTTGTGAACAGGAATGCCAGACAAGACAATACCCATGTGATCAGACAGTATTTGAACTGTGCTGCCCACTGATGAATGAACTTCAATTAGATCCTCCTAATAAACCAGAAGAACCCACATATCTTTATATTTCATTAAGAGAACAAATACGTAGTTCACTCTAAGTCTGAATTGTAAATCCAAGGCCTTAGATCTAGGAGAAGATAGCTGTGATCTCTACCTGATTAGTGGATACATGTGTAAAACCATTTTTAGTACAATTTATTAAAATCTTTATTGGACTTTTGCCATTGCATAAACAGTTTTACTTGCTTTATTTCAGATAGCAAGCAATTGTGATACAAGGTCTATTACCTTCTTATATCTTAACCAAGTATGCCTGCATTCAGCAAGAAGCACTGGTTTTAGTAGGCTTATTACAAATATTAAAACCTTTGTATGTGTATAGTGCATATGTAAATATCAATGTGAAAATAGCAAGATATTGTTTTAAATAAATATTGTAAATTCAATAAATAAAAATAAATAAGTAAATAATAAATAAAAATAACCTGTGCACTTCATGTATATCATTTCCTTTCACAAAAACCTGTTTTAGTGAAGAAAAAATGCAAACATTTCTGTTCTTTTCATTGATACTGGTGTTGTGGCAGATACACGCTGCTCAAAGAAGGCACTCGGAGACCTCAGGATGTGCAGGCAGAATCAAGTTTTGTGTGATGTATGCACAATCTCAGTTAAGATGAACTGAACAATTAGCAACTCAGTTCTCTTTCATTTATTACAGTCCTTATCAAAAGCTTACCTCACTCACTATCTGACTCCAATTTCCCGTTGCCTTAGGTCTTGCCTCCAAATAGTTCCATCAATATTGCCCAGCGTATAATGAGCATAGCACTGTATCTTATCTATCATGGCCACCTGACAGGCCCTCTCCCCACCTTGGACCCATCCAGTTTTTGCCACCAAGGTCTCTAGTTCTCAGTTCACATTCACCACCCGGAGAGAGAGAGAGATTTTTTTTGGGGGGGTGGGGGTTTTTGGGTTAGGGTTTTCCTGTCAATCTCTATATACCTGACCTTGACTCATGAAATATTGGTGGTTTCCAGCTTGCTAAGAAAAATAAAAAAAATATATACAGGCACAAGCCTTTTTTTGATTTAACCCTTACCATACTAATGTGCAATCTCTATATATAATCTTCATTTGGATCTTGATCTTTGTTTGTCTGCGAATGAATTAGAAGAAGAAGCACTAGATGGCAGTAGAGAGACAGCTAAAAAATAGGCATTGCATTAAGAATCTCCTCCAGGCTTATACTACTGAAGACTGTAGTACTTCAGTCACACCTCAAAACACAGACATTCAAACTAAACAAATTGTTGTGCTTTAAATTAACTAAAGAGATCTTCATTTAGATCTTGATCTTTGTCTGCGAATTCCACGCATGCGTAGACCACCTTCCAGTTTAGTACGTTGTTGTTACTCATGGATGTCAACAATGTGCCGGAATAACGAAAGGGGTGGTGGACAGTGTTACGCTGGTTAGCTCCTGAGGCCTGGTTAGAGAATGAGATTGCCGAAGATAAAAGGTGCGTGCCTACGTAACATATGAATGAAAGAAAGACAGTGGGTAAAATGAATGACAACGTAACAGCACGTTCCGTAAATTATTATTGTTACGTTGTAGCCGGCAAGTGCTGCACGTGTCACAGTTGTACCGTGGCTTGATCACATGTCAGTGAAGTAATCACTATTTATGCTTTAAAGAGCCTGAATACCTATGTGTCCCCCTTTTATAACCATTGCTCCATGTATATTGCCTTACTCTTTGGATTGCCACAAAGCAACCTGCGAGATTGGAGAAAGGTTGAGAAGACATCGTGAGAGGAAACGACAGCGTCGTGAAAACGAGACGGACTGTGAATGGACAGAAGCAGAAATGCTCCTACACCACCACATAATTACGATTCGGACAGTGATTCCGAGTAGGCCGTTCCTATCGAATCAATATCCAAGGGTTTTCTTTTGTAATTTTGTTTCCTTTATAAAAAATCATAATGCTGTGCGACGAAGGGCCCAGTTCACAACTGGCAGCCGCGTTTAAACAGGGAGCCCTTCACAGAAAACTTTAACACGTGCAACATAGTTGGCCGCACATGGCTAGTAAGATATAATGTTCATTTTCATATATGCACATGAGTCTCTTTGAATATATGCAAATCTTCAACTTTAAGAATATACATTTCTATACTGGGTGCCAAATAGTCACATTACTTGCTAAAGTCCTGAATATGTAATTAATATATTTACAGTGGAGGCCAGGGAGAAATCAATAAACAAATTACAGCTCTGGAAACAACTTTAACAATTTGCTAATAACATGGTTTTAATTTTTTTAAATTTAATAAGTGACAAAAATATTAACAATAATATTGTTAACAGACTTAAAACATTCTTTTGTAAAAACCCGTATGAAACATTGCACCTTAAATGGAGTATAACAACAATAGCTTAGTCCATTTGCAAAGTAGTAGAATACACATTGATTTTTCTATATAAACTTTAAACAGCTGAGTCTCTGTTAAATTCCAGCAAGAGAAGCCTTCATGATGCAACCATAAAACATTCTAACCTTTTCAATATATCAGTACATAACATTTTGACTAAAACTACAACATTAAAGTTTAATGAAAATATCTCAATAGTAAATGTAATGAATACATTTCTAACATAAGCTGAAATATAATAAAACTAAATGCACTTAAATTTTGTTGGCTAAATATTATTAAAGCTTTTAATAAGACCCTATACATAACTGGTCCCCATAGTTGTTCAAAAATGAACAAAACAATGTGCTTTGAAACCTACACACATGCACTGTATGTTACAGTGACTTGGTCAGATAAATGAATGAAAAACATATTTCAAATCTTGATTTTTTTGGACATCATACATATAAAGGTACAGTCATACTATAATCATTGCCATCTAGAACAGCATAAAAGTCACTTCTGAATTCAGTATAAAAATTATATGTGCAAGGAATTTTCAATGGCGGCTCACAAGTATGTGCCACAGGTCTTCTTTGAAGACCTCTCAGATTTGTGAACTCAATTTCAATTTTGTTCACACAAATCACATCTGCACATGTAACAAAGCCCATAAATTTCTGCAGTCTTTCATCATCCAGTGATCGAATAAACTGCCTTAAATAATCTATAGTTGTGTTTTGTGCAATATTTGTAATATCAGCAGTAATCATGTCTAACACACTTTTTGCAATTGGTTTCTTTGTTTTATAGAGCCCTTCTAAATCAGACACTGCTGGAAGCATCATTTGAAGTACATTTTGTGTTATGTCTGACATTATCTCTAAGGCATACTTTGGCTTTTGTATGAGCTGTTTATGTGCCACCTGCACTATTACTCCCTTCAGGTTATTGGGCGAAGGAACTGCATGGAAATTCTGGAAAGAATGTCAAGAAGTTTGTCCTGTTGCTCTGCTGCAACCTTTCCATCCAAAGCTGCTTTGAGAATATATCTTTCAAATGATGCAACATAATTTAATAACGAGGACAGCAGTATATCTGGAATTACTGCAGACTCACCATAGATTAAACCAACTGCAAATGCAAATGACAGCTATAGTGGAAAGTAAGACTGCTCCATATAACCTTTAAGTAGTATTCTTCCAGTTGCTTGCCACTCTTCTTTCCCAAATTCAGGACATAATGCGGGAACACGTTCATACTCCCCTTCCTCAAAGCTTTTAAAAAATGACATCCAGAATGCTGCACAAGCATCTCTGGACACACCAGAAACACCTACACCAACTTCATTTAGGAATCTTACATTTAGTGTGGCATTCAAAATATGTGCATCCTTAAATTCTAACAGCATATCTTGCAATATGTTGACTCGACGTACAGTTAAAATGTATACATCAGACTGATGTGGTGCATGAACAACTTGCATCATCATTATGCTCTAGAGAAAGTGGTAGATAAGGATTTTCCTCTAAAGAAGCTTCTTGCATTACTGGACAATTTTGTTGAGGTGACGAGGATGTTACTTCCTGGTCTGATTCTAAAACAAACTGTGGAGCCCATGGTAGGGTCTCATCAAATGTTTCATCCTTGTCAGAAGCAGGTCCAAATGTTATTACTGTCTCATCAACAAGACTATCAGATGTTTGCTCAGCTGTTAAAGCCCCTGGCTCACTGTCAATCAAAATACAGCAACTGGACTGAGGCCCTACATTATCCTCCACCTCACTACCACATTCAGCTAACTTAGATTCTATAGAAGCTACATAAAAATGCACAATACCCATTTTCACTTTTTCATATACACTTCCTATAGTCATATCCTCTGATAATACACTTTCTTTAAAGTCCCATAATTCAAATTTAAATTGGTTCTGTTTTCCTTTTTTGATTCTCCATTTGGAAAGAAGAGTTATTTACCAAGCTTTAAAAGGCCTGCATAGTCAAGATGTTTAGAAATAGAAAGTTTTCTAGACCCCCCCCCCCAACCTCGTGCACTGACTTGTTTACCATTGTGTATCCATCCAATCTGTATTCTTCTAGTAGGCTTTGCAGCATATTTGTTTCCTTTACTTCTCTTGCTACAACCAGGAACATCATCGTTACTAGAATCTTCAGTGACATGCAAAGAATTTTTCAATTTCATTTTACTTTGAGTTTCTCAAGAAGAGCGTTTTTCTTATCTTGCACTGCCTGGTTCTCTGTAACATTTCTGCAGTAATGCTTCAAGGCAATTCTGTCACCAAGAGCTGGTAGGTATTTTTTCAAGCTGTCTTCCTCCATCAGCAGAACAGTTGAAGCCTCAATCTATATATGTAAAACAAAACCATAAAAAAAATTTTAATTTGCTTTAACTGTGTTTACATACTGTATTTGCATAAGTAATAGAGAAGAATAGAATTTAGCAATTAACCCAAACTGGCAGTTACCCTATTCTGTGCCATTCTGTATAATGCTTTGTCATTTAAGGTGCAGTTCTTATACTGTTAATCTTAATTTGAAATTGGCTGATGCACAATAACTATAAGTTTTAATTAATGTGTGCATGCAATACGTGTGTTCCCCTCATTTTCTGCTTATGTTTTCTGCTTCATTTCGAAAGTTATGGTGATTTGACCAAGTGAGCAGAAGTGTGATTTAAATTAAGAACTGAACACAGTATTGACATTAAAAAAAATCTGAACTGCAGTAAAAAAAAACTTGGGCAGCACAATTCTACTAATATTTTCTGTGTGGTGATACCACTTTGTAACAGTGTGCCATTACACTGTTAAAATGGTTTTGGATATTTTAAGACATTACAAGAAACAATGCCATAAAGTCACTCCATACCTTGTCATTTTTCATTACCTTGATTACTGCTTCTGGAACCCCACGATCAAAAAGAAAGGTGTATATATCCATTTGAGTTTCCATTTCTTAAAATAAATGTAAAACAATATTCCTTATACACTCAATACTGACATACCTGAATATACATCTAAAAAGGCTGTTTTAAATTATATGGTTGGAGGAAGGTGACACAATATTACTACAATACTACATTTAGGAGAACAGCTTCAGAATTATTCATTAATTCTTAGGTGTAATATCTGGTAATAATGTGATCCCAAGATTAAAGTTATTGTATTAAACAATGTACTACCCGTTACTTGATTATAAAATGCTCTTAAAAGTTCAGAAGCAGTGTCTCTCTGACCATATTGTGAACTTTGTGAGGTGGAATGTCAACTAACAGGATTAAATGACAAGATAGTATTTTTTCAGGAGACTTACTGACTAAGTAAAAACTAGTTTTGGTTTCAAAGAGATTGGATTGGCCAAATCTTTCACTCCAGTTATACAAATGCTGAAGACTTTAATTGTGTTTTAAACCCATACCTTATAATGGTGATAATATTTAATACTGCAAAATAAATAAAATAAAATAAACACAATTTGTAATGAATCGTAACATCGCAGACCCAATGAGATTTTTAAATCCAAGTTTAACAGCATATATCTTCTTCTCATCATCGTTACTCAAGAATTGATTATTTCTTCATAGACAAGAATTTTTTGCCCAGCATCACATCTTGCAAGTATGACACTATTGTTATCTCAGACCATGCCCCTCTGATCATGAGACTTAAACCACTGTGACCTATGCACTCATCCCATAGCTGGCATCTTAACCCCTGTTATTAGCTGATGAAAACTGTACAGAATTTATATCCAAGTAAACTGATTTTTTTTAGAGACAAATGCATCCTCAGAGGTCTCTGCAGGAATACTCTGGGAAACTCTGAATACATTTTTAAGAGGACAAATTGTTTCATATATCTCTCACAAAAATAAATTTGAATCCAAGAAGGCATCAGTTAGTCGGCAATATTACCAGATAGATCAAGAAGATATCAGGTCTCCAAAATAACACATTTTATAGGAAAAGACAGGTTTTACAATCAAAACCTTTACCTTACCTTTAACCTCTTGACAAAAAAAAAATATGGAACAACTCATCTTTAAATCACGACATAATTTCTATGAATCTCGAGAAAAGCCTAATAAGATCTTAGCTCAACAAATCCACAAGCAGGAATCTTTGCAATGTAATAATAGTAATTACCAACACAAACAGAGATAAAATCATTGACCATAATAATACAACCCATACATTTAGCAAGTACAACTCCTTATATTCCACTCAGTTTATTACTTATTTATATGTTTTTTTATTTTATTGATTTTATTAAAATCAAAAAACATTCTATACAAATAAGTCAACCCTCACTCATGAGAAAGAGAGCTAGGCCAGCAGAGTAAAACTTTAAGCTAGTAAAAACAAGTAAATAGATAAATTAATAAATGAATAAAGATAAATAGTTAAAAAAAGAAGTTTAAAGAAGTTAAGACACAATCTAATGAGTTTTTTGATGCATTACAGATACCACAGCTAGATACTCTTTATGTAAAGGAACTGGATAAACCTCTTGACATTCTCAGAAGCCATAAATCTTATTTCAAAGGTTGAATGCAATAAGCCCCGTTGTCTTCCCAGTGGAATTTAAATTTTTTTAAAATAAGTTGGCACCAATATTATTAGCATTATACAAGCCAGAGATGACAGAATTCTACCTCAGACTTTTTGCCAAGTCTTAAGTAGCATCTTTCTTAAGAAAAATAAGGACTTATTATAATGTACATCAAACAGACCAATCTCACTTCTGAATAATGATAAGATACTCTACAAAGTTCTAGGTAGAAAGATGAGAAAGTTCTTCCTTTGGTAATATCGAAAGACTAAACTAGATTTATTAAATAAAGACACTTAGCTTCTAATCTTCAACACTTGTTTAATGTAATATATTCACCCATGAAATCTAACACCCCAAACATCTTGTTATCTGTGGATACAGAAAAATTATTTGATATGGATGAACAGGACTAGCTATTGACCACAATGCACAAATTTGGGTTTGGCCCAAACATACGTGCATGGATTAAACTATTTTACAACAGTCCTGAAGCCTCAGTTTGCATTAACAACATTCTTTCAGACTACTTCAAAGTAGAATGTGGTATTTGACAAGGATGCCCTCGATTACGATTTCTCTTTGCAATCTCTATTGAAGCATTGGTGGTTTACTTTTGAACTGCATCAGAGATGAAGGGGATTACCAGATTAGGACGTGAACAGAAAATATCACTCCCTATATGCAGATGACATGATACTGTATATATCAGACCCAAAAAACTCTGTGCCAGCAGTCCTAAAAGCACTAGCAGAATTTCAAAAGATATCTGGACTCAAAATTAATTCAAATAAGTTTTGTGCTTTTTCTAGTAAACTCTCTAGTACGCAATATTAGACTGGACATCTTCCCATTGATCTTAACCGATTAGTTAAGGGGTAAACATCACAAGTAAATATAAAGCTCTTTTTCAACAAAATGTTGCTGTCTGCATGGAAACAAATTAAACAAGACAAGCATAGAAGATCCTCCATCTTACGTTAGCAGTGAAAATCAACACTATCAAAATTAACATTCTTCCCAGCTTTTCTAGTTCAGATCATCCCCATATGCATTAACAAATCATTTTTAAGAAATTAGCTTCAATCATAACCTCTTTTATTTGGAATTCGAAACATCAACGCATTCAAAGGGTGACACTACAATGACCTAAAGCAGATGGGGGCATGGCACTACCTTTCAATTTTATCACTGGGTGGCAAATATACTAGCCAAAAAGTCCTGGACAAATCAATGAATTCACACACACCTAGTTTGCAATAGAATTAAAATATTGCTGTACTTCTTTATATGTGCACTTTTGTGCCCCAGTAAATACAAACTATTGTCAATACATTAATAATACAATTGTCCTTCAATCATTCAAAATATGGAACAAATGTAGGAAGCATTTCAAGGCAGAGAAGCTTTTATCTGTTGCTCCTCTACATAACAACAAAATAATACCCTCTTAAACCTGCATAGCACTTAATGTTTGGAAAATTTCCAGGATTAAAACAGAGAATTTTAGATAAATAATGTCTTTGAGTCTACAAAAAATGACACTTCAAATTTAACTTCCAAACAGCACAATATTTCCACTATTTATTACATTAGAAACTTTGCTAAAAGGAACCTGCTCAATTTTCCTTGCCTCCCACCCATTTCAGTTCCAGAAGAACTATTGATCAGTTTTGAGACCGCATTTCTATAATATATACAATAATTTTAACGGCTCTTCTTTTGTAAGATCCCAGGGTACGGTGGAGAAAAGCATTTGATCGTTGAACTTAAAATCTTTTCTCAAACACATTTATCTCATTTAAAATTGTCAAAAACATAGCAAGGGCAAGATTTAACCTGTGAATATTGTAATTGAGCTCTAGCCTCACTGAGCGACATGTTTTGGGCCTGCACCAAATTAACATCATTTTGGACAAAAATCTTTGAATGCCTCTCAGACAGCCTTGGTGTCACAGTGCCTCCTAATCCATTAGCAGCCAAGTTTGGTGGACTTCCAGATGTGCTTAGAGTGGAGAAGGACAAGCAAACTAATTGCCTTTACTTCACTATTAGCCCATAGATTTATCTTGCTCAACTGCAAGAATCCTAGCCCACCTTTGTTATCTGGGTAACTGATGCTCTCTACTTTTTGAAACTGGGAAAAATCAAATTCTCACTTACAGAATCTCTTCACAATTTTTTTTCTTTTCTTTTTTTTAAATATGGTTAGATCTACTCCCTTCTTTGTTGTTTTAGAAGATTTGGTTTTGTTGTTGGCTCTCCATTCTTTCTCTCTGGTGGGGGGCTGAATTTTGGTTTGTGAAGTTTGACTTGATTGCATGAAATATATTTTTTTAAATAAATTAAGAAAAAAAAAAAATATATTTTTATATGTATTATTACTTTAATATATGGCCACTAGGATAATTTTTTATTGAATATTTATCAATGTATATTACTATGGTCATATTTTACTTATTATTTACTGCAATGAGTAATGTGGTCATTTTTGTATTTATTATTATTTCTAATATGTATCCTCCATGGCCATTTGTTATTCAATATTTATGTTGACCAATGTGGTCATTTTTATTTTACTGTTTTTATTATGTTTCCATTGTGGTCCTTTTTAATTTAACATTTATATTGATTTGTGACTTGTGTACTTATTCTTATATTTACTATCATTTCTAATACATGTATGCCATAGTTATTTTTTATTAAATGTTTACTTGATTGAGTGATGACTGGGTGGTTATCTTTACATTTCATATTATTTTTGGTGTGTCCACTCTGGTTGTTTTTTATTGAATATTTATGCTGACCAGTGCCTTGTATGTTTATTTTTAATGCATATTATTTAATATTTATTGTAATGAGTGGTTAATGTTATTTTTATATTTGTTGTTATTTCCAGGGTGTGTCCACAGTGGTCATTTGTTATTGAACATTTTTTATTTATTTTTTAAGTTTGAGAGAGGGGGATAAATTGTTACCTAAGGGGTGAAACTGATTTTCCTCAACCCATCACACAGATTAATGCTCCAGCCAATAGTCTAAAATTTGGAAACCAGTTTCATATAACCAATGAATATTATCACCAGGAGCTAAAATTCTGAAGAGATAGAATGTAATGAATTTGGGAGGATGGAAAGGCAATTACTGACTCAGGTAACAAATTCCTTATTTATGTGGATCGTGAGTCAGAAATTGGGATTGTGGCTTTAAATATTTCTGCTAATGGAAATGTTTTAGTCTAATTTATAAGTCTAAGTTATATTTTGATAGTTTTTAATGATGTCCAACCTCCACAATTGTTGAGGCCAATTGAAAAATAAAACTTGGAATTTTGTTATTTGGTTCTAATTTTTTAAGAATGTTAATCAAATTAATAATCTTAGCCCCAGGGAAACTATTTATTTCAACAATAGAGTTGAAAAAACCTGGTATTTCTCGCCAAATTAGAGTCTTATGATAATATTTTGCTATGTGGTTTTAATGACCATTCAGGTTTTTTTTGTTTGATTCTTTTGAGAATGATGTTTAACAATTTTGATGGTAGTATGATTTAGTTGTGCAGGAAAAGAGAGATCCAAATTGGACCTACTCTCACACATTTTGTTTCTGGAGACTGGTCCATAATCATCTCTTCACCCCCCCTCCCCCTTAGTTGTAATGAAATTTGAAAATTATTCCATTCTTGTTGAGAATTGGGAGTACTACCTGTAATAGAAACTCCTGTTAGTGAAAAGGGAGAATTTATGTTTATCTTAGTATTAAAAGGCACCCAAGTTGCTCAAGGGCTCCACCCTGGAAACTATCCTGTGTAGAAAAGTGACTGCTGCAAAGCAGATTAAATTTAAAGTTTGAAGTTATGATGAAAATCAACTGAAGAAAAACAAGAATCTTTTTGAAATGGGGTTATTTGGAATTAAATCAAAGCAGGATATTTTTTGACATTAGAAATTGGGAAAATTTGTAAAGGAGAAGAAAAATAATTCAATTTTCAAAGGATAAGACAAGGAAAAATCAAAGAATTATTTGATGTGGTCCAGGAATTACTTATTGACATTAAAGAATGAATAATTTGATGTTTAGAAAAGTCACAAGTTGGAGAGAAGACACATTTGAAGAAGTTATATGAGATTCAGATGATGAATCTATTATAGGTTGATAAGCAATCTGACAGAAAAGTATCAGATGGATTTACTTAAAATAGAAAACTTTTTAAGAAAATCAATTTGTTTAAATGACAAAGTATTTTTAGAAAGAGAAGGGGAAGTGAAGGGCAAATCTATACTAATAAAAGGCAAAGCCCTCACTGACTGACTGACTGACTGACTCACTCACTGACTTATCACTAATTCTCCAACTTCCCGTGTAGGTAGAAGGCTGAAATTTGGCAGGCTTATTCCTTACAGCTTACTTACAAAAGTTAAGCAGGTTTCATTTCGAAATTCTACACGTAATGGTCATAACGGTCGACAACGTCCACCATGTTGAACTTTCTTATTTATGGCCCCATCTTCACGAAATTTGGTAGGCAGCTTCCCTGCGCTAACCGAAACCGATGTACTTACTTATTTCAATGGTATGACACCACTGTCGGCCGCCATATTGAACTTTCCAACGTCACCAATTTTCCAACTTCCCGTGTAGGTAGAAGGCTGACCCCGTCTTCACGAAATTTGGTAGGTGGCTTCCTTGCGCTAACCAAAACTGATGTACGTACTTATTTCGGTGGTATGACGCCACTGTCGGCCGCCATATTGAATTTTCCAAATGTCACAAATTCTCCAACTTCCCGTGTAGGTAGAAGGCTGAAATTTGGCAGGCCCATTCCTTACAGCTTACTTACAAAAGTTAAGCAGGTTTCATTTCGAAATTCTACACGTAACGGTCAACAACATCCGCCATATTGAACTTTCTTATTCATGGCCCCATCTTCACGAAATTTGGTAGGCGGCTTCCCTGCGCTAAACGAAACCAAAGTACATACTTATTTCGGTAGTATGACGCCACTGTCAGCCGCCATATTGAACTTTCCAACGTCACTAATTCTCCAACTTCCCGTGTAGGTAGAAGGCTGAAATTTGGTACTTATTTTGGTGGTATGATGCCACTGTCGGCCACCATATTAAACTTTTAACAGAAACCGATGTACGTACTTATTTCGTTCGTATGACACCACTGTCGGCCGCCATATTGAACTTTCCAACATCACTAATTCTCCAACTTCCCGTGTAGGTAGAAGGCTGAAATTTTTCAGGCTCATTCCTTACAGCTTACTTACAAAAGTTAAGCAGGTTTCATTTCGAAATTCTACGCGTAATGGTCATAACGGTCAACAACCTCCGCCATGTTGAACTTTATTTATGGTCCGATCTTCTCGAAATTTTATAGGCGGCTTCCCTGCACTAACCGAAACCAATGTACATACTTATTTCGGTGGTATGATGCCATTGTCGGCTGCCATATTGAACTTTTCAACAGTCTTTGTTACTTATGGGCCCATCTTCAAGAAATTTGGTACACGGGTTCCCAACGCTAACTGAATCCTACTTATGTACATATATACGTCCATAGCCTGCAGCTCGGTCACTGTGTGAGGTGGCGTTGGGTACCCCATCCCAACGCCTCCCACATTGTTGGCTGCCTGCCTATATAAGACCGTCCGTCGTTCCAGTCTCTACATTCCCTTCCTTGCTTCGCCACGGGATTCACGTCTCCCTAGTGATAACTACAGCCTTTTTGTTTAATCCATGGCTTCTACGCTGTTTTATTGTTTGTTTATTACAATTATAGTTATTGTACAGGTATCTTAGACTTACTTTACATTGCTCAGGTACCCATTTCCTTTATTATTCCAACCCCCATTACCATGTCTATTGAGGTGATCACTATCGATCAAAGAACTGTCACTTACTGAGTGGTTTCCATGCCTGGAGATGGCACCTACCTTTTCCATTCTCTTTGTTACATATTGCACGGCCATATCAGGCTCACTCTTGATATCCGGAGGAACATTGTGTCTTATGTATTGAATGACTGGGACAGGTTCAAGGTGTGGACTGATGACGGTACAGGAGATAATTATACTACACAGGAGCACTGTAAGAGTGAAATGCTTAAGCCCTTCACCTATGGTTCTGCATGTGAGTTGATGGCTGCCGCTGAATTGTTCGGTTGTCACTTTCAAGTGTACTGAAATGGCCAAATATTTTACACCTTTCGACAACCGCCAATGCCTCTTAAACATCTTAGACTAGCAGAATACCCGCGCTTCGCAGCGGAGAAGTAGTGTGTTAAAGAAGTTATGAAAAACAAAAGGAAATATTTTAAAAATAACGTAACATGATTGTTAATGTAATTGTTTTGTCATTGATATGAGTGTTGTCATATCTATCTATCTCTCATCTCTCTCTCTCTATATATATATATATATATATATTGTGAACGCTGGCCCCGGCACAGACAGGCGGACAACATTTTTGCACCCACACACCGTTTATTTACACTATATATTTACAAAGTCAACGTGCACTCACAACCCCAGTGCCTCCAGCACCGATTTCCCCAAAGTCCAGGGCTCACAGTCCTTTTGCCTTCCTGGCCGCCTCCCGTCCTCTCTCTCCAGCTCAGTCTGCTTCCTCCCGACTTCCACCTCCTGACTGGAGAGAGGCGGCCCCTTTCATGGGGACCCGGATGAGCTCCAGCTGCTTCCCGGCACCTGACGTTGGCCACACCCCTGTGTGGCGGAAGCGCATCCCCAGTCGTCTTCCCCCCGGCACTTCCTGGTGTGGCGGAAGTGCCGGGCTCTCGAGATAATTAGGCACTGGGGCGCCGCCTGGCGGTGGCCACGGGTCCCTGCAGGGCTGGGCTTCCAAGCCCTGTACCCGAGGCCCCCTGCATAACCAGGACGGACGCCCCCACTCGGTCTGGGGGAGGCACACGCCCTCCTCCGGTCCTCCAAGGCGTCCCGACCGGGCTCCAGCCCCGGCCGAGGACCAGATGGGATAAACCGGCATCGGGGCGCCACCTGGCGGTGACCACGGGCCCCTACAGGGTAGGGCTTCCATGCCCTCGACCCGTGGTCCCCAACAGAACCAGGACGGACGCCCCCTCGCGGTCTGGAGGAGGCACAAGCCCTCCTCACGCCCGGGGACCACAATATATACATAGCAAAATACCCGCGTTTCACAGCAGAGAAGTAAAAAGAAAAGGAAACATTTTAATAATAATGTAACATGATTGACAATGTAATTGTTTTGTTATTGTCATGAGTGTTGCTGGCATATATATATATATATATATATATATATACTCACACACACACATATATATACACATCATATATATATATACATATACATATAAATATATATACACATATATATACACACACACACATATATATTCATATATACACATATACATATCTACATATATACTGTATATACACATATATATATATGCAAATCTACATATATATATTAGGGGTGGGACTCGATTAAAAAAATTAATCCAATTAATTAGAGGCTGTGTAATAATTAATCTTGATTAATCGTATGTAATCGCACACGTAAATTTGCCCCAAATCGCAAATGTGTTTTTTTAATTTAAAAGGGTCATAGTGGGCGACAGAATCAAATAATAGACATGGACATGAATATTGTAAACTCAAGCTCTTTTAATTTCTGAAAAAAAAAATGCTTTTAAACTGCATTTGAATTCAAAACAGAAACAAAAATATCATCCCTGGTTAAAATTGGGCAGACTTAAAAATAAAGTGGTAGTTTAAGTACATTTTCAGAATGGTATTGTCTTTAAATAACCAAAATTTCAACATAAAGTGCAGTTTTTCTTAAAAAAATAAGTCAGAAACATAAAAGGTAATTTGACCAACTTAATCTTTAAACTCTGAGTAACCTTACCCAAAATTATTTTGTACATTAGGCTAAAACAGTGTGATCATTGAACATTTTGTAATTAGTATTACTAACGGTCATGGAAGTCCAATGATTCCCCAGTAAGAGCCACAAAGTCCGCTTTCTATAATGCATCTAATTTTGCTTGCTTTTCAGTGTGCACAAAACCATGCTTTTATCAAGGCTTCGCTCGGGTAGTTTTTTGAAATTAAATTTTCCTCCGATCAGTCGTAGGAACGCGCTTCATTCCGACTCTAACATTTTTGTAGCTGTGATGTGTGCATCAGTGTAATCGATGTACCAGGAAATCATGCATTGACAAAAGTTCCCCTTTGCTTGGAATTGAAAGTGTGATTAAAT
This sequence comes from Polypterus bichir lapradei, assembly GCA_026402145.1. Lineage (NCBI taxonomy): Eukaryota > Metazoa > Chordata > Cladistia > Polypteriformes > Polypteridae > Polypterus > Polypterus bichir. The sequence goes on from JANRMT010062791.1 coordinate 227,571,985, forward strand.
GCGTTATTTTTTGTTATGGAGTACATGCATCGAAGCTTCTCAGCTGTGCTTGTGCTAAGAAAAGGAAAGATTTTAAAAATAATGTAACATGATTCTGCGTTAACCGCATATTTTTTTCATACGTCTCAAACCAAGGAGATGCGAGGTTAAAATGAACCGAGAACTGCGCGTACATACTCAGTACATCCCCTCTCGGGAATCGAACCTCGGATGTAGGCGATAGAGGCGAAGCCTCTACAATTGCGCCACGGTGTGTGGCTTATCTATTTGAAAGTATGTAGATCAGGGTATATATATATATATTCGCAGCGGAGACGTAGTGTGTTAAAGAAGCTATGAAAAAGAAAAGGGAACATTTTAAAAATAACGTAACATGATTGTCAATATACAGTAATTGTTTTGTGAGTGTTATTGAGTGTTGCTGTCATCAAGGATTTGATTATCATTATTTGTTTCAATCAGGGTCGTATTTGTACGATGTGTTGTTTTCAAGTTACATTCCGTGTTTGTCAATCGTTGTAAAGATAAGAGGTTTCATTTATCAATTCGTTTCTTACTGCATCAATAAACAGCTCGTCTTCCTCTTTATCTGAGATGTGACACACTGCATGCACGGGTTTTTTTTTACACTGTCTTCCTTTAGCGGGACATTCACTTTTTGCACCGTGTGCTTTGTTTCTGCAGTAGCTGCACTTATGAATATGCTTGTATGTATCAGACGCTTCATATTTTTTTGCTGCCTTCTCAATTGTGTAATTCGGTTTTTGTTCAGCACTCTTTGGAACTGTTGCTTTTTGTCTGTGCACTGCGTCAGTTCACGTGAGCCGCTTGGTGTTCTTGCATTGAAGGTTCCTAGCTGTGCTGGTGCCCTCTCGTGTTATGTCCACGGCTGTATGTAATGTCAGCTAAGACCCGGCACTTAAAAGTTTCTCTCGCAGTTTCGCTGAGTTTGTGCCAAACACCACCCTGACCATCTCATCTTCCTCTGCATAAGCACAGTCCTTCACCCGTGAATATTTAGTGGCAGTGTTTCTATTGGATTGCCGCTGACGGACGGCCTTATATGGGCAGGCACTAAATTACAAACGCCAGCGGCAGCCTGTCTATGAACTTAATTTAAAGTTTAGGTTTACACCGTACTTTGTTTCCATAGTAGCAGCACTCATGAATGTGGTTGTATATGTCACTCGCTCGCTTCTTATTGTTTCGCTGCCTTCTCAATTATATAATGCATGTTTTCTTCAGCGCTTTTTGGAGCGCTTCCTGATTTTCTACGTACTGCGTGATTACGTGGGAGGCGTGATGATGTCACACGAAACTCCGCCTCCACGGCTTTCGAGCTCAGCTCCATTACAGTAAATGGAGAAAAACAGCTTCCAGTTATGACCATTACGCGTAGAATTTCGAAATGAAACCTGCCCAACTTTTGTAAGGAAGCTGTAAGGAATGAGCCTGCCAAATTTCAGCCTTCTACCAATACGGGAAGTTGGAGAATTAGTGATGAGTCAGTCAGTCAGTCAGTCAGTGAGGGCTTTGCCTTTTATTAGTATAGATTCACAGCTGACAATTTCAGTAGTGGACACTTTGATGTTTATGAATGTTTAAACTCTCAAAAGCTGGATGTGATTTTATCGATGAAACCGGTTGTGTGCTTACAACGCTTGACAGATGCCAAATGTCACTTCAACACAACAAATCCTGCAAATACTGTCGTAATTGAAACAAACCATGAAACTCAAACCGATTATGACAGCAGCAATCCAAGCTGTGAGATTTGAGACAAGATTACTGTTCACATGGCCAACTGTAAGTTACATGCTCAAGAGTAAGCTCAGCGCGCAGCTTGGTCATGTTACAACCGGAGGGCCGAACTGACAACATGGTATACAAAGAGATCCTTAACAAATAATTATTGGCATATTTTCCCTCAGTTTAAAAAGGTTACATTTTCTTCTTAATAAAAATTTTAAGGCAGTACTTCGCCACTGCGAAGCGCGGGTATTTTGCTAGTGCTGAATATATTGTCTTGTGTTTGGTAAATTGGAAGAAGAAGCCAAAAAGGAAGAAAAGGTAGGTAATTTACACTCTAGATTTTAGTTTAGGGATGGAAAAAATTAAGAGAATTTGTTGTAAGGAAGGAGAGTCCAAAGTGGGTAATTTGGAAAAATTAACTAATTTAGGAGAAGATAAAGATTGTGAAGACGTTTTAGAAGAAATTAAATTTGTATTTTGTTGGGAAAGGATCCAGGTACTAGAAACAAAACAACCAAGATGAAGAAGAAAGAAAATGTTTTTATTTGAATTCAAGTACTAGATGCTGTGAAGTGAATGAACATCTAGATTGAGAAATGTTAATATTTAATTTATTGTTGACTCTAAAGTATCTGGTAAATGTTTTAAAATTGGAAAAGGAGAACAAGAAGAAGCAATTGAAGGAGAAAGTTTATTTTGGGAAGATTTAGAAATATTAGAAAAGAAGGAAGAATTTTTTTGGGAAGACGGCAATGAGTTATTTTGAGTATATACGGGATCTAAAATTTGACTCACCTCTTTCTTTTTAGACCCTTAAACCTGTTGCCACTCAATGTTTTTGGTGTAGTTGAGCTAGTTGTTTAGAGATCACAGTCCATATTTTTAAAAAGCTGAGATACATTGATTTGAAGTTCTGGGGGGTATTTTTCGTATGTGGATTACTCATTTAGCCGGATGTAATTGTTTACGATTTGGCATGATCCTGGATCTGTCGGTTTTTCGAAACTCTTGCTGGATGTTTTGTCATAGCAGCACATCCAGCAGGTTTGTTCTATGTAAATAAGGATTAGCTCACACACTTAATCAGTGTCTGTGCGTGGAATTCATTCAGTCATGGCTTCGCCGTTCATGAATTAGCGACCAATATCAATATTGGTGCACAAATTATAAATAGAGAATTTCATATAGAGAGGGCTTTGCATGATCGGCTAGATCCTTTATTGCTCCCGGAGGAAATTCTTTTTGAAAGATACCGCTTTACCCCGGGGGGTTAATATTGTACCTCAAAGATTTATTAGCACCTTATATTTGAAGTTAAACTAGGCGAAGTCGGGCTCTCACAACCACACAGACAGTATGCATTGCTTTGAGGTTTTTGCAAGCGGCACTTTATTTTTATATGCTATAGGCGATGCGGAAAACCTATTTAAAAGTGCAGTTTGCCAGGCAATTCATAAAGTATGTTTGGCTCTGAAATATTTCCTTCAGGTTTTCATAGTGTTTCCTGGACACCTGCGTGTTAAGATAATAAAAGAGGCGTTTCCTGCCATTGCAGGTAGGTAATACACAGACAAAAACACCCACAGTTCCATAAAGAATCTCACAATCAGCCCAACATTCTCATTACCCAGGATTTCCAAATGTGATTGGGGCACATGGGACTGATCAGAGTGGAGTTTGATCAAACATTATTTGGAAAATGTACCTCTCCTCCTGATGAATAATCAGACACAGTGTCTTCATTAAATATTTGACCTTTGTCAGTATCTTGTTGGTCAGACACAAGTTCTAGGGATATGACATTCCCTGCAACTGACCCAACAAAAAATGAGGGCTATATGGAACATACCTATGGCACACATTGAGGACAAATATATGCAATGACCATCCTTTACCTGAAATGAAGTGACCACTGCATCCTGCCACTGGTTCTGAGGAGGAGCTTCCCCCTGGAATGCCTTCAGAAACAGGGCGATGGGCATTTTGCTGGAGAGCTAACTCTTCTGCAGGGGTTAGGTCTGGACTGCGTGGACCTCCACCTGTTTTTTGCTTGTCTGCCTTCTTATTAGTTTTAAAATTAATGTTTTTTATATTATATATGATTCTTTATGTCAACAATTCTTTAAATAGTTATATACCAATATTGCCAGTTTGAAGTATATTCTTGTACTTCACTTTAACCTGTTCCCATGTTCTCCTTGTGCTCACGTTTGATCTGGAATTATGATATATTAAATAATAATTAATCTGACACATAGGAAATGAAATGCTGTATTCAGTAAGTACAATGCACACTACTTACGCGTTTAATTTGTTGGCCACTTTTTGCAAGCCATCTTTTCTGGTTTGGGCTGCTTTTGCAGTGTTACCCCTTGTGCATATTAAATCTTGAAATTCTTCATATCTTTTGAGTAAAAGGTCCTGCTCTGCTTGTGTGAAAAAATGTGCCCGTTCTTTTGTAATTTTGTTGCAGTTTATCAAAGAGTTGCTGATCATGTTTTCTAGACTCAATATATATGGGCTTTTCAATCAGCGCAGATGCGCACAATCATCTCGGATGATTATATCTAGCTAGACTAATCTACTACATAGCTGCATTTGAAAAATTGACTTATCCTGGACGTGTTTCACCAGCATTAACTCATCCAAGATGAGGCATCTGATCTCAGATGATTTAAGCGCCGTATGGAAAATACCCCCCTGGACTTGAACCTCTAAATAATAAGGAATTAAACACTGAAATTCAGGATTGTGATAACTTTCTTTGGTGTCTGACTTTTGCAGAATGAGTCATCCTTTCAATTTGATTTAGATCTACGGCGAATGAGTTATTTATAAGATTATAAATTAACACTGTATAATTGTCATGCAAGATTTGTAAATTGCTAAAAAGGCAATTTAGAAGTGTTGGTTTTGATTTTTTGAGAAACTTTCATTTGAAGGAGCTGGTTTAATAAAGTTAGTTCATTTCTGAAAATGTTTAAACATATCGGAAGAAATCTGATTTGAGAACTTTATAAACTATTTCCAAATGATGCATTACTTGTAATAATTTGAAATACCCTTTATCACATCTAGGATTATTACACAAGGGGTGTTTTTGAGTAGAAAGGTCTCGTGAATAAGATCAATTTCCATTCTCATCAAGTGATTGTAAAATAGAAAAACTAGTTGGAAGTTGAAACCTTAAACATAACCTTACATAGAGAAAGTTTATGTATAGATTAAGAATTTGAACTAAGAAACTAAAAAAATTACTGTTAATAGGAATTTCATTCAACCCCAAAAGAAAAAAATGTTAAATATATTAAAAGAATCCTACCAAACAAAACACAAAAAAAGGAACAAAAAATAATTTTGCTTACTAAAAAGTGGTTTATTTCCTGTCCAAACTAGTACTCCATTATGGGCCAAAAACAGTTGTTTTTCCAAAGTATATTTTTGTTTTATTTTCAATCAGTAGAAATTGCTAAAAGTTTTGAAGTGCTGTAATTTTTAAAAACTTAAACGGTTAGTGATAATTCATCAAAAAAAAAACAAAGAAAATCCAAAAAAGGAAAAAAGACACCCCCAATAGTAGTTTACAAAAATAATATACTTGAAAAAACTTCATAAAAAATGTATTTGGGGCACAAGAAAAAAAGAAAATATACTTACAAGGACTTACTTTTCATGTTAGAAAATTAAAAGTAATAAGTTTTTTGTTGGCAGAAAAAAATATTTTTACCTGTCCCATATTGACCAAAAGAAATAAAACCAAAACAAGAAATCTATTCTAATGTTTCAGTTTTTCACCTTCAAAGGTTTGTAATTGGGGCACATGTGTAAAAAGTAGATCACCAGGGGCCTAATGCGTAACGCCACGCATAGAATTCACACTAAAACATGGCATAAAAGTTGAAATTTGCGTACATACAAAAAAATTCAGATGCAGAAAACTGTGCATAAGCCAACTTCCACGCACTTCCGCTACATAAATTCCGGTCAGCGTGAAATGTAACGCTCATGCACACACCCACTGCCCCACCAAGAATTACGCCTCTTTGAATATGCAAATCAATATAAATATTCCCTTAAGTTCAGCGTTCTGTGAAAAGACAATGGCAAAAGCATGGGAAAAAAAGGAATATCTGCGAATGCCAAGTAGACACAAGGAAAAACATACTATTTGTTTGTTTAAGCAGTGTTATACTGTAAACAACAAAAGGAAGTTAATTGAAAGTTCAAATTCAGAAAGTCGCACAATGCCAAAATAAAAAAACTAAAATTTCCACTTTAATCATGTAGTTTATTTTGTCATTAAAGTAAACTGTTATAAACTTAATCTTAAAATCTTTTATTAGTTTCTCAAATCCCATCATAGCTAGAATATGTATGTAAAATGTTTTGTATTCTGTACGAGTGTTCTTCTATGTACTCTATGTGTGTGAATCATTGCTTCTTAAACGGGCTTTCTCTTACACTGACAGGACACAGAATACACTACATTCATGATATTAGAGCTCTCTGAACAATTTTAACTACTAAGATGTATACTTGATATCATTTTCATGAGGAAATCAATTAAAGCATGGTTCACAGTGTCACAATGGTAGCGACAAGCTGGTGCCCCATCCAGAGATTGTTCCTACCTTCTGCAAGATACTTGCTGCGCCATGCATGACCTACGATGAAATAATTTATTGCAGCAGTACTGTCACTTTCAAACATACTAAACCCAATTCCTATCCTTCCTTTTCTTTCTCCAAGTAACCAATGGCCACACAATCAGCTCTTTAATAAATGTCAAGCCATCTGTAACCTTAGAACGCAGATTCTTCAAAACTTTTAAGAAACATTGAAATATATTCATAGTACATGTTTAATTATTCCATCCATCTATCCATCCAGGGTTGCGCCACTCCCAGGAAGCATACAGTGCAAGGCAGGAACAATCCCTAAATGGGGCAGCAGTTCATCACTACCACTGTCCACCGTGTCCACACGTTTAATAACAGTACACATTATTTAAATTAAGTTACAAATTTATCTGTAAAGTGTAATATATATACTGCATTTCTGAAAAAGGATATCTACATCGACTTAGAAGCCAGTAGTCATCATCTGTAAATACGAGCTCTCTTCTATTTAATTCCTTTATTGTTATTGTATGGTACAATGAGATTCAATATTCAAATCCTCCATAAACTTATTTTCCTATAAAATGGTAAAATAAAAACAAAAACAATAATAATAATATTAATGATAATAATATGATAAAAAAATTAACAACGAAAAACATACAATATGAAAACGTAAGTGGCTCAGGTTGTGCAATATTACAACTGTAATGCAAGTTTATAGTGAAGTGATTGTACTTATAAGTACAAACAGTTCTACTGGGAGCACTTGATGGACTGATTGAGTGCATTTATATCTCTTGAGATTAAACTGTTTCTGAACCACAAGATTCGTGCAGGAAAGGTTCTGAAGTGTTTGCCAAATGGGAGAATTTCAAATAGACCTTGCACATGGCTGAGGCTGCGTGTACTAGAAGCTGTACCCTGATAATTCTCTTTGCTCTTGACACAAGCTGCGGTAGAGTTTTCTGATCAGCTGCTGTAGAGCTGTGATTCCACACTCAGGTGCAGTGGGATAAAATGCTCAGGGGTGCACTGAGAGTAACAACGCTAAAGCAACTATAACATTTGGAATAGTTTGGCCATTCTGTTCACCATTATACGCAGTTACAGGTTGATTACAATCAGATGCCTTAAACTAAAAAACGATATGCAGTTAATGTCAGTGTATTTGATAAAGCTGCGTCAGGGATGTGAATCTAAATCTAAAAATTAAAGGGAAGCCACGCAGGAACAGTAGCACTGCTTTAACAATGGTGCCGGCAGTTTGCAAAACCGAGCCAAAAACATCCGTACGCTATGGTTTGAACTACTGTGAGAATGTGCGTGGGCTTTACGCCAAATTTAGTTTTTATATATTGCGATGTGAGTGTGGAAATGGGTGTACGCAGCGTTTATACATGAGGCCCCAGGTCTTTACAGCTTGTATATTTGCCTGCCAGTAATAAAACTGAAAGTTGGGTAGTGCCATGCCCCCTTTCTGCTTTAGGTCTTTGTAGAGTCACACTTTACATAAGCGGATGTTTCAAATTCAGAATAATTGAAGTTATGATTGAGTCTAATTTCTTAAAAAGCAGTTTGCTAATGTATGTGGGGATGCTTTGAAATAGGAAGAGCAGCTTAGGAATGATGGTCATCTTAACAATGTTGATTCTCCCTGGTGAGGTGGAGGGTAGAACATTTACTCACATCTTGTTTAATGTTTTCCATGCAAACAGCAAAATTGTGTTGAAAAAGTGCTTTATATTTTCTTATATTTAGTTGTACGTATTTAAACTGATCTGCTAAGATAAATGGGAAAGTGTCCAGTCTGATATTGTGCATGTTTTTATTCAAATTGGATTTTTACTTAAATGATTTTAAGTCCAGATATCTTTTGAAAATTTGCTAATGGTTTTAGGACTGTTGGTACAGAATTTTGACTTTTCCATATCAACCCTCCAAATGTATTCATATCCACCCCCTATGAATCTAAACACAGCTTCCAAAGGTGTCTACCCAGCATCCTCGGCCATGGGTAAACTAGCCCATGTACAAAGTGGCAGAACTTCTGCCTTAATTATCTGACTCTTACCTGGAAATAAATGTTGTTTCTTCCACAGACCTAACTGTTAATGAATTTTGGTCAGCCACAAATTCTAGTTTTGTTGTGCATTATGAAATCTGTAAAACGTCACCACCAAAATTTTCACCCCATCCGATTGAACTATAAGATCTGCTAAGGTGCCAGATCTCCCACTCCATTTATCCAAACCACATCATGGATGAATTATTTCTGTTAACTCTCAACCAGTTTCTTGTTCAAATATATCAAAAATACTTAATCAATTACAAACATATTTATTTCTTCTTCTGTACCGAATTAAATCTAAAAAAATAATTAAGCTAAATGTTAAATAGTCCTAAACAACAATCTATAAATTAGTTAAAATACACCTTCTAAAATTATTTGTCATTTAGGCCCCGGGATAAAACATATCTAGTGCCTCTATCTAATGTTTTTCCCACTTTAACTTTTGTTTTATTGTTCAATAATCCTGTGTTTGTAAACCAAACATGACCAGTTTATGATTATCTTGTGCAAAGTGTTGATAAAGAATTGTTCTTCGATGTGCCTGAGTTGTTATATAAACATAAGTTTAACGGATGTTTTTGTTTCTCCAATGTGAATTAATCCAGTCTAAATACTGGATAGCATAAATAAAGTTAATAGTTTATAACTGAAAGTTTTGAAAAATGGGAAATTCAATTTGTGAAAATTTATTATAGATTACTTTTTAGGTGTAAATGGAATCATCCTGGCAAATTTAGTTGTGTTTTGAATTCTACAAGATGCATGAACCAGAACATCTTTTAAGTTTTTATTTTTATGATATTCCATGATTAAAAAAGAAAAAGATTGCAATGGCAGAAAACTGTCTTGAAGCCGTAGAAAGTGATTAAGCAGAATTGTAACTGTTTGCCAAGGCTGGAAAGAAAAAAGTAAAAATCACTGGAAGTTTAGTTTGTTGATTACTATTAAATATTATATTGTAATGTGGAGATATTTAAACTGAAGTCTGCAGAGTAATCATACCTGGGTTACATAATCTAACCAGATTTATAACTTTAGGTGTGGTGAAAGTAAATTTGTCCAGATAAATCTAAAATATTGATGAGGGTGTATTTTTCACATTAGCGTTCCTTTTACAGAATTGGTTAAGGCAAGGGTGAGGTGGGTTATACTTTGTAAAGGATAGTCGATCTTAAATCACATAACGGAAGAAAATGTGAAAAATGTAAGTTATAAAGAATCGAAGAAAAATAAGAATAAAATTGCAAAGTAGAAGTCTGAATAGAAATGGAGAAAGATATTTGAAATTTGAGTGGAAAAAATTCCAACCAGGAAAATTTGTTTAAAATGTCTAGGGAAAGATGATGGAGTATAAGAATACTAGAAAAGAAATAACATGTAGATGAAAATAAAGTTGGAAAGTCCTCTGAGGTATCAGCATCATCTCTGTAGTTGAAATGTGATGTAAGATTTGTTTTAAAGAAAAAGAAATTAAAGAAAAGATGAAGAATCCAAAGAAAGAAAAAAGTTATCATCATGAATAGCAAGAAATGAAAAATCCATATTTTCAATGGAACGAAAGGTAAGGAAGGACAGGAATTTGTGGGATTCCAACCTTAACATTGTTGTTTGGAGAACTGAATTTGTTGAGATACCAAAAATGATTATTTTTAACCTCTAATTGTAGGCCCCTACGGAATCTACAGGTGTTGCCTCTTTTCCTAAGGGCCCGAAACAACAAACAACAAGAGATGGGGTGGCCTCCTTGGTATATGAGAGATTAAAGTTAGTTCTGTAGAATTGGGTTAACTGTATGTTTGGGACGGAAACTGGATTTGTACAGAAGGGCATAAGTGTCTGTGGGTTTGAAGTAAATTTTAGAGTGTAACAAGTTTTCAAGGTGAAATGGAATGAAAAGATATTTTCATATCCAAAATGGTAATAGACTGTTAATTTATTGTAGCCTTAAGTTTAATGTTGGGATGATGGGCATTTAGAATAAAAAAGATCAAATTTTGCTTTTGTGTGTGTCGAAATACAAAGTTTTTCATCTAAATACCTGAGATAAATAAATGGGAAGCAGGAGCATTTTTTAAAAGACCCTCCCTCCCATTCCATCATATAAATGTTGGAATATGAAGGAGCAAATTTTTTACTCGTGGATTTGTAGAAAAATGTTTCCATTAAATTCAAAATCATTGCAAGTTAAACTGAGTCCTGTTACATCAAAAATTGCTTTATCAGGTCTTTCTGGATCAGGAACATGTTAACGTTAGTACCGTATATAAAGATTCCACATTTAATGTGAACAAGAAGGATGAAGAAAACATTTTAGGTTTTTTTTTGGTAATGTCCAGAAAATGACATAGGTCCTTAACAAAGCAATTGTGTTTTTATGAGAGTGGGATGATGAACCCATCTTTGTATTTAGAAATCCTGTATGATTCTGAAGAGCAGTTTGAAGCTATTGGTCTGCCAGAAGGTATTTCAAAAGGGAAGGTCCACAGCTTTGGAGGTTTATGGATTTTGGAAGTAAGCAGAACTTTTTGTAAAATGATTAGATACAATGGTTGCAACTTCTTGTTTAGTTTTTGTTTGTTTATGTGAGAGAGTGGTAAGTTATGTTGACTGTTTGTTTCACACAAGTATTGTATTGTGATCTATCTAAAATGACTGTCGCAACCCCTTTATCTGCTGGTTTAACCCATCAAATAGTTTAACTGCTCCAGCCAATAATCTAAAATTTAGAAATCAGATTCAGATGACTAGTGAATATTATCACGGGTGGCCAGTTTTATAGGTCTTAAGAGAGGGAATCAAATGAATTTGGTGGGGTGGAAAGATAATTATTGATTGATGTAACAAATTCCTTTATTTGTGAGGACTGTGAATCAGAATATGGGATTTTGTCTAAAAAGTTTGTGCTAATGGAAATGTTTTAGTTGCCCGATTAAGTAACTAATTAAATTGTATTTTTAATAGTTTTTTTTCATTAAGTTTCCTCTCCACAATTGTTGATGTGAAATGAAAATAAAATTCTTTTGATTTGTTATTTGATTTAATTTAAGAATGTTAATTAAATTAATAATCTTAGCCTTCAGGAAACTATTAATTTCAATAGCAGTGCTGAAAGAAAAAAACAACAACAAGGAATTGTGGCCTATGATAAGATATGGTTTATGTGGGTTTAATGTCCATTCAGTGTTTTTTTTTTGATAGGCTATTCAGCAATTTTCATGGTAGCAAGGCTTCGTTGTGTGGGAAGAACTATTGTATTTTCTGAAGACTGGTCCATAATCATCTCTCTCTATTCCCCACCCACCTAAGTGGTAATATAATCTGAAAATGTTTCAGTTTCTGAATATTAGCTGGAGCAGAAAGAACTGTTAGGGAAGAGGGAGAATTTATATTTATTGTAGTATTAGAGGCACTTAAGTTGCTTGATGCCCACCGTCCATATGGCCCCCATTCTGGAAAACAACCTGTGTAGAAAAGGTATTATGCTGAGACGAAAATAAAATTGGATGTGTAAGGAGATGGTATAAATTCATTGTAGAAAAAGAAGAAACTTTTTGAAATGGGGTTATTTGGAATGAAGTCATAGCAGGTCATTTTTTGAAATTGGGGAAATACAAAAAGGAGAAGAAAAAAGAATTTCAATTTCTTAGGGGTAAAATTAGGAAAAGCTTAAGAATTACTTGATGCAGTGTAGGAATTAATTTTTGGTAGTAGACTTTTAGAAGAATTAGAAGTTGGGGAGAAGAAACATTTCAAGAAAATATATAAGATTCAGATGATGAATCGATTACACTCTGTAACACAATTTTTGTTCCTGGCTTTCAAGAGTTATATTTCAACCAAGGTTATTATAGTTTTGCCTTTTTACATTAGTTTTTATTTCTATATTTTTTCTGACCTTACTTGGAAATTCAGACAAGGGGAAAAAAAGTATAATATAATTGAAAAAAGAAGAATCACTCCTAAAACTTTAATTTTTCACCTTCTACAGAGCAACATAGTTTCTAAGATGGGTTATTTATTAATCTAAACCAGTGTTTCCCAAACTTGGTCCTGGTGAACCCCTGTGGCTGCAGGTTTTTGTTCCAACCAGATTCTGTTTTTAATTGGACTCCTGGGATAATTAAGTGAACTGGTATTTCCCAAGTTCTGTGTTTAGGGAACAATGTAGAAATTAGAAAACTAAGTTTGCCTAAAAAAATATATATATATATATATTAAAATGTACCATTATATAGGAATAATGTGTTTTTTCCTGTTTAACAGTATTTTCATCTTGATTTTCATTCTACTTTTCTAGGTCTTCCAATTGTTTAATTAATCCAATTTTTACTAATTAGTGGGTCTGACTCTAAAGTTGTTGCAGCCTTTGAGTATTCAGTGTTGTTTGCCTGGGTGTCTGATCTGCTCGTATTAAATTATCAATAAAATACAATAAAGGGGGAAGAACTGCACAGAGAAAGGGCAAAGTATAATGAAATCAACAAAAGAGAGTTAAGCATTATAGCAAAAGCAAAAATATTTCTAAATATCTTATAAATATAAAAATCACGTTGCTAAACTTTTCTGAATGTCAAATGAAAGAAAAAAAAAACAGGTAATAAATGAGATCAGTGTTATCAGGTGTTGTCACTGATTAGGAATCTGGTTGGAACAAAAACCTGCAGCCACAGGGGTCCACCAGGACCGAGTTTGGGAAACACTGATCTAAACCAACTAACAATGAGAATCTCTATTTTTACCCATTTTTCTAAAAATGATTCAATTAGTGCTAAAAAAAGGTGATTAAATTACATAAATTAATTCATCAAATAATTTATAACCCCATAAAATTGTAATGGTGATAAAAAATCAATGAATTTAATTTATTTAAAAATAAATTTCTCTATCATTGAAATCAGATTCATTATAATTAAAACCAATTAGGAGACAGGGCATTGGATGGATTATGTTAGGAAAAATTAACTCAATTGTTTAAACTTATCCATTAATCTGATATAAATTTAAATATAAATAAATAAACTAAGAGTTAAATATTCCTAAACAACAATCTTAATTTAAGTTAGTTAAATTAACCATTCAATAAATTAGTTGTCATTTAGGCCCCTGGGATAAAATGTATCCAGTGCCTAGTCCACTTTTTTCCCAGTCCTCGATGATTAAGTTTCTTTTCATAAAATTTTCCCAACCCCACCCAGCGCTTGTCTATTTTGACACTAGTTTTATAACTTTAATACTATAAACTATACATTTAAAAAAAAGTTGAAAAATTACTTCCTGTTTGATGGGTGGGGTCTAAAAACAGCATTCTTTCAACACCATCCATGTTTGTAAGTGTAACATAATATTAACATTTACATTCAATTAATTTGGCTTTTATTAAATTAACATGTTTGTACCAAGTTAGTCTAATTAAATTCATTTAAATTGATTTTATATTGATTAAAAACTTTGGCACAACAAAAGTCAGCAATGTTATATGAACTAGTAAATGTTTTGTCTGTTACACCAATGTTAATCTTGTTGAATAAGCTAATGTAGCTTTTGTCTGTAATACATCAAACTTGTTTCAATTAGTGTTTTTTATTACTTATGTAAACAATTTTAATTCAATTACTGAAACATACATAAAGGATAGCTTGCAAAACCATCTCTTTTATTTTGCTCTAATATTCTTAAAACAACTGTAAGGATTCCAATTCAGCCCAGCTTTCTCCCCTTCAACCATCTCATACTAAACTTATTAGCACCAACCCACTGGGCTCAATAACTTTCTTCATACTACCCAAGAATTTAAATCAATAGTCCAAATTGCAACCACACTCTTCTTAGGGGTGGTTCAAAGCTAAGAGATCAAGCTGAGCTGAGTAAATAACGGGTATATTTAGAATCTTTCATTAACAGCAATGCATGTACGAGATTACAGAACTTCCATAACAATGAAGACATGCTAACTTCCCGTGGACTAAACATTACACCAGATCTTAACTATCATCGTCATGTCAATGCTGCCATAATGTGGAAATGTGTGGGAAATAAAACAGTTCAGAAATAGTCCTTCAAAATGTGGGCACTTCTGTCATATAAGGTTTAACGTTCAACAAATTTAGAATATTTTGCCAACAAAAAATAACGGCCCTAAAGCAATCTTTTGGGATTTGTGCACAACTTGTCATTTTAAGTTGTAAAATTATAAGTGCAACAATTCAGATCAAACTTACTTGTAAAAATGTAATAAAATATGCATTGGAACCAACAATATGCATTTTAACACCATTTTAAGCACTGTTATAACATTCGACACTTGAATTGCAAAAAATAAAAGAAATGAAACATTACTGTAATGTTGCTTGCATACCTTTTGCTAACACTTGAACCGGGTCCACAAGTGTAACTACACTGGCTTTAAAATCTTTAAGTGTGTGTGGATGATGCTTCCTCTTTTTGTTTGTATAAAATGTATTGTAAATATTTGTCTTGAAAGGACACACAACTAACTGTCTCGTTACTTCGCAGATGTGTTCCAATATGGACAAAAAAATCTCTCTCCGAGAAGACGTCACTGCATTCACATAACTCACATTTCAAAGTTACTGAACTGGAAGCTGTCTGCGTAAACTGAGATGAATGAGCTTTATAGACATGAGTGTTCAGTCCACTCCACGTCTTGAATGTGCACGGACAATTTACATATATGCACAGATAATGTTGGCTTATTCCATAATGATGATGTAGTTTATAATGCTGAAGTAATTTGTACCTACTTCTCTCTCTGGTGACACAATGTTTGCACTGCCACATACACGTCACTGATAGAAAAAGAAATATGCATTAGCAAACGATAATATACCAAACACAGGCCAGGTTTGGGTCAGGGGGATTAAACTTCTGCATAATGCCAACTAAATAACAGATACAAAATAATAGGACAAACATATGAACTTACCATGTATTGTTGAGGAGGTGCAAAAGAATCTCAGAGCATGGGGATGTGGCTTTATTTTGTAATGTATTTTTGGGGGGAAAAAATATAGAGATAGATTATTATTAGTTATTACTCTGATGAATTTGTGTTAATATCTACATACACTGAAATGTGAAGACTGTTAGCCTTAATGCAGAGCACCAGAAAGCACAGAAACAATGACCCGAACAATATTCCTCCTAAATAATTCTGAATTCAAAAACTAAGTGCAGATATTATAGAAAAAGAAAATGCACATGAAATTAATGCTGTTGTCCCCCACTATATTGCACTCCTCAAAGGCACCAAACTCCACTGACAAAAACAGCAATTTTAGGTAGAGTATCATAAAACACTTCAAAATCACCAAAACCGTTTAGAAAAAATTACGGCTCTACATGGCTTTCCCGCCGACATCGCGCTCCTCAAAGTCAGCACACGCCATACGTAAACGCCGGAGATAAAACAGTCCTAACCATGCAGATAACCATGAAACACATCTCATTCAAAGTCCACAGAAACGAAAAACAAAACTTACCAAAATCGCCTCGTTAGTCTTTGTACTATTGCAACAATTAGCGAAATTCTAATTCACTGAATTACATGTGAAAACATTCTGGCTCACTCTCCGCTATATCGTGACACATTCTCCTCTATATCGTGCTCCTCAAAGTCACCAAACTCCACTGGTAAATCATTTTATCAAACCACGCAGATAACAAAGAAACACACCTCATTCAAAGTTGACAGCAACAAAATAAAACTCACTAAAATAACTCAGATATTTCTAAAAACTACTATTTATCTCTCACACTATTAACCTAAATAAATTTATCAAGAGATATGTGAATTACTTACCTCACTGTCAAGTATGCGAAAGGATTCACTCCACGCGCGCTCGTTAACGTCTCAACGGACTTTTCCGCATCCGGTGGGCGTGGAGCATGTGCAATAGCTGACGATATCAGAGTCATTGGTTTGATGGACCTCATTCTCATTGGATTGCCATGAATTAATTTAACTCAGAGTTTTCTTTGAGTCATGTTCAACAAAAAAGAATGAAGCATTTAATGAACATAAAAATGATTTATTCATGTAATGTAAACATATTACTACTTTGCTAATCAAACACATGCCCTAGTTGATTTTTTTGAGTGTACTGCAATACGAGTGCATAGAGTGGATGGAGCAAGCCCCTATTCTATCTCTTTGTTCCATAAAATCAACTTAATGTATGGTCCCCAGATAGGGCACGTATCAGATATTAATCTGATAAAAACAGATTTTTTTTTGCAAGGTTTTATTAATTAAAGGTTAAATAGAACAGGAACATGAAATATGATATGACATTCACAATCCAAACCCCACAAACAAACTCTTTCCATCGTTCAATGCTCCCATTTAACTGGAGCATTGATCTCTTTGTGGACCCACCCTGTGACCCCCTGGATATTGTAGTCAGAATTATTAAAACTTAGTTAGACTTGTCAATAACCAGTAAGCAAATCTAGAGTGTCCCATCAGTTTGTTAACTCCAGATCCATACAGCACGCACTCGTAAGTAACCCAAGTGAGAGCAAGAAATTTTGACCACATTGCAGAGAGCGTACTCCAGATCTGAGTCGCGAAATTACATTCCCAAAACATGTGTTTTACAGTCTTGGAGGCATAACAGCCATCTCTTGGGCAAGTGGCAATTCTTGCGAGACCATGTCTATAAAGTCTTTCACGGACTGAGACACATCCCCACATAACTAGGAGCCAATTAACATCCATCAGGTGGTTGTCGAGGCCTTTTGGTTGAATAGTCTTCCAAACGTGTTTATCCAGTCAAGGTGGTCCCTTGGTACCTGTAGTGGTCATTTTAACCGAAGTATATAATAGTCTGTGAACATGATAAACTTCTGGTTTAGAAAAGGAAGGATATCTCTGTTTGAAGTTGAATGTGTAGTGGTAAGAAAGTGGAAGATTTCAGCCTTTGGAGTCAAGTTTGACCATGTTAGCAATGACCTCATCACCCAAGCGTACTGTTTTATGTATAAAAAAAATAGTCCAAATGACTAGCGTGACCTCTCGAAAACCTCCATGTAGGTGGGGGAACTTGTCTGTCAGTGGTGGCAGAAACATCATTTAAATCATAGTCTCACAAAAATGTTATAAATAGTTGTCTAGTGTAATCTGGAGAGTGCTTGCCAATGTCAACATTAAAATCTCCACCTATGACAAGTAGCCTGTTGGTGACAACAATAGTAGTAAACAAATAGAGGAATTCACATGTAGCACAAAGATCTGTGGGAGCATAAATGTTGACAAAGTGAAACTTGAGGTGTTCCCAGGTGGGGAATCTATAGTATCATCAGATTATAACACAGAAAATGTATTTTCAGTGTGGAAAACCTTGAGACACTTGGATGCTGTTTTATTTTATTGGATCATTTGTTTCTCTTTTTAGGTATTTCAGAGAAACTCACAGAAACATCTATCCCTGTATCAGGAACAAGTTTGTGTGCGAACAAGCAGCCTGAAGTTGCATCAGAAAAAAAATAATCCTGTGGTCGGCAGAAGAACAGTCTGTGGTGAAGGAGACGGAGTAGCAGTAGTAACTGACTACAATTCTTCCGGCAAACCAGAAGATGGCTCTTTCACAACAGAAGTCGTGCAACGACAGGTGGCACAGCCGTGTCTGCTGTTTTTATATCTACCTCCCCTGACTGAATACATGTGCAAGGCTTAGGAACACAGAGAATGGGTGAGGGAGGAGGATCTAAAAAATCAAAATCCTCAGAAAACAAATCACCCAAACATGCGGGCCTATAGCACTGCAGGCATGTTTGAAAGACATGCCCTTCCTCTTTGCATAAATCGCAGCACTTTGCTTTTGGACAAGTTTTTGCAGTGTGGCAGAGATCGTCACAGTTACAGCAGCGAACAGCTGAGCAGAAAGTTGCCAAATGACCTTCTTGACCACATCTATTATAATGTTTAACCTGCCCATCGTAAAACAAATACCCTTTGTTAGGCCCCAAAGAAAAATACCCCAGAGGGTGACGAAGGTCATCCAGGCTAGTCGGGTCATCTTTCAAAACCACTTTGAACTGTTGCTTACCAGTCCAAATGCCATAGCAGCCACAAATCCAATATAAGGAGGACACATAGTCACAATAATATGAAAGAAAAGTGATATGTCTTCCTCCGCAACAAAAGGGTTACAAACATGCAGAGTCACCACTCTGACTTCCTTTCGCCATAAACATTTCAGATCAAAATATGCCAAAGGAAAAGTATCCTGCTGAGAATGGCTTTTTATCCACACTGCTCTTAAAATCTTTCCTGATGCAAAAGTAACATCAACAAACTGGAACAGAGAATTTAGCTGACAGCAGGAGATGTTATCTGGATTTACCTTGAGCTGTTCAAAAAGCACTCCTTGCGATTCATGAACATCTCTCCACACTCCCAGTCCTTCCAGAGAAAACGAACTGTATTCCTCCAACCCCATAATAGGAAGGGGAGCCCTCTGTCTCGGAGCAGGTCTAGCTGACCAGGGTAGCAGGGTCGCGAGGCACTTGAGACCAAGATTTTTTTTTTTTGTCTAAAATCCATTACTTTGAACAAACACTGTGAAAGTGTTTTGGTTGCCCACTTTCACTTACATTTATTTTTTCTTTTCAGTGTTTTACCTCTGAGTACACACACAAAGTCTGGTCCATATGCTGATTCACTGTAAGTCATCAACATTTCAGCACATGTGACAAAATTTTTTTTTTCCCCAAAAAAATTAATTTTGAGGTCTTTACCTTTTTATCTATCTACCCAGTTGATCCTGTTTGATTCTCCATTCTTCCAATGCTTCTTTCTCACATTTCTGCAATAATCTTTGAATTGTTACATTCTTATTATGTATTACCAGTTCATTTCTCTCCAAACACATATTTTCCTTTATTATGATAATTATTTTCCACTGTCCTTTTGGCATTTTTTCTTTTAACTCCTTTCCCACTAACTTATAGAGTACATCTTCCTTGGTGATTTCTTCTTTCCCTAAGAACCCTTTTCACTTCTGTAATACACTACTCCAAATGTCTTGTGCATTTTCACAATACCAGAACACATGAGCTGCTGTTTCCAGCTCTACACAATTCTCTCTTGGACATATTGGAGTTTGAGCCCCTCATTTTTTGTACATTGCTGCATTCGTTGGTAAAACTTCATGCACTGTTAACCAGCCAAGGTCCTTTTGTCTATTTGTTAGGTCCTTATTAGCGTTTTGTTGCCATATTACAGTGATCCCTCGCTATATCGCGCTTCAACTTTCGTGGCTTCACTCCATCGTGGATTTTAAATGTAAGCATATCTAAATATATATCACGGATTTTTCGCTGGTTCACGAATTTCTGCGGACAATGGGTCTTTCAATTTATGTTACATGCTTCCTCAGTTTGTTTGCCCAGTTGATTTCATACAAGGGACGCTATTGGCGGATGGCTGAGAAGCTACCCAATCAGAGCACGTATTACATATTAAATAAAACTCCTCAATGATATACGATATGCTTCCCGGAGCTGCTTCGCACACTTAAAAGCTCTAACAGCCCGTATTGATTTTTCATTGTTTGCTTTTCTCTGTCTTTCTCACTCTCTCTTAAGAAATACAGGCAGATACTTATCCATCATGCAATACCATCAGGGAGGCGTATGATTGGCCCCATTATCTGCTCCTGACAGAGGGGGTGTGAGCAGATGGGCTGTTTGCACAGTGGCTGTTTGCTTAGAAGATACGGAAGCGCCTGTAAAAAAATGCTGAAAGGCTACCTTCACATTGATCCCTTCATTGTGCCGCTTTATCGCGGTGCTTGCATACTTAAAAGCGCAACAGCCCTATTGATTTTTGATTGTTTACTTTACTCTCTCTCTGACATTCTCCGCTCCTGACGCGCACCTTGAAGAGGAAGATATGTTTGAATTCTTTTAATTGTGAGAAAGAACTGTCATCTCTGTCTTGTCATGGAGCACAGTTTAAACTTTTGACTAAAGGGTGTTATTTCATGTCTAGAGGGCTCCAATAATGTTAAAAAACGTATTTAGAAGGTCATAAAGAGGTTTTCAATGCTCTAACTGCGAAAATATTAGATTTATAAATAAAGAATCCTACTTCTTGGAAATTCATTTATCTGTCTGGAGCGGATCAACCGCTATAAACGAGGGTTTACTGTATAACTGTGCGGAGAATATTTATAAACAGTGTGGGAGAGTTTCTAAGAGCTTAAAATATATAAAAATAACCATACAAACATATGGTTTCTACTTCGCGGATTTTCACCTATTGTGGGGGGTTCTTGAACGCAACCCCCGCGATCGAGGAGGGATTACTGTATTTTTCTTGCTCTTCTATCAATGGTTGAATTTTAACTATTGTTTCTTGTTTTTCTATATATTTTCTTAGTTCTCTTTTCCTTCCCCATATTGTGAGAAGGGTCTGGCTGCAGGCCGAAGACTCGGCCTTCCACGCCCCCGGCCTTCCACAGTCCGCCCCAAGGAGGGTCCGTGACATAATTGCCCGCCCTACTGCTTCCTACAGTCCGCAGAAAGAGAAGGAAAAGTGTAGACATCCATTTTTTACAATTTGAAAAAGAAAAGGAATTGTAAACTTTTTCCGACACAGAACAATGGCACAGCAGAATCAGTTATGGACTCACAGAATAAAAAGCTCAGCATATTTAAAGAGACTTTAGAGCCATTAAACAAACTAATGAGATGTTCGATTATATATATGGCGTACTCTATCAATCCAAGTGTTCTGTGGTTATCTTCACTACTGACGTCGGCTGGATGTCATACTTTTAAATATATCTTTTTAATTATTTTTCCCTTCTTGCATTATTTCTTTTTAATATTTGTCTTATTTCAGTAATATTAACTTTTTAACTTATTTACGTGATGCTATATAGCGTATCTGCAATGTTAATGTACAATATGGAAAAGTATTTGTATATCGTCGTCATTAACATTTGTTAGATACCTTATTAACTTGTTTTTTTCTGTAGTTGGAGACTTAAGTTAGTCAGTATTATATATTATTTTTGCCTTGATTTCCACAGCCACATTTCTCCATATATGCAGAGAATATAAAACCAACATTGATTAATTATCAAAACGAATACAAGTAAAAAACATGGAGACTACAGCATCATGGTTCCTCACCTTCAGTCCCATGAATCCCACGTTGCAAAGTATGCAGGTAATTATACCAGTAGTCTATGCTTGTTCGTTTTATTTAAAAAATGTCACTAGGCTACTTTACTTGCACACAATACTGATTGTTAGAGTTTTGAATTACAACTTTTTAAACAAAGTTTCAAAAGCTGAGCTAATTCTACTTTTTCCTTTGTTTGGCAGGTTTTACTATCTACAGATACAGCACGGGGTGTGTCTCAAGTAGCCATTTCCATTGTTTTTTGTTTAAAAGGCATTTTCAAAAGACATGGCTTTTTAACTCACCTACAAAAATGCCAAAAATTGATCATGCCCATTCCCACCAGAGACACTGTCCCTGCTATTCCCACCGGAGAGACTGTCCCCGCTATGCCCACCGGTAAGACTCTCCCCTCTATGCCTGGCGGAAAGACTATCCCCGTTGCTTCTCCCAAAGAGAATGTGCCCTCCATGTCCACAATCAATGCCTGTTCATCAGCATCTGTCACTAGTTTTAGAGGATCGCAAATTCTACAACATTCAAAAGAGAAGATATTTTGTTGCTTTTGTAATTTGAGGTTGTACAAAAAAAATCTCAAGTTACATATAAAATGAAGACATTCTTCAACAAACATTTAGATAAATGAATATAACAGGCTTCCTTCAGTTTGTATTGATTTCAGAAGGGGCATTTTTGCAGTGGCAAAAACTTACACTGGGCCGAGATACCCCATTCATGTTCAAAAATGCACATGGGGAGATAAACATGTTATGATCTGGGAGTTAGAGAAAAGCAAACGAGCATCAGAATTTCTCAAAGGAGTGGGTTCATGGGATTTGAATGCTGCCATTTGAGGTCTTTGGCTTTCTCTCCAGTTACTCCTATGTCAGATGTTACACTTCAGGATGAAGTATTAACTAGCATTGTAAAAACAAAATTGTTTGGCAAGGAGACAATGAAAACATGTTTAAATCATAAACATATGGCAGAAACACTGCAGACGCCATTAAGTAAAGAGATTTTTCTTGGAGAAGAAAAGTCACAAATATATCTGTCAGTGTTTGAACCAAGTATATCGTTCAGGTCTCGTTTGGGGGGGGGTGATTGTCCATTATAATAAGAAATTGAATACCTGGCACTGTGCCTCTTGCAAGCCTGTATACACAAGGCTATATCTAAATGGCATGTATTTCAAACATGTCCTGAACACTTCAGAAAAGTCAAGACAACACGAAATGATGTGTTTGACTCCATCACCATTCACAGTGGCTCCTATGATTCTGAACAATCGCATGATGTTTGCTATCCTCCTGAAGGCCATTTACTTGTGAGACTTGTGCAGTACTTTCAGAGGAATAAAATAATCCCAGATGTTTTGCCTTGGGAAGTTTGTGCCACACAAAAAAAGGATGACTTCCCAATGCACTTGATTCCATATGAGACATTTTGTGCCCAGTGAGGGTTCCTTTGTCTGATCCAATTTCTGTTACCCATAAAGCAAAGATCATCATGATTTCTGGTATTGTCAATGGTTTGTTATATTATGTTGTAAACGTCTTTTTGTCAAGTATTTTTAAAATATAATTTATTTAATGTTGTTTTTGAGTTCTTAAAATAACATTTATTTATTGGATGTGAGGCACAAAATGTTAGCACCTCCCAAGTGTACAGCAATCTATCCAGCTTATTGATATTGTAGTTTACCGTTTTCTTCTTTTTTTTTTTTTTTATAGATGTCTCCACATATTACAGGTGCTGTAGCCTTTGTGACAGTTTCTACCGTTATCAGGAATGGAAAGATGGAGTACATAATTTTGATGACCACATCATTATAAGCATCCATCTGTGTCTTTTTTTGCGAAATTCAATTCAGGTACTTTACCGATCTAAATACCGCATTCACCTACTTTAGGTAGATTAAACCAGGTAGAATCAATTACCTAGAAGATTTAAAAAAAAATTATAAAAACTAAAACCATATACCCAAAGCCATTACATGCAGAATGTAATGTCAGTACTTACCTGACTTGATCACTCACTCACTCACTCGCTAATTAAGTGAACTGATATTTCCCAAGTTCTGTGTTTAGGGAACAATATATTAATTTGAAAACTACGTTTGCTAAAAAAAAAATGAAAATGTACCAAGCAGTTACATAGGAATAATGTATTTTTTTCTTAACAGTATTTTCATCTTGATTTTCATTCTACTTTTCAAGGTGTTCTAATTGTTCAATTAATCCACTATTTACTAGTTAGTGGGTCTGACACTAAAGTAGTTGCAGCCTTTGATTATTCAGTGCTGTTTGCCAGCGTCTCTTTTCTGCTCGTTTTAAGTTGTCATTATTAAGATACAATGAAGGGGGAAAAACTGCACAGAGAAAGGGCAAAGTATAATGAAATCAACAAAAGAAAGTTAATTATTTAAATCTATAGGAAAAGCAGAAATATTTCTAAATATCTTATAAATGTAAAAATCATGCTGCTGTGCTTTTCTGAATGTCGAATAAAAGAAAAAAAAAACAGCTAATTAAATGAGCTCAGTGTTATCAGGTGTTGTCACTGATTAGGAATCTGGTTGGAACAAAAACCTGCAGTCACAGGGGGTCCACAGGACCGAGTTTAGGAAACACTGATATAGAGAGTGTATCCACTGTCATATCGACCCTGGCTGATTTTATAAATACAATATCATTTCTTTTTATTTTTTTTCTCATACCATTATTTAATAAAAGTATAATCTAATTATTTAACAATTACATATTTAGCATTATTTTGTATGTGATGTCTGTATGTATATTGTGACTGATGAATTTTAAAAAGTTTCTTAACTGTATAGATATTTTGTCTTAGTGCCTGAATATTTTTTTTTCTCCACAATTAGAATCACGCATCTGTTGAAAGGGACATAAGCAGCCTTGAGAAAATTAATGAAATGCCCGACTCAAGTCATAATGCCATATTACATGCATACCTACATTTTGAGGCACTGACATCCCATGAGTATAATTTCTCTTGTGTGCACTGTGGGCATCATCCTCCTATTGTTATCACGGACTTACACAAAAAGGGTGTCTTTAAAATGGCTGGTAAGGATTTCATGAATACATGCATACCTTTGCAGAGGACAGCAGGACATTGGTCCCAGAGTTTCTGTGCTCGAGGGACACTGTGGCAATAAAAGACAATGAGCTGCTATAATTATTATTTTTTTCACTAAGTGACATAAAAGATCCCTCACAAGATTTTAAAGGGGAAGTGGACATGGAAGATTATTGGAAGTCCGTGGTAAGAGAAATTCTTAGCAGAGGCTTTCTGAAATGTAAGCTCATGTCTTTTTTACTTGTCAACATTTGCATGAATGTATGTTGAAAAGTCTGATTTTTTTTTTTCCTCCCTTTATCCAGGCAACCGTGATAGTCCTTTCCTCGTGGTGCCAAGTTACCGTCAGTGAGCACCCTGGATTGGGTCCCAAACCAGAGCAAGTCATATGGTTACTAACACAGAGTATGCTAAAGTACATGTGACAAATAAATGCCAAGAGGAAGGTGACATAGACATTACAGGGGAGTGTCTTATAAATGAAATCATAAATTTAAAGGTAAATTGGTATACATGGATCTTGTCATGCTCTTAAGGGAAAAAATGCAAACTCGAAGCACATATGACAAGGTGTCTTCAGAAGGTTTGGGGTGCATCAGGTGAGTAGAGGTTTGTTAATGTGTATTTTTTTGTGGAAAATGCTATTTATATCTGATGATTTTATATACAGCAATGCTTAAGTTGATTCTGTCTTATGTTTGGAAAGGTGGATGGGCAGTGATCATTTGTCCATGTGGAGTTTTCTACTCTGTTAAATTCAACATCAGGGCAGAAAGTCGAAGAGACTATGCTGATATGCTGCTGTCATGGATGCGTATTCCAAATGTGGTTATTTATGACTTTGCCAGGGGTTTTGTAAACCACTGCAAGTTGCAGGAACCAGAGAGACTTTCATTTACTCCAAATTAAGGATGACTAGCAGAGGCAACCACTGACAACATTGAAATGGCAGTTAAAGAAAAATTAAAAATAAGTTTGCCTTGGCTGAATGTTAAAAAAGTCACTCCTGATCCAAATGGTCATCCTGTCACAGGATCTGCTGAGCACTATGCTCTGTATGATACATTCCACCAGTATAATACAAAGGATGAGAACGATGTGCTACGGAGAATTTCCTTGGTTCCAGAATTGCAAGTGTGGATAAATTCTCATAGGGCAGAGCAGTTTGTTGCCGAAATGAGGAAAAACAATTACTTTCTGAATATGCTCTCTCCATCTGGTCATGTGTTCCTGATGAGATCCATTATACATCAACATAATCAGTGTGTAAATCAGAAGGCATTGGCAGAACTGAGAAAGATTTGTCCTGGGAGTAAAATTGCCTTCGATCATACTGGAAAAGCTGTGCTAAGTATCTATGTATTTATCTACAGTGTCTATCTACATAGTCTCATGTTCAAAAATATTTTCTTTGATTGTCTCCTCTTTTACTGGAGCAAATTCTTTTGTAGCTCTGCTAGTGGCTTCTTTATCTCCTTCTCTGTCATCTCCATCAGCTGCTCATCAAGCAGTCACATCCCCTGTGCATCCAGTAAGTCATGTAGGAATGTATCAAGCAGTCTGTCCAGCAACTCCAGTTGCATGTAAAGGTGAAAATGACAAAAGTGTATGTATATGTGTGTGTTTTAACCTAAACTAATACTATTTTGTGTGCTTTCCAGGTTAATGTGGAATTCATTGTGAAGCTCTCACTAGTTTGCAGAATGTGAAAGGAAGCAGAATGTCTTGAGGATTTACCTTACATCCCATGCAGGAGAAAATGGTATGTACTTCAAGCATGCTGTGCCATATTATATGTCTAATATTAATAAGTTGTATGTATGCAGTTTATGTTAAAGGTGATTTGCATGTTACTTGGAAATTGTACAATGGTCATTTGCTGTTTTTACCACAGATCAGCTTTGTAATGGATAGCAAACTGCCACAAACTGAGAGACTTTTGGAAGTGGGAGGAGTCTGGTTGACAAGAATGGATTTTCATACAATTGGACCAGAATCTTGGATGGAATCCACTGTATGTTGACAGTTAATTATTGGATTATATGTCATGTTGTAAAATAATGCTTAACATTTTGCTTCTGTTTTATAGATTGGTAATGCATGCTTATACTTGGTGCAACAAATTGCGAGTCTAAAGGTACAGTATGTTACTACTGTGAGCATATCTTTCCACTGTGGATGGTGATGTTTGTAATGTTGCTTTTACATATAGAAGAAACTACATTTATACAGAGAGGTTGTCAATTGTTCTGTGCAGGGGAAAGACATTGACGTGGGAGATTTGTATGTCACTGCCACTTGGGGACCTCCAAGAAATCTTGATCCATTACAAAGTTTACCTGTAAGAAGTTATCATTTCATATGTAATGTGACCAACATTTTTGCAAAATTCGAAGCAATAACTTATTTGTTCTCAATTGTAGAGAAATTCTCACATGAAGGATGCGCTAGTAATACCAATTTGGACTCCTTCAAGACATTACAACTATATGTATGTTTACAGTATATATATTTTTTTCTATGTATTCACTTTCTCCGAGATTAATTTTAAGCTTTTTTTATAGACAATTTTTTTGTTGTACAGAGTTCTATGTGACCCTGTATTCCCTTTTATCTATACTAATAAAAGGCAAAGCCCTCACTTACTGACTCACTCACTCACTCACTCATCACTAATTCTCCAACTTCCCATGTAGGTAGAAGGCTGAAATGTGGCAGGCTCATTCCTTACAGCTCACTTACAAAAGTTAAGCAGGTTTCATTTCGAAATTCTACACGTAACGGTCATAACGGTCGACAACGTCCGCCATGTTGAACTTTCTTATTTATGCCACCATCTTCACGAAATTTGGAAGGCGGCTTCCCTGCGCTAACCAAAACCGATGTATGTACTTATTTCGATGGTATGACGCCACTGTCGGCCGCCATATTGAACTTTCCAACGTCACTAATTTTCCAACTTCCCGTGTAGGTAGAAGGCTGACCCCATCTTCACGAAATTTGGTAGGTGGCTTCCCTGCGCTAACCAAAATCGATGTACGTACTTATTTCGGTGGTATGACGCCACTGTCGGCCGCCATATTGAATTTTCCAAACATCACTAATTCTCCAACTTCCCGTGTAGGTAGAAGGCTGAAATTTGGCAGGCTCATTCTTTACAGCTTACTTACAAAAGTTAAGCAGGTTTCATTTCGAAATTCTATGCGTAACAGTCATAACGGTCAACAATGTCCGCCATGTTGAACTTTCTTATTCATGGCCCCATCTTCACGAAATTTAGTAGGCGGCTTCCCTGCGCTAACCGAAACCAATGTACATACTTATTTCGGTGGTATGACGCCACTGTCAGCTGCCATATTGAACTTTCCAACGTCACTAATTCTCCAACTTCCCGTGTAGGTAAAAGGCTGAAATTTGGTAGGCTCATTCCTTACAGCTTACTTACAAAAGTTAAGCAGGTTTCATTTCAAAATTCTACGCGTAATGGTCATAATGGTCAACAACATCCGCCATGTTGAACTTTCTTATTTATGGCCCGATGTTCTCGAAATTTTTATAGGCGGCTTCCCTGCACTAACCGAAACCAATGTACGTACTTATTTCGGTGGTATGATGCCACTGTCGGCCGCCATATTGAACTTTTCAACAGTCTTTGTTACTTATGGGCCCATCTTCAAGAAATTTGGTACACGGGTTCCCAACGCTAACTGAACCTTACTTACGTACATATATACGTCCATAGTCTGCAGCTCGGTCACCGTGTGAGGTGGCGTTGGGTCCCCCATCCCAACGCCTCCCACGTTGTTGGCTGCCTGCATATATAAGACCGCCCGTCGCTCCGGTTTCTACATTCCCTTCCTTGCTTCGCCACGGGATTTACGTCTCCCTACTGATAACTTTTTGTTTAATCCGCTGTTTTATTTTTTGTTTATTACAATTATAGTTATTGTATAGGTATTTTAGACTTACTTTACATTGCTCAGGTACCCATTTCCTTTATCATTCCAACCCCCATTACCATGTCTATCGAGGTGATCACTATCGATCAAAGAACTGTCAATTACTGAGTGGTTTCCATGCCCGGAGATGGCACCTACCTTTTCCATTCTCTTTGTTACATATTGCACGGCCATATCAGGCTCACTCTTGATATCCGGAGGAACATTGTGTCTTATGTATTGAATGACTGGGACAGGTTCAAGGTGTGGACTGATGACGGTACAGGAGATAATTATACTACACAGAAGCACTATAAGAGTGAAATGCTTAAGCCCTTCACCTATGTTGTCGCTTTCAAGTGTACCGAAATGGCCAAATGTTTAACACCTTTCGACAACCGCCAATGCCTCTTAAACATCTTAGATTCACAGGTGACCATTTCAGTAGTGGACACTTTGATGTTTATGAATGTTTAAACTCTCAAAAGCTGGATGTGATTTTATCGATGAAACCAGTTGTGTGCTTACAACGCTTGACAGATGCCGAATGTTACTTCAACACAACAAATCCTGCAAATACTGTCGTAATTGAAACAAACCATGAAACTCCAACCGATTACGACAGCAGCAATCCAAGCTGTGAGATTTGAGACAAGATTACTGTTCACATGGCCAACTGTAAGTTACATGCTCAAGAGTAAGCTCAGCGCACAGCTTGGTCATGTTACAACCGGA
Source organism: Polypterus bichir lapradei (assembly GCA_026402145.1). Lineage (NCBI taxonomy): Eukaryota > Metazoa > Chordata > Cladistia > Polypteriformes > Polypteridae > Polypterus > Polypterus bichir. Next base: position 227,601,358 of record JANRMT010062791.1, read on the forward strand.
AGGCCGAACTGACAACATGGTATACAAAGAGATCCTTAACAATAATTATTGGCATATTTTCCCTCAGTTTAAAAAGGTTAAATTTTCTTAATAAAAATTTTAAGGCAGTACTTTGCCGCTGCGAAGCGCGGGTATTTTGCTAGCATATATATATATATATATATATATATATATATATATATACCAATAAACCCTCGATTCTCTAAAGAATCGCAAATCCAAGAATGGCAATCACTTTCTGTTCCCTCTAATCTCTGGAGGGATGAAAAAGCATGGAGGGTGGGAGCGTCCTGGGAAAGTGTTTATTTAATGAAATAAATATATTTGTACTAAAATTAACCAATTTATTAAAACTAAAATTGACATTTAATTGTTATATCATTTAAGTCCAAAATGTGTTTGAGTTGATGCACTCATAAATAAAAATATCGGAGTGCAAAGGTTTAAATGAAAGTAAATTGGAAGTAAAAAATTCATGTTAGAAATAATAATTGAACTTACTTTTAACACTGAATTACCCTAATGTGATTCAAATAAGCCACACTGACTGCTGGCACTGTGGAGTGGAGAACACTGACTGCTGGCACTGTCAGTAGTTACCACTACTTCAAGTTTAAATATGTCACCGTGGCAAATTGTTGGCGTGCATGCTTTACCTCAAGTTTAGTTTACAGGTTGTGTTGTTTGGGCGCCACCTACTGACCCTGGGAAGCCGCTGGGTTTGACTCTGTGACGCTAATGCGCTGTGCGTGTGCGCTTTCGGCACGGCTTGCTTCTGGTCTCTGGCATCCATGCGCATGGCTTGCTTCTGGCCTCTGGCATCCGTGCATACAACCTTCAGTTGTTTATATATATATATATATACACACATACAGTCGAACCTTGGTTCACGAACATCTTGGTAACGTACAACTTGGTTTATGACCAAAATGTTTGCCAAACTTTTGCCTCGGTTCACGACCACACGCTCGGTATACGAACAAGCCAGTTTCCCTTTCGGTTTGTACAGTACAGGCCAAAAGTTTGGACACACCTCCTCATTCAATGTGTTTTCTTTATTTTCATGACTGAAGGCATCAGAACTATGAATGAACACATGTGGAGTTATGTACTTAACAAAAAAAGGTGAAATAACTGAAAACATGTTTTATATTCTAGTTTCTTCAAAATAGCCACCCTTTGCTCTGATTACTGCTTTGCACACTCTTGGCATTCTCTCGATGAGCTTCAACAGGTAGTCACCTGAAATGGTTTTCACTTCACAGGTGTTCCTTGTCAGGGTTATTTAGTGGAATTTCTTGTTTTATCAATGGGGTTGGGACCAGCAGTTGTGTTGTGCAGAAGGCAGGTTAGTTGGACGATCATTTATTTTTCAACAAGACAATGACCCCAAATACACCTCCAGGCTGCGTAAGGGCTATTTGACCAAGAAGGAGAGTGATGGAGTGCTGTCATGAAAATAAAGAAAACACATTGAATGAGGAGGTGTGTCCAAACTTTTGGCCTGTACTGTACATGTTCAGTCTCTCCCTGTGCATTTCCTGTGCAGTGAGCAAGAGAGAGAGAGCGAGAGAGCGCGACACACACACACACAGCGCGTGCATACACACAGGCAGTGCGAGAGAGAGAGCGCGACACACACAGGCAGCGCGAGAGAGACGCACACACACACAGCGTAAGAAAGCGTGACACACACACACACAGAGGCAGCGCCAGAGAGAGCGTGACACACACACAGGCAGCGCCAGAGAGAGCGCGACACACACACACAGAGGCAGCGCGAGATGCAGACACACAGGCAGCGCGAGAGAGAGCTGGACGCATTAAGGTTAGAAGGCAGTTAAAGAATGCACTGGGCTTGATTTTTTTTTCACTTCTGTTTCCAGCGATCGGTTCGTAGCATGCATTGTTGCAATGTTATTTTTCTTGGTGGTTTATTAAATTATGGATTTTTTCAAATGTTCATTTTTTTCCCCGTGCTTAAAACTCATTAAAAAAATGCTTTTAGCCAGCAGTTGGTAGCGCTATAGCACGAATTATTGCAGTGTTAGTTTTCTCTGTTGTTCAAGGTTTTCTCAGTGTTATTCAATGTTTTTACATTTAGTTTACTATTACGCTGTGCATTCTATGGTTTAAACTATATTTGTGCTTAAAAACTTAAAAAAATATATATTTACATACAATCCTATGGGGGAAATTGCTTCGGTTCACGACCAGAGTTTTGGAACAAATTACTGTATATATATTATGAGTAGAAAATTCAGTAATAATAAAGATGTATAAATGGTAAATTTATTGAACTAAAACACCAATACAATGAAAATGGCCAACAATGGGGAGGTTTTAAAAACTATTAGGGAAGGGGAACACAAAAATATTTAGAGATTTAAAAAAAATGTTAGCCAAGGTTTAGAACACAGTAAAAGTGAAACATTAAATTTGTCAAAAAAGGAAAAATGCTATTTTAACTTTATGAACAAGATACTAATCAGAATCAAAGAGTTATTATCCAGCAATATTCCATCAAAAATGTGTTATATTTAAAGTGACATTATTCCTGATCTGTCCCTTAACATTTGTTCACTAATAATATTTTTACATCACCTTTGCTTACAAGTGCAGCTCAAATCGCTCTACAAAAAAATACAGTTACAAAGAAAATTGAAGGTATTATAAAAGTAAATAAGAAGCAAATGGAGGAGTCCTTGTCTTCTGTAATAAATACACTGCCTGGTCAAATGGCCGGGGACAAAGACAAACTTGCAGCCTTCAAGGATACTGGAGATAATAAACCTCTGGGGGTCCCAAGCCAAAGCCCACACAGCCCCCTCTGCACATCCCAGCATACATAATTGTGGCCATCTCACTCCAATCACAATTCCATTTCAGGATGTCTTGTGAACTTTTTTTCTCTCTGGCATCACAGGCAGTTGGAGTTGATGTAACAGACAGTGGAGATGCAGGGGGGCACCATTGCAATTAACTGGAAAAAGACAACAGAAAAAAACAGCAGACGTTACTGCTCAGTGAAGATCTTACAAATTGTACACAGTAAAATTTCTAGTCTATTACAACCAATGCAAGTAATTAAATGTATGGGTGTGTACTCCTGCTAAACCAACAGCTTAAACAATAAGCCTGTCACTGTGCCACAACAGAGACACACCACATTTCTCTGATGGTTTTGGACGTCATAAATTTTAAAATTGCCTGTTTTCTGCCATAGATTTTTTTTCTGCTAAATAAGGTTGAAGGAATTCATTTCAAAATTATGAATAAATAGTACCCAAATAACAAATTGATTCATAAGTATGACATTAATATGTCCCCAAAATGTAATTTTTGTACAAATGAAGACACATCCCCTCTCACATTTCTTTTACTTCTGCTCATATTCCAAAATATTTTCTAAAGATTTATTTCTTTTACTGTCTCACTGATAAAGTATTGTGCTTCTTCTGTATACAATTTTGAAGACTAAATGTTAGAAAATGCAGTAACTGTGGTTTCCTTGCCTCATAAATTTCCTATTCATAAGTGTAAAGTTCAGAATGTTAGACTCTCTATTACATCTATCTTTATGGCCATGCTAGAAATAGCTTTAAAAAATAGAAAACACAGTAAAGCAATTAAAATGTGTAGAAATCTGAGCTGCTTCATTAACAATTTGTAATACTATTATCTGCATCCCGTTTTCTTGTAATAATTTAGTAGTTCATACTCTTGTATATAATTTAGCCTTCATCATTGTATTTTATTAACTTTATTATGAAAAAACTATTGTATTGATGTAATCTGACATCAACATAATAAAAAAATACTGATGGCTTTGGAGGGCACACTTTACACTGGTCGAGTGTCAGTCGTGCACTCCTAATTCTATTCCTAATTCGACACCTCAATTACATTGTTTTGCTTAATTATTAGAATGCCATTCACTCTTTAAGATAAAATATATGAACAAATGTTAAAAGAAACACACCACCAAAAACTAACAGGGTGTTATGAAATAAATTAAATACATCCATTAACCCAAATATGGAAAATGCTGCGACTTTCACATTTAAACCACGAGATTACAATGGTCGTATTGCAACTAAAAATGAAAATCCTTATTGCCTTTTTTATCAAACGAAGTACTTACAAAAAGCTGTATGTATCCACTATAAATTAATTTTAATTAAGCACAGAGCGAGATAAATCATAAGGGGACTCATGTCGCAAAGTAAAAAGCGCAGATCGGGCAGGGTCATAATAGTAAAGCGCTGCGCATCCACGCGCAGCTAGAATTGTAGGTATATGAGATTCAGATGATGAATCTATTATAGACTGATAAGTAATCTTGTGAAGAAATTTTGGAAGAAATAAAATTTTTATTTTGTTGGGAAAGGATCCATTTTTAGAAGAGGTACCTGAAGAACAAAACAACGAAGACAAAGAAGAAAGAGAACATTTTTTATTTGAATCAAGTACCAGTGCCCAGAAACATGTCGCATTTCATTTTGCTTCCTCTTCATTCGATTGGAGTTAAATTTTTCAGGCAACAAATATTCTTCCAAGACGTTATAAAATTCAAAAGTTGCCGTCTTTTCCAGTAGGAAGTCCACTTACAGACGGAGATAAATGGCAACACAAAAATGACTCGCAAGTATAATTCAAACCTGAAGAGTGACGTGTGTCGTAAAACATTAAGACATGCGCAGAACAAATCGGCATCATTGTGAAATAAATTTTAATTAAGCACAGAGCGAGACAAATCGGAAGGGGACTCAAGTCGCAAAGTAAAAAGCGCAAATCGGGCAGGGTCATAATAGTAAAGCTCTGTGCATGCACTAACAAAGCAGGTAGGCAACGCAGATCGGGTAGTGACACACCCATTGTTTGATTTTTAACTGGGTGAATCCTTTTGTCTTTTCTAGGCCGTAGACCACAGCGCCTTTTGTTATTGGTTTGCCTTTCTACCGGTTATTCTACCTTGTTTCTACCATGTGCCATGATTCATTTGCTGTTTCACATTTCCAAATGACATGCGTTACATTCTTTTCTTCACTACACCTTTCTCTTGGGACATATTTTTTCTTTTCAAAAATTACTTTTATAGTCTGCTGTTCTTGTTGGTAACACCTCCTTTACTTTCTACCACGCAATATCTTTTGCATATTTGCTCGCACTGGCTTGGTTACGTAATGGGGAAAATTAGCTTTTGGCAAGGCAGTGGCACTCTAGTCCTTCATTTAAAAAATCTAAATTGGTTAAAAATTATCCATAAATCTGATAAAAAAAAACCTGAAGATCTAAATAAACAACAAAACTAAAAGTTAAATATTCCTAAACAATAGTCTATAATTGAAATAACACTTCTAAAAATTCTCATTAGTCCTCTGGAATAAAACAAACAGTATCTATTGTCTCAAACCAGTGTTTTTCCCTCTTCAACGTTTTTCGGTCCAATAATCCTGTAAAAAATCATAACCAATCAATCATAATCATAAATCAACCATGACCAATATATGATTATCTTGTGCAAAGTGTAAATATGATTTGTTTATCTTGTTTTTCATTGTGCCAGAGTTGTTGTATAACCCTAAATTTAGTTCACCCTCCTCAATTGTTGATGCCAATTGAAAAATAAAACTTTTTGAATTTTTTTATTTGATTGTAATTTTTTAAAGAATGTTCATTAAATTAATAGGGGAAACTATTAATTTCAATAGTAGAACTGAATAAAAATAGGATTTCTCATCAAATTAGAGTTTCCTATGGTAATATTTTGCTTATGGGCTCTTAATGATTATTCAGGGTTTTTTTGTTTGATTCTTTTGTGAATGATAGGCTGTTCAGCAATTTTGATGGTAATATGATTTGGTTGTGTGGGAAGAGAAGGATCTGAATTGGACATACTCTCACACATTGTGTTTTCTGAAGATTGGTCCATAATCATCTCTTCACCCCCCTTAATGGTAATGAAATGAAAGGCCTGTTAGTGAAGAGGGAGAATTTATGTTTATTGTAATATTAAAGGCACCCACCCTGGAAACTTGTGTAAAAAAAGGGACTATGCTACATCGAAGATGAAATCTGAGGTGTGAGGTGATGGTGAATTAATTAAAGAAAAAGAAGAATCTTTTTGAAATGGGGTCATTTGGAATGAAGTCAAATTAGGACTTTTTTGACATTAGAAATTGGAGAAATATGTAAAGAATATGAAAAATAAGTCAGTTTTTAGGGAAATGATTAGGAGAAATAAAATAATTATTTGATGCAGTCCAGGAATTAGTTTTTGATTGTAAAGAATGAATAATTTGATCTTTAGAAGAATTAGAAATAAGTTGGAGAGAAGAAACATTTGAAAAGGTATATGAGATTCAGATGATGAATCTATTAAAGACTGATACATAATCTTAGAGAAAAGTATCAGATGGATTTATTTAAATTAGAAGAATGTTTAAGAGAATAGATTTGTTAAAATGACAAAGTATTTTACAAACAGAAGGGGAAGTTAATGGTAAAGGCTGCATAAGTTGTTTTGTGTTTGGTAAATTGGAAGAAGCCAAAAAAGCGGAAAAATATGTAATTTACAATCTGGATTTTAGCTAGGGATGGGAAAAAATAATAGTGTAAATTTTTTGTAAGGAAGGAGAGTCCAAAGTGAATAATTTTGGGAAAATTAAAAAATTTAGGAGAAGTTAAAGATTGTGAAGAAATTTTGGAAGAAATACATTTTTATTTTGTCGGAAAATTATCCATTTTTAGAGGTACCTGAAGAACAAAACAACGAAGACAAAGAAGAAAGAGAACATTTTTTATTTGAATCAAGTACCAGAAGTGAAAGAAGTGAATGAACATTGAGAAATGTTAATATTTATTTTATTTACTTTTGATTTTGAAGTATCTGGTAAATGTTTTAAAATTGGAAAAAGAGAATGCTGAAAAGGATAACGAGAAGAAGCAATTGAAGTTTATTTTGGATTTGAGTATATGTGGGATCTAAAATCTGACTCACCTCTTTCTTTTTAGACCTTTTAACCTGTTGCCACTCGATGTTTTGGTGTAGTTGTTGAGCTAGTTGTTCGGAGTTTAAAGTCCATATTTTTAAAAAGTTCAGATATGTTGATTTGAAGTTCCTCCCACCCATTTCTATTCCAGTAGGAACACTGATCAGTCTTTGTAAGAGCCATTTTCCTAGTTATATAAGATTCATAAATATTTTACTAGATGACAATTAATAATCTATGGGAGGTTCCTAAAACCCCCATAACTGTATTGGTATATTCTTGCCATTTCTAATAGCTCTGACTAAATATTATTCTCAGTTAGTGACCAGCCTTGCCATGTGTAAGGTGTAGAGGCCATATGGTTTTAAACCGTGCCCGTGCCTACAGGCCTTATGAGTGTGTGAACTCGTAAAACAGCCCTTATTTAAGTGCAGAGCCATACATTTAAAGCGTATAGAAGAAGAAACTAAGAATCTTTAAGTATAGAAGAAGTAAAGAACTTTTAAGTACAGAAATAACTAAAGTTTCTCAGAAAAGGCTAAGTTTAGAGAAGATACATTTTTCCTTTTTTTTTTTGCCTTTTATTCTACATGTGTAACTTTTTTCCTTTATACATGGGTGGATTATTTGCTTTTAACTTTCACTAAATATTTTTTAAAAACTTTTGGACTGAGAGATTTCTTTCGGCATGCGTTTTACCCGTACTTGATCTTGCCTTATACTTCGGTGGCTACAGCCTTTAAGACTCACGCATCTTTGTAATTTATTAAAACATTTTAAAGTTCCTTCCTTTCAAAGATCCCTGGGTACAAAGGGGAAAAGACCTTTCAATTAATATTTAGGAAAGTAATGGAAGGCAGCCACGCATAGAATACACTCTAGCTCCATATGTGCAAAGCATTTAGTCATTCAACTTAAACCTTCAATAGAGGGTATTTATCTCATTGAAAATTGTCAAAAGCATATCCAGAGCAAGATTCAACCTGTGAACATTCCTATCTAGCTTCAGTCTCACATGGCCAAATGTTCTGGACATACACCAAATGAACATAATTTTAGACAAAAATCTTTGAATGCCTCTCAGACAGCCTCTGTTGCACAATCTCTCCTAATCCACTAACAGCTGTGTTTGTTGGACTCCGAGATGGGCTTAAAGGGGAAAAGGACAACCAAATTGTAATTACCATTACCTCACTACTAGAACGTAGACTTCTCTTATTTAACTGGAAGAATCCCATTCCGCCTCCTTTAAGTCAGTGGGCAACAGATGTTCTATACTGCTTGAAATTAGAAAAAAGTAAAATTCTTGCTTACAGGATCTGTTCAAAGTTTTTCTTTAAATATGGAACGATCTAATTAATACAATTTTAGAATAAGTATTTATAACAGAAAAGGATATTCTCCCTTCTTTGTTGCTTTCAAAGATTTGCTCTGGTTGTTGGCTCTCCACTCTTTCTCTTGTGTGGGGGTTGAATTTTACTTTGCTAAGTTTGACTTGATTGTGTGGAATGTTATTTTTTAAATAAAATTAATTAAAAAAATTGCTTTAACGAGTGACGAATGTCATTTTTATATTTGTTAATATTTTAATGTCTTTTCTAGGGTCATTTTTTATTGAATATTTATGTTGAACATGTGTGCTTTTTTTACTATTTATTACTTTCAAAGTATATTACTATGGTCTCACTTTATTGAGTAATGTAGTCTTTTTTATATTTATTATTATTTCTAATATGTCTCCACTATGGTCATTTATTATTGACTATGTTGACAAGTTCGATCATTTTTATATTTATTATTTTTAATATGTGTCCATTTGTGTTTGTTCTTTCATTGAATATATATGTTGATTTGTGACTTGTATGCTTATTCTTATGTTTATTATCATTTGTAATATTCGTCTACCATGGTAAATTTTTATTGAATATTTACTTTGATACGTGACCACTAGGTGGTTATGCTTATTTAATATTATTGTTGCGATGTTCACTGTGGTAATTTTTTATTGTTTACGTTTATATTTATTATTTTTAATGCATGTATTACTATGGTTGTTTTTTTCTTTAATATTTATTGTAATAAGTGATGAATTTTTATATTTATTATTTCCAGAGCGTGTCCACGGTGATCATTTGATACTGAAAATTTTTTACCCATAGCTGTGCCATGAATATGTAGGAAAATGCAAATTAAAATAATTTTTATGTACTAGAAATCAGTTTATCGGGACTTTCTTGATCTGGAAATTTCTTAAATTCTTTATATATCTTGACAGAGTGTAAACTTGATTGAATGTTAATGTTAGTATGTGAAGATTCCACAATAAACATGAACAAGAAGAAAGAACAAGGAAGTATATTTTTTTTTGAGAATGTCCAGAAAATGTGTCATTTTACATTTCTCTCTCTCTGACATTCTCTACTCCTGACGGCACTCCTTTTGAAGAGAAAGATATGTTTGCATTCTTTTAATTGTGAGAAAGAACTGTCATCTCTGTCTTGTCATGGAGCACAGTTTAAACTTTTGACTAAAGGGTGTTATTTCATGTCTAAAGGGCTCTAATAATGTTAAAAAAATGTATTTAGAAGGTTGTAAACGGGTTTTCTATGCTCTAACTGCAAAAATATTAGATTTATAAATAAAGAATCCTACTTCGTGGAAATTCATTTATCTGTCTGGAGCGGAGTAGCCACGATAAATGAGGGTTCACTGTATAACTGCGGAGAATATTTATAAACAGTGTGGGAGAGTTTCTAAGGGCTTAAAATATATAAAAATAACCATACAAACATATGGTTTCTACTTCGCGGATTTTCACCTATCGCGGGGAGTTCTGGAACGCAACCCCCGCGATCGAGGAGGGATTACTGTATACTATAGGTTTATTGCATCTGGATTATACTATTTATAAGATATGTTTTTTTAGAATTTTTTCCCCCTAAGAGGAGGACTATTTAATATAATACCCTAGGTGTATTGTATTTGGACTGTAATATCGTAAAAATCTCAGTATTAATCCTTTCTACACTGCTGTTGGGGATTTATTTTGTTTTGAACTTGCCCTGCCTCTGGGCATGTCAGAAGACAGGGACTGTCTAGCCTGATCTGGGGAAGCAGATGCGGGGAAAGAAGGAGTTCACATTCTTTTTTTTTTTTACCCCAACAATTGTAAGCGGCTACATAATAAAAGGCTTCTTAGTTATACTGTCTGGTAAGATACCAAGGTTAAAGCTATTGTATGAAGTAAGTACCAACTTTATTTACGAATTTAACATGTTCTTAAAAGATCAGAAGCAGTCTCTCATTGACCAAATAGGGAAATTTGTGAGCTGGAATGTTAAAGGTCTTAATTATGATCTAAAGCGGTTTAAATGTAGGACTTTGACAGGAGACTTACTTAATAAGTAAGGACTAGTTTTAGTTGCAAAGAGATTGGATTGGATAAATCTTTCACTCCATTCATACAAAGAAAACCAGAGGTATATACATACATACATGAAACAATCTCATTTGTAGTATTACGATGTAGTATCTGAACTTTAAGAGTGATATGTCATAGTGATAATTTATTTAAATTCAAAGTAATTTTGATTAGTATCTATGCATCTAATATGGATGATAGATGCAAATACATTTTGAAAGAATTCTCTATTTCTATTATGAAAGAAAGTCTTAAAGTCTTAATTTTATGCTATTAGCCAATTAGAACTATACAGAATTCATCTCCAAGTAAATTGATTATTTTTACAACAACAACAACATTTATTTATATAGCACATATTCATACAAACAGTAGCTCAAAGTGCTTTACATAATAAAGAATAGAAAAATAAAAAAACACAATATGAAAACAAAATAAATCAGCATTAATTAACATTGAATAAGAGTAAGGTCCAATGGCCAGGGGGGACAGAAAAAACAAAATAAAAACTCCAGACGGCTGGAGAAAAAAAAAAAAAAATCTGTAGGGATTCCAGACCATGAGACCGCCCAGTCCCCTCTGGGCATTCTACCTAACATAAATGAAACAGTCCTCTTTGGATTTAGGGTTCTCACGGAAAGGCTTGATGATGATGATGATCACGTAGAATTCTGCCTTTTAGTCCATCCATCATTGTTTTAGAGACAAATGCCTCCTCAGATTTTTTGCAGGAATAATTTGTGAAACTTTGAAGGGTTCTTTTTTATAGGACAGATTATTTAATATATTTCCCACAAAAATAATTTGGCAACCAAGAAGGCGTCTCAGAATTTAACCTCTTCACAACAAAGAAATGTAATATTTCATTTTTAAATTGCAATACTATTACTATGGACATGGAGGGAAGGCTAGTAAGATCTTGGCTTAATAAATTTACCAGCAGAAAGTTTGCAACATAACAGAAATTACAAACATACAGGGAGGAAATCATTGACCATAAAAATATAACCCATACATTTAGAGACCACTATAAATCCTTGTATTCTACCTAGTTTAAAGAAAACAAGATATAATTTATTGAGTTTTTTGAAGTATTACAAATGTATGCTCATAGAATCAATGGATGCTATAAACTCACTTTAAAGTTGTTAAATAGGAGGACCTGATGGTTTCCCAGTGGAATTTTTTAATTAAGTTAGTTCTGAGTACAGCAATGTTTATAGAAACTAGAGACAAGAAAATTCTATCTCATAACTTTTTACCAATTGTTAATTACTGTTTTTAAAAGAAAAATAAGGACATATAATGTGTATTATGTAGACCAATTTTACTTGTGAATAATGATATTAAAATACGGTCCAAAGTTCTAGCAAGTGAGATTAAAATCCAAACGGCTAGGAATACCGAAAATGACATTGGATAACTTACTTCACCCTTCATTATGGTGTCATAATTCCACTTACAGGGAGTGCATACATGAAAACAGTATGTTACGCTTTAGGTGATAAATTTGACCATTGGATGAGAGCCTTCATTTCTAAAGAGGCCATAAAATACTCGGCTTTATGAGTTCTGGCATTTGAAGGTCCTGACAAACATATGAAAAAAAGAGGGCATCCATTTTTTATTATAAGTTCACCGCAACCACCATGTTTGAAAGGCATTTCTATAACAATTCTGCAGATGCTTTCACATCTTCTGTGCCATATAAACTTATAAAGCAATTTTCTCAAAAACCTGCTGTGACACTTGGGCAAGGGAACGACCCGGCCCACATGAAGGCAAATGGAGAAAATGACGGCTTTCATAAGAAGGGCCTTACCAATAAGGCTCATATGTTGATTATGTCACATGGACAAAATTTTTTTTTTAATTTTGCCAATCGTATGGCCCAGTTCGTCTCTACTGCCGCAGTCCGATGAAATTCAATACCTAAAATATGCATGGAGTCATGAGAAACTCACATAAGAAATCTGTTCTGTCACACCATTTCCCTCAGTATATAATATGTGTTTTATCTTTGTTCATTCTGGAACATGTGACTTTCTCAAATGTATCAAAAATTTGGACACTTCTGACAGCATCAGCATCTACAGTGAAAATCAAGGTGCGGTCATCAGCATATTGAGATACCTTAGCTACAGTACCACCACTACCAGGTAATATCAACCCTTTAATGAAAGTATCCTGCCGCATGGCTTCTGTCACCACTTCTACATAAATAACATACAGTTAGGGAGACAAGGAACAACCTTGTTTGACGCCTGCGCACTGTCTCACCATCATGGTAAGATGTCCATTTACATTGATACGACTTCCCACACCAGTATACAAGCACTTAATCCACCAAATGAAACCAGAACCAAAACCCATTTGCACTAAGACACTATAGAGAAAATTGTGATTAACTTTATCAAATTCCTTTTCTTGATCGAAACTAACAAGGATTAATGGCACACCCCTATCTTCCACCCATGCCAGAATGTCATGGATCAAGACTAAATTATGACAAAATTTGGTCTTGGTTGGATAATTGAAGACAGCAAACTTTGACGATAAGTCTATAGTCAGTACAGAAGAGAGTAATAGGCCTCCAATTCTTCAGGTTGGTGGTGATGCCCTTTTTAAAAAGAAGGAAGACCACCCCACTAGCCATAAAGCCTGTCAAGGTGCCTTGTGTAAAAATGTCTCCCACAACTTCAGAAAAAGTAGGGCCTAGAACATCCCAGAACTTTACATAAAATTCCTTTGGGAGAACATCCAAACCTGGGGCTTTCCTGTCTTGCATGCTAACAAGTGCCAAACACAGCTCAGCTAACATTACAGGCCTATCCAACTGTAGCTGTTCAGACTCATTTAAAAATCTAGTGATAACCTGCAAGAAAAGCTAGCTGCCTGTATGGTAGGGTACATTTTGAGAAAATAATTTACCGTAACACTCAGCAACAAGAGAAGTCAAGTCACATGGCGAAGACTGCAATTGCCCTGCATTATCAAGCGGCCCTTGGATTGTTTTATGCTCTTGTACTAGTTTAATAGATCTAAAAAAGCTAGCACTCATTGTCTCACGTCTTTTTTTTTTCAGTTCCCAATTGCATCTGATGAAATACCTGGTGGCATGCTCTGTCATGTGAACATGGATACATAATTTTAGATCTTGTATCAGTAATGTGTTGGGCACACCACCATTGTTACATTTGCCCATCTCATGTTCAAACTGAGATTGAAGTTCCTGAATCTCCTTTCTGTCCTGACCTGCTTTAAAAGCTGCATACCTAAAGGAAACACATTTAATATTGCACTTCATATTCTCCCATCACGCTGATAGGGAGGAATGTATACCTTTGAGGGTCACCCACTCTAACAACAAGGTATTAAACCTCCAGATTCCTGGACCTCATTTGGAAACATCCACCATCAGAAAACCAAACCGGTTTGAACTGGTAATCGATCAAATGCAACTTGGCTGAGAAAAAGAAATAATACAGCCTGCTCAATATCCCTCTTGTGTTGCTCCATGTAGTATGGGAACTGGTGGGCTGAAGTTGAAAAGTATCCTTTAGACTGAAATCTTGTAGTAGAGCTCTCAGGGAGTCCTGGGAGTAATCCGTGGTATGTTTATCAAGGTCCACATTAAAACACTCCCTCAATGATAAAGAGTGGTCCCAAATTTCCCCCAAAGTTTCTTCCTTCTCTGTAGGAGCATATACATTTATAAGTTTCAGCAGGACCAACAGCCATTCTGAATCAATAATTAGAAGTCTACCCGGTTCAACTGTCCAAGGATATGGATATTCACGAATATGCCAAAAACGCCCTTTGAAGAGAACACTCACCCCAGCAGAGAGAACACTTCCTACAGCCTACAAAGATATTAATACCAATAAATACTGTCGAATGCAGCTCATGTGGCAGGTGTTGAAGGGGAGAAATCTGGGAAAATGCAAATGCGGCTATTTTCAAATATAATCTCTTCTTTCTGTCTGAAAATCAACATCAAGTTTTGTTTAACCCATACTCTGTTGAATTAGACAATCGAGGTTCTAATTTTTATGGAAGTTTAAGGCACACAATAAGCTGCTGAGATTTCAGTGTGAACCTAATAATAGGTCACATTATTTACTGCTCTCTCACTCTTTACAAAAAAACTAAACAAGAAATTTCAAATATTGTATCCAATCTTTTTCAGGATGGGTACATTGATTACAAAAAAAATATTTGTGTGGTCTCATTATTATAATTAGTATGTAAATTGTACTTCCCAAAATCCATAATGCTTCTCCCTAATATGCAAACACTTATATGGCAGAGTGGGAGCAAGGGGCTTTTCAAAAATGCCTCTGATTCCCAATTATTTACTTCAGGTATTTAGATGACATATTTGGTATTAGGACAAACATAAAAGCAGAATTTGGTCATTTTTAAAATATTCTTAATGCCCATCATCCCATTGTCAAACTTCAAGCTACAATAAATTTCCAGTCAATTACATTTCTGGGTATGGAAATATCTTTTCATTCCAACTGACCTACCAAGAAGATTTTACACTCCAAAATTGACTTCAAGCCCACAGACACGCTTGCTCTTATTTACAAATCCTGCTTCCATCCCAAACGTACTTTATGAGAGGTAATCAAATCAGAATTAACTTTGATCTCACAGAAACCAAGGAGTCTACCCATCCCTTTTTTCTGGGCCCTTTGGAAAAGAGGCTACAACTGTAGATTTTCTTAGGGATATACAATTAGAGGTTGAAAATAATTATTTTTGGTATATAAACTAGCAAAATACCCGCGTTTCGCAGCGGAGAAGTAGTGTGTTAAAGAAGTTATGAAAAAGAAAAGGAAACATTTTAAAAATAACATAACATGATTGTCAATGTAATTGTTTTGTGACTGTTATGAGTGTTGCTGTCATCAAGGATTTGATTATCATTATTTCTTTCAATCAGGTTCGTATTTGGAGGATGTGTTGTATTCAAGTTACATTCCGTGTTTGTCAACCTTTGTAAAGATAACAGGTTTCATTCATCAAAGTGTTCACTACCCAAATCAGTAGTTGTGAATCTAAGATGTTTAACAGGCATTCCTGGTATTAAGTTGTGGATTTGCCTGCCAATATTTAGCGGCAGCGTGTCTATGAACTTAATTTAAACTTAAGCTTTACACCTTGCTTTCCTATTGATATGTCTACAAAGGCTTGTTCAGCTTCAGATGGTTGTTCTTTTCTTACTGCATCAATAAACAGCTCATCTTCCTCTTTATCTGAGACATCACACACTGGATGCACGGGTTTACCTTTCCCAGTCCTGCAAACTTTAGCGAAGTGGTTCAATTTACCACATTTTTTACACTTTCTTCCTTTAGCTGGACATTGACATTTTCCACCGTGTGCTTTGTTGAATATACTTGTATGCATCACTCGTTTCATATTCTTTTGCTGTCTTGTGAATTGTGTAATGCGTTTTTTGTTCAGCGCTCTTTGGAGCTCTTCCTTGTTCCCTGCGTACTGAGTTCAGTTAGTTCACGTGAGCCGCTCGGAGTACATGCATCGAAGGTTCTCAGCTGTGCTTGTGCTATCTCGTGTGATCTTGTGATGTCCATGGCTTTATTTAATGTTAGCTAAGACCCGGCACTTAAAAGTTTCTCTCGCACTTTCGCTGAGTTTGTGCCAAACACTAGTCTATCCCTGACCATCTCATCTTCGTTTGCATAAGCATAGTCCTTCACCAGCAATTTTAACTCCGTTACAAAGTGATCAAAAGTCTCGTTTATACCCTGCGTCTTCTCATTAAACTTGTATCTCGCGAATATCGTATTCGTCTTAGGCATGGCAAACGCCTCAAAACGGTCATAATAAGTTTTCAGTACCTTGGCTTGCTGGGTGAGTCCATGTGTTAAAAATGTCTCTTCCTTTTTCCCCAGTCCACAGGAGCAGGTAGCTGCATTTCTCACTCTCGTCTTTGCCTTTTAGCAGGCCAGAAAACATCAGCTCCATGTGCTGTCGGAACTTTTTCCATTTTCCTGGCAAGAGAATCCCAGTCAATTCGTGGTGAGGGAACTCCAACAAAATCCATGACTGTCCTCTATTCTGACACCATGTCTTGTTTTCACAAATTGTGAAAAATGAAATGATGGCGGGACTTTATTTTAAAGCATGCAAGGGAACTTTATTTATTACAGCTCTTACATTCACAGCATTCGTGCTCTAAATTAACTTCCATAATAGTAACCTTGAGGTCCCTTTTTCTGGTGCCTTCCTGATGACATAGGTGCCTAAACCATGCCTAATACTAATACATTTCAATGACATATAAATATTACAGTGATCGCCTCGATCGACGTCTCACCACCCAAATCGCTACTCGTGAATCTAAGATGTTTTAACAGGCATTCCCGGTATTAACTTTTTTATTGGCAGCATGTCTATTGGATTGCTGCTGACGGACGGCCTTATATGGGCAGGCACTCAATTACATGGGAGGCGTGGGTATGGGGGACGCAATATAGGCAGGCAGCCAACTACGTGGGAGGCGTGGTGATGGGGGACGCAACTCCGCCTCACACCGTAACCGAGCTGCAGGCTATGGCCGTATATATGTATGTAAGTAGGATTCAGTTATGACCGTTACGCATAGAATTTCAAAATGAAACTTGCTTAACTTTTGTAAGTAAGCTGTAAGGAATGAGCCTGCCAAATTTCGAAATTCTACGCGTAATGGTCATAACTGGAAGTTGTTTTTCTCCATTTACTGTAATGGAGTTCAGCTGGAGGGGCGGAGTTTCGTATGACATCATCACGCGTCTCACGTAATCACGCATTACGTAGAAAGCCAGGAAGAGCTACAAAACGCGCTTTAGAAAACATGCATTATATAATTAAGAAGGCAGCGAAACAATTAGAAGCGAGCGAGTGACATATAAAACCATATTCAGCGGCTCACGTGAACTGACGCAGTGCGCAGACAAAAAGTAACAGTTCCAAAGAGTGCTGAACAAAAACCGAATTACACTGCTATGGTCAAATAGATAAACCACATGCAGTGGCGCGATAGTAAAGAATTCGCCTGTAGCGCCCACGTCAGAGGTTCGATTCCCAAGAGGGGATGCACTAAGTATGTACGCGCGCTTCTCGATTTATTTTAACCTCGCATCCCCTTAGTTTGAGACGTATGAAAACGCATGCGGTTAACGCAGAAAGACAGATCACCTATTCACCTATTGAAGCTTCATGAATAATGGATACTTTATTCGCGATCAATGATTGTTTTGGTAAAGCCATACTCAGTGTATTCATTAGATGAACAGTAAAAAAGTAAGAGCGAGGGGACGGTAACTTACTGAAGCACACAAGCAAAACCACAATAGCACGCGGGCTCGATGTACTGACTTGCGCGATCACATTCCAAAAAATATTTCTTTTCAAGTTCAATTTAGTCCATATGAGTCAAACTCAAAGCCCACGGGCCACATCCGGCCCGGTGTGTAATTATATCCGGCCCGCGAGATCATTTTATATACTGTATTATTGTTATTAATGGCCCGGGTATATGAAGCGCTGGTAACACAATAAACTACAGATCCCATTATGCAGCGCTTCACCTGCCTTGTCGAACACTTACCGCGTTAGTCAAGTCTAGCTTGCAAGTTATTGCGAAGCTAGCCCACACGATGCTTAAGAGAAAAGTTGATTCTGAAAATAGAGCCTTTAAAAACCGATGGGAGGCTGAGTATATGTTTACTGACATTGCCGTTAAACCCGTGTGTCTTATTTGTGGAGCTAATGTGGCTGTAATTACAGAATTTAATCTAAGACGGCACTATGAGACACACGG
>JANRMT010062791.1:227626117-227672105 GCA_026402145.1 Polypterus bichir lapradei
GCTCATCTCCATTACAGTAAATGGAGAAAAACAGCTTCCAGTTATGACCATTACGCGTAGAATTTCGAAATGAAACCTGCCCAACTTTTGTAAGGAAGCTGTAAGGAATTAACCTGCCAAATTTCAGCCTTCCACCCACACGGGAAGTTGGAGAATTAGTGATGAGTCAGTCAGTGAGTGAGTGAGTGAGTCAGTGAGGGCTTTGCCTTTTATTAGTATAGATGATCTAGCGTGGAAGGCAAAACATGATGTGTTACATATAAAGAGTAATGTCCGAAATAGAAAGTCAGTGGTGAGTGCAAAATGTCCATTTAGAAAATGCAATGAGGTGGAAGCCACAAAACACGCATTATATGAATATAAAAGAATGAAAACAGTTTGGATGATAGCAAAAGAAAAACAGATCATTGAGGCAGCTTTAAGTAGTGAGGCTGTCATGTTCAGAATGGAAATACAGCAAAACATAAGTATAAACCAATGAGTGAGAATAAATTATTTAAAGGAAAAGATATGGTTAAGATATTTGTATGTAAGAAAGAGGAATTTACTGCCATGTTGAAGTGTTTTTTGAAAAGCCAAAGATAATATCAACTTGTTAGAAGAATGTAAAAAGAGTAAAAGGAAAGGACAGAGATAAGGTGAGCAAAGGATGGAAATCTCTAAGATGAGAGAACGTAAAAACAAAGTAAGGTATTTTACATTAAATTTATATTTATGACTTAAGATTGCTTTGTTCTTTAAGGAAAAACTGATATGTTCAAGTGACCATATAAATAAATATTTCGCAACAAATAGAAATCCATCCATTATCCAACCCGCTATATCCAAACTACAGAGTCACAGGGGTCTGCTGGAGCCAATCCCAGCCAACACAGGGCACAAGGCAGGAAACAAACCCCAGGCAGGGCACCAGCCCACACACACACTAGGGACAGTTTAGAATCACCAATGCACTTAACCTTAATGTCTTTGGACTGTGGGAGAAAACTGGAGCACCCGGAGAAAACCCATGCAGACATGGGGAGAACATGCAAACTCGATGCAGGGAGAACCCGGGTCTACTAACTGCGAGGCAGCAGCGCAACCACTGTGCCACCATGCCGCCCAAAAGTCAGCCCGTCCCTGGGTGGGCTCGAACCACCAACCTTTCGTTTAACAGCCAAACGCGCTAACTGATTGCACCACAGAGATGTCCAAATAGAAATCAGGTAGACTAAAACTGTTTTTAAAGTTAATAAAAAGATTAGAACAAAAAAATCTGTTCTTTATCAGAGAGAATAGGTGACAGGTGAATAAACTGTAAATGCTATCATAGTATGTAAAGGAGGTAAAGCACCAGGCTGTGACGGGATACCTGTGGAATTCTATGAAAAATTCAAAGAGATACTAACACCAGTCATGGTAGAAGTATTTAAGAAAATTTTACAAAGATAAGAAATAATGAGTACCATAAAAACTGGAATTATAACCCAGATACTGAAGAAGAAAGGAAAAGAAATCAACAACTGGAGAAAAGTCACATTGTTGTGTCAGGATTATAAAATACTGGCAAGGGTACTGGCAAACAGGATGAAACGGGTTATGGAAAAAAATTGTACATAAAGATCAGATATGTGCTGTTCCTGGGAGACAATGGTTGAAAAATGTAGTACTCATAAGAGTTGCAATAAAGTTAGCAGAAGAAAGAAAGTGAAACATGGCTTTGGTAAGCTTAGACATGGAAAACGCATTTGATACGGTGGAACATGAATTCCTATGGAAGGTCCTGAGAAAGATGAACTTCCCAGAAAATTATGGA
Organism: Polypterus bichir lapradei; assembly: GCA_026402145.1. Lineage (NCBI taxonomy): Eukaryota > Metazoa > Chordata > Cladistia > Polypteriformes > Polypteridae > Polypterus > Polypterus bichir. The sequence goes on from JANRMT010062791.1 coordinate 227,627,916, forward strand.
ACATGAATACAAACAATGTACAAAGGAATAACAAGCAATGTGAGGATGAATGTATCCCTGAGCAAACCAGTTAAAATTAGAACAGGAGTTAGGCAAGTATGTCCACTGTCGGCTCTGTTTGCTGTATGGAGACATTAGGAAGTAAAATAACGGAGGACAAGGAGATAAGAGGGGTGGACATCTTGGGGAGTGATAGCCAACAGGCAAAAGTCTTTATTTATGTGGATGACATGGCTATATTATGTTGTGATAGATGAAGTGTGGACAAATACATTTTGTGAGGTATCAGGGTCATCTCTGAACATAAATAAAAAAGAATGTGTATTGTGGTGAAGGTGGACAGAGAAACCACAATGCACGATAAAGATTACAAGGTCAGCAAAGGTATTGGGAGTGGAATATGGAAGTAGAGACATAGAAAGAGAGAACTGGATAAATGTAAAAAAAGAAAGAAATTGGTGTATAGAGTCTAAGAAGATTAACAATGGAAGAAGAATCTCCTTATAACAGCAATTATATTGCATATGATTTTTGCATTTAGATGCCGTAGTCCTTCCTCCTAGAAGATGTATAGGCAGGATTGTGAGGGTAAGGACAGGTGAAGTAATGAGAATATAAAGGAAAAGGAGAAAAAAAAATTCTGGATCCCCACAAGTTGGTTATTTTAAAATACACTGCCACAATAGTGGATGCAGCTTTAAATAAAGAAAGGAAAATGTCAGGCATGAAAAGATAATTGTTTGGTACAACAGTAACAGCAGTAGAATTATATAAACCAGCATTAAAAAAATGGTAGTAATGAAAGCGATATCATTACAGCAAAAGTGCTAAAGTATTCAAATTATACACAGGTGGGAAGGCGAAAGCAAGGAAAAGTTGGGAAAGGTGGAAAGACTGAGTGAAATTTATGGAAAGTGAGCTACCATTTATAAGAGCAAAGTATTTTTCCCTGGAAGAATCTGAAGTTTTATGGAAACAAACAACACATAAAGAGCCAACAAATAAACAAAAAGATATCACTTGGCAGATTATAAGAAAGGTGTTACCAATGAGAGCAGAATGCTACAAAAAAATTTGGGAAAAGAAAAAATATGTTCATGAGAAAGGTATAGTGAAAAAGAGAGTGTAATGCATGTCTTTTGGAAATGAGAAACGGCAAATGAATCATGCACATGATAGAAAACTGGACAAAGAGGTTAGAGTTGATCGCTAAAAAGTTGAGTCTGTGGCAACAGAAGACTTTGCCCTTTATGGGGAAAGCCTTGGTAGTGAAAGCAGATATACTAGAAATGTGCTTGTATGTGGGGGCCATGTTGCCAAGACAGATGGTGAGAACCTTGAAGAGTTTGGTGTATCAATTTATATGGGATGGGAAGTATGAGGCTGTATGGAGGGATATGAAGGGATGGGTGGGGATCTGAAACTAGCACTGTTTCACAAATGCCAATGCTTTACTTCACTGTGGTTCTCATTTGAAATGAGGCCTTTGTCGGTGCGGTGCAATAATGTCTCCAAAGTCAGACGTAAAGCCAGAGTGGTATGAGAATGCAGCATTGTTGGCAAGAAAATACGGATTGATAAAATGTACTGAAATATCCATTGATCACAAAAAAAACTCTTATGAACACATGAAGCAAATGGATAATGTTTGGGTTTACGTGAGAGGGAACTGTGGAAAAGAATTCAACCACAAGGTTAGGACCATTATTTTTCAGGATTTAAACTGGCTGCATCTCTTGCAGAGATTATTGGTCATGGACAGACTATTTTGATATGGCTTGTCAAGGACGGATACCTCTTTTAGGCCTTGTTACTTTATGAGGGGAGTATGGGGTGAGATTATGGTCAATTAGGGATACCAGATTGTACTAGCTGGTCGTATGACATGGTGCTCAAAGCGGACGGTCTCTGACAATTAACAAAGCGTGAGATTTTTGCAGCATGGTTTGTTATAAGCTTGGTTAAATTCATACTGTGGGATTCCCAGGCAAAAGTAATAAAGTTTATAATGGAGCAACCTGAAGGAACGATAGTCAATCAAGTTAAAACAATCATCATTAAACAAATTAAAAGAGATATTGGACAATACACTTTTGCATCGGCTAAAGAAAGATGGAAGTCTGTAAGGGGAGTTGGAACTTCATTAGTGAGCTCAAATTACCCACAGCTGCTTATTTTCAAATGTAACATTTTTCACTGTTGTTACAAGGAGAGCCACATTTGACAAGGTTTATAATGAATGATTTTGGTTTTGAATTCTATGTTACTAGTAAATTGAATCTCAGGTGGAGAATGGTGGCCTCAAGAAGGATGCAAAGTGACAGTTGCCTGCCAATTGTTTTGCTGGTTTATCAGATATCACAGAATTTGCTAAGCTGCCACATTACTTGGAGGACAGTTTAAATGAGATGTCTGTCACGCATGGGCCACTAGCATCGTATATATATATGGTGATGGGTCGACTAGAAGAGCCCTTAGTATACCTAATGTGGACAACTTTTTGGATCCTACGTCTGTGGATGTTCTTGCTCAGTTAATGGAAAAAATTGACAATAAGTATGGGGAAAGGTAATTTAAGCATGTCTTTTCATGCCTGGGTTTCTTGACTGTCCATCTGTAAATGTTAGGGAGATTCAGGAAAGACATAAACAAAAAGGAGTGTTTTTATGGTTGAATGCACTTAAATTTGATGTTGGATTTTTACAGGAAGTTCACATTCAAAATGGTTTTGACATAAAGCTTTTCTCTTGTGATTGGAAATTGTGCCACTAATTTTGGTCCATTTGGTGGGTTTTCACCTCTGGTGAGTGGTATGTAGTTTAAGGGGACCAGTTGGACCTTTAGCCATGCAACTACAGTTATTGAGGGTCGGATTCTGATGATTAATGGGGCATTTGATGGCATTGTAATCCACTTAATGTATGGCCACACAAAAGTCCAAATGAGGGCAGATTTGTTACAGGCCTTGTTGCCACTTTTCTGTACTGATGGAGTTATCATTTTTGGGGGTCATTTTAATACTGATATGGGAAAAGAATACCAGTCCAATTACACTAGAGTAAGATTGAAACTTTTGCTTAAGAGCTTTTTGTTCATATATACCTATAAATGGGTGACATGAACAAATACAAGAAAGTTGACTATCTTTTTGTTTCTAGAGAATTAGTTCCAGACTCATGTCATATTGTTCCAGTTTGGTTTTCTGATCACTGTTTACTACAAGCGTCCTTTGTTTGTGATGTTCCTGATATTGATTGTGGATATTGGAAGTTAAATACAACCTTGCTTCAGGAGATCATGTATAGACACAAGATTCCTCAACTTCTTGGGAGAGCCTTTTGTTACAAATCGAATGGCGATACAGCTGGAAATTGTGGAGAACAAAGGAAAGTGAAAAGAAAGCGAGGCAAAAAAGGCAGACAGCTAATGCTTTGCAAAATAGACTTGCTAAAGTATGTGAAAAGTTAAATGATGGTAAGGAGGTTGATGTCGATCTGATTAAGGTACTGAAAGAATATTTAAATACTATTCTAAACAAAGATGCAAACGAATATGTGAACCTTCAGGCAGAACATAAAGAAATGAATGAAACCATATCTCCAGTCAGTAAAAATGGCACAAAGCAAAAAATTAATTACAGCTTTGCATAATGGAGAGGGTAATTTGTGCTCAGAGATACACAAGATGTTACAAATTGTAGAGGACTTTTACAAATCACTTTTTGAGAACTCTCTGTTTTAGCATCTGTTTTGGCATTTTTCCTTGATTCACTGTCTGCAGCTGGGGTAAAGTGCATGTCAAGAGATATTACTTTGAAGGAACTGGTGACTGCTTTACATTCCATGGCTGACGGCAAGGTTCCAGGAATAGATCGGTTACCAAAAGAGTTCTATGTGAACTTTTGGGACTCTTTGGGGCATCTCTTGTTAGAAGCGAATCAATAAATATATGCATGTGCTACATTGATAGGGACAATGAGGAGAGGTGTTGTATTCTTACTCCCAAACTGGAGATCAATAACTTTGTTATGTTTTGATTACAAATTTTTCACAAAGGTTTTAGCTCTTCATTTGAAGCAGGTTCTAGAGGAAATCGTTCACCTGGATCAGACTTGTGGAGTTCCCAGTCAGAAGATAACATGAAATTTGTCCTTCATGAGGGATGTTTTTTCTTGGGCTAATGATCAAAATGTACCCGTTGTAGGGATTAGTTTTGATCAAGAAAAGGCTTTCGATAAGGTGACAATGTTTATGTTTATAGTTTTAAAAGATTAGGTTTTTCAGACCCTTTTTTGAAATAGATCTATTTATTTATTGAATCAATCCTGCTTTCCCTTTCCTCATAGTAACCAAACCCCAGCCAAAGCTGCTTGTCTGTTTTTATACCAATAAAGGAGAAAGTGCACCGCTCCTGGAAGTACTGCAATACTCGGTCAATCCGTGGAGTGGACGGAGCAAGCCCCTATTCCATCTCCCTGTTCCAAAAATCAATTTAATATATGGTCCCCAGATAGGGGACGTATCAGATATTAAACTTATAAGAACATATTTTTACAGGTTTTTATTAAAAAGTTGTACAAAACATGAACAGCAAACAGGCAAACATAACATACAATCAACAAATCAAATCCTAAACTAGAAAACCGTGCATACAAATTTCCAACAAGTTAGATAAGTGACATGAAAGGAAAAAATTATATAATACATTCTTTCCAACATTCTTTGGCCGCAGCAAAGCCCTGTATTTGCTCATCCCTCTTTATGTGGTCTCGAATTTCCTTCCTAACCCATCCTGCAATCCATTTGACATTGTAATCTTTATTGTATTTAACTAGGAGTTTTCGTGATTCCCAGATGCCCCATTTAGTGAGACTAATAACTAACCAGAACACAAACCTAGAACATTTCTTAATCTTTTGAAGGCCCTCTCCGAACATGATGAGTTCATAAGTAAGTAGCTGAAGAAGAAATAAGTGAGACCATTGGGAAGACACCTCATTCCACACTTCACGTGAGAAGGAACATTCCCAGAATGCGTGTTTTAATAGTTTCCGTGGTCACACAGCTCTGAAGAGGACAGGTATCCATTCCGGACAGCCCATATCTGTACAGTTTGTCCCTGACTATAATGCGTTAACCAATTCAAGTCCTTAAGAAGGTTATGTAAGGGTTTCAGTTGAATCATTTTCCAGACATGACTATGTAGTCCTGGTGGTCTACACTGCACTGTGTTGTGTTGCTTCACGGCTTGGTATAAGCTTTTGTGATTTTTACAAATATCAAGTTGCCGGAAAGACCCATATCTCCTTTTCAGAGCGACTACATATTAGTAATGGTCCAGCATATTTTCTGCCTTTGGAGTTAGATTTGTCCACTGAATCAGATGTCTCGTTGGGAAGGAAAACCATAAAAGAATAAAAAAACTGAAAGGGGTGCACATTGAGGCCAGAATGACCGACACATAATGAGGCAAAATATATACAGTCCATCTTCAGTTGGATATTTTTTTAATAAAATTTCTTCCACCAACGTTGCAGTCTTGTTCCATTGCCTGCCTCGAAATGCTCTGATAGGATCCTTCCCATACAAAATGGTAAATCATACTCTCCAGTCGTCTACGTAAAGCTCTGGGAAGAGGAAATACTGGAGCTAGGTATAAAAGTACTGATAAAATCTCTATTTTAATAAGAAGACTTTTGCCGATCATGAACAAATTCCGTCCCTTCCACAGGTTTAGCTTACATTCAATTTTTTCCAAATGAAAAGTCCAGTTTTGTTGACCACTCAGTTATCTATAAAAATCAACTCCTAAAATATGTATGCCGGTTGTAATAAAATGAATCCCATTCAGGTTGCTTGCCCTCATAGTGTACTTGCTGAAGGCCATAGCTGAAGATTTTGTCTTGTTGACAGTAGAGCCTGTTTCCGTGTCAACAGATCGAAAGGTTTCTAGAACATATGGGAGTTCTCGTTCATCCGACAGAAAAAGGGTAAGGTCGTCCGTGTATTGGGAGAGCTTGACATGCTGTCCTCCACTTCCTGGAAAAGGGAAACCACAAACCCGGTGATCTTGTCTAATCAGGTCTGCCACTGGCTCTATGTATATGATAGACAAAAGTGGGGACAGAGGGCAGCCCTGCAGTACCCCTGCTTGTTGGATTATAGCAGGGGTCTGCAACCTTCACTATCAAAGGAGCTATTTTGCCCTCTCTTCCTCCAAAGAAAAATAGTCTGGAGCCGCAAAACATAACACAGCTTATAAACTTTTAAAAGTTTTAATCTTTTTTCAGGTTTTACATGTTACAACCACGGAATACAACAAACAGAAGTGCATGTGTAGGCCTACTTTGAAATAAATTAAACTGAACTATGCAGGCCTATTTGAGTCCTTCCTATACCTGTGTAAAATTAAAATAAAAGCTAGCCCACTTTAATATAAATAAAACTATTTAGCTGTTGCTCAGCAGCTTTAAAAAAGTAAACATAAAATTCAATTTCAGTGTGTTCTCATCCTCTTCTGGTTTCCCTCTCAGCCAGCAATCAACTGAAGCACCTGAACATACAAAAAAACCTACATCAGCTCCGGGTCTGAAATTAATGTGTTTTTTTTTTCTGAAAAATAATAGCCTATTAAATGCTATTGTTCTCACCTGTTTAATGTGGCTTCTGTTTCTGAAGTTCGCTGCAGATCATCTCTATGTCGGGGCTGTACGATGTGACTTTGACTTTCACACAGGACTGCAGGCTTTCATGTGTAAGTCGGGAGCGATATTTGGACTTTATAAAGTTCATGCTTGAGAAAACTTGCTCACATAAGTATGTTGAACAAAAGATGGACAGAATTCCAAATGCATATTTTTTCATGTTCATATACATTTCAGGAATGGCACTCCATGTGTCGAAAACAAGTTTGTTAGGTTTGGGGAGGTTTTCAATATCACTCCATTTGTGCTCTTTAGCGATAGTAGCCTTCTGACGGGCGACTTCTTCAAGATCCGCTGTCAGGCATTTGAACTTGGACACCCATAAATCTTTATCCGCTATATCGGCCAGTACAATTTCTAGATCGGGCTTACTTACTCCTGTGAATGCGTATGTGTTCAGCAGGGATCGGTCGATGTCCAGGGGTGTGAACGGGAAGGAGAAAGTGTTTTTTTCCTTTCTGAACTCACTGAATCTTTCTCTAAATGCAGCTTGCATTGCAATAATTGTACGGTGGAAATAATCACAATTTATGTGATTGTTCGCTTCTTTGAACTCTCTCAGGGATGGGAATTGAGAGAGCGTACCTTTCTGTACATCTCTGGCAAACACTGTCATCTTGCGCTCAAACACCAAAACATCCTCCAGCATCTGCAGGGCCGTGCTTCCCTTTCCTTGGAGATTTTTATTCAGCGTGTTTAAGTGACTTGTGATATCCACCATGAAGTGCAACTTTACCAGCCAGTCGAGGTCTCCCAGTTTAGGATAGCTGGGGCCTTTGCTTTCCAAGAAGGTTCTCACATGCTCCAGACAGGTAGCGAAACGTTTCAGCACCTCTTCCCCTGGACAGCCACCGGACTCTTGTGCAGCAGGAGATCCAAATATGCGCTGTTGACTTCTTCTAACAGTGAACAGAACTGTCGGTGGTTTAACCCGTTTGCAATTATTTTTTTCACTATCTTGATAACGAGGTTCATCACTTCCACACATTCAGGGGGGAATGTTTGAGCACGCAGTGCTTCTTGGTGGAGGATGCAGTGAAATGTCATCAGCTCTCGATCCAGTGACTTTTGAAGTAAATTCACAAAGCACTTCTGTGCTCCTCTCATGCTGGGTGCCCCATCAGTAGACACTGACACCAGGTGAGTGGTGTTTATTCCTTTGGCTTTTAGACAACTCACAACAGCCTCACAAATGTCCTGCCCCCGCATTTGGCCCTTTAGCGGTATGAGTTCAATCAGTTCTTCTTGCGGCCCATCAGAGTTCACATATCTGCATAACAGTGCTGTCTGCTCAATATCATTTACATCACTTGACTCATTACAGGCAATTGAAAATGCTTGAGCTTAATTGATGTCATCAATTTGCTTATTGGTGATGTTTGTTGCCATTTTAATGGTCCTGTCCTTGACAGTCTTTGCAGAGAGAGGCATTTCTCTAATTTTCTGAACAATTTCCCGTTTGTTTTTAAAGTCGGAGAATAGATGCTCTGATATTTTTATGAACGATTCATGTATTCTCCGTCTGTGAACGGCTTACCCCTCCTTACGATCTCTTGAGCTGCCACAAAACTAGCAGTTGTAGTTGACTGTGGAGAAGTGATCCACTTTTTGAAAGTTTGTTTGCTCTGTTCAGCTTTCCGTTGCAGTTCCGAAATTGCTCTCTTTCGCTCATCTTCACTTGGATATTTTTCAGTGAATGCTGAGTGCTTGTTTTGAAAATGTCTTTCAACATTACATTTTTTGTTGTTCAATAATTTATCGCCACATATTAAGCACACTGGTAAGCCAGCATCGTTGGTGGTGAAGGCAAATGCTTCTGTCCACGCAGAATTAAACTCTCTATTTTCTTCTAAGATTTTTCTTTTTTGGGATTTATTCATGGTTAGTGCAGGGGGGGGGTCGCACACTCCAGAAGCCGCCTGCAGGTAAAGGCGAGGGCTATAGACGTAGCTGTGATGCATATTTTAGTTGACAAATTATAAATAAATAAAAATTAAAAATTGATGTTAAAGTGTATAACAGTAGTAGTAGTAGCAGTAAATAAACATATATATATAAATACAAATTAAATTAAGAAATTACCATTATTCATTTTCATGTTTTTTTTTTTTGTCAAGGCCAAAGGGAGCCACTACAAGGAGGCTGAAGAGCCGCATACAGCTCCAGAGCCGCGGGTTGCCGACTCCTGGATTATAGTACTGCTGAGAAATCCATTAATATTCAATCGGCTTCCTACCTGATGGTATGGTGCTTTAATCCATTGGATAAAATTATGGCCAAAAACGAAAGTCGACAGAGTATTAAATAAAAATTTGTGGTGAACTTTGTCAAAGGCTTTTTCCTGGTCAAGGGCTACTAAGATGAGTGCGATTTAACGATCCTCGGCCCAAGCAATAGTGTCCCTTACCAGTGACAGATTCCAGGTTATGCGTCTCCCCGGGATACCACAGGTTTGGTTAGGGTGAATGATTTCATGTAACACCTGCTTTAAGCGGGAAGCCACAGTCTTAGCAATTCATTTGTAGTCCAATCATAAGGTTATAGGACGCCAGTTTTTTAGGTCTAAGTTATCCCCTTTTTTATGTATAAGAGAGATAATCCCTGTATGCATTGAATTCGGCATCAATCCAGTGTCGAGAACCGTAGCGACCAACTCTTGTAGAATCAGATGCAGACTTTTTGTGCCTTCTGTTCAAAAAGTTCCCTCAAAAGTTATTTATGCGCGATGCCTTTTCAAAATCAAAAATGCCACCTCTATTGGCCTTTGCATAAAGTTTCTCTAAGATTTTGTAAGCTGTAATGGATAGTAAACTTCCGTAATTTGTCTTTTAATTCTCCCCACCACAGTGGTATGGATTTGTCAGTCAGCCTCATTTCAGTCCAATTTAACAGCAGATCCTTCATCTGAGTGCAGAACTGTCCGTCTTCTAGAAGGGAGACATTACATTTCCAAAAACCTTTCCCAAAAGGGGGAGGTCAAGAAGTATTTCACAGGTCAGCATATTGTGGTCAGAAAACCAGAGCGGCTGGAGCATACTACTCAAAACAGTAACAGCTTTGTGTACAATGATGTAATCTAGATGACTGGCGTGACCCCGAGAATTTTGCCACGTAGGTGGGGGCTCCTGTCCACCCAATGTGACCGAAACATCACTTAGCTCATGGTCGCGCAGTATGTTCAGAAGTAATTGTCGGGTGTAGTTGGTACTTTGCTTCCCAAGGTCGACATTAAAATCTCCTCCTATTATAAGATGCCTGTTGGTGAGAAAAATATTGGGTAGGGATTGAAGTAGTTCACTTTGGGCCACAAGCTTGGTGGGGACATACACATTGACAAAATGAAACTTCAGGTGTTCCCAGGTAGCATCCACCACCAAAAGTGTTCCCAGTGAAACGATGAAGGATTCCTCAACCCACCATTTCTTGCCTTTAAAGAGAATCCCCACTCCAGCAGAAAAGGCATTACCAAATGACCATTTGAACTTCCCCCAAACCCAGTCCTGAGCAAAAATCCTGGCATCCCTTTGATCTTTCAGATGGACCTCTTGGAGGAAGCAGACATGAAACAAAACAGTATTTAACCAGTAGAACAGGCATCGACGCTTAACAGTATTTTGTAGTCCTCGAGCATTAATTGTAGAGAAGGTAAGCAACATTTTGGCAGAGAGGAATACAAAAAGAAAAAGAATAGAAATGTAAAACACAAAAGGCCATTTCAAATTATTCCTTATCTACCTCCCCAACCAAGATGGAAAGATTGGAGTCATCCATATATTTGTCAGTATTAGGTTCTTGTGGACTGAAGAGATCATCTATATCTAATGCCAGCGATGGTGACAGTTGGGCCCAATCAGTATGTGGAGGGTGCGGTATCTGGGATTACAGATCCATACTGTCTTTGTGTTGTAAAACACTAAATTTATTTGCTGTAGGTGTCACTTTAGGGTGTTTAGAGGCTGTGAGTTGATATACTTTAGTGGATCTTTTGGTTCTCTTTTTCAATCCCTTATGAGAACCTGAGATAACTTCTATCCACGTATCTGGAAGAGATTCTTTTGAGGACAAGCCTTGGGAAGTGCAATCCTGCAAATCTAAATCTTTAGTCAGCTGAGGTGTGTCCTGTGCTGGGGAAAGCAAATCAGTAGTAGTGTTTGACTGCACTTCCTCCGGCAAACCAGAAGGTGGCACTGTATCCACAGACGTAGTAGGTTCAGTGGCAGGTTGTGCAGCTGTAGCTGCTGCCACGTTCTTTGTCTCCCCAGACAGTCCATGTGTACGTGGCTTTTGGGGGGTGGGGGGGTAAAATCTGGAGAGTCAATATCATCCAATAGCAGATTACCCAAACACACTGGCCTATAGCATTCCGGGCATGTTTGAAAGACATGCCCATCCTCTTTGCATAAATCACAGTGCTTAGCGTTCGGACAGGTTTTTGCCATATGGCCAAACTACAGATGGTCGCTAGATACCTGACCACATCTATTACAATGTTTCACTTGACCATTGTAGAACAAATAACCTTTATTTGGTCCCAAGGAAAAATACGCCAGGGGATGACGAAGGCCATCGGGGCTGGTGCTGTCCTCTTTTAAAACCACTTTAAACTGTCTCTTACCAGTCCAGATTCCATAGCAATCCCTAATCCAATGTAAAGAAGACACTGAGTCACAGTAATAAGAAAGGAAGGTGATGATGTCCTCCTCCTCCACAAAAGGATTAAATACATGTACAGTCACAACTCTCTGGCTTCTTTGCGAAGTAAACATTGCAGATTGAAATATGCTAGAGGATATGTGTCCTGCTGAGATGGAATCTTCACCCACACTGCCTGAAAAATCTCCCCCGATGCAAAGGTAACATCCACAAACCTAAACCAGGAACTGAGCTATGAACTGAAAATGTCCTCTGGATTTACCTTGAGCTGTTCGAAGAGAACCATATCTGTGAACTCCTTACGGTTCATTAGCATCTCTCCTCCCTCCTCATCCTTCCACACAAAACGAACTGTATTTCTCCATCCCATTGCTGGAAAAGGAGCCTTCTGCCTGTGAGCAGGCTGAGCCATCTCCAGGAGTAGGGTCGTGCGACACTAAATGCCAAGATTTTTTTATTTTTTTTTATTTAATGACTAAAATCAATTACTTAGAACAAACACTATTTTGCTTGTCCCCTTTCATGTACATTGAATTTTTCTTTTCAGTGTCTTAGCTTTAAGCATACATACAAAGTCTGGCCAGTTTACTAATTCAATGTTACCAGATACCGTTTCCCCACACGTGACCTTTTTTTTTTTTTCACACACACCTTCCTTCCCAAATAGGATAATCTTTAAAGGTCTTTACCTTTTCTCTATTGACCTTTGCTCTTGTTCATTTTTTCCTCCCTGATTCTCCATTTTTCCGTTATGTCTCTTTTGCATTTCTGTAATAGTCTTTGAATGGGTACATTCTTAATATGTATCACAGTTTCATTTGTCTCCCACCACATTTTCTCCTTTATTATATTAATTAGTTTCCACTGATCTTTCCCATTTTTTCATTTAACCCCTTCCCCACTAACCCATACAATACTCTCTCCTTTGTAATTTCCTCTTCCCCTACTGACCCTTCCCATTTTTCGAATATTCTTTTCCACAGCTCTTGTGCATTTTTGCAGTGCCAGAATACATACACTGCTGTTTCTGTTTCATTACATCTTTCTCTAGGACATACTGGAGATTTTGCTACTCTCCTTTTATACTTGGCTGTGTTTGCCAGTAACACATCATGCACTGTTAGCCAACACAGGTCCTTTTGTTTGTTTGTTAAGTCTTTAGCTGCAATTTGTTGCCATACTTTTTTTGTTTGTTCTTCCATTAGTTGTTGAATTTTAACTATTGTTTCTTGTTTCTCTATATATTTTTTAAGGTCTCTAATCCTTCCCCATGGATATTTCCTCAAGCATTTTATTATTGTTTTGTAATGTTGAGGAGCCTTAAAAGCAATCGGTCTGTTATTTGGAGTTTTCCACAGTTTTGCTTTCCTCAGTTCTGTTCCCAATAAGTACCTGATCATGTCCGCCATTTTCCTTTTTTTGTTCAGTGCCATATTAACTACTGTAGCTGCCAATGTATAAGGCGAAGTCAGGCACGGGTAAGACGCGTGTCAAAGAAATCTCAAAGTCCAAAAGTTTGTTTTAAAATATTTAGTGAAAGTTTAAAGCAAATAATCCACACAAGAATAAAAATAAAAATAGTTATACACATAGAATAAAGGCAAAAAAAGGAAAAAATGTATCTTCTATAGACTTAGTTTTTCTTAAGAAGCTTTGGTTATTTCTGTATTTAAAGGTTCTTAATTTCTTCTTCTGTATGCCTTAAACATACGGTTCAACACTTAAATCTTTTATTTTAAGAGTTACTTAACACTCAAAAGGCCCGTAGGCCGTTGGCACATAGACATGCACCGAGGCACGTTCACGTGCGCAAGCACAAACGTGAGCACAAACAAGGACACGGTTAAAAAACCGTATGCCTCTGTACCTTACACAAGGCAAGGCTAGACACTAACTGGAGAACATTGTTAGCTCAAAACTGTTAGAAAATGACAGGAAAATACCAACTCAATTCTATTCACGGGGGTTATAGGAACCTCCCATATTTTATGCATTATCATCTAGTAAATATTCATACATTTTATAGAACTAGGAAAATGGCTCCTGATCTATTTTAGGAAAGCCTTTCCCTCCTTTTTTTTTTGTGTTTCGTTACTATTTTCCTTGCTATATTTTCACACTTTGATCCCCACAAGAAGACAAAGCAGGTTCTTATAATTTTTTTCAAAATCTTTCTTGGTGGGAAGAAAACCATGGCTAAGTATGCCAATTTTGGTATAATTATTGTTTTTACCAGCAATATTTTCCCCTCCATAGTCAGATTCCTTAACCTCCAAAAACCTACTTTCTTATTTACCTTCTTTAACATTTCCTTACATTCCTTCTTTTCTGTGTTATTGTCTCCAAAATTTACTCCCAGTATTTTAATAGTATTTAGATCTTTATCTTTCCTTCCGGCATTTTTTTCCATTTCCCCCACAAAACACAGTCACATTTTTTTAGATTTAAACTTGAACCAGATGCCATGAAAAAGGATTCTGTGTGTTCAATTATTTGATTTACACTACTCACATCTCTTATGATAATGCTTACTTTATCCATATAGGCACATATCTTCATCTGTTTTCCTCCACTTCCTGAGACTTCAACTCCCCATATATCTTTGTCCTTCCTAATTTTATTTATTAGAGGCTCAATACTTAAAACAAATAAAACTGCCGACAGAGGACACCCTTGTTTTACTCCTCTCCCTACTTTTATTTCATCTGACAGTTTATTATTTACCTTAATTTTGCTAACAATACCTTTATATACTGTCTGTATCCATTCTAACAAAACCATCAGCACTCCTATTCTTTGAAGAATTCTCCACATATATTTGTGGGCGACTTTGTCAAATGCTTTTTCTAATTCAAGGTTGATAACCCCAATATCCATATTTCTTTCCTTCATAAAAAATATACTATCCCTCAAAAGACACAGTTTATCTGCCGTGCTCCTTCCTGGCACCACACATGCTTGCTCTTCTCTGATCACATGTTCAATGCTATCCTTTAAATAGATAGATAGATAGATAGATGCTTCATTAATCCCAAGGGGAAATTAACATAATCCAGCAGCAGTGTACTGATAAAAAAAAAAAATTAGATTCAATAGTAATAAAAATGCATGTAAAAGCAGACAATAACTTGAGTAATGTTAGCATTAGGGCTGCACGATTAATCGTTTTTTTGTCATGATAACGATATTTATGACCCACGATCAGTTAATAAATATCGTCGCGATTTTACAGTATAAAGACCAAACTTTTTTATGGGCGGAGTTTACGGATTGGACTGCGTCACTAAGACGTTACTGCGTCTAGATTGCAAGCGCTTTCTGAAGCAGTAGAAGTCAATAGCAGCAATAACAGTCAGTCAGAATAAACATATGATGGCGGAGCAACGTGAGGAAGGTGCAGAAGTGCGATCGTTAGTTCCTAAAAAGGGGGCATACTCAGTTGTCTGGAACTATTTCGGTTTCGAGGAATGTGATGTTGATCAGGTACGAGTCTTGTGCAAACTTTGCTCCTGTTCCGTCCAAACGTCCCAAGGTAACACAACAAACCTCATCAATCACCTTAAAAGCCACCACAAAGTACACTATCAAGAATTTCAACGACTGAAGGCACAAACAGCAACAACAAAAAATTACCAGCCATCCACAACACAGACAACGATATCAGGGACATTGTTCAACGCAATACCATTTCTGCCTAGCTCACAAAGACACCGGGAAATAACAGAGGCGATCACGTACCATATAGCCAAGGATATGTGTCCAATAACCACCGTGAGCAGTGAGGGGTTTAAAAAAATGATCGCAACACTTGATAAAAGATATGGCATTCCCTCACGCAACTATTTTTCCAATGTTGCGCTGCCCTCGCTGTATGCGAAATGCCGAAAAGAAATAGAAAGAGAAATTCTCAGGTTCAGCCTTGAATATTTTGCTGCCACGACCGACTTATGGTCAAGCAGAACTGCGGAACCGTATTTGAGCTTGACAGTTCATTTTATTGACAGCGAGTTTAAGATGAAAAGCAAGCTTTTGCAAACTTCGTTTTTCCCACAAGACCATACAGCGGAGTTTATTGCAGTGGGCCTCAAAGTTGCGATGTCCGCTTGGGGCTTGGTGGAAGAAAGACTTGTGTGCATCACAACGGACAACGCAGCTATTATGATTAGGGCAGCATCTGTGAATAACTGGCCGAGGCTACACTGTTTTGGTCACAGACTTCATTTAGCCATCGGTAAGTTGTATGTTTTTTTCCCCAGATATATTGAAACAATTTGACAATTTAAAAATATTAATTGTTGTTGTTTTAGTGATATAATCAGGGGTGCACATAACTGGTACGCGGGTACGCATGCATGGCAAAAATGATGAACGCGTAACGTCATTTTGTTACTACAGCGCTTTCCTGTACAAAACAGAAGAGCTCTTGACTGTGACCGTTTTTTGACAGCGTGCGATTAAAATTTCACCTACACCATTTGTTTTATGTCTTTCGGTTTAGGTGCTGCGTTTATGTTCGAAAAGTGTTTATTCCTCCGACTCAGGACCCTATTCTGCACCGGCGGAAAGCACCATACAAAGTGGTTTCGTTTTGAAATAAAATAATTTTGCGTGTTTTCCGCTTGTGGCAGTGGTAATTTTTAAATGAGGCGCAGCTGTGCGCATTTTCGGGTACTTTAAGACGGCCAAATGACAGTGTGCTCTTCACCAACAGTCTTTAGTCAGTGACGTTATTTATTAAATGATATTTAAGCGCCACGCACTCACGTGATACGTACTCAAATAGCATTTTATTTTATTTTATTTCGGTTTTGTCACAAAAGAACTACTGATTCTTTCATACCATTTTTAATGAAACGCAATACATTTGTTTAATGCATATTACGCTCAAGACGCAACCTTGTGTTCCGTCAAGTTGCACAATGACGATAAAAACCACAAAACCTTAAGGGAGCGATCTGTACTTATTAAGACCTCGCTGCGGAGTGCGTACCAAACACCAGCTCCTGCCACTCACCTGAGGAACACACTCAAAAAGTTATGTGCACCCCTGATTATAATGACACATTATAATGACAATGAGTCATATGTCTACAGTATAATAATCATCATTTTTATTCTGCTAATCTATCAAATTAGATACATTTAAAAGTTAGTCAAATACTATTATGTTAATGTTTGTGAACCCAGATGAGTTTAGAATAAGTGAGTGTTTATTATTTATTAATAAATGTTTGATAATTGTCTTATGTAGGTGTATATAATTAGTGAAATAAAAAACTTTTTTTTATTTCTGATCAAAAGTTGCATAAACAACAAGAGTCTTCCTGTGTCTTACTGGTTTTTTTTTCTGATCATGTTTATTTCCTGAAGAGAATGCTATGAAGGATCCAAGAATTGACTGGGCTGTGGGGCTCTGTAAAAAGTTGGTGAGCTCCTTCTCTTACAGCTGGAAGCGTAAGAGAGAGTTTTTAGCTGCACAAAAGGAGATGAAACTCCCAGAGCACTCACTGAAAACAGAGTGTCCAACAAGGTGGGGATCACGTCAGGCCATGATAGAGAGAATCATCGAGCAGCAAAAGGCCATTGCACATGTCCTGTCCTCTGACAAGAAGTCTCGTCATCTTATCCCAACATGGCAGGACATGGATGTACTAGAGGCAATCAACAAATCCTTACACCCTTTAGTTAATTTTACAGATGCACTGTCTGGCGAGAAGTACGTCAGCGTGTCATTTGTTAAGCCAGTTCTTCATCTTTTCAACGCATCAATCTTGAAAGTTAAGGATGATGATACTGACCTGTCAAGAGCAATCAAGTCTAAAATTTTGGAGTACCTAAACGAAAAATACAGTTACCCAGACATCCAAGCTCTTTTGGACATGGCATCTACGGTGGATCCACGATTTAAGATGAGACACGGCTGAGGACAACAAAACAACAATTCAATCCAGACTCAAAGCTGAGATGCAGACTTTGGCAATGATGGTAATAAAAATGAGCTGCACTGAGATCTATATTAGTGTTTTGAGTCTCAATTAGTTAAATTTGTTCTAAATGCCTTTTTCTGTGTTTAGGTGCCACCCCAAGAAACAGCACAAGAGACCAGCCAGAAGGATGCTGAAGCTGGATGTGCCCCAAAGAAAAAGATGACTTTAGGAAGCTACTTTAAACCTGCTGAACAAGCCTTGCCACCTAACAACCAGCAATCCAGTGTAGCCTGTGAGCTGGAATCTTACTTGCAGTCAAACTACCTGGATAGTGAGGGGGACCCATTAAAATGGTGGAAAGAACATGAAAAGATCTACCCAAGGCTTTCAAAAGTGGCAAAAAAGTACTTGTGCATACCAGCCACAAGCTCTCCTTCAGAGAGGGCTTTTAGTTCCGGTGGAATTGTAGTTACTTGCTTGCGGTCTTCCCTAAAGCCCGATCAAGTTGACAGGCTTGTGTTCTTAGCCAAAAATCTGTAACATGTTGTAAAAATTTTTTATTCTTATTTGATTTTATTGCAAGTTGATGTAAAAGAGGCAGTTTAATTTTATTTATGTACCACAGCTATGAAAAACTCTCCATTCTAAACAAGTTCGGTTTGTTTATTTTTCTTTATTTGTGGCTGTAAAGTGCAATAAGAATACACAAGTGAATAAAAGTTCATTACCAAAGGAATAATCGTCATTATTAATCGTGATAAAAATTTTGAGCAAAATAATCGTGATAATCATTTTTTCTGTTATCGTGCAGCCCTAGTTAGCATTTACTCCCCCGGGTGGAATTGAAGAGTCGCATAGTGTGGGGGAGGAACGATCACCTCAGTCTGTCAGTGGAGCAGGACAGTGACAAAAGTCTATCGCTGAAGCTACTTTTCTGTCTGGAGATAACACTGTTCAGTGGATTCTTCATGATTGACAGGAGTTTGCTTAATGCCCGTCGCTCTGCCACAGATGTTAAACTGTCCAACTTTACTCCTATAATAGAGCCTGCCTCCTTAACAAGTTTGTCCAGGCGTGAGGCGTCTTTCATCTTTATGCTGCCTCCCCAGCACACCACCGCGTAGAAGAGGGCACTCGCCACAACCATCTGGTAGAACATCTGCAGCATCTTATTGCAGATGTTGAAGGACGCCAACCTTCTAAGAAAGTATAGTCGGCTCTGACCTTTCTTACACAGAGCATCAGTATTGGCAGTCCAGTCCAATTTATCATCTAGCTGCACTCCCAGATATTTATAGGTCTGTACCCTCTGCACACAGTCACCTCTGATGATCACAGGGTCCATGAGGGGCCTGGGCCTCCTAAAATCCACCACCAGCTCCTTGGTCTTGCTGGTGTTAAGGTGTAAGTGGTTTGAGTTGCACCATTTAACAAAGTCCTTGATTAGCTTCCTGTAGTCCTCCTCATGTCCACTCGTTATGGACTCATCCTCATACTACACTTGAATTTACTGTGGCCACCACCATCACCTCACACCCCTCACTGTGCTTCCATCACCTTTTACTCATATTATTTACCCATATACGTCCAACTCCTCTCTCATAAAAATTCATCTTTGTTCGCCCACTTATCTATTAGGTTGTCTTTAATATATTACATTTATTTCCATGATTGCCCTTGCTCCTTCTCAACATGTATTCTTTTTCATATAATATTCCTTGAGTTGTCACTATGTTTTTGTTCTTTATCATTTTTGTTTATATATTTTAACTGCCCTCAATGTTGGGCCAAACAAACACTTGGCTATGTCTGCCATTTTCCTGTCTTTATTCAATGCTGTGTCCACTATTGTGGCAGTGTATTTTAAAATGACCAACTTATGGATATCAGGATTTTTTTCCCTCCTTTTCCTTTCTCTCTCATTACATAACCTCTCATTATCCTCTCACATTTTGAACCCCAGAAAAATGTCAATAAAGTCCTGGCAACCCTATTTATACATCTTCTAGGAGGAAGGACTAGGTTGCTAAATAGAAAGTCATAGACACAATGATTGCATTTATTATTAGGAGAGTCTTGTCTTCCATTGTTAACCTCCTTAAATGCCATTAACTGATTTTTTTCTATATTTTGTTTTCTACCTTTATCCAGTTTTCTCCCTATGTCCTTACTTTAATATTCCACTCCCAATACCTTTACTGACCTTATAATCTTTATACTGCATTTTGGCTACTCTGTCCATTGTCGGCGATTAAATGCAACTGACAGCAGGTGAAAGTTATCTTTTCTTTCAGTTCTTCTTTATTAAGAGTAGTGGAAAGCAGAGAGGTACAGACGCGGCCACAGCTTGCTAATCTGCACCCCGATTAACAGATGGGGGGAGTTTTTATACCCCTTTATCTCATGATTTATAAGACAGGAAACATCCTAGTAATCACATTTTAAAAGTTAAGCAATATCTAAGCTAAGCAACTTTTATTTATGTCCCCAAAATCAGATCACAAACCAGACACCCTGCACTCATGACCTCATTAGTCTGAAAGTTCAATTTGAGGAACTTAACAGAAAAACAGCTTAGGACATCATTATGTGGCAACATATTTTTGTTAGTTCATAAATCAGACTGTCTAAAGAAAAATAAAAAAATCACACAGGGTACGTGGTACTGAGGAGAACATTCTTCTTTTACACCATCTTCCCCAAAATACACATTCTCTTTTATTTAAGTTCAGACTTGACCCTGATGCATCACAAAATACATTTGAATGTTGTATCACTCTGTCAGCTCCCCATCTGTCATGACATGACTGCCATATTGTCCATATTCGTTTGGATGTCCACCTCTCTTATCTCCTTGTCCTACCTTATTTTATTTGCCAATGTCTCTTTGCTGCAGATGAATAGCAAAGCCAAGAGCAGACATCCGTGCCTCACTCCTGTTTTAATTTCATTTGGTTTGCTTGAGGATTTGTTTATTTTCACTTTGCTTATTACCCCATTGTACATTGTTTGTATACACATTACAAATTCAGCTGGGAAATTCATTTTTCTAAGCACCTTCCATAGGAATTCATATTGCACTTTTCAAATGCTTTTTCCATATCTAAACCTATCAAAGCCACATCCTACTTCCTTTCTTCCACAAGCTTTATTGCATCTCTTATTAGTACTAAATTTTCCACTCATTTTTCTCGGAATAGCACGTCTGATCTTCTTGTATATGTTTTTTTTCGATGACCTGTTTCATCCTGTCCATTCCAGTACCCTTGCCAGTATTTTATAATCTTGATGCAACAGAGTGACTGGTCTCCAGTTGTTGATTTCTTTTCCTTCCTTCTTTGGTATCTGGGTTATAATTCCAGTCTTCATGGTATTTGTCATTTCATATCTGGAATTAATATGTCTTACAACTTTGAGTAGCAGTCAACAGAAATCCCATCGCAGCCTGGTGCTTTGCCACCTTTACATGCTTAGCATTTCCAGATTCTTCAGCTGTCCCCTCTTCTGTCAGTTTTTCACAATCTTCTTCTGGTATTTCTCTTTCTACCATCCTCACCATTTCTTCAATTTTTTCTTTCTTAGTCATTTTCCCCCTATACAAATTTTTTTTTTTTTTTACTTTTTTTGAATTTATTTAAGGCATGTAACATTCCATATAGTCAAGTCACACTTAACAAAACTAAATTCAATTCAACACCCAGACATGAGAAAGGCGAACAGCCACCTTAATTCCATCTGGGAGTCCACCAAACACAGCTGTTAGTGGATTAGAAGGGATTGTGACTCCTAGGCTGTCTGTAATTTAAAAATTTTTATCCAGAAAGATGTTAATTTGGTACACACCCAAAACATGTGGCCTAGTGAAGCTGGAGCTTGATTGCAACAATCACATGTGGATCTTGCCCTGGAAACATTTTGGACAATTTTAAACAAGGTAGATGTGCTCAATAAAAAATTAATTAATTTGGATAATTCAATGCTTTTTACATATGGAGCTCAAATGAATTCTGTGCATGGCTGCCTTCCACTCCTTCTCTGAAATGTTGAGTAAGAGATCCTTTTCCCACAGTACTCTGGGATCTTTAAAAGGAAGGGAATTTAAAATGTTTTTATATATTATAGGAATGCTGTTCGAGTCTTCAAGACTGATTAAGATCTCTTCTGGAATAGAAATAGGTGGGAGGTAAGGAAAACTGTGCAGATTTTGCTTAGCAAAGTTTCTAATTTGGATATAGTGGAAAAATTGTGTTGATGGGAAACTAAATTTAGAGTGTAATTGTTCATAGGATGCAATAACATTATTTACATACAAGTCTCTAAATGATTTAATCCCATACGTTTTCCTAACATTAAAAACATAAGTTTGAGAGGGTGGAAATGTATTGCTTATCATGTAGAGGTGCTACAGATAAAATATTCTCTAACTTGAAGTGCTTCCTACATTGGTTCCATATTCTGAGTGAATGAAGCACAATTGGGTTGTTAGTTTATTGGCAATACCTTGTATTTACTGGTGTACAGAGCAAGGAATATAAAGAGGTAATGCAGGACTTAATTTCTGTTGCAGACCAAGCTAGTGTGTGTTCATCTACTTGTGTCAGTGTCCAGGTTTTTATAGCTTGTATGTTTGCCACCCAGTAATAAAACTGAAAATTTGGATGAGTGGATATTTTGAATTCCAAATAAGTGAGATTATGATTGAATCTAATTTCTTTAAAAAATGATTTGCTAATGTATAAGGGGATGTTTTGAAATAGAAAGAGAAGCTTAATGAGGATATTCATCTTAGTAGTGTTAATTCTTCCTGCCAAAGTAAGATGGAGGGTAGACTATCTATGCACCTCTTGTTTAATTTTGTCCATGCAAACAGCAAAATTTTATTGAAAAAGGGATTTATATTTACTTATGATGTCTACCCCTAGATATTTAAACTGATCTGCAATGATAAAAGGAAAAGTGTCAAATCTATAGCTGTTTACTAAAGAATTCACTGGAAAAAGCACACTTTTGTTCAAATTAATTTTGAGTCCAGATAGCTTTTGAAATTCTGCTAGTACAGTTAAGGCACTGCATTTTGTGGGTTTGATATACATAGTACCATATCATCTGCATATAGTGATATTTTCTGTTCAAGTCCTTCTCTGAAAATCCCTTTTATCCCTGATGCATTTCGAAAGTGAACAGCCAATGGCTTAATGGCAATTGCAAATAACAGTGGTGATAAGGGGTATCCTTGTCTAGTACTATGTTCTAGTTTGAAGTAGTCTGAAATAATGTTGTTAATACAAACTGAAGCTCTTGGACTGGTATACAGTGGTTTGAATCCATGCACAAATGTTCGGGCCAAACCCATATTTATGCAAAGTGGTGAATAGGTAATCCATTCAATCATATCAAATGCTTTTTCTGCATCCAAAGATAATACGATCTCTGGAGTGTTAGACTTTATGGGTGAATATATTACATTAAATAGGTGTCAAAGATTGGAAGCCAAATGTCTACCTTTAATAAATCCAGTTTTGTCTTGTAATATACCTGAAAGGAGTATTTCCTTAATCCTTCTAGGACTTTGGAGAGTATCTTAACATCATTATTTAGAAGTAAGATTGGTCTGTATGATGCATATTGTAATATGTCCTTGTTTGGAAAAAGGTAATTAATGCTTTGCGAAAAGACTGAGGTAGAATTTTGTCTGTGGCTTCTATAAATGTTGCTAATAAAAAGGAAGCTAACTTGATTGAAATATTTTATAATATTTAGCAGGGTAGCCATCAGGACCTGGTGCTTTCCCACTCTGAAGTGAGTTTATAGTGTCTAGTAATTCTGATAGTGTCAGAGATTTATCCAATTCCTCTGCATTGAGAGTATCTAGCTGTGGTATCCATAATGTATCAAAAAACGCATTAGATTGTGTCTTGTATTCTTTAAACTGAGTAGAATGTAAGGACTTATAGTATTCTCTAAATGTATGCATTATAATTTTAAGGCCAATGATCCTATCTACGTCTGTGTTGGTGATTACTAATATTGCATTGCGAACTTCCTGCTTGTGGATTTGTTGAGCTAAGATGCTATTAGCCTTCTCTCCATGTTCATAGTAACGATGTTTCGATTTAACAATGACTTGTTCTGTGTCTTTTGTTGTCAAAAGGTTGAGCTCTGATTGCAAAGCCTGTCTTTTCCTAAAAAGTGCCTCATTTGGAGACTTCTTGATCTATTCTGGTAATTTCATTGATTAACTCTGAGGCCTTCTTGGTTTCTGATTTATTTTTGTGCAAGAAATATGACATAATCTGTCTTTTTAAAAATGTCTTCAGAGTTTCCCAGAGTATTCCTGCAGAAACCTCTGAGGATGCATTTGTCTCTAAAAACAGTTTGCTTGGATATTAATCCTGTTGAGTTCTTGTCAGCAAATAACAGGGTGTTAAGACGCCAACTGCGTGATTAGTATGTGGGGCATAGAGATGTGAGCTCTACAATGACAGGGGCATGGTCAAACATAACAATAGCGTCATATTTGCAAGATTTGATTGCAAGCAAGAAATTGTTATCTATAAAGAAATAATCATTCTTGAATAACAATGATGTACTGGTAAGAAGAAGAAATATTGTATGCTTTTAAGTATGGATTTAGAAATCTCCATGGGTCTGATAAGTTATGATCAATTAACCTTATTGATTATTTTTTCAATGATAGATGTCATCCCTGTAACTGAAGACCTATTCCGGTCTGGATTTAAAATGTTCAAAATGGCCATTATAATTTTGTGAAAGTTCAAGTTAGGAATCGAGGCAAATAAATTTTGAATAAAGTCTCTCTCATCCAT
This sequence comes from Polypterus bichir lapradei, assembly GCA_026402145.1. Classification (NCBI taxonomy): domain Eukaryota; kingdom Metazoa; phylum Chordata; class Cladistia; order Polypteriformes; family Polypteridae; genus Polypterus; species Polypterus bichir. The sequence continues at coordinate 227,652,026 of JANRMT010062791.1, forward strand.
GTTGGGTGCATAGATATTTATCATAATCACTTTATAATTAAATAAATTACCCAGCGCACATCACATATCGCCCTTCAGGATCGGATACAACATCTGATACTGTAAATTAAATTGTTCTATAAATTAAAATTCCCACACTTCTAGTTTTCTTTGTAAAGCTGGAGTGGAATATTTGGAGAGTCCAGTCTCTTTACAACCAAGATTGATCCTTGCTGATTAAGTGAGTGTCCTGTAAAAATACATCCAAGGGAGTGAAGGCCAGCAGGCAAACATCTTGGTGTTTGACCTGTTAGGTGAGAGAATACTTTTTTCCTCTTTAATTCATGATTGAGACCTTTGACATTCCCGCTCACAAAGTTCACTGTTTGGTCATACAGACATTGCTTCTGAACTTTTGTTGTCATTTTATAGTCTTAAATTAAGGTTGTACATTATTGTATGTGAGAGCTTTCACCTTAATTTCTCATATTGCCAGGAGTTATGGCTATGAAGCCTATTGCTGGGTTGGCACTTACAATTCTGGGGATTTAAAGGATAGATCAGAAATGGCTTGGTTTCTTTCCCTCCTCCCCTAAATTTATATAATATTCTTCGATCACATCTCTTATCTCAATCTTGTTTGTGACATTTCTGCCACCTTTATCATTATTTCTTCTATTCGTCTCTTCACTTTCTTTAAGAAAAAATGTGAACACTTTTACCCTTTTTGTATATCTTTTACCTTACTTTTGAAATTATTTTTTTCCATTTGTAGCTGTGTTTATCCAAAATTACCAAGGTTATAGTTTGCTTCACAGGATGATCTTAGCACCAGTGTGATGTTCACACAGACCAAATATCTTTGTTTTTAAAAGTTTTAGTAAAATTTCAAAGCAGTTCATTCAAAAATAGAAAAAACTGATATTAAAGAAAAGAAAAGTTATATTTAAGGCTTACATATCTTGTTTCATTTCTCTAAGTTTGGTCATATAGTCATGCTTCAGGAAAGCTAAGCACATAAGCATGTTAAACACGGTCTGAAAACTGTGTGCCCCCTCATATCTAAACATATCTAATAGTCCATGTTAACAGTAAGACTATTTCCTAACTGGCTTATTTAACATTTTGCTCTACAGATATAGCTAAAAAAGTTCTCTTATGTTAACTTACAGGCTAAAAGGCTATACCATATTCTTGGTAGCTATAAGAAACTGATATTCTATTATTGAAATTAAGCAAACACTGTATGAATTTAACAGCAAACATTAGCTTTCTAAGATTGGCTCTTAAACCACTTGTTCTTTAAACCAATGTCTTTAATTTCTTTTTTACTTTCCGTATATCTTCTTCCATCAATCTTCCTTGCCTCTCCACTTCATACAATTCTTCCAGGTCTTTTTATAGACTCTACTCTTCTGCTTTTTCAATCTGGATTTTCTTTCTTCCAGACCTTTGGAAAAGGATACTTGTTTTCTCTTTTATTATATCCCACCATCTTGCTTTCTCTCACACCAGTCATTTAAGGTCCTCCACTGCTTATATTTCGATTTGTATTCCTTAACTATACTATTGTCTTCTAATAGTTTAAATTCATGGTAGATCTTTCTTTTCTGTCACAACTTGCCTTTTTTCTAACATAGTCCACAACATCCAGATGGTCACAGAAATAAGCCAGTTTTAGCATTCACTCCTTTGGGAGCCAATTATTACTTGTGAAGATGAAGTCGATTCTGGATTTCCTTTACACTCTTACACTCCTCCACATAAATCCACCTCCGGTTTTCTTTAATGTCCTATAGACGTCTGTCAAATCACCATCACTTACTATCTTTTTAAGTTTCTTTGCTGCTTTGTCCAGCTTATTTGGCTATTTGTCTTCCATTAAACAATTAAAGTCTCCAACTACAATTACTTCACATTTGTTCATTAACGTTATTTCTAGTACTTCTAGGAATTCCAACCTCTCTTGTTTTTGTGGGGGTGCATACACATTTATTATCGTTATTTCCCCATCTGGGAGCCTTAGTTGCACCTTCATACATCTTCCCTCTATTACATTTTCTATTTTAACAATTGCTACCCCTGCATTCCTATTTTCATTTGTTCTTGAAAGGATAGCCTTCCCCTTTTCCCTGTCTTTAATATAGATTTGATAATCTTCACTAAACAGAATAATACACTCCTGTAGTAACACTAAGTTTGTTTTCATATCTCTAGAAACGCCTATTATCTTTTCACCTTGTCTGCCCTTTTATACTTCTATAATCCTATGAATTGTTTAATTTTCTGTTACTTTTTTCCAATCTTCCCTTTCACCTACTTTACTTCCAAAAAACATTCCCAATACTTTTCTGTCTTTTTAATACTTATTCGTAATTGTTTTAGTTTCCTCAATGTCTCTCCAGTTGCCCTTACTCAGGCATTCTGTTTTACTTTCATTTTTAATCCTGATGCCTCACAAAAATGATTTACACACTCTATAGTTTTTAAAAGTGAGGTGCTGTTTCTCACATAATTGTAACATCATCCATATATCCAATGACGTTTGCTTCTTTTTCTTGGCTTCCAGGTATCTTAAAGCGTTCCATTTCAGTTTCCTGTCTAATTTGTTTCAGCAGTGATTCCATGGACAGGACAAAAAGGTTATCAGACATCGAGCAACCCTATCTCACTCCTCTTTTGATTTCTGTGTACCTGGAGAGGTTCCCATTTATTGTTATCTGGCTTGTCACTTCTCTGTAAGAATTCTAGATCCACCCATGTAACTTCTTTGGTACCTTCATCCTTTTCATTACCCTCCTAGATATATTGGTGATCCAGGATATCATACGTGTAAAGGTGTAGAATTGCCATAGGGATACCCCTATCCTCTGCATACTTCGTCACCTCCAATGCACAGACTTTATCTTCCTCTATTATGCCTACCAGCAGATTTCTCAATCTTATTCACAGTATTCTACTCTCAAGTTATAGTTCACACACGGGGGGTGATTAGCCTCCAGTTTTGACTTATTCTAGGTCTCCCATTTTGGGGAGTAAAGTTATCAAGCCTTTCTTCCATGTCTCCGAGCCTTTTTCTTCCTTACTCACTCCCTTAATAACCTCTAAAAGATCTAATTTAATTTGTTCCCAAAAAGTTAAGTAAAATTCCACTGGAAGAACATGTATCCCAGCTGTTTTATTTTTGGGGCTTTCTTTTAAAGATTCCTCTACTTTTTCAGAATTATTTCTTCTTCCATTTCTTCCAAAACTTCTTCCTGCCTTCTTGGACTCATTTCTTTTTCCCATAAAGTTTGCTATAAAAGGTCTCAGTAATTCCCCTCTTTTCTCCTTCTTCCTTGTACTCTTTACCTCTCTTATCCTTTAATACTTCGATGTAGCTCATATTCTTTTGTTCTTTCTTAAAGATGAATCATGTAAATCTTTTCATTTTCTTATTTCTCCTGTACTTTACTTTGAAACTTTACCTGTTCTCCTTTTTGCTTATAAAGCTCTTGGATTTGCTCTTTAATCCTTTTTACTTCTTCCTTTACCCCTTTGCTCTTACAACTTTTCTAATTCTTCCTGTAGATGGACCATCTTGTTGCTGTTCCCTTATTTTCCTCCCTTTCCTTTGGTAGAAGAGTCTTGTTTTTTTCTTCAATAAGTCCCACCATTCACTATTTGTTTCAAAACAATCTTAACGTAGACTGTTCTGGTAGGACACTTTATACTCAGACTGTGTTTTGGAGTCCTTTAACAGTTCTGTATTTAATATCCAGTATCCTTTTCCTCTCTCTGCTCACCACTTTCCAGCTCTGGTGTTATACAACGGTGATCTGAGAAAAAGGTTGTGATTTGTACAAATTGATTTAGTTGAAGCCCTCTAGAAAACAAGATATAATCTATATAGGACTCCCTTTTTCTTTTGCCTCCTTTCCACATATATCCTGAACTTCTAGCAGTTTCCTTAAAACTGTCCTTTAGTTGATGGTCCTGCAAGATTTGTTTAATCAAATCTCTTTTTTGGTGTTCATCTATTACACAGTTTAAGTCCCCGGCTCTTATTACACCTGCTTTCTTTGCTATTATGAGAGTTTTTGGAGTATGTCAAATCTTTCGTGGTTTCCACAAAAGCATATATATTTATAACTTCGTATTCCTATCCTGTTTGTTTAAATTTTACACTGATGATTCTACCTTTTATTGCTTCCTCAAAACTTATATCTGTTGTCTCCTTGTTATTAAACCAACTCTGGCAATGTTTTGCTTTGTTCCCATCACTTTTCAAACTCTTTATTAGATTTCCATTATGGTATTCCACATTATTGTAGATCTATTACGTCTAATTTAATGTCTTTTAAAAAATTCACAAATCATGTTTCTGCTGTACTTAAAATACTCCTCACATTTATTGACGCTAGCTTAATTTTTTTTTTTTTGAGGGGGAGTTTACATTTCCTTTGCTCTATTCCTCTTCTTTTCTTTCTTTCCCTATTCTTTTGTATCCTTGTTCTTTTATCTGAGTTATCCTCTAAAAAGCCTGCACAGTGTCTGTACTTAACAGTTGCTGTTTTCTACAACTTCACCCTCAGTTGCTTCTGCCTTTGACAACGGTGAAGAGCCTTTTTCATCACTAGAGGGGTCTCATCACTCATTTTCATTTTCCTCCTTCCTCTAATTTTTCTATTACTTTCCTTATAAAGGGTGCCTCTTCCAAAATACTCTGTATATCTTCGATCTGGGTCTTTGTCTTATTTATTGTTTCTTCCAGCCCCCTTTCACTCTCTGTTATCCTATTTTGGTTTATCTTTATGAGGTCTTGACTCCTTTCTGCCTCTTACTCCCCATTACTGCTAGACTTTTGGTTCTATTTCTGTTTTTCCCTCCAATTGGGGTTTGGAAAAGGAAGACACTTTCTTCATCATCATCTCTGTTGTCTTCATTTGTCTATTTTTATTGTTACTACTTTGGTCTGCTCCCTTTTGCTAATGTTTGTAAAGGACCATGGACAGTCCTTGAAACCGTGAGAGGGGTCTCCACAAAGGTTGCATGTTATCTTCTCCGGACATATTTTACCACTATGCCTAATCTGGGTACATTTACCACATTTCACTGTTATACATTCTGCTGCTATATGACCTGTTTGGTCACTACTTCAACACATTTTCAGTTGACCAGGATAAAAAATTATACCTCTTGCAGCTCTCAACTTAATGGTGGGTGGTAAATCCTTTAGTGTTCCATCCTCAACCATTTTCAGCTTAACCTGGAAACAGTAATTTGCTGTCTTGATCCCATTTTAGTCCTTTACTACTGATCTTTGTGGATTGAGCAACGCTTGCTCAGCCAGATTTTTGACCTCCATCTGCACCTTTTCATGAAACATTGCCACATTAACCACCTTCTCCTCTACTTGACCAAAGGCTTGAACCATGCATTTACCCAACGCCAGATCTTCCTTCTTATTTTCTGCTACAATTTGCATGCATTAGTCTAACATCACACAATTTATAAAAACCACCCCAAAAACTAAAAATAAAATCAACTTGCCTGGGGGTGAAATGAAGCTTTCCCAGAAGAATAGCAGTAGTAAAATCCTTCCAGTCCATCCTTTCTCCTTTTGGTAAACTGAAACACAACATGTTTATTATTTCTTCTTCCATACTTCTGTGAAGCACCCAGTCCAAAGAAACCAGGATAGCCTTTGTTGATTTCAAGATGCTATTCTTCTGTCCACCAAAAAAATTCTACTCCATGCACCAAAACTTGCAAAAAAAAAAAAAAACTCTAACCACTGCACATCCAAGGTTCAGCTGCTTTTCACTTTGCCAAGGGCTGCGGGGAGCCCCCTACTCTCGCACCCTTTTGAACCAAGAACCAAATGGATAACTCAGCTGTCCGATTCAGTCTTCGCCAAAAGGCCGAGAAGTGATGCCCCAAACATACCCAGGCACGGCTAGGTCCACGGAGATGCTTGCGTCCTGCAGCCGGTGCCCACTGGTTCTTCTTATCCGGCAGAATTGCTGCTGCCTCACTCCTAGAGGGCAAGTAAGTTCCATCCTGACCCGCTATAGTTTTTTCCCCTTTCACAGTGCATTATGTGCAAGAAGACCTGCACGGCAGGTGATGTGCCCATTTTTCGGTAATCTTATCTGCATGTGCCCAGAGACCGTATCATGGTGTGATTGGCTGGGTGTTAGAGTGAAGGGTGTGGCTGAGGGGAGAGGGTATTCCGACTGGTAGGCCCTCCAATGCCTTACCTGACACTCATCTCAGACTTAAGCCATATACAAATGTTGGGGGCGAAAGGTTCTGGGGTTTGGTTGAAAAATTGATTGGTGGGGAGAGAGAGGGAGATTTGAATTAACAACCTTACCCAAAAAAAAAAAACACAAAAGAAAAAGTACAGAAAAATGAGCCCAAGGGGTAGGGCGAGACAGCTACAGGTGCTCATTCCATCCGTCCATCCATCCGTATGATTCTGTCACGTTCTTGATGATGCCCTCATTAGCCTCAGGAGTCGACTGACTGGCTGACCCGTTCCCTGAATGCTTGAGGGAATAAATGAAGACTGTTTGAGCTTGTTCACGATGCCAGAGCCAAGGACACTCTCTCCAGCATTTTATTCTGCACTTGATTTGCTGGAGAAGTTTGATTTCAGCCATCGGCCTCTGCTTGCTTGCATGCAATCATTCTTTACCGGAAGCATCCACCATTCAGTTGTTGTGCAGCTTTCGGTGCTGCTTGCTCGCTCACGCAAACTTCCCTTGGTGACAGATTTGTGAAAAGTTTTCATCTTGTTTTAGACAACTCAGAGAGGATGGTGCACCACTCCCAGAGATACTGCATTATTGGTGTGATGTGTGGACTGAGCAGAACAAGCCCCTGAAGGCTCAGTCATTTAAGCCAAAAATGGGCTTAAAATGAAAGCACCTGGCTGGGACGCATATCAGATATTAAACTGATAACCATTTTTTTAAACCAAAAATAAAAATAAGGTCACTGTCAATAAATCACATACAAATTTACAATTTACAGTCCCTTAGACCCAAACCCACCCTCCTACCTAACAAAGGTGTCCAAAGCATCACAAAGTAAAACAGTTGGAACCAAAATCACACAGATCAACTAAGCCACCCTATTCCCCCTCTTTACAGCACAGTCCTGTTTACCAAAATTAAACAACACTCCCCACACATTTCCCTGATAATCCTTGTCAATTACCCCGGCACCCACATCCAAGAACCGTTTTAGTGCCAGTCATGATCTTGGGGCAATCCGACCAAAACACCCACTTGGCACCATCAGGGAAATATTTGTCCATACAATCGCCTTTCCTCCAGCTGGAATGATCCCATCATGAGTGCTGCGGAGATCAAAATCTGCCACTCCTTCCGATGCTTTGACTGGGACAATTGCAAATTCAGACAGTTTCTTACATTGGATGGTGCCCTCCAAGTCAGCCGGCTCTGCAGGTTCCACTGGATATTCTCTTCCCCTTGAGCAAGTGCAAAGAGGATCTGTTAACAAGCGGAGACATCAACAAAATGAAACTTCCTCCCCCCATAGTCCCAACCTAAAAAGACCCTTCCACCTCTCCTTCGCTGCAGCAAAACCCCATCTCTCCAGGTCTCTCCTAATCTGATAGGCAATAGCAGCCTCTATTTCATACTTCACACTCCTTGTTCTCATCAAGTCATTTTTCTGAATCAGCTTTTTCCTCTGTGCCCTGAACATATTCCCTCTATATTTCACATCAGTCAGTGCATAGATATTAATAAAGCGGTACTTCTTCCCACCCCATACCACATCCACCATTAGAACCCACCCCTACACCACCACTTCCTTGGTAACCCACCAACTCCCCTTGAACAGAACTCCCTACCTTGCACACTGATGGACCCTGCCTCCACTCCTTGGTGAACCTCCTTACTTCTGCCGCATCCTGAATGTGCGCTTCCTGCACAAAGCAGAATTGGAAAGTGAAGAGGTTAACAAAAAAAAAAAAACTGCTGACTGCTTATCTTTTCCATGCAACCACCTCACATTAATAATTGCTGAAAACAAGGTGTCTTAATGGAAATACAAAAAAAGAACTGTCCGTCCTCCTCCCAGCCCCCCCCCCCCCCCCAACTCCCATCCAAACCAAAAAGCCTTTCCTTAAAATCCATCTCCATTTACTCCCCCAACCTAGGCCTTGAGGAAGGGTTCCCTGATAATGCCGCAACTTCCACCGGAACATCCATAAGAGATTCTGGCACCACCAAATTTACAGGGGTTAAATCCTGTTTCTACTTGGATGCACTCCTCTACTGTGCCAAATACAACTCTTCTTCTCCCTAGAGTTTACCATCTTGGCACTTTTCCTTACCACCCCTGTGTATTTCCTTTTGCTGCTGATAACCAATTTCCACTCTTCGTCTTGAGGCCCAGTTGACTCTACATCCGAGAGTTCCTCCATTGCCACACAAGAGCCAGTTTCCCTCGCTCTGTAGACTCCATCCAGCAGGATTAGTCATTTACACAGGATCCTTCATCAGTTCACATGTTTGCACAAAAGCTAAAACTTTTTGATACGGGCAGAAATCATTTATGCTGGCCTCGGGCATGGGGTACTGCAACAGACAGCCTGCCAAACTGCTTCATGCCTTCTGGGAGCTTAATTTACCTTCTTGTAGGCCATTGGGGAAGCTGGAGAAAAAAATAGCCAATAGCCTGCCCTAAAGGGGAAATTGAGACACAAAGGCAAACCACCCCCATTAGCCACCAGGCGACAAGTATGTCATAACCCCCGTGGCCTCCCCATCTTCCACCCAGAGGGGCCAGACATTTTTTTTTGATATTTCGAGGGAGCAGAAGTGCAACCAAAAGCACTTCCCTGCTGCATCAGTATGAACCAGCACGTCAGCACAGGATGCTTTCTACAAGGCCTATGAATTTGTTCCAGGGCACCACAATTTAAAATAAAAGGGAGCTGGGGGAGGGCTATTAACACTAGAATTACCAAAGCTTACGAAAAAACTCGTAGATCCGTCCCACCTTAAATCGCTTCTTAAAATCATTCACCGCTCTCCACCAGCGTCTTTTCTCATCTAAATGTGCTGATAAAATCAGGCTGCAAGCAGCCGGCTATTCCATCCCCCCACCGACTTAGAACGTGCACAGACTTCTCCCAGCTCATGCCTTGATTGATTTTCTGGGAGTGAAGTGGAGTTTTAGACTGGAAATAATAGATCCTTATTTGGAACATTGTGTTGTGTTTTTTGTATCTCACACCCTTATCTATGATGGAACGTTCAATCAGAAGAATATATGAAGCTGGTTTTAAGTTAAACGTTGTTGAAGTAGCAAAATAAATTGGTAACTGCACTGCTGCAACAAAATTTGATGCAATTTGAATGTCGAATTTTTGAAAGGGTGTATAAGTCAGGGACTGATTTTATGATCAATTTTTCAGGTGTCAAGACCCGACTTATATGTGAGTATATATGGTACTCTGAATTTACTCATGAAAATAACCAAAAAGCTTGTTTCATGAATCGTGTTTGGGCCCGAACAGTACTTGAATGGGATAACATCTAGAAAAAATGTTTGGGTTGCTGCTTGAGGAGGTATTGATGAGGCCAGTAGGGGGCGCTTACCCTGCGGTCTGAATGTGGATCCTAATGGCCCAATACAGTGACAGGGACACTGTACTGTAAACAAGGCACCATCCTTCAGATGAGATGTAAAACTGAGGTCCTGACTCCCTGTGGTCATAAAAGATCCCTGGCCGTCCTTTGCAAAAAGTAGGGTTTATCGAAATGTTCAGGTTACATTGCTCACCACGGCCTAGTTTTTCTGGCCTCTTATTCATCCCCTGTCTCTGATTGGCTACGTCTCCCACCCCTTCACCACCTAACAGTTAATGTGTGGTGAGCGTACTGGTGCAAAAATGGCTGCCGTCACCAGGTCATTAAGGTGGATGTTGCACATTAGTGGTGGTTGAAGTGGCTCCCCACTCACTAAAGTGCTTTGAGTAGAGAGAAAAGCATTATATAAACATAAGGAAATATTTAGAGCAAGAGCAAATCTTTGAAAGCAACAAAGAAGGGTGAATATCCTTTTCCCTGATATAGTTACTCTAAAATTTTGTTAATTAGATCTTACCATATTTTTAAAAAGTTTTAAAGAGATCCTCTGAGTAAGAATTATTTTTTTCACTTTCAAATCAGTATAAAACATCTGCAAAGTTATACTAGATAGGGTGAGATTCTTCCAGTTGAGCAAGATACGTGTACGTACTAGTAATATAATGTAATCAATTACAATCAATTTGTCCTCCACTTTAAGCCCATCTTGGTAGTACACCAAACATAACTGTTAATGGGTTAGAAATAATTGTGACACCAAGGTGGCTATCTAATAGACATTCAAAGATTTTTGTCCAGAATAATATTCATTTTGTGTACGGCCAAAACATATGGCCCAGTGAGGCTGGAGCTAGATTGCAATGTTCTTAGGTTAAATCTTGCACTTGATACATGTTGGATAATTTTAAACGAGATAAATCCTTTTATCGAGCATATTTAAGTTAAATGATTGAATGCTTGTGCATATAAAGCCTGAATGTATTCTATGCATGAATGTCTTAAACACCTTTTCTGGAGTTACAACAACATTTATATATATATATAGTGTCACACATGGGCGATTAGGAGGCAGTCAAAGAGCCTAAAGATGAGTAAAACATCGCGAGATAAGGGGTTGTCACGTGGTACTTACCTGAAGTCTTTTCTCTCATCAACAGAAAACAAGAAGAAATCTAATACCACAACTTCCGGGTTCCAAAATGGCCGCGATGACGGCACTTCCGGCACCCACAAAACACCTCACTTCCGGTTCCTGTTGCCACATCACCACCTTGCCAACCGTTTCCTGTAACATGTTTTTCTCTTGCTATATAACCGCCATTTTGAAAACAGTTCATTGTTCATTGTGCTTTTTCAAAGACTCTGAATCAATTCTTTTCGTATTGTCTGACGACAATATACGGGGACGGTCCCCAAATCTTTATTTTGTATTTTGTGAAGTTTATTGGATCACAATTGCCATTTGGACGTTGGTTTGGAGAGGACGCTGGCGCTTGCTGTTCGCCGCTTCTCCTGCTGCTGCTGCTATTTTTTATTTTTCTGTTTGCTATTCTTATTTTTATATGGACTATTTTAGTAACCCGAAGGCTGTTTTTTTAAACTTTAGTTTAGTTTTTTTACCTTTGGTTTTTTGGCGTTTTTCAGCACTGCTAAGACGTTGAGTGTTTCCTTGGATGTCCGCTCTGTGGTCTCGATACACTGGAGTTTTTGAGCCTGGTTTCGCTGCCTCTGCAGTTATTTTTGGCTGCATCTTGGCGTTTGGCGCGTGGCTAGCTTGTTTTGCTAGTTTTCCAGCGACTGGCATGAAGCTAAAATACACCATCCCGCAGTTGTTAAGTCATAACAATTATTCCATTCCAATGTGCATTGCAGCCATAAAAGAACTCGGACTTCTGCGCCGACCGCGCTATGTCCATAGAAGTTCTCGCCGAAAGTTTGTTTACCATCAACCTAGCTGTTCTGCTTCATCCATTCCATCTGTATGGACCGCTGTCGCTCATCAAACACGTCATCAGAGCGATGTTACTCCAGGTGTTTGTAGCATGGGAAACACCACGAGATTTCTGTCGGACAGCTTCGGAAATTTTCCGAGGACGCTATCCACTAAGCAGGACAGAAAACGCGGAGTGGATCTCACTGTGTTACGGCCATTACAGAAATTTACTACACCAAAAATGCTCAAAATAGAACTTTTTAATTCACAATCTCTCACAAATAAATCAGTCCTTATACAAGATCATATTATGGACAAAGGCTTGGATTTTATGTGCATAACGGAAACATGGCATCAGCCAGAGGCTTTTTTAGCACTAAATGAAGCTTGTCCCTCTGGTTATAGCTACCTGGAGAAAGCCTGGAGTACTGGACGTGGTGGTGGCTTAGCTGTATTATACCGACAGCAACTGGATCTGTCTCCCCTCACTGTGTCTACACTGTCTTCATTTGAATGCCTTGCATTTAAGTGTAAAGCCCCTTTCCCCATGACAATGCTGCTTATTTATCGACCCCCTAAACCAAACTCAATGTTTATCTCTGAGATGCATGATTTTCTTACATCCATCTGTACCACTTCTGCTAACATTATTATACTCGGTGACTTTAATGTTCATGTAGACACTCCCTTCTGCCATTTGGCAGTTGAGTTTTTACAACTACTGGACTGCCTCAATCTTCAACAGCATGTTGATGTTCCCACACATTCCAGAGGGCATATCTTGGATCTGGTTATTACAAATTCTGTACCCATTAGCAACCTTTTTGTGTATGATCTGGGGGTGTCTGACCACAAGGTCATTTCGATGGAGCTGTCACTCCCTTGTTCCCCCACAAAAGCAAAGCGACAAATATGTTACAGAAATTTGAAAAAGATTAACCCAGATACTCTGAGCAAAGATCTTCAGAATCTCTCCTCTGTTGAATGTTCCTCAGTCACCTAGTCAGTTGACTTCTACAACCAATCCCTCAGTAGTCTACTTGACTTCCATGCCCCCGTCAGATACAGAACTGTCTGCTTCTCACGTTCAGCCCCCTGGTATACATGTGAGCTGCGGAAGATGAAGACAACTGGGCGTGTTCTTGAGCGACGTCTACAGGCCTCAGGACTCACTGTTCATAAACAAGTTTACAGAGAACATCAGAAGGTATATGTAAGAGCATTGAGAGCTGCAAGATCACAGTTTTATTCGAATATCATTAATAATAGTTCTGGAAATTCAAAGCAACTATTCTCTACTATTAATCGCCTATTGAAACCACAATTTCAATCTCATCTGGAAGCTACAGAGGAGAAATGCAATAACATCATTACATTCTTCAGGAAAAAAGTGGATACCATCCACTCGTCTCTATCGAGTTCCTCTGCACTACCTGTCTTGATGGATGACCCACAGCCAGGGAATTTGCAACCTTTCAGCTGTTTCTCTAAAGTTACACAGCAAGAGGTTGAGGTCATTGTCAGAAAGATGAAACCATCAAATTGTGCTCTGGACCCTTTTCCTACAGTTTTGGTTAAATCCAACCTTTGTGCTATAAGTCCCCTGATTACCAGGATAATAAATCACTCTCTTCAGACTGGATATGTTCCCGCTACATTGAAATCTGCTATCATCAGACCACTTTTAAAAAAATCCACCTTGGATCCAGAAGTACTTGCAAACTACAGGCCCATTTCTAACCTCCCGTTCCTTTCAAAAGTACTGGAAAAAGTAATTGCTGCACAGCTTCAGTCTCATCTAAAACAAAATAATTTGTCTGAGAAATTCCAGTCTGGTTTCCGCCCCTGCCACAGCGTGGAAACAGCTCTGGTTAGAGTCACGAATGACCTGCTGATGTCGGCTGATGCTGGTTTTCCATCGCTTCTCATCCTGTTGGACTTGTCATCGGCCTTTGATACTGTTGATCACAACATTCTGCTTCACAGATTACGACATACTGTTGGACTCTCTGACTCTGTTTACAACTGGTTGTCATCTTATCTTACTGAAAGAACGGAGCATGTTGCCCTGGGAGAGGCTAAATCTGCTATACACAATGTCACCTGTGGTGTTCCTCAGGGCTCTGTGCTCAGTCCCATTTTGTTTATATTGTATATGCTTCCCCTGGGCTGTATCATCAGCCAGCATGGTATTTTATTTCATTGCTATGCAGATGATACTCGGCTCTACCTCAGGATAAATTCAACCTCCTCGTCTACTCTGCCATCATCCACTTTGACCATCTGTTTGGAGGAGATAAAGTCATGGATGAAGCAAAATTTCCTGCAGCTGAACAGCTCTAAGACTGAAGTTATTTTAGTAGGCACCCCACACCAGGTTAGGTCATCTAACATCACCAGTATTACCTTTTCTGGTCAGGATATCCCATTGTCAACATCCGTTGTAAACCTTGGGGTTAAAATGGACTCTTATTTGACGTATGAGGCTCATGTCAAACATCTGTGTAAAACGTCTTATTTCCACCTCAGGAATATAGCAAAACTGCGTCCAGCACTCACGTTTGCTGATGCAGAAAACTTAGTCCATGCGTTTGTCTCCTCCAGGCTGGACTTCTGCAATGCACTTCTCATTGGGACTACTGGAAAAACCCTTCAAAAGCTGCAGTATATTCAGAATAGTGCCGCTAGGATCCTGATGAGAGGGCGTAAATACGACCATATTACGCCCATTCTTAAATCTCTTCACTGGCTCCCTGTTTCATTTAGAATTGATTACAAGGTTGCCCTTCTTACCCACCAGTGTTTTTATGGGGATGCCCCTCCCTACCTCAAAGATCTTATTTCCTTACATATGTCCACACGCAACCTTCGCTCTGCATCAGTACATCTTTTGAAAACTCCTAAGACTAAACTTCATACCATGGGAGATCGAGCTTTTTGCTCAGCTGCACCCAGACTGTGGAATGCTCTCCCTGAGTATCTGAAGACGCCACAGACTGTTGATGCTTTTAAATCTGGTCTTAAAACTTATCATTTTATCAGAGCTTTCGGGTCGAATTTAATTTTGTAGCACTTTGAGATTTGTTTCAAATATAAAGTGCATTATAAATAAAATTTATTATTATTATTATAGTCGGTAGGATTTTGTTCAGAGGAGCAAGACCTAAATACAGTCCTCTCCATCATTATGGGAGACCTACAAACCCTAAAAATTCAAATGGGAGAAACCAGGACCCAATTAGCGAAATCGGAGGCTCGTAATGCAGCAAGAATACGGACGGAGGTCGCTCGGTCACCACCCATTGCTCTGACTACTTTAACAGAAGCAGATGACATTGAAACCTATTTTTTGATCTTTGAGCGCACCGCTAAGCGGAACGCATGGCCAAGGTCAGAGTGGGCGTACCAACTGGCTCCCTACCTGAAAGGAACGGCGCAGAGGGCTTATTATGACTTAACCGAGGAGCAGGCTGCTGATTATGACGCTCTGAAATCTGAAGTATTCAAGCGCTACGGCATATCCCCGGAACAGCTGGCAAGAGTGGAGGGTGTGGCAGTTTGACCCGGAAAGGCCACTAAGAACCCAGGGCTTCAAAGCCTGGGGGAAGGTCTGTCGTTGGCTACGGCCAGACATAAATGATTCGCATAAAATGGCTGAAATGCTTGCATGTGAGACCTTTGTGCACGTCCTCCCTGAACATATCGCCCAGCAGATCCGGAAGCACACATACGAGGACATGGATACTCTAATAAAAATCGCGGCGCATCATTGGGCGGCTTGCAAATCGGGGTGATCAGAACGTTTCTCTTGCCGAACCCAACAGGCACGTGGGGCAGCTCCTGAGCCCCCCCGACAAGCACCCGAACCTGCCGTTCGTAGAAGGGACAGACCGGCTAATTCCCCCCACTGTTTCAAGTGTGGGAGATTGGACATCTGTCCCCTAACTGTACATATGAGCCCATGGATTGTTCGTTGGTGAGGGGAGAAAGGTATTGTGCCACCGTGAATAACCCTTTGTCTCTTCCTTATACAGGTGCAGTTATTATAAATGGCAGAAAAGGTAAGGGCTATGTTTGATTCCGGGAGTAACATTTCTATTGTTGCTACTCGTTTCGTTTTACCGCAACAGTGGACTAAAATAAAAACTAGTCTTAAATGTATTCACAGGGATATTCGGTATTATAAGACAGCCAGATGTATAGTAACAGTAAATAATATGCTGACAAGCATGCAAGCATGGCTATGGCTGTATTACTGGATCCCCCGTTTCCAGTCATACTTGGTAGAGACTGAAGTGAAATTACCTGCGGTAAGAACGTAACTGTACCGAAGAAACATGAAGGCTTAGTAATGGAAAATATTGTTCCGACTGCCTCCACGCCATGTCCCACAGTAGCACGGGATGATACTAGCACCCAATGTGAAGAAATTGATGTCCCATTGCCCTCTGCGGGAGCTAATACAGTTAACGTGGAGGACGTAGAGGCAGAAGCCCCTCCCCTTGAGGTCGCGCCAGACCCAATTCAAACTTTAAATTCCCAATTCCTTTTAACACCTTCATCATTTAAAAGAGAACAGTGGAACGATGATTCCTTAAAATTTGCCAGGAATGCTATAGTGTCCACTGAGGGTTATACAACTTTGGATCCCATGCCACCGACGCCGTTCTTTGTTATTAAAAATTAATTATTATATAGAGTGGAAAATCACAGGGGTGAAGTGCGAGCATCGTTGTTAATCCCACGCACTTTTCGGCGACAAGTGTGTGAGTTAGCACATGCTCACCTTCTAGGAGCCCATTTAGGCTCCGAAAAAACTTTAGAGAGAATAAAACTCAGATTTTATTGGCCGGGAATAAATGAAGAGGTCCGGCGATTGTGTGCTTCTTGCCCGGAGTGTCAACTTTGCCAGATTCCTAGAAGGACTCGAGCTCCTCTTGTTCCTCTTCCCCTTATTGATATTCCATTTGAAAGAGTCGGAATCGATCTTGTAGGACCCTTAGAACCCTCGACAAAAGGATTTAAATATATTTTGGTATTAGTTGATTATGCCACTCGCTTTCCAGAAGCTGTTCCATTGCGCTCAGCTAATACTAAAACCATTGCATGGGAGTTTGTAGGGATATTCGCTCATGTTGGGATCCCCAAAGAGGTTTTAACAGACCAAGGGACTCCTTTCACATCGGAGACATTCAGGGAAAATCGCTAAATTACTCCGTATAAAACATCTGAAAACGTCAGTCTATCATCCCCAAACTGATGGGCTGGTAGAACGTTTTAATCAAACCTTAAAAACAGATGTTACATAAGGTAGTTACTGAGGATGGAAGAAACTGGGATCAGTTACTTCCCCTCGTTTTGTTTGCTTACCAGGAAGTCCCACAGGTTCTACAGGTTTCTCTCCTTTTGAATTATTGTATGGGAGACAAACCCGAGGGCTTTTGGACATGTTAAAAGAAAGATGGGAAGAGGAGGTCCTCCCTACTTCAAATATTCTTGAATATATCGCCCAATTACGCGGTAGACTTGAGAAAATTAGACCAATCCTAAAAGACAATTTGGAAAAAGCACAAGCAGCGCAGTCTCGCAGTCTGGTTGTGCAGGAATAGTTGGCATTCAGAGTAGAGTCCATTAAAACACTTGGAAGGTAGATTTCAAATCCAAATTTTAATTTGCAGATATAGATGTACATTTGACTATGTGTGTGGTCTACAATAAAAATAAAGTAGATCTATTCTAAGTTCTCAAATTACACATAAAGGAAAATCATGCTGCAAATCTTACACAAATGTTAATCTTAAAGTTGCAATACTGAAGTTACCTTTGTAGCTAAAAGCACTATTGAGAAGTGTTTTAGTGTTAATGAAATTGCAAGCGTAACTATTATAATGAACAGAACTTACGTTGCTTTGTTTGACGCACACTTTTTCTAAGGAACTCTCTAACTTTGTGAAGTGCAAATGCTTAAACAGACAGTGAAAACCACGCTTTCTCGTTCTTCCTGCGACCCACAGTACTTCGCTCAGTGGAAGGCAGCATCTAAGTCCGTCCTCCTGATGACTGAACTCCGCCTCTCAGGCAGCAGTCTTTAGACCAGGGGTGCCCAATACGTCGACCAGTAGATCGGAAAGGTAGTGCACGTAGATTGCGTTGCATTCTAATTTTTTTTTTAAATGTTAGTCTATCGTATATCCTCCCTATGGCATTTGCCACTTGATTGACATACAGGGCGGCCAGTCAGATCTCTTTTCTTCTAACACACTGGTTATCGCGGGCTACTGCAAAACACTAAGTGATCTAGTTAGCCTTCCAATTTATATCAACTAAAGAAGAACTAAAAAAAATTGTTGGTTATGGGCTGGATGTGGAATTGGAAGAGGATTTTTTTCTCTCACAATGTCACAATCAAAGTGTGTTTGTCTGATCTGTCAATCTATCATTGCTATTCCAAAGAAGGAAAATGTGGAAAGGCACTTTCGAACTGTTCATAAAAACTATGAAACTGACTTCCTTCTGAAAAGCGATCTGAGAAAGAGAAAGGAGAGGGAACTAAAATCGCAGTTAATCGGACAGCCGTCTTTTTTCACTCAGCTGAATTCAAAAGCAAAGGTAGACACACCGAAGCATCGTTCTGGGTGAGTCACTCGATCATTAAGCATAAGAAGTCCTTCCAAGATGGAGAAATGATAAAAGATGCCTTCATTGAGGCAGATGGCTACGGAGAAATTTTTAGTGAGATTTTAGAGTGATTGTTTATTGTTATTATATGAGTATAGTGGAGGAGAGGGTGCTTTGTGCACTGTGGCAATTTAATAAAGTCAACGTTTGCACTTTTACCTGGTGTCTGAAGTCGTGGACAGGGGTTCAAGGGAGCATTTTGGTGGATTTCTTAACCATCTTTTCAGTGGCCATTGTGTCAGCTGCAACTCTAACCTTAGCGGTAAAGTTTACTACCTTACTGTTTACACTCTGGTTACATTATTAACAGGCGCACTACAATATGGCTGATTTTTTAAAAATGTTAGCAAAAACACAAAAAATTGCAGATATATCAAAATGATGTTTTTAACAATACCTTTCTCATTTGTTGTAGTTATCAGTATTTCTGCATTAAATAATAAGCAAAAATGGTCTGACATATTAAAATTCACCACCTGCCTCACGTCGACTTTTAATCCTTTTGAAATAACTAAATCCAGCTGGCTGACGTGCTGACTAAGAACAAAAGGCTGCAGTAAGTTCATGAATTCAGTTGCTTTTGGGTCACATTGGTTAGCCACATGAAAATTGAAATCACCTACAATTAGGAACTTGTCATAGATAGTTACCATTACAGATATCAAGATCAAGTCCAAAAATTCCTCAATAAATAACGTGTTATATTTTGGAGGCTTTAAATGGTCAATACAAGAGACTGACACTCCTTGAATAACCATGGGAAGACACTCAAAAGATGAGAAATCCAAATACCAAAACTGGCTTCTTTAAAGTTTAATCGGTTCAAATAAATATTCAGTAAACTGTGGCCTTTTTTGCCGTGTTGAACCGAATGAGCAAAGTTGTAATTCAGAAACATTGCTTCAATTAACACGGCCACACCATCACAGCTGAGCTACCTTTCACTTAGTGTAAGAGTCAATTTTCTTGTCACTAATAAGATTGTTAATGTAAAAGATCTTGCTTGTTAATGCTCTAATATCTGGTAAATTCACATTTATGGTTTTGGAAGAGCAGAGCTGAATCTGAGTATTACGGCAGCTTGAAATAGTAATTAAGCTATTTGTGTTTATGCCACTTTGCGCAGATTTTTTATTTAATCTTTAATCAGTTGTTATATTTCTAATACAATGTACATCCAAAGGTTAATTTTAATTAAATTATTCACATTTACACTGCTTTGTCTGGGTTTTATATTTAGACTATTGGTCGTCGTTAAGTAAAAGATCCTTTCCCCACTGTACTCATTCCAACCAGAATTTCTTCTAAAATAGAAATGGGTAAGAGGTAATGAAATTTGGGCAAGTTTCTTTTTAATAGAGTTTCTGTTTTTAAAATAAAAGAAAAATGAACTTAATAGGAAATTAAACTTAAAGAACGATTATTCATAAGATGCAAAGACATTATCCATATACAATTCTCAAAGTGTTTTTTAATCCTGGATATTTCCAAACATGAAATGCTGTGTAGGTTTGAAAAAAGGTGATTATCATGTAGAGGTGGAAAAAACGTCTCTGCTTTAAATTCCTTTCTGCATTGATTTATTGGATCATTACTATATTGTTTACAATTTCTATTTAGTGGGACACAAAGCAGAGCATATAAAGAAGTACAACAAGATTTTATTTCTGTTGCAGACCAGGCTTGTGTATATACACATCCATTTCTAGGTCTTTATAACTTGTATATTTGCCGCCCACTGATAAAATTGAAAGTTGGGTAGTGTTATGCCCTGTTATGGTGTATAAAATCTGTACATTTTGGTTCCCATTATATTTTGTTCAAGACAAGACAGCAGATGAACTAAGACAAATTAAAGCAGGTTTTCTTCCCTTAC
>JANRMT010062791.1:227686341-227753241 GCA_026402145.1 Polypterus bichir lapradei
TTTTCACTGTGCACAAAACCATGCTTTTATCAAGGCTTCGCTCGGGTAGTTTTTTGAAATTAAATTTTCCTCCGATCAGGAACGCGCTTCATTCCGAGTGTAACATTTTTGTAGCTGTGATGTGTGCATCAGTGTAATCGATGTACCAGGAAATCATGCATTGACAAAAGTTCCCCTTTGCTTGGAATTGAAAATGTGATTAAATGCGTTATTTTTTGTTATGGAGTACATGCATCGAAGCTTCTCAGCTGTGCTTGTGCTAAGAATAGGAAAGATTTTAAAAATAACGTAACATGATTCTGCGTTAACCGCATATTTTTTCATACGTCTCAAACCAAGGAAATGCGAGGTTAAAATGAACCGAGAAGCACGCGTACATACTCAGTACATCCCTCTCGGGAATTGAACCTCGGACGTGGGCGCTACAGGCGAATGCTTTACTATCGCGCCACTGCGTGTGGTTTATCTATTTGAGCTTAGCAGTGTAATTCGTTTTTTGTTCAGCACTCTTTGGAACTGTTACTTTTTGTCTGCGCACTGCGTCAGTTCACGTGAGCCGCTGAATATGGTTTTATATGTCAGTCGTTCGCTTCTAATTGTTTCGCTGCCTTCTTAATTATATAATGCATGTTTCTAAAGTGCGTTTTGTAGCTCTTCCTGGCTTTCTACGTAATGCGTGATTACGTGAGAGGCGTGATGATGTCATATGAAACTCCGCCCCTCCAGCTGAACTCCATTACAGTAAATGTAGAAAAACAACTTCCAGTTATGACCATTACGCGTAGAATTTCGAAATGAAACCTGCCCAACTTTTGTAAGGAAGCTGTAAGGAATGAGCCTGCCAAATTTCAGCCTTCTACCTACACGGGAAGTTGGAGAATTAGTGATGAGTCAGTCAGTCAGTCAGTCAGTCAGTCAGTGAGTGAGTCAGTGAGGGCTTTGCCATTTATTAGTATAGATGAGAACTGTACAGAATTTATATTCAAGCAAATCAATTTTTTAGAGACGAATACACCCTCAGGTTTCTGCAGGAACACTCTGGGGCAGAAATTTGAACGTTCACAAACAAAATGTAATTTCTATACCACAGCCGTCATGTAGCGCCTTTCAAAAGGGATCTACTACCAAGAGATGATCCATATACATTTTAGCTGCTGTTAGTACTACTTACCTGTTGTGTTACACAGTCTTTAAAATGTAGTTTACCCGCAACCACTCCAGTAGTGCTCAATGTACCTGTACTTCTTAAAATGTTAATGTTTTACTGTTTAATAACTTATAGACTATATTTTATTATTTTTCCCTTGCACTCAGTGACCAAAGCTATACACACACATATAGACACATACATATATATATATATACACACACACACACATATACATACATATATTAGATATATATACACACATATCATCATATCTATATACATATCTATATGTGTGTGTGTGTATATATATATATATATATATATATATATATATGTAGACTCAAACCCATTATGACAGCAGCAATCCAAGCTGTGAGAAAACAGTAAAAAGGAGGCGTGTCAGACGTCGTGGTACATTTTCTGATGCAGCTAGGCGAAAACAACTTCGTGACGCTGCCACCAAATACACAAAACAATTACTTTGACAATCATGTTACATTATTTTTAAAATGTTTCCTTTTCTTTTTCATAACTTCTTTAGCACACGACATCGCTGCGAAGCGCGGTTATTTTGCTATATATATATATATATATATATATATATATATCACAGTGACACTCATAACAGTGACAAAACAATTACATTAACAATCATGTTACGTTATTTTTAAAGTTTTTCCTTTTCTTTTTCATACCTTGTTTAACACACTACTTTTCCGCTGCGAAGCGCGGGTATTCTGCTAGTATTCTACTGAATGTCTAAAGACGACAAGACACAATCTAAGGTATTTCTGGACACATTACAGATACCACAAATAGATAGTCTTAGGGTAGAATTGGATAAACCTATGGCACTATCAGATTTAGTAGATGCTATAAACTCACTGCAGAGTGGGAAAGCAGCAGGCCCTGATGGCTACCCTGCCGAATTTTATAAGAAATTCTCAACTCAGCTAGTTCAGCTTCTATTAGCAACATTTACAGAAGCTAGAGAAAATAAAATTCTACCTCATACTTTTAGCCAAGCATTAATTACTGTCTTTCCTAAACAAAATTAGGAGTTATTAAAATGTGCATCGTAAGGACAAATCTCACTTCTGAATAATGATGCTAAGATATTCTCCAAAGTCCTAGCTAGAAGGATGCAGAAAGTGGTGCCTTCGGTAATATCACAAGACCAAACTGGATTTATTAAAGGCAGACACTTAGCTTCCAATCTTCAATGCCTGGTTAATGTAATATATTCACCAATTAAGTCAAACACCCCAGAGATGATATTATCTTTGGATGCAGAAAAAGCATTTGACATGGTTGAATGGAACTACCGTTTCACTACATTAGAGAAATTTGGGTTTGGCCCAAACATTTGTGCATTGATCAAATTACCGTATACCAATTCAGAAGCTTCAGTTTGTATTAACAACATCAATTCAGACTACTTCAAACTAGGACATGGTACCAGACAAAGATGCCCCTTGTCACCAAAGCTTTTTGCAATCACCATTGAGCCACTGGCAGTTCATTGTCAAAATGCTTATGAGATAAAGGGGATTATCAGAGAAGGACTGGAACAGAAAGTTTCTCTATATGCAGATGATATGTTACTGTATATATCAGACCCACGAAATACTGTGCCTGCAGTCCTAACCGCACTAACAGAATTTCAAAAGAATTCTGGTCTCAGATTTAATTTGACTAAAAGTGTGCTCTTCCCAGTGAATTCTCAAGTATACAATATTAGATTGTACACCTTCCCTTTTATCATCGCAGATCAGTTTAAATACCTAGGGGTAAACATCACAAGTAAATATAAAGCTCTTTTTAAACAAAATTTTGGTGTCTGTATGGAAAAAATTAAGAAAGACTTGCATAGATGGTCAACCCTTCATCTCACTCTAGCTGGAAGAATTAATGTTGTTAAAATGAATATCCTTCCTAAGCTTCTCTTTTTATTTCAAAACATTCCAATATACATCAAATAATTTTTTAAGAAATTAGACTCGACTATAACCTCATTTATTTGGAATTCAAAACATCCACATTTTCCAATGGGCGATCCTACAAAGACCTAAGGTGACGTTGCTCTACCTCTTTCAATTTTATTACTGGGTAGCGAACATACAAACTATAAAAACCTGGACATGGACACAAATAGATGAACATACACAGGCTTGGTCCACAATAGAAATAAAATCCTGCAGTACTTCTTTATATTCCTTGCTTTGTACCCCAATAAATATAAGTTATCACCAATATACTAACAACCCAATTGTGCTTCACTCAATCAGAATGTGGAACTAAAGTAGGAAGTATTTTAAGATAGAGAAGCTTTTATCTGTGGCACCTCTGCATGAGAACCACCTTTTCCCACCCTCTCAAACGTATGCAGTTTTTAATGTCTGGAAAACATTCGTGATTAAATCACTTATAAATCTGTATATAGACAATGTTTTTGCATCCTACGAACAATTACAGTCCAAATTTAACTCACCAGCAACACATTTCTTTCACTACCTTCAAATTCGAAACTTTGTTAAACAGAACCTGTCCAATCTTCCTCATCTCCTTCCTACCTCTATACTGGAAAAAATACTGCTCGGTTTTAAGGACTCAGACAGCATTTCTGTAATATATAAAACTATTTTACAGTCCATCCTTTTCAAAGATCCAAGAGAAAAGTGGCAATTCTTTGTCCTTTGTAGCTGTAGAGCCGATTTGATTGATTAGAATAATTCTCATTTCGACTATATTTAATTCACATCCCAATGGCCTCCTCCAGCATATTTTTTCTTTGGGGCTAAATAAAGAGTATTTGTTGTACCCTTATAACATACCAGTAATGGCACAATGCATGATAACATGCAGTGAATACACTTGACTTGAGCATTCAGTTTTCATACTCTTTCTCTGTATATTTACCATTTGTTTGCTCAGAGGTTGCTATGCTTGCTGCTTCCTGAGCAGCTCTTTTTTTCTGCACTCTAGTGGCCTGCTTCTTCTCTTTTTTTGTCTGCATCTTTTCGCGTTAAAAATGATTAAGTCAGTGTTTGTGTTGCAGTTACTTAGTATATTTTCATAAATGTTTCACTTAAGCTGGCACTTAAGTTTTCAATCTGCCTCAAGAATGATTTAAGATATGGAGAGGTAGGGGAAGTGATGGCGAAGGTGGGAAGGATGAGAACAGTACCCGTACACATGCGCCGCATGGCTGCCCTGCTGGCTGCTGTCGAGAGTTGATTCTACAATAAAATAACAAAAATAGGAATAACTTTGGAAGTCAATCATCACCACAAAAGTGGATAGTAGACATCCCGTAGTATATGTGTACCAAATTTCAGGTTGATCGCTCCGATAGTTTGCGAGCTACAGGTGATTTAAAATCCTGGACAGCCAAGGTAGCATATTATATAAGAAGATGTGGTCAAGAAGATCATTTGCTGACTTTCTTCTCAGTTGTCTTAACTGAGACAACTTTGACCACCCCACAAAGACTTGGCCAAGCTCAAATCGCTGTAACTTATGCAAAGAGGATGGGCATATATTTTAAACAATGCAGTTGGGCAATTTTGTGTTTTGACTTTGTCTCCTCCTCCTTCACCACTTCCTCCTGTTCTTAAGGCATGCACATGTGTACTATTGGAGGAGGCAAACAGTAAGGCAGTGGCAATGGCTGCACAACCTGTTGCAAAGCCATCTTCTGGTTTGCCAAAGGAATCTTGGGTAATTGCCAATACTGCTCTGCCTCATTCACCACAGATTGTACCTATGCCGGCTGAAGAATTAGATTTGCCTGATGCTAATCCACAAGGCCATCTGGCAATTAACTTTTTCCAGACACGTGGATGAAAGTTAATTCAGGTTTCTCTGTGTGGGGAAAAAAAAAGAGAACCGAATGTCCACTAAACTGCACCAACCCCCCCAACAGTGCTAAAGTGTCCCAAAGTCATACACACAGAATATTTTCTGTTCTGCAGCCTGATGACAATACAGATCTTGATTCAAATCCTCTATAATCCCAGAGGCAGCACTGGACCCTTTGCGTCCTGATTGGGCTTAAGTGTCTCCAGCACTGGATTTTGATGATCTCTTCAGTCCACAGGGGCCCAAAACGGATAAATGGGTTCATTGTATGGCAGCTCATGGCTGACCAGGAATTACTTCTTGCTTTACTTTATAGTTCTCCAATGTAACTTTTTCTTTTGCTTTTATGGGTCTTTCACTTTGTATTATTAATACTTGGGATTTGCAAAATATGCATAAGAGCCAGTCTCTTTCTATTGGTTAGGTACTGTCTCTTTTCATGTATATTTACACCAAGAGGTCCACTTGACATATCACAAGGCTGTGCTGGTTTTTGCTAGGGACTGGGTTTGGGGGAATTCCACATGGTTGATTTTTTTCCCAGTACTTTTTCACCTGGGGTAGGGATTCTCTTTAAAGGGAGAAAATGTCCTGTTGGGGATTCCTTCATTACCTCACCTGAGAGGCTTTTGGCTGTTGATGCCATGCGGGAACACCTCCGGTTTCATTTTGTCAATGTGTTTTTGCCTACACACCTTTCTGCTAGATGTGAATTGCTCCAATTGGTCTCTGATATCACCAACAAGCATCTTGTAATCGGAGATTTCAATGTTGACCTTGGTAAGCAATCTCCAGCTTACGCCTGACAAATGCTTCTGAAACTCCTGTGCTATTATAATTTGAATGATGTCCCTGTCACCAGTAGTAAACGGGATCCTCCACCTACGTGGAGGAATTCCAGTGGCCATCCTTGTTGTTTTGAATAATTTTTTTTTTCTTTGTACATAACACTCTCTGCATTCTAAATAGCAGTATCCTGCTGCTCTAGTTTTCTGATCACAACATGATGAACTGTGATATCCTTCTTGATCACCTGGCTTTTGGAAATTGTTTCACTTTTGGATGATTGAGATTTATAATATGGTCCATGAGTTAATCTCTGACTGGTTTTTCCTGTGCCTTGCAACCAATCTGATTCTGGTGGAATTTTTCAAACAAAAAATAAAGTTAATTATATTAGTAGGCAAAAGTCGAGAAGGGATCGCATCCAAAGAGCGACCCTACAAAGACAAAAGGCAGAAGGCGGCATGGCTCTACCTAACTTCCAGTTTTATTACTGGGCAGCAAATATACAGGCGATAAAAACCTGGACACAAATAGAAGAACATACACAGGCTTGGTCCGCAATAGAAGTAAAATCCTGCAGTACTTCTTTGTATTCCTTGCTCTGTGCTCCAATAAACACACGTTATCGGCAATATACTAATAACCCAATTGTGCTTCACTCACTTAGAATATGGAACCAATGTAGAAAGCATTTTAAGACGGAGAAGCTTCCATCTGTGGCACATCTGCAAGAGAACTACCTCTTTCAACCTTCGCCAACATATGCAGTTTTTAATATCTGGAAAAAATTTAGAATTAACTTGCTTAGAGATCTGTATATAGAAAACGTCTTTGCATCCTATGAACAATTCCAAATTTAACATTCCAGCTACACATTTTTTTCACTATCTTCAAGTCAGGAACTTTGTTAAACAGAACCTCCCCAATTTCCCTCATCTTGCACCCTCATCCATGCTGGAAAAAATATTGCTCAATCTCAAGGACTTAGACACCATCTCTGCAATATATAAAATCATTTTAAATTCCCTCCCCTTCAAAGATCCAACAGGACACTGGGAAAAAGATCTCTCAATTAATATATCAGAAAAGGAGTGGAAAGTAGCAATGCAGAGAATTCACTCGAGCTCCATATAATTATACAACTCAGCATATAATTATACAACTCAAAATTATATATCGAGCACATCTGTCTCGTCTAACTCTCCAAAATGTTCCCAGGGCATGATCCAACCTGCGAACGCTGCAACCAAGTCCCAGCCTCACTGGGTCACATGTTCTGGGCCTGCGCCAAATGAACATTATTCTGGACCAAAATTTTTAATTACCTTTCAGACAGCCTTGGTCTCACAATCCCTCCTAACCCATTAACAGCTGTGTTTGGGGTTCTTCCAGAAGGGTTTAAAGTGGAGAAAGACAAACAAATTGTGATTGCATTCACTACACTTTTGGCACGCAGACTTATTCTGCTAAACTGGAAGAACCCAAACTCTCCTCTTTTAAGTCAGTGAGAAACCGATGTGTTATACTATTTGAAATTGGAAAAAATCAAATACTCAGTTAGAGGATCCGTACAGACTTTTTTCAAATTATGGCAGGATCTAATCAGTAATATTTTAAAATAAGCTCTTAAAGCACAGAGGAAGCACTTATTTCCGTATTTCTTTGTCTTCTGCATTCATCTCTATTGGCTTATCAAATTTATTAATTTAGGTATGTTTACAAGCCTTAAATTTCACGCCGTTTGCCTTGCTCTCTCTCTCTCAGGTGTGGGGATCGATTTGTCCTTAACTCAATTTTGCAATAAAATTAATAAAACTTCAAAAAAAAAAAAAAAGTCCACTTGTTGGAGGATATTTACAAATTTGGAAAAAACTGCGGGACTTGGCAAATTGAGGTTGATCTTTTGATTCAGACAAACCCTTATGGCATCTGTTGGTAGACGAATTGGAGCATAAAGTTATGCAATATTCCTTGACCTGTCACCAACATTTCAGAGAAACTAACAAACCCATGATGCCTGCCTTTTTCAAAACCGTGAAAGCTGATTCCCTGAATGAAACACTTAAAGGCATCAAAGATCAGTATGGGCTCAACACACCTCTCCACTAGGCATGTTACAAGTGGCACAATCCTATTGTACAGACTTATTTCAGGGTTCTTGTGATGTAGCAGGGAATAGTACAGCAGCGAGCAATAGCTCACAAGTTAAAAAAATTAGCTCCAGCCGAGTAATAAGGCTTGGTTGGATAGACCACTGACTGCACAATAACCTTTCTTCTATAACAGGAGGCTGAGGGCCCAGTATTAATGCCAATGAAATTTTGTTACTTTTTGGGATCTGTCCTTGACTCTAAAGTAAGGTGTGGATGCTGTGTTGTCAGATGGGGGTCTAATTTCATCATACTGCTATATAAGGAGGGTGATGAGTCCGACTTGAAAAATCGGTGCCCAATTACATTGCTCTTCATCTATTATAAACTAATTGCAAAAAATGCTTGCATCTTGCCTGAAGAGGGTTTTCCATGAAGTCATCAGCTCACATCAAACCTGTGCCTTTCCTGGGAGACTATCGGTTGGAACTTGGCTCTGGTATGAGATACTATTGCGTGGGCAGAAGACCGTTGGTCTCCTTTGCTCATCGGGACTCTTGGTCAAGCAAGAGCTTTTGATTTGGTAAACCATGACTTTCTCTTTTCTGCTCATTTGGCTTTGGCTTTAGTCCTTGATTTATACATTGGATCAAAAATCCTGTATGATCAATTGGTCATAAAGGGCTTTTTAAATGATAACATTCCACTGCGGGTTGGTATTTGACAAGGGTGTCTACTTCCCCAAAAATTATACATACTATATATTGAACCAGTGGCTCAGATGATCAATGAATTCTAGGAATTCCTTTACCTGGTAGCAGTAGCCAACATGTTAAACTTTCCCAATATTCAGAGCATCTTTCACTGCTTTTAAGTGAGATGACTGACCTCTTGTTTGTACTAAAAGCTTTCCAAACTTCTCAAGTGGCAACCAGTTCTCACATTAATAAGATAAAATCAACATTGATGGGCTTTGGTAAATTTGACAGTCTTTCTGGTACTGTTTCCACAAGTCTTTGCATATTGGGTGTTGATTTTTACTGAACAGAGAGCAGACAACAAAATTTGTCATCCTCAGCTGCAGAAGATCACAGCTAAACTGACCTTATGGAAAGAGTAGACAGATCATGATGATGGGGAAAAGATTAATTCCTAACAACTAAGTATTATCCATCTCACCGTGACTTCTAACGGAAACTGGATTGTATTTTCTTGTCCTCTCTTAAGCTCAAAGGCTGATTCTACCATACTAGATCATTTTTTCCATCCAGAAACAAATAAACATTATATAGAATATCCTCTCTCCAATGGCATTTTCATACTATGCCTAGGTACGTTGCAGCTGGCAACTGAAGATAGCTGAGTAGGGATGGGGTTATTGGAAACTGAACGTGACACTGTTACAGAATGAGCTTTTTCAAGTGGAATTCTGTAATCTGTTGAAGATGTGGTGGTTATGCAGGTTTATTTTTCTTCCAACGTAGAGTGGTGGGAGAATGCCAAAGTGAAAATGAAGGCTTTTGTTATAGATTATGCCAAGACGACAAGGAGATAAGTGTTGAATAATTTTATCTCCCATTAAAAAGTGCCAGTGGTGGTGGGGTGTCAGATGAGGAAAGGGTTAGCCTTCTGAAGAACAACATTTATGATACAATGCAGTTGAGGGCTGATAGATGTTACCTTAAATGTAATTGGGAGAAGGAACATAATGAGAGGATGAGTGTGGTGTGTGGTTTTTTTTTTGTGTTTTTTATTTGAACAGTTAATGCCCAACAGAATCGAACACTTGAAAGCCTTAAGGGATTTTCAAAACATAATGAAAATAATAAATGTAGAGAAATTACAGGTAGTAGAAATGTTCTATAAGGAGCAGTTTTCAAAATATGCAGGGACAGGGGCACATTTTAATTTGATTACTAGAATGTTGAAAGAGGTGGATAAGGTCATTATGAATGGTTTTATCACACTAATGGAACTAAAAGAAGCCCTGTTTCCTGAAGAGGCATTAGCTCTCTTGGAAATGTGTTCTTTTAAAATTGTGGCATATTAAATAATTAAACAATATCATAATATACCAGAAATGTCGATATCCCTCCCATCGTGATTACGGCGGTACAAGAATCACATGAGAAACAATATCTTTTAGCTTACATTTACTGACGATTAACGTGGTTTTAGATGGAGAGCTGCAGGTACAAACTAAAATCCAGGTGGGAATCTGGATTAACATAGTCAGCCATTTTCTCGTCCCCACGCTGGGAGGTTTTTCTTCGAGCTTTGTCGATTCCGCCTCTAAAGGTCTGGCTGTTGTCCAAGCTTTTATAATGTCTTGCTTCATTTGCTGGTCTTCTCTGTCTCCAAACAAGGGCTGAATTCCTCCTCCACAAAATACAGAAATATCATAGTGCTTACATGCCGGTTCTCATTCTCCCAATAAGGAAAGAAGATTTGTGCTGATAGAGGACAGAAATACCCTAACCTGTGTTTAAGCTGACTATACAAGCCTCCAGTTGTCTTTGGCTATCTAATCCAATGCTTGGCTAGCAATTCTAACTGCTGAGCCCCTGTGTGCCACAGTTAACATGCACATGTGAATAAAACACATAACAGTATTGTCCAGATATAGTGACATAAATAAAAATGTAGTATTACAAGCCACCCTTTGTCACTGGATCTGTGACAAAAACAATACTTGAAAGTTATATCCACAAAGCAAAAGGTACTTGATCCCCCGTCACAGTGCAGATATTTCAAGTCATTTATGGACATGTAAGATGTAATAGCACTATAGCTTCTGTACCATTCATCTAAAACCAGCGTAAACATGGACAAACAGTTACATTTAACATGCTATTATCAAGTAGTGATCACTGTATCTTATCAATGGTGTTAGTGGAGATTTTTTGCCCTGTTATTTCTTACATAGTCTGTGTTGTGTCTCTATATTACTGAATTCATGCAGTGGGTGTTATAGCATCAGATTATATTATAATCCTATATAGCATCTTGATGGATTACTATTCTTTGGCACTCCTATCATTTCTAGCTTCAATATGTTGCTAGATGTACCCCACCCTTTGGTGTCTGATCCCTTTATGAGTTACAATAGTTGTAACATAACTCAGATGCTATTCTAGCTTCATTGCTATGATTATTAATTGTTCTTGACTAGTATTATTGCATAATTGTTCATTCACTATCTGTTATCCTCCCCAACTTCACTATCAGATGTTTTTATTCCAAGTTAACAATTTACAAGTTCACATCATTGATAAATCATGCATATCCTCATACCTTTGAGCCCTTCTTATAATAGTTTCAAGTATATTCCTAGACTTGCTATATATATGCCTTGTCCAACCCAGTGGTCTGTTAACACAGTCTTTTTCTTGGTGGCTTTGCAGATCCGTCTGAACAAAATGTGACTGCTTCAAGGCACTAAAGTTTTTTCTTACTGGAACAGAAAGTAAACAGTCCTTTTACCATTAGGGAGCTCATAAGATGAACACATGGTGACTGTCCCTTTTTAGCAGAGGTGCACTTCCCTCTAGGCTTGCACTGTATTCAGTGGTCATTCATGGTAGCCTTCAACAGCTGTCACATCACCTCAGTGGCTACAGCCTGTCCTTGAAGAGTCCATAAAACTTGTCTCATTAGCAAAGATGTCTGCTCACATCATGGCATCAAGTTTGAGTAGCTGGACTTTCTTCCTTTGGTTCTTTACTCCGTTCCCTCTGGAAAAGCAAGTGTTTCTTCACCAGCTATTCTCAGGTATGTGCAACATATGAAAAGTCATTAGTGCAGTACAGTCTCTGTAAATCTTCGTTTGTGTGTACACCACCTGTTACTTCATTCATGAAACTTTACCACTGAATGGAGAGGCTTTAACCACTAAATTTAGTGGTCAAACTAAAAAATACTTGCTAGGCTAACCAAAGAAGGGTATAAGGTAGAGCAAATACATAACATAAAGCAATTATTACTCCTAAATTCTTTACCTCCGTCTTGACTTTTAATCCTAATGCATCAAGTTTATTTCTAATAACGTCATTACATTCATTATTGCCAATAACTAAAATTTCAGTTTTTTCTTTATTTAGCTTGTGAAAATTACTACTCATCCACTCAGAAACACAAGTAAGACATTGTGTTAGTGAAACAACAGAGTCAGGGTCATCAGGTGCTATTGATAAATCCAGTTGCGTGTCATCAGCATAGCTGTGGTAGTTCGCGTTATGCCCAGAGATAATCTGACGTAATGGAATCATGTAGATCAAAAAGAGCAGCGGACCCAGGATAGAGCCTTGTGGAACACCATATAGAATATCATTTGTCTTTGAAGTATAATTATCACAACTAACAAAGAATTTTCTACCTGCCAGGTAGGATTCATTTCAATTTAAGACACTGCCAGAGAGGCACAACCACTGACTAAGGCGATTTCTAAGAATGTTGTGATCAATGGTATCAAATGCGGCACTCAGATCTAAGAGGATGAGAATAGATAAATGGCCTCTGTCTGCATTTACCCGCTAGTCATTTACTACTTTAACGAGTGCAGTTTCTGTACTGCGATTTGTTCTGAAACCCAACTGAAACATCAAGAATAGCATGTTTATTGAGGTGGTCATTTAGCTGCATAATGACTGCCTTGTCTAGAATTTTACTTAAGAAAGGCAGGTTAGAAATGGGTCCAAAAGTTTCAAAAGCAGAGGAGTTGAGATTATTTTTCTTGAGTAGGGGTTTAACTATAGCAGTCTTAAGACAGTTTGGGAAGACCCACATATCTGACGAGTTTACTATGTCAAGAATACTTTCAATTAGCACACCTGATACTTTTTTGAAAAAACTTGTTGGTATCGGGTCAAGGACGCAGGTGGAGGGTCTCAGTTGAGAAATTTTATATAAATCAGGTAAATCTATCCTGGTGAAAGAATTGAATTTGTTTATAACGGAGTACTGGGGCTTAAGAGGATGTGCAGTGTTGGGGAGATATACTATATTATTTCTAATATAAATTTTTTGATTGAAAAAATACAGCAATAGCCTCACAAGTTTCACTGGAAGTATTCTGGAGGCATTCCATTGAGTGACCTGAGTTTAGCAGATGATCAATCATAGAGAATAAAATTCTGGGATTACTAGCATTGTTATTTATAATTCTAGAGAAATAGCAGCGCCTCTCAAGACGGACTGTGTTATTGTATTCTGTTATTTTAACCTTCAATATCTCAGTGTATAGTTAGTTTAGTTTTTCTCCATTTACGCTCAGCTCTACGGCATGTTCTCTTTAAATCAGACACTCTTTGGGTCTTCCATGGTATAACAATGCTAGAAGATAACGCAAAGTGGAAAGTGCCCAAGAAAGAAGTGCCAGATGACAGAAAATGCAGATCATGCCCTATGGGGATGCATCTTTGCAGGGAAGGTGTGGAAAAGGACAAGGGATATTTTCTTTCTAGGAATAAAACTGGACAAATATGTTATACTAGCATAATACCCTCGCTTTGCAGCGGCGAAGTACGGCCTTAAAATTTTTATTGTGAAGAAAAGTAAACCTTTTTAAACTGATGGAAAATATACCAATAATTATTTGTTAAGGATCTTTTTGTATGCCACGTTGTCAGTTCAGCCCTCCGGTTGTAATATGACCAAGCTGTGCGCTGAGCTTACTCTTGAGTATGCAACGTACAGTTGGCCATGTGAAAAGCAATCTTGCCTCAGATCTCACAGCTTGGATTGCTGCTGTCATAATCGGTTTGAGTCTCAAGGCTTGTTTCAATTGCGTTAGTATTTGCTGGACTTGTGTTGAAGTGACAATCGGCATCTGTCAAGCGTTATAAGCAAACAACCGGTTTCATCGATAACTTCGCATCCAGCTTTTGAGAGTTTAAACATTCATAAACATCAAAGTGTCCACTACTGAAATCGTCACCTGTGAATCTAAGATGTTTAAGAGGCATTGGCGGTTGTCCAAAGGTGTAAAATATTTAGCCATTTCGGTACACTTAAAAGCGACAACCGAACAATTCAGTGGCAGCCATCAACTCACATGCAGAACCATAGGTGAAGGGCTTAAGCATTTCACTCTTATAGTGCTCCTGTGTAGTATAATTATCTCCTGTATCGTCATCAGTCCACACCTTGAACCTGTCCCAGTCATTCATTACATAAGACACAATGTTCCTCCGGATATCAAGAGTGAGCCTGATATGGCCGTGCAATATGTAACACAGAGAATGGAAAAGGTAGGTGCCATCTCCGGGCATGGAAACCACTCGGTAAGTGACAGTTCTTTGATCGATGGTGATCACCTCGATAGACATGTTAATGGGGCTACGGTTGGAACGATAAGGGAAATGGGTACCTGAACAATGTAAACTAAGTCTAAAATACCTATACAATAATTATAATCGTAATAAACGAACAATAAAACAGCGGAGAAGCCGTGGATTAAATAAAAAGGCTGCGGTTATCAGCAGGGAGACGTGAATACCGTGGCGAAGCAAGGAAGGGAATGGAGAGACTGGAGTGACGGACGGCCTTATATAGGCAGACAGCCAACAACGTGGGAGGCGTGGGGATGGGGGACCCAATGCCGCCTCACACGGCGACCGAGCTGCAGGCTGTGGATGTATATATGTATGTAAGTAGGGTTTAGTTAGCGTTGGGAACCCACGTACCAAATTTCTTGAAGAGGTAACAAAGACCGTTGGAAAGTTCAATAGGGCGGCCAATAGGGCGGCCAACAGTGGCATCATACCTCCGAAATAAGTACGTACATCGGTTTCGGTTAGCACAGGGAAGCCGCCTACCAAATTTTGTGAAGATGAGGCCATAAATAAGAAAGTTTAACATGGCGGACGTTGTCAACCGTTATGACTGTTATGCGTAGAATTTCGAAATGAAACCTGCTTAACTTTTGTAACAAACTTGTAAGGAATGAGCCTGCCAAATTTCAGCCTTCTGCCTACACGGGAAATTGGAGAATTAGTGATGAGTGAGTCAGTCAGTAAGGGCTTTGCCTTTTATTAGTATAGATTACATGGTAAGTTTCAGGAAAGTATGGCAGAAAAAGAAAAAGTAAGAATATGGGCGAGAAGCAACATGATAGAAGCAATATGGAATGCGAGAAACTTACTGTTAACAAAAAGAAAATGTATATCAGTGTTTAGTGTTTTTCAGATGGCCCTGAAGAATATAAAGAAAAATGAAGAGCAAAGGTAAGGAAAGAGCATGAAAACCTTTCCAATATCCCTCTATCAAGGTTTTGATGTGTGAATATTCAAGTTATTTTGTGACATGCAATCGGTTAATCCTCTCTCCCCGGGTTATAAGTACAATTGTGAAAAAGGGAAAACACTGAGAGGGAAAAAATGAACAACTTTTAAGAACTATATTTTAATTTGCATGAAATATAGAATAAACAGTGGTTATTACAATAAAAGAAAAAAAAAATCTGTTCTTGTAAGTTAATATCTGATACGTCCCCTATCTGGGGACCATATATTAAATTGATTTTTGGAACGGAGATGGAATAGGGGCTTGCTCCATCCACTCCACGCATCGACCTGGTATTGCAGTTCTTCCAGGAGCGGTGCACTTTCTCCTTTATTGGTATAAAACAAGACAAGCAGCCTTGGCTGGGGATTGGCTACTATGAAGGAAAGGAAAGAAACTCTAGCCAGAGCAGGATTCATTTAATTAAATTGAATAATTAAATAAATAATTCAAGCGTGCCTGTACGCCACTTTTGCTTGTAGTACTTCCAGCATTCCAACAGATGTCAGGCCAGGCTCAGAATTAGAAAGCCGCTGTTGTGGGGTGAGTGCAGTAGAGTCGGACGACCAAGCCCTGTACCGCTAGCAGGAAGCCTTAAGCTCCCAGAAACCACGAAGCAGTCCTGCAGGCTGTCTGATGTCACTGCAGCGTTCCCTGTATTTGAGACCTTGTTCACACAGACAGGCCCGGATGTGCCTGCTCCTCTTCATCTTCCATCTCTAAGAGGAGTAAATGTGGTGTCTGGAGGGATATCTAGCTCTGTCACCAGCATCTCCATTGAGATCTGCTTTCTTTTGATTGCCTGTAGGGTTGGGGATGAAGGAATTTAGGTGGAGGTAGTGATGGTGGTTTTAAGCCGTCCTCTTAATTGCCTGGTCCTTCCCCATTCCTACTGCCCTCTGTATGTGCAGCCTTGTTTCTGTCGAAGTGCAAAAGTTTTCGCATTTGTGCCAACCTTGGGGCTTTGTGCTAGGCCTTCCAGGGCTCATGCCCAGCTTGGCTCCAAATGGACTGCTTTTGCCAAGGGGATGTGGAAGCTCCCATGGGGTCACATCTTGGTGCTTGTGTTAGGGCATCTGATTACTCCTGCCAAGTTGATGCTTACCATGAAGTTGGTCCGTGGGCAAGATGGTGGGACTGGCCGGCTTGGCATAAATGTGGCATCACTTCTTGGCTTTTTGGCCAAGATCAGGGGCTAGAGATTCTTGAGAGATGAGGAAACAAGGCAGACTGTGTTGTTACAATGGAAAAGTGATTGTGATGGTGTGTTTCTTGACAGAGCATCCTTCAAGCAGCAGATTTTGGTGGAGGGTCTTTGGGTCTCTTTGGTGAATGTCATGTCTACAGATCAACTCAACAGAGAGGTATGTGGATGTGACTTTGATTGCCAGAGACCTTTTTATTATGTGTTGCAGATGGTGGAGACTAAGAAGAACAGTGGACTGGTGTCGCACTATTGTGTGGAAAGCCTGTGGTAGAGGGACTGGATGTTATGGTGCATGTTTAATCCCTCCGGAGACATCATTGCTTTTTTACGGAGGTACGGCTTGGACTTTTACTTGGAGAAATATGTGAGGAATGAAGACGGAGTCTGGAATGGGAGTTTTGAATGATATTGAAATGGGACCTTTCTAGACATGATGGTTTGTGCTACTCTTCACCCTCCTTTTCTTTGGGGGCCGATGGGGCTACCTTTTTTATGGGAGTATGCCCTTGAGGTGTGGGAAATGTGGTCAAGCTGACCATGTGGCTTGTCTATGTGCTAAAATGGTCTGCCAAAATTGTAAACAGGTGAGCTGTGTGGCAAGGGATTATTGGGAAGAAAGGAGGTACAATTTGTGTGGAGAAGGACATTTGTTACAGTCTTGCCAGAGTCACTTCATTGATTTGGGTGGGGTGAGCAAGAACAATGGCAGAGGAGGAGGAGGAAGAACCAAAGAGACCTGGTAGAAGAAAATAATCCTGCAGGAGGAGAGATGGACTTAGACAATGGAGCAAAGGAGACTGGTTCACTCACTATTGTGGGAGAGTTCTTGGAAGGAGAATTGCCTGAGCCTCAGGAGGAAAAGTGGAAAGTGGTGGTTGGTAGCAAAAGGAAATCCAAGGGTGTGGCAAGGAAGAGTGCCAATTTTGCTACCTTTAGAAAGAAGTTGTATTTACACTATAAGGGAGCATAGCCAGAATGAATCGGGGGGATTATCTCCTTTAAGTTTGGTAGTGCCAGAGTCTTTTCTGGAGGTGCAGGGGGGAGTGAAAACCCTTTCAGGGACCAACCCTCGAGGGCTAGTTGGAAGGAGGGAGGAAATGGAGATGGTTTTTGGAAAAGGGAGTTTTGGTGAAATGCAGTTTGTGTCTGATGTCTGATGTGGGGGGGTGGGTGTTGGGGGCCTGTATTCAGAAGGGGCTTTTGGGAATTAAATATCTAGAATTTGCAGGACTTACAGTTTCTGCGCAATCTAGATGTTCTGTTGAGGGTGTGGATTACTGAGGGTTATGCCAGGGTGTCTACAGTATGTTGGAATGATGTGAAGACTTGAAATTGAAAGTTGGGTTGTTTGTGAAATATGAGATTTGCAAGGTTTGTTTGGAAATGGGAGTTGTTGGAAGGCTCCAAAAGCATCTGGATAAGGAATATGGGGTACTGAATAGGAGATGGAAGGAGTTTGGATTGTGAGGTAGTGGGTCAGGTAAAAAAAGAAAATGGGAAGAATATTGATGGGGAGAGCAAAGAGATATTTTGCTAGAATACAAGGGCAGGCCCTGGAGGGAGGGAGGGATGTATGGAGAGGTTGGGTTGTTTGGTGCAGTGTGGGCTATGAAATTGAGAAGGGTGGTAGATTTAGACGAACAGACTGGATAACCCTTTAGGGATATGGAAGAGGTTTTAGAGGTGACCCAGCAGTTTTACACTGAGCTTTTGTCATCCAAGGAAGTGCAGGAAAAACAGGCACAGGAGTTTGTACCACCTGTAAAGATATCTGTCCAGAAGGAGGATATGGGTGTTTTGTGTGGGGTGTGAGGGGGGGATGTGACACTGAGTGAAGCTCTGAGGTCAATGAAGAATGGTAAGGTCTCGGAGAAGGATGGCTCACCTAAGGAATTTTATGAGGCCTTTTGGGAGTTATTGGGTCTGTTATTGTTGGAAGTTTATAAGGCCATTTTTGATGAAGGAAGATTGTCAGAATCAATGGAAGCATGGGTTGTGTTGCTTCTGTATGAGAAAGGGGACAAGTTTGATTTACACAACTGGAGACTGATCATCCTACTCTGGTTAGATTACAAACCAATTGGTAAGGTATTGGCTAGGAGGTTAAGGAAGGTGCTTCCAGACATGATAGGGAATGATGAACATGTGGCGTGTCAGGTAGGTTGATCTGGTGGAACCTGGCCCTGGTAAGGGACTCAATTGAGTGGACAGAGGAGAGAAACAGGGCATTAATTGTGGCGAGTCTAGACCAGAAAAAGACCTTTGCTAGGGTAAACCATGTGCTTTTGTTCTGGGTTTTGGGGGCCAAACCCAAAATATTTCAAGCCTGGTTGAAGGTCTTGTACAGAGGGGTGGGGAGTGTGTTCAATGTGAATGGGTGGATGAGCGATCACAGGGGTGACACAGGCTCTCTCTTATCTCCATTATTGTACATTACTTATTTGGAACCAGCGGCAGTGCAGATTAGGGAAGAATCTTTGATTAGGGGGCTGGTTCTACCAGGATGTGGTGATGTGGCAATAAAGCTTACAATTTATGAAGATTTGACCTTGTTTGCAAAGGAGGAAGGGGATTTGCCAAAGGTACTGTCTATACTGGCTGATTTTGAGGGGGCAATAGGTTCCAAAGTGAATTTAAACAAGTCCAATATGATGTATTTTGCAAAATGGAGGGATAGGACGGAGACATTGTATGGGATTTGCGTTTGTCATGAGTCTATTAATGTTAGGGGTTGAGTTTTCCCAGGAAGAGAGCGGTTAGTGGAACTGGAACAAGCAATTACAAGTGGTTAGTCATAAGCTGGGTTTGTGGTCGGTAAAGTCATTGTCTTTCGTGGGGAAGGCGACAGTGATGAAGGCAGAGATTCTGCCATGTTGCTTGTATTTAGGGTTGGTTTATCCCATGACAAGCTGTGGGAAGGGCTCTAAGTAAAAAATAGTTTTTGAATTTGTGTGGGGTAGAAAGTACGAGAGCGTTTAGAAAGATTGATTTGGAGGATTGGGGGGGTGGGGTGGGGATTTGGGTATTGTTGACATCCTGTTAAAATTGGATTGCATATTTTATGCCCTTTTATGTAAGGCTCTGAACCCTGTGGTTGAGCATAAATATCTGTACTTTGTGAGTTTCTAGTTGGCAGCTAGGTTGTGACATTTGATGTGGTGAAATAATGCAGTAACACATGCAGAGTACCTACCAGGGCATTATCAAAGGACAGTACAGCTAATGGGGCATTATTTTTTTCCCCAAAAGATGACTTGGTGTGCAGAAGCTATAGGGTGATGTACCAGATCATAAGGAAAGAGATGGACATGGAGGCAGGCTGGCTGTGTAGGCATAGGTTGACCAGGTCTGAGTTGTGATCGCATGTTCCACGTGTGTTTTGGGAATGTTAGGCACAACGGGTATGGTGGGGGATCAGGGTGATGAGGATGGTGGCAGGACCAGCCATGTCATATGAAATGGTGCAGAGAGGGGTTGGTTTGGGCAAAAGATATTTTTCCTGATCTAGTTGTTACTGAATATGACCAAGCAGAACATTTGAGAGGCCAGGAGGAAGCTGATCCAGAATAATGTTTTGGTGAGCGTAAGGACTGTGCAATATGAAATAGAGGCAGAGATTGCATACCGTGTTAGGAGGGATGTAAATCGATGGGGTTTTTCTGCAGCGGAGAGGTGGAAAAGTCTGTCTTGGCTAGGACTGTGGGGTGAGGGGTGTAATGTTGGGCATCTCTCAGGCTGTTAACAGTTTTTCTGTGCTGATTTGAAAGGTATTTGTGAGGTGGGCTGACTTGGAGGGCACCATGTTGTGCATGAAGCAGTCAGTATCTGCAACCATTCCCAAAAGAGTTTCACAAGGAGCAACCAGGTTTGATCTGTACAGTGCTCATGATGGGATTGTTCCAGCTGGAGGAAGAGCTATAATGTGGACAGATATACAGTATACCTGATGGTACCTAGAGGATGTTCTGGGTGGATCGCTCCAAGATCAGGACTAGCAGCAAAATGGTTCCTGGACGTGGGTGACGGGGTAATTGATAGTGATTTTTTTGAGAGAATGTGGGAATTCTGTTTAATTTGGATATTAAAAGAGGGGATAGAGTGCCTCAATTGATTTGTGTGAAGATTTTGGTTCCTAATATTAATCTTCGTGATCAGTTGAATGCCTCAGTTTGAGGAGAGGGAGGGTTTGGGGCTACAGGTGTGTAATATGTGAATTGTTGTGACTCTGACAGACTTTTTTTATTTATAAAAAAAAAAATCTGCTTATCATTGTGCAAGATAGCTTCTGTAGCGATGGGAGGTCTCCGGTCACTGAGAGAATAAATATACAATGAGATTGAAATGGATTATGGGAGAAAAGGAGTATTTTCCATATAGAAGAGCCTTCATGACTCAGGTATACATGGGAACTTTACGACTGGGTCCTCAAATGCTATTTTGCCTACAGTGCAATACAACCAATAAGTTTGTTTTGGTCTCTTTAATTCAAAGAAAGGCATGGCATGGAACCTCTGATTTACAAACTTTTCTTTCCAGATACTGTGACTTTGTTATGTATTTGAGACATGTCAGAGATGAATGGAGTGTGTAGAATGGACGTCACCAGTTTAAGGTGAAATTGAAAAAAGGCAATTCTGTAAAGCCTGGACTCATTTCCACTTTTTTTTTGGGTCCAAATAGAGGATATTTATTTTCTGCTGGTATGCCAGTGGCATGTAGTCACTGTGGGCAGGAAGGACATATTTCACATTTCAGTAAAGCTCCATACTGTCGACATTGCCACTCTTAGGAGCTGTACAGTCTTGTGTATTATGGTCACAACCCCCCCTCCACTCAAAGGTTTTTCCCCCTCTCGTTGCTCCTACAGGAAATCAGACAAGGAAGAGGAAAAGTCCAAACAGCCCAGAGCAGGACCAGAGAAGGAAGAAGACAGAGGAGCCCCCCTCCGAGCACCCACAGCAAGAAGACGAGGAGACCCAGATGGAAGAGGAACGGTTTCTCGAAGCAGCTCTAAACTTCCAGTCTGCCCACAACAACATGGACAACCTGGCACAGATCAAGGACCCGGGGCCGGCAAACCCGAAGTCCCGCCTGACCGAGGCGACGACTAGGGGTGCCTGGCCCACACTAACCTCTCCACTTTACTCCCTACAGATAGCTACTCTCTCATTTTCCATCAACATGAGGAGCATCAAGGACAAACTGAGGAGACAAACGGTAATGACCTTCCTGTCCTCTCAGAACTGTGATGTGTACATGCTGCAGGAGTGTGCCCTCCGACCCTCCAGGAACTACCGCCACCTGGGCAAACAGTGGTCTCATGGCCCTTACTACTGGTCGGGAGGTGGCGAGAACAAGGCCGCGGGGATCGCCATCCTTGTCAGGGGGAACCGTTTCACACTGGACTCCGTCCGGGAGCTTGTCTGCGGCCGATTGCTGGTCGTGGACGGCTCGTGGAAGGGGGAGCCTGTCCGGCTCATCTGCGTGTACGCACCCCCTGGGAAGAACGACCGCTTGAAGCTTTTCCAGAACTGCGGCCCCAACTCGCCACTTCCGGTGATGCCCGGAGACTTCAACTTCCCCCTGGAGGAGGACAGACGCAGCTCCGGCACATTCGCCAGACTGGACACAACATCCAGACTGCTCAGGGAGATGGTGACGGAACCTTCCCTGTCGGACATGGCGGGGACTACCGGGACGGGCTCGGCCAACTACACCTGGAGCCGGCCCGACGGCTCGACCCGCTCCCAGATCAACTTTGTCTTCGTCTCCAGAGCAGTGACAGCCGAGAAGTACACATTGGTCCTGTACTTCTTCTCAGACCACAGGGCGGTTCACTTCCAGGGATCCCTTGGCCAAAACTTTCCGCATGGCCCGGGGTCGTGGAAACTGAATTGT
The DNA here is from genome assembly GCA_026402145.1 of Polypterus bichir lapradei. Taxonomy (NCBI): domain Eukaryota; kingdom Metazoa; phylum Chordata; class Cladistia; order Polypteriformes; family Polypteridae; genus Polypterus; species Polypterus bichir. The sequence continues at coordinate 227,708,615 of JANRMT010062791.1, forward strand.
AGCCTCCTGGAAAGGGAAGACATCATGCAGGAGCTAAGGACCGCTTACGTCGCTTGGAAGGAAGAGAAATGCCACTTCCAGAAGGTAAGCGATTGGTGGGAATTTCTCAAAATTCGGCAAAGGGAATACTGCAGACTGCAGAAGGAGCTGTGGTCCCTGCAAGAGCTTCACCAGTGTGGCTGGGATGTGAGACATGAGTTGGAGACCAAGGAGAGCCTGAGGAGGCACTTTGAGGAGGAATCCAAACGCATTGTCTTTCGATCCAAAGTAGAGAACCTGGAGAAGGGTGAGAAGTGTAACTCCTTTTTCTTTAGGAAACTCCACTCTGGCCACACTCCCCTGAGAGAACTGTGAGACGAGGAAGGGGTCGTCAAAACGGGGAAGGAGGCAGTGATGGGAGTGGTCCGGGACTACTACAGCTGCCTCTACTCCCCAAAGACAACCGAAGCAGACGCAACCGACCGGTTCCTAGCAGGAACTAACAAAACCTTGGATCCCACAGGCGAGTCTGCTCTGAACGCACCCTTGGTCGGCAGGACCCCGGGCTGGGAGCGGACTACCAGTTGAATTGTACGTCGCGCTGTGGGGCCTCATCGGCCCGGACCTACTGGAGCTCTACTGTGAGATGGTGGCGGAGGGCAGGATGCCTCCATCGTTGAAAGAAGGAATGATCACAATATTGTACAAACAAAAGGGAGAGAGATGCGAGCCAAGGAACTGGCGCCCCATCACCCACCTGAACATGGACTATAAGATCCTGGCCAAGGTGATAGCCAACCGGCTAAAAAAGGTGATCGGACAGGTCGTCCACCCAGACCACACCTGCAGCATCCCCGGACGCAGGATCGCCGACAGCTTGGCCATGATCAGGGACTCTGTGAACTACGTAAAGGAATGACGCATCACTGCGGCCTTGGTCAGCCTACATCAAGAGAAAGCCTTCGACCGGGTGTCCCACGAGTTCATGATCAGGGCTCTGCGAGGTCTCGGAATGGGTGACACGTTCTGTTCGTACATCAGCTTGACGTACCGAGACATCTCCAGCACCGTGCTGGTGAACGGCTGGAAAACTGACCCCTTCCCGGTCCCGTCCGAGGTCAGACAAGGCTGCCCTCTCTCCCCTCTTTGTCTGTTGTATAGAGCTCCTGGCGGAACAGATCAGAGGAAGACCGGAGATCAGAGGGATCACCGCACTGGGACCGGACAGGCGAGAGATCAGATGCTCCCTCTACATGGGCGACGTCACCGTGATCTGTGCAGACCAGAGATCGATGACGGCGCTGGCAGAGATCTGCGAAGACTTTGGACGAGCTTCGGGGCAAAGGTCAACTGCGGGAGGTCGGAGGTCGATGCTCCTCGGGGAATGGCACCCGACGCCCTTCAACCCCCTCCCCTTCACCATCAGACGGGACTCCATCAAGATCCAGGGCAGCTGGTTCAGCGGAGAGGGAGCGGCCCTGAAGACGTGGAACGAGAGACAGGCCAAAGTCAGGCAGAAGATCAGGCTGTGGAGCCTCAGGGACCTCACCGTGGAAGGCAAAGCGCTGGTGCTGTGGAACGAGATCCTCCCGGTCCTGCAGTACCCGGCCCAGGCGTGGCCACCCCTCGCCACTGTCTGCAGAGCCATCACCAGGGCAGTCTTCTACTTCATCTGGGGCTCCAAGATGGACAGAGTCAAGCAGGCAGTCATGTACAAAGAACCCCAAAAGGGTGGGAAAGTCATCCCAGACATCCCCACCCTGCTCAGGGCTGTCTTTGCCTGCAACTGCATCCACAGGACACTGACGGAGTACAGCATCAGAACAGCCGGGAACTCCATGTCCCGCTTCTTCCTCCTGCCCGTCTGGAAAAGATTCGACTGGGACAAGTGGGACAGCTCCTACCCTTACAACTGGGACACTCCATGGTTCTACAGGATGTCGTCCACTTCGTAAGGGAACATGGACCTATGGAAACCGAAAACCATCTACAAGCTCATCGGAGCCAAAGACACGACGGAGCTTATCGGAACCCTACCATCAGCGACAGCCACGGTGGTCTGGGAGAATATAGCCTCCAAACAACTGACAAACAGGCACAGGGAACTGGCGTGGATGGCCGTACGGGGGGGGACTGCCTCTCCACTCGTTCATGCATGCCAGGAATCTGTGCAGATACAGACACTGCCTGTGGTGCATCCAGCGGAAAGAAGACACACTGCACCTCTTCTGGGAATGCCCAGTGGCACAGTCACTCTGACGCCCTGGAAGAGGAATTGGAAGAGTCGGTACCCAGAGACAATCTCTCGCACCATTCGATGCTCTATGAACTTTTCCCGGGTACCCACTCACTGAAAGCCACAGAGGAGGCATAGCATCTCATTTGCTGCGTGAAGGATGCTCAATGGTTCGCCAGGAACCGCCTGGTCCTCAGGACGGAAAGGATGACAATCCAGGACTGCTACAGATACATCCGTAGCCTACTCAGAGACTATTCTATCCTGGACTCCTTGAAGAACTGAGGATATGCAAGACCACCTCTCCCTCCAAGAGGTTTTTAATGTAACCATCGTTTTACTGCAGCCCTTGGCAAAGACCCTCTTTGAGGACAAGCCTCAGAGACGGAGACCAAGTCGAGACTGCAATAACTTCTAAATAGTAATAGAATGTGGAACACTGTATTGAATGTAATGAAATATTACCGAAGGTTATTGACAAAACACTTAATATGGTGTGTAATATTGCAAAGATTGTGTTTTTTATATACAAATTACCCTTGTATATGTAAATAAGGTGTAGTAGGTAATGGATAGTGACAGACTGTATCAGACTATAGCGGAATACTGTCATTTCTATTTGAATTTGTAGATTGGTATAGATTGTAAGACTACTAGACTGTGTTTTTATTATATTACCCAAACATATGTAAATAAAGTATATTATTTCAAAAAAAAAAATAAATAAATAAAAAAATCTGTTATCAGAGTGGAGAGCCGCTTGGTCTACCATTTGGATCATGTTTGCAATATTAATCCTTTTGATGGCGATTGAAGCACCGCTCTGAGTCAGTAAGGAAAAACAAGAGCTGTTTTTACGGCTATCTAATTCTTGATTCTGAGCGAAAGTAGGTCGGCTGAGTCCACCACCTTTTGCAAAGTTGAAAGAATTTGAAACCAAGAAAACAGAAAAGAAATAAAAAAGAAGAAAGAAGTTTGAAGAGGCTCATTTGCATAGCTCTGCCCACCGAGAAGAGAGCTGACATCTTCCGGAAAGATTCATCTCTCATCTGCAGGACGACCTCCATCTGGAAAAGATAAGACATAGAATGGAGGAATGGATTCGACAACCCTGGCTCCAGTTTCTGCTGATGCCCCTGCTTCAGCTCTTGCTCCTGCTTCTGCCCCAGTTAGGAAGACCTCCAAGAAACTGGGAAAGGAGAAGGCAGTTACTCCCAGCCTGGAAGATCGCCCCTCTTCTGGCCCCTCTGCTTCCCAGGCCGCAGCTCACCTGGCTCCAGCCCGGAAGATCCAGGAGGATCCCCCAGCTCTGGAACCCTGGATGAAGCAGACGGTGGTGCGGAGGCTTAAGGAGGTGGAGGAAAGGATTCCTGCAATGAGTGCGGAGACCTTTGGGAAGAAAATGGTCATGGAGCAGGGATTCTCCAGAGCGGATACCCTGAGCATACAGTCATTCGCCGTGGGCCTCTTCTACGTCACGTTTGCCTCCATTGCGATCTGCAAACGGTACTGGGAAGTGGTCCAGAATGCAGTGCCAGGCTCCCCCTTTGCTCGCTTTGTGGGGTATTGCCCCATACAGAGAGAGGAAAGGAGAGTGACGATCGCCATGAGAAATCCCCATACGCCTGGCAAGGACATCTCCACGTTCCTGAAGCGCTTCTGCACCGTGGTGAGGGAACCCACCCCGATCCAGGACGGGAATGGCTTCTGGACGGGTAAGTGGTCTGTCATTGTCAGGTTATGGAAGGACAACTCCTCTCCAAACGGCCTCCAGCACCTACCGTAGAGCTTCTCCTTGCAATCCTGCACTACCCTGACCAGCCAAAATCCGAGAAGCATCCACTTGCAGAGCCAAAGCACCATACGTCACCACAGTTTCAGACCCGCAGTTGTAGACCCACAGTTTTAGACCCGGAAGTGACGTTACCATTTCTAGGCAAGGCGAAAACAACGCCTCCATTTATCGAACACGACAAGTCTCAGTTTTTAGCATGAGCGCAGCATTTTTGAGCAGAAACAAAATATGACAAAAAACCGCATGGTTACTTGTATTTTATTGTGCATTAAAGCTCTGTCGATTTCAGTTTATAATACTTTGATTTTTCTGTTTTCCTTTGATTGTGGGTAGTTTTTGAAAACAAACAATTTAACTGCAAGTCTTTTTTTAGTATGCTGCTCATTTTGAAATATTGGTATTCATTCTTCTTATGTTAGCAATATAAGTGGGCTTTAAAAATACTATCTAAAGGCTCTTTTAAAATAATTTAAAAAAAATATTTCATCACAGAACAAACACGAAAATTTTGGAAATAATGTGTTTTTTTTGAGGGTTTTCTTGGAGGACAGAACATTTTGGTACAGCAGTGAAAGATTCAAGGTCTTGGACATTATGAAGATGCTGCTGTGCAATAATGTAATATTGTGGTTTTCTAAGTTACTACACACATTACTGAAGCACATTTAATGATAGCCTCACACTTCAGTCCTTCACAAATACAGTAGTTTACAAACATCACATTTTAATTTCTCTTTGAGAAGCTTGAAAGATAATTGTGGTGAATCTCAATTTATGATTACATTTTTTATGTACGTACTATTAAGGTACTTTTTTTTTTTTTAAATAATCAGATGTTCACTTTATTTTAACGAGCAATGTAAATAACCAGTTTACTCTTTACCCTCAGATCACATTCTTTGTGTTTATCAAGTAGAACTGAATATTTTCATTTTCTACACAATACTGTAATAACTGTACAGTTCGCACAGTGAGACACACACACACACACACACACACACACACACACACACACACACACACTCACTATGCATACACACTACAGGTACCGTCATTGGTTCCTCTGTGGATTGGACTGTTGAATCAACACAATGGCTGTGCATGCTGGGGTCTTTGGCACATGTTGTACCAGTAGCATGTGAGGTGTCACCAATGGTTTACCCTGCTCCTCAAGATGGCTGTCTCCTTCTCCCTGTTCCAGTCTTGGTTCAAGGTTGTCAAGATGACAAAAGTATTTTTCTGAGATGTTCAATATGTTGAAAAAATTGCCTGTGGCCAGCATCCAGCATAATGTTTTGTCTAAATTCTCCACTCCTCTTTTTGTAGCATTAGTGTCCATCATCATTTCTGGCCATGGAATCTATCTCTGTGCAGATCACATTGTGCACCAAGGATGTGTCATTTGTTTAGACAAACGTGAAGGTCTTCACTGGCCTATTCTGTGTGGCCAGCAGTTGAGATGGGAGCTCTGGCTTATTTTTCCTTATTGTGCTAAGCATTGTTACCTTCATCTTGAGGAGCTCCTGTCCCAGTTTGTGTAAAAGTAAAAGTTATTGCATATGGTGTTGGGGCCATGCAGCTTATGTCACGTCCAGGGTAACCCTCACACCTTAATTCCTCACAGGATTTCCTCCATCTGACTTTCTTTTGTTAATGAAATGACATCCTCTGCTCTTCTGTATCTCTGTGCTTCCCCTTGAGCATGTTATTCATAGCTTTGGACTGGGTTATCATTTTTATGCAGATGTTTAGATCCGTTTCCGTGTTAAAAGTGACACTTCATCACAGCCTTCTAAGCTCACAACTTGCTTCAGTGAAATTAAATTAAAACCTGAACAGAGCAAAACTTTTAAAATTAAATTGCAACAAAACTGAACTCCTAGAAAGTGGCACTAAAGTGCAACGTAAGAAAACAAACTCAGACATTTTTACTGCAAAGAATCTCTGTGTCAGTTTGATTCCTCCTTTTCTTATTTCACCCATGTAAGCCATATTAAGAAACTACCACCTGTGTCACCTTTCTTAGGTTTGCTCATTCCTGTCCTTTTCTAATGGTGAGAATCTTGTTCCTGCTGTTATCACATCCAGCATTGATTATTGTAAGTCACTGCTGGCAGGTGCCACTTCTAATCATATATCACAGCTCCAGCTGATTCAAAACTCAACTGCAAGAGTCCTGACACAGACCATCGACAGCGAGCACATCCCAGCCATACTGAGAAAAGCGCTATATAAATGTAACGATTTATTATCCTGCTGCACCTTCACCGCTCCCTGTGTCTTACAGGATTGAATATCAAAATTGTTATTGACCTGCCCACTAAAGTCCTCTCATTCTGTGCCCTCACTAACCTGCACTCTGTGGGTGACAGCAGAGCCTTCATCTGTATATAGCACCCTGACTGTGGAATGACCTCCCAAAATTAATGACATCAGCTGACTCCATTCATTTGTTTTTAACTCATCTGTTTAAGACGACATTAAAACAGACCTGACATTCTGCCCCTTCTTTCAGTTTACCCCCTCTATCTGTCCAGGTATTCGGGGTTGGCATTATCACAAATTGTGTTATTTGTTCAAAACTTTGTTGTAGTATTATATGTTGCATTTTAGTCTGGATTATTGTCTTTTGTTCTATTTGAATGTTTTGTATATCCTGTATTTCTTTATTTAGTGGATATATTTGTAGTCAATGTTATATAGGTCTTGTTCTTTCTGAAGTTTGGGCATAGGAAGGGTGCTATATAAATAAATTAGGGTTATTAGTAGTATCTTCTTTTGGTGGTTTATAATAGTAAGCTATGCAAGGCAATATATACCATAATTTAGTGTATAACATGTATTGTTGTTTACTTCACATACCTGTTTAAAAATATTAGATTGGCTAAAATGTTTATTCTAAATTGGTTTAGAATATTGCACGCACATAGTACATTTTAAAAAATGTAATCACTTTTATTAACTTTTACTAAAATCTAACGTGGTGAAAACATTGTAATTATATTGTATATTTCGTTTCATGAATGTAAACTAAAAACTATTTTCAAATGACAAAATTAAAATCGTTAAGATTTGTGTTGGCATGTTAAATGGTTCCCACAGAAACGATCCGTATTGTTTAGTTTAATGTATGACACGACGTGAAGGCAGAAACCCTCCAAACTTCACAAGGATGTGTATTAATTAGTTTGTTGTATTGTTTTTCCTTCTCAGTTTTATCTTTTAATTTCTGAACGGGTCCTTGACCCAACGTTACGAAACCTTCCAAAAGTTATCTTCCAATTCTCCGTCCTCAAATTGCGGCGATGTCAGTTCTGACTTGAAGACTTACTTGCCGAGACCGGCCGAAACCTTCCGAAAGTAATGTTACGAAGTCAGTCCTGAAACGTCGCTTCCGGGTCTACAACTGTGGGTCTGAAACTGCGGTGATGTATGGTGCTGTGGCTCTGTAAGTGGATAGTATTGCAAAATCCTGCAGGAGATGTGGAGCGTTGGGCCTCATGCTGAAGAACTGCAAGAAGGCAGCTTGCAAGAACTGCCATGTGACTGGCCACGAGACAAAAGACTGTCCCAGGAAAAAGACCTGCAACCTCTGCGGACAGACCAGCCACATGTACAAAGACTGCCCTCAGAGACAGAAGTCTTACGCCGCTGTTGCCTCGAACAGTCTGCACACAGGAGGACAGAAACCCAATCTGCCTGCCGAAAGGAAGCAGAAACTGAAGTGTTCCCCCCCCCGCAGCACCGGGAGCGGCACAGGTAATCAAGATAAAGGACAAAAGGAAAAACAAAGAACTCCATCCCTCCCCCTCGATCCTCCCTTCTCCCTCCACTGAGGCAGCTCCCCCCTCCCACACCCTCACCACCACCATCCACCCAGAGGATTTTCCCCCTCTTGTCATTCTTACAGGGAATCAGACAAGGAAGAGGAGAAGTCCAAACAGCCCAGAGGAGGACTGGAGAAAGAAGACGGTGGAACCCCCTCTGAGCGCCCACAGCAAGAAAATGAGGAGCCCCAGATGGAAGAGGAGCCATTTCTCGAAGCAGCTCTAAACTTCCTGCCTGTATACAATGACAGACAACCTGGCACAGATCAACTGGCTGCTTCAGATCGAGGACCCCAGGGCTGGCAAACCCGAAGTCCCACCTGACCGAGGAGACGACTAGGGGCGCCTAGCCCACACTAACCTCTCCATTTTACTCCCCACAGATGGCTAGTCTCATTATTTTCCATCAACATGAGGAGCATCAAGGACAAAATGAGGAGACAGACGGTGATGACCTTCCTGTCCGCTCAGAACTGTGATGTGTACATGCTGCAGGAGTGTGCCCTCCCACCCTCCAGGAACTACTGCCACGTGGGCAAACAGTGGTCTCACGGCCCTTCTACTGGTCGGGAGGTGGTGAGAACAAGGCAGCGGGGATCGGCGTCCTTGTCAGGGGGAACCGTTTCACGCTGGACTCTGTCTGGGAGCTCGTCTGCAGCCGGTTGCTGGTCGTCGACAGATCGTGGGCGGGTGAGCCTGTCCGGCTCATCTGCGTGTATGCACCCCCTGGGAAGAACGAGCACTTGGAGCTTTTCCAGACCCTGCGGCCCCAACTCGCCACTTCCAGGGCGGTGGTGATGGCTGGAGACTTCAACTGCCCCCTGGAGGAGGACGGATGCAGCTCCGACACATTCGCCAGACTAGACACCACATCCAGGCTGCTCAGGGAGATGGTGACGGAAGCTTCCCTGTCGGATGCGGCAGGGAGTACTGGGACGGGCTCGGCCAACTACACCTGGAGCCGGCCCGATGGCTCAACCCGCTCCCGGATCAACTTTCGTGTTCATCTCCACAGCAGTGACAGCCGAGAAGTACACATTGGTCCCGTGCTTCTCAGACCAACCACTGAGGATGCATTTGCATCTAAAAAAAAGAATCAATTTGAGTGGAGGTGAATTTCTTTATGGGTCTCATCACCTAAAAAAATACAATATGCCAATTACAAAATAAGTATGTGGAGCATAATTTAAGATTTAATAACAGGCAATAAATTATTATCCATATGAAATAATCAATTCTTAAGTGATTATATACAGACTAGCAAAATACCCGCGCTTCGCAGCGGAGAAGTAGTGTATAAAAGAAGTTATGAAAAAGAAAAGGAAAAATTTTAAAAATAACATAACATGATTGTTAATGTAATTGTTTTGTCATTGACATGAGTGTTGTTGTCATATTTATATATATCTATAAAGTGAAAACCTGAATATATAAAGTCAGCGTCGGAATTTATAAAGCCATTCCTGATTATATACAGTCAACATTGGAGTATATAAACTCATTCCTGAATATATAAACTCAATGTCAAAATATATTGATTGAAACGACTCTGAACTGAAGTAAGTTAACAAAAACGTATTCAGAAAAATTAAAGAAACACTGTTCAGTTAATGTTTTGAAAATGATGCATTTGCCCTGCCCAGGATTGGTTCCTGCCTTGCACCCAGTGTTGGCTGGGATTGGCTCCAGAAGACCCCCGTGACCTTGTGGTCGGATTCAACGGGTTGGGAAATAGATGGATATTGCAGCACTGACTTTGTATATTCAGACGATGACTTTATATATTGAAATTTTGACTTTATATATTCCAGCGCTTACTTTATATTGTGAGCTGGAGGGCTTAGCTATTACGTGTGGGGACGAAACTTCACTTTGGTAACTGATCATGCTCCACTTCAATGGTCATACCAACAGAAAGATACAAACTCTCGCCTCATGAGATGTTTTACTGTGAAACGGTAAAAGTTGTAAGCCCAGAAACTATCGACCAGGTTCTGAACACGTCAACGCAGACGTATTATCAAGACTAAATGAATCTGGTATAGAGAGTCGCTTGATTCACGGAAATGTGAATAAAGCTGAGGGGGAGTGTGTGAGCTGGAGGGCTGATCGCACCCCAAGAAGACAGACGCCTCTGGGAAAACCACAACCCCTGAAACACAGACTACCCTCACATTGCTCCTTACTTTCTCACTTGCACTATAACGCGTAATTCAAACCTCGCGCAATACTCCGCTAACTTAAAAGCCTTGTGCAGCGCCTGTCAGTTTAAAATTGATTGTTTGTTTGCTTGCTTTTATCGCGCTCTCTCTCTCTCTCTCTCTCTCTCTCTCTCTCTCTCTCTGCTCCTAGAGAAACTGTCATCTCTGACTTGTCATGGAGCATGTTTAAGCTCATGTGTTTGCAGTGTTTGAATAAAAATCCTTCTTGTTTCTACAACCTCCTGTGTCTCTGTGCAAATCTGTGACCCAAGCGTGACAATATATTCTGACGCTGACTTTATATATTCAAGATTTGACTTTATATATTCCGACACTAACTTTATATATTTAAGTTTTGACTTTAGGTGGCAGTGTGACGAAGTTGTTTCAGAAGACGGCGTCAGCCGCGGAGCTCAGCTCAGAGCGAAATGAGGTAAATGGGAGGGGATATGATGACGTGACTCCTCCACCCGCCTTAACTGTCAATCCCCCACAAACACAGTCTCTCGGAATTTGCATAAGCACACCCCTTCACCTGCAATTTTAACTTAGTTACAAAGTGATCAAAACTCTCGTTTATATCCTGCATCCTCTCATTAAACTTGTATCCCGCATTACCCGTGGGCATGAAAAACGCCAGCGGCAGCCTGTCTATTAACTTAATTTAAAGTTTAGGTTTATACCTTGCTTTCTTTCCAAAGTAGCTGCACTGATGAATATGGTATATGTCACTCGCTCGCTTCTTATTGTTTCGCTGCCTTCTCAATTATATAATGCATGTTTTCTTCAGCGTATTTTGGAGGTCTTCCTGGTTTTCTACATAGTGCGTTGACAGTCAGTTCACGTGATTACGTGGGCGGCGTGATGTCACACGAAACTCCGTCCCCACGGCTTTCAAGCTCAACTCCATTACAGTAAATGGAGAAAAATACCTTCCAGTTATGACCATTACGCGTAGAATTTCGAAATGAAACCTGCCCAACTTTTGTAAGGAAGCTGTAAGGAATGAGCCTGCCAAATTTCAGCCTTCTACCTACACGGGAAGTTGGAGAATTAGTGAGGAGTCAGTGAGTGAGTGAGTGAGTGAGTGAGTCAGTCAGTGAGGGCTTTGCCTTTTATTAGTATAGATGAAAAGAACAAATACCCTGTTAAGTTTGGATTTAAAAATCTCCATGGGTCTAGTAAGTTATGATTTATTACAAACTGATTATTTTTGCAGTATTAGATATTATCGCAACTATAGTTAGACGTATGCAGGTCAGGATTTGAAACATAATTAAAAGTCTCCTACCATTATAATTTGATGAGTGTTCATATTAGAAATAGCTGTAAATACATTTTGAATGAAATCTCTATCATCCACATTAGGTGTGTAGGTACTTATCAAAATTACTTAAGATTTAAATAAATTACCCAAATAATGTACTTCAGTATCAGATACTATGATACTATAAATGAGACTATTTCATGTATTAAGATTCCCACCATTAGTTTTCTTTATATAACTGGAGTAAGAAATTTAGCCAATCCAATCTCTTTGCAACCAAGACTGGTCATTACTGTTTTAATTAAGCCTTCTGTAAAAATACCTTGGCATTTAAACCTGTCAGGTGAGAAAATACTTTCACTTTAGATCGTAATTAAGACCTTTAATATTACAGCTCACAAAGTTCGCCATTTGTTGGGGTTAAAAAAAAAAAAAAAAGTAATGTCCTCTTTCTACCCCCCTCCCCTAATTTTCCTCCCCAGAGGAGGCCTGACCACACTTTACAAAGTTCCAGTCCTCTGACATGCCTAGAGGCAGAGCACATCTAAACCAAAACAAACCCCTAGCAGTGGTGTAGAAAGGATTAAAATTGAGGTATCTTATAATACAGTAATACAACAACAGTAATACAACCTAAAGTACAACATTTATCTCCTTAAGAAATAAAATACATTAGTTATCAAAATGTATATACATTTATTAGAATAAAATCCAATATAGTAAAAGAAAAAATGGCCAAGAAAATATATAGTTATGGCAAATATTACATTAAAAAAAAAAGACCAATTTACGAGCAGAATCTTCTTAGCATTAACAGATGTTCATATTTTGGATTATATCAGTATCAGTCTTTTTAGTCCTTTTTTCTGCTTCTTCAGGAGAACTAAAAATGTAGAATTGGCCATCAGTAATCACTTCAATCACTGCATGGAGTTTGCATGATCTCCCCAAGTCTGTGTGGGTTTCCTACGGGTGCCCTGGTTTCCTCCCACAGTCCAAAGACATGCAGGTTAGGTGCATTGGTGATCCTAAATTGTGCTTGGTGTGTGGGTGTGGGTGTCCTGTGGTGGGCTGGTGCCATGCCCAGGATTTGTTTCTGCCTTATGCCCTGTGCTGGTTCCAGCAGACCCTCCGTGACCTTGTGTAAGGATATAGTGGGTTGGAAAATTACTGACTCACGGACAAAAGGCTCTATCCAATTTCAGTTTTACATAATCACTGTAAAATGCAGCTCATTTGGCAACTGCTAAAAAGTGAGAAATCTGGGAACAAACAAATGCAGTTATTTTCAAATATAATCTCTTCTTTCTGTCTGAGAAGTGACTTAAAAGTTCTTTTTAGCACGTAGTCTATTGAATCAGACAATCAGGCTTCTCGGTTTTAAGGCATTTGAGCCACATCTGCAATAAACCGCTGAGATCCAAGTGTCAACTTAATACCATTCTCTCCCACTTTACAAACAAAAACCAAAGGAGATATTTCAAATTTGGTATCCAATCTTTGAGGATGGACACATTGAAAACACAAAAAAACACCTGTATGGCCCCACAATTCCATTATTACATAAATTCTATTTACTTCCCTAAAATCCATAAACGTCCAAAATAATGGACCTTGTGCTTTTAAAATACTTTCTAACAGACCAATAGTTTCATATAGCTTTTCAGAATCCTATAGGATTTCTGAATACATAGATTGGTTCATCAGTCCAATCTCACAAAAACACAACAGCTTTGTTATGGACACGTGTCATTTGCTGGACATTATCAAAAAACCTAAAACCTCTTTCTTGTTCACATTAAATGTGGAATCTTTCCATACTAATATTAACATTCAATTAGGCTTACATGGTCAAAAACATATTTAAGAGATTTCTGGTCATTTATTGTAGCCTTAAGTTTGATGGTTGGATGATGGATATTAACTTGTACTTTTTGTTACAAATACCATATATTTCATCTAAATACTTGAGATAAATAAGTGGGATTTCTGAAAAGCCCCCTCCTCCCATTCTACCATGTAAATATTTGCATATGCTGGACCAAATTGTTTACCCATATCCGTACCATGAATTTGTAGAAAAATGCTACTACTGAATTTGAAATCATTGCGAGATAAACAGAGTTTGAGTAGCTTCAAAAGTGCTTAATCAGGCCTTTCTGGATCTGGAAATTTATCAGATAGACAAGTGTAAACCTAACTGAATGTTGAATTATCTTGTATGTTGTTGTGAAAATTAATGTGATCCAAGGTATGCAAATCTATTTTCATTAAGTCTAATATGGGTTGACTAATTTTAGATGGAGGGATCTAAGGTGATGGGTCCTTAAATAATTGGGATTAAGTATATTCATAAAAATCTAAATGTTTGACTTTCCTATGGTAATTGTGAATGTCCCATCTAAGTTCCACCATGTTCATATTGGATGGGGTGGGAATGAATGTGAGGCCCTTCTGTAAAAGACAGATATAAGAAGGACTGAGAGTGGGATAGATGGCAAAGATTTACCTCAGGGATGAAACAGATTTTCCACAACCCATCAAAGGTTTACCTGCTCCAGCCAATAGCCTAACATTCTGAAAGCAGATTCAGATGACCAATGAGGGAATCAAGTGAATCTGGTAGCATGGAAAGATTGCAGTAACAAATTCTTTTATTTGTGTATATTATGAAACAGAAAATGGAACTTTATTTTAATAGATTTTTTTTCCCCCCCATGAAGTTCCCCCTCCAAAATTGTTGATGCCAACTAAAGAATAAAACACTGAGTTTTGTTACATTAATCTTAGTCTTTCGGAAACTGTTAATTTAAATAGCAGAGTTGAAAAAAAGAGGAATCCTGGCCAAAGTAGTGTCGCCTATGATATTTGGCTAATGGGGGTTTAATGACCTTTCAATTTTTATTTATTTATTTTTTTAAATCAGTTCTTTTGTAAATGATAGGCCATTCAACAATTTCCATAGTAGCTGCATTTGGTTATGTGGGAAGAGAATCTCATACATTGTGTTTTCTGAAGATTTGTCCATCATTATCTCTTCACCCCCCCTTAGTGGTAATGAAATCTGAAAATGATTAAAATTTTTCAAGAAAATCTGTAGCATTACTTGCAGTAGAAGGGCCCATTAAGAAAGAGGGAGAATTCATTTGTTTTGTTTATTGTAGTATTAGAGGAACCCAAGTTGCTCGAAACCCCAGGCATTATGGGCCACACCCCAAAAATCATCCTGTGTAGAAAAGGGATTGTGCTGCGAAGAAAATTAAATTGGAGGTGTGAGGTGATGGTAAGAATTAACTGAAGATAAAGAAGATGTAAACATTTTGAAATGGGGTTATCTGAAATGGCATTAGAAATTGTGGAAATATGTAAAATAGAAAATTAAATTTTTTTTAGGGATAAGATTAGAAGAAATCAAAGAATTTGATATGGTGCAGGAATTAGTTTTTAAACGGTATGGAATGAATAATTTGATCTTTAGAAGAATTAAAAAGAAGTTGGAGAGAAGAAACATTTGAAGAAGGTATACGAGATTCAGGTGACGAATCTAGAAGTAATCAGAGAAAAGTATTAGATGGAAAAGTCAAAAAAGTCATTTACAATCCGGATTTTTAGCAATCGGATGAGGAAAATTGAGAGTCAATTTGTTGTAAGGAAGTAGAATTCAAAGTGGATTAGGAGGAGGTGGTAAATATTGAAGACATTTTAGAAGAAAGTACATTTGTATCTTGTTGGGAAAAGATTAAAAGCAAAAGATATGTTTAGAAGAGATATCAGAAGATAACAAAGAAGATGAACTAGGAGATTTTTATTTGAGTGAAGTACTGGATATTGAAAAGTAAAAAACGGAATGAATGTTCAGATTGAGAAATGTTAATATGGGTTTTTATTGTCGACTCTAAAATATCTGGTAAATGTTTTAAAATTGGAAAAGGACAATGCCAAGAAGAAGCAATTGGAGGAACTTTATTTTGGGAAGATTTAGAAATATTAGAAAATGAAAGAGAAAGAATTTTGTTCTGAAGAAAGCAGTTAGTTATTTTGAGTATATCCTGCATGGAATTTAAAATTTCTCTTTTTTGACATTTTAACCTGTTGCCACTCAAATGTTTTTGGTGTAGTTGTTGAGTTAGTGGTTTACAGTCCAGATTTTTAGAATGCTCAGGTATATTTAAAGTTCCTGAATTGAACCTGTAAATAAAGAATTAAACATTGAACTTGAGTATTGTGAGGAGTTTGTCCAGGATCTGACTTTTGCAGAATTGTCCTTTAAATTTGATTTGATTCTATGGTCAAGAAGTTTTTACAAGATTATAAATTAAGTTGTAATTGTCATACAAGATTTGTAAATTACTGTGATGACAATTTTGAGTGTTGGTTTTAATTTTAAGAGAGACTGTTTCATTTGGAGAAGTTGGTTTAATAAAGTTAATTCATTTCAAAGAATGTTTAAACATATTGGAAGAAATCCAATTTAATTTGAGAGCTTTATAAATTAATTTCCAAATGATGCATAGCTTGTAATAATTTGAAATTCTTTGTCCCATCTAGTATTATTATGCAAAGGCTGCTGTTGTTGAGTAGAAAGCCCTTGTGAGTGAAGTCAAAACCCATTCTCATCAAGTGAATTTAAAACAGAAAAATTAGTTGGAAAAATTGGACCCTTAAAACATATTAGTTAAAATTCTATATACAAAAAACTTTGCCTAATAAATTAAATACTGTCAACAGAAATGTTCAACTCCAAAAAAAAAAAGTGTTAAATATATTTAATGAATCTAGAAAAAAAGCTTAAAAACAATTCTTTTGCTTAACAAAAAGTAGTTTCTTTCATGTCTCAACTAATACTCCATTAATCGGCCAAGGGAAACGGTTGTGTTTCCAAAGTATATTTTGGTTTTATTTCAAACAGTAGAAAGTGCTAAAGTTTTATAAGTGCTATAATGCTAATAAAAAATTTCCAAAAACTTAAAAAGTCAGTGATAATTCATCAAAAAAGAAAAAAAAAAATCCTCCAAAAAAAGAAAAAGTAAAGAAACCCCAATAAAGTTTCCAAAAATAAACCTAATAAAACTATTCATAAAAAACTGAAATTGTGCATATAAAAATATGCCTTATATAAAAAGAAAATATGCTTACATGGGCCTTTGTAAATTCACTTTAGAAAATTGTAAGTATTTTAATAAGAATTCATTTTTGGCTGAAAAATTGGTTTTACCCAACCCATATTAACCAAAACACTCTGTCCTAATATTTCACTTGTCTACCCTCTTCAAGAAAACATAGTTGTGTGGAGAACCTCTCATTTATAGGCCCAAAGGTTTGTAATTAGGGTGCAGGTGTAAAAAGTAGGTCACCAGATGTAGAAAATTAAGTCAGCAATCCTTAACTAATTTATACTAGGACAATCAAATGAAGTCCCAAGTTCTCAATCATGTATTTATTATTAACTTTTGAATAAAAGGTATTATATTTATAAAAAAGGAAGTTCAAAAATTCTTTGTTAATTTAAGTCAATTAAAAAATAGAATCTTTATTTCAAGTGTTTTTCTAAACAAAAAATCCTGTAACTGAAAAAAGTTACATTAAATACTTAATCTAGTAATGTATAAACCCTATAAAAATTTATCATAGTATTTTTACTGTATTTTCTAATATAAATAACATTAATTATTTAAAAATAAAATCATATATCATTAAAAACAGTTATCATTAAGATAATTTAAACCAATTAAAGAACTGGGCACTGGATGGGTTAGTTAGGAAAAACATAATGCTAAATTGATTAAACATTACACATAAATTTAATAAATGTTAAACTTAAATAAAGTAAGTTAAGTATTCCTAAACAACAATCTATAAATTAGAAAATTATGTATCATTTGGGCACCTGGGATAAAATGTATCTAGTGCCTAGTTTACTTTTTCTCCTGACATTGGTTAACATTGTTTGTTTTCCTACTACTTGCCAGATTGTAGACGCATCTTCTCCCAGCCTCGCAGTGACGTAAGAAATGTTTTTCAATGGCCGAGGGGCCTTATGCATAACACCGTGCATAGAATTCACACTAAAACATGGCGTACGGACAAAAGCAGAAATATGCGTACGAACAAAAAAAATCCAGATGCATAAATCTGTGCAAACGCCAACTTCCACATTCTTCCGTTCCATAAATCCTGGTCAGCGTGAAAAGTAATGCAGGTGCATGCGCCTGCTGCCACTTCCCAACTCCTTCCATTACGCCTCTTTGAATATGCAAATCAATTAAAATAGCCCTTTAAGCTCAGCGTTCTGTGAAAAGACAATTGCAAAAACACGGGGGGAAAATACAAGAATTTCAGCGAATACCAAGTGGAGGCAAGGAAAAACGTTCTATTTGTTGGTTTAAACAGTGGTATAAACAACAAAAGGAAGCTGATCGCCTGACATAGTCGCACAGTGCCCAAAATAAAAAAGAAGTTGTCACATATCAAAGTCGCCGTGAAAAGGTGAGTTGTAGCCCACCGTCTGAGTGTCATATGAAAGCTTATTAGGGTACAGAGAAAAAAAAAGGCACATAGTAGGAAAAAAGCACGAAATGTCAAATTCAATCTCGAAATTTCCACTTTAATTACGTAGTTTATTTTGTCTTTAAAGTAGAACATCATAAACTTCATCTTAAAATCATTTAATTAACCAGTTTCTCAAATCACATCGTAATTAAAGTAGCAAGTTAAATGCTTTGTTTTGTATTTGATCTTTTGCTCTATGTGTGTGAATCACTACATACTTCCGCTTTCTCTTTCTCCGACAGGACACAGAATCTATTACATTCGTGATATTACAGCTCTTTGAATAATTAAAATACTGAGATGTATACGTGATATCTTTTCCATGATGATAGGAGTTAAAGCATGTTATTAAACAGGGGAATAAGGTGCGTGATTGTGTGCGACCTTGGATGAAATTATTGTAGCAGTACTGTCTCTTTCAAATGTACTAATCTCCAATTCCTGTCCTTACTTTTCTTTCTCCACATACCTAATCGCCATACAATCAGCTCTGTAATAGACATTAAGCCATTAGTAAGCTTACAACGACGATTCTTGAAAACTTTTAAGGGACATTGAAATATCTTTTTAGTACAAGTTTAATTATTCTGTCCATCTATCCTTCCTGTGTCGCGTCAGCCCCAGAAAGAATACAGCACAAGGTAGGATCAATCCATGAACTAGCTAGCGCTGCAGAACCGTGTCCTCACATGTTTAATTATTAACAATACAGATTATTTAAATGAAGTTAAAGTTTTATCTGTATAATATAATCAACATATTTTGCTGCATTTCATCTTAAAAATGATATCGTCATCATATGTAAATACGTGCTTTATAAAGTGGCGCAGGTTGTGCAATATTATAACTGTAGTGCAAGTTTACAGTGGGGTAATTGTACTTATAAGTACAAACAGTTCTACAAGGAGCACTTGATGGACTGATTGACTGTTTCTGAACCGTGAGGTCCGTACAGGAAAGGCTTTGAAACTTTTTGCCGTGGCTGAGGCAGGGTGGGCTTGATGCTATATACCGATAATTCTCTTTCCGATCAGCTGCTGCAGTGATTCCCCATTCAGATACAGTGATATAAATTCTCTGAGTGGTGCAGTGAGAGTAATATGGAAAAAGATGATCTGCTGTGGCAACCCTTAACGGAAGCAGCTGAAAGAAGAAAAAAAAAGGTGCAGTGAGAGTAACAACGCTAAAGCAGTTATGGTATTTGGAATACTATGGCTGTTCTCTGGACTATTATATTGTTACAAGTTAATTACAATCAGATGCATTACACTAATAAACAATAAGCGGTTAGTTTCAGTGTATTTATAAAGCTGCGGCAGGAATGTGGCTCTAAGAAATAAAGATAAACCACACAGGAACAGTAGCACTGTTTTGACGCTGGGTGCCGCCAGTCTGCAAAACCGAGTGGAGAACTTGCGTACGACATGGTATGAGGTACCGTGGAAAAGTGCGTGGCTTTACGCCAAGTGTAGGTTTTATACATCGCTATTTGAACGTGGAAAAGTTCTTACGCAACATTTCTGTGCGTACGCACCGTTTATGCATGAGGCCTCAGGTGTTGCACTCTCTTGACAGTGATACAAGTAGTGAAGTTGAGAAGCCTCTCATCAACAGTTGACAATGAAGTGAATTTTTCTTCAGACAGTGAAATTGGAATGGACAATGAAACCGAAAGTGATTCTGATGAATCCAAAAGTGACGTTTGCGTTTGGGTTTCTATTGAGCCCGCATCTTTTTTTTTTTTTTCTTTTTTCTTTTTTTTTTTTGATTTTATCAAAAGCACACATCATTCAATACAAATAAATCAATTTTTACAAAAATAAGATCGAAAACAAATCAACCCCCACCCCTGTGAAAGAGAGCTAAGCCAGCAGAGTAAAACGTAAAGCTAGTAAAAATAAGTTAATAGATGAATTAATAAGTGAATAATAATAAATGCAGAAATCCTCAGTGCTTTAAAAGCTTATTGTAAAATGTTGATTAGATCCTGCCAGGTTCTGAAAAAGTTCTGCACATATCCTCTAAGTGAGAGTTTGATTTTTTCCAGTTTCAAATAGTATATAACATCAGTTACCCACTGACTTAGAATAGGAGAGTTAGGATTCTTCCAGTTGAGCAAGATAAGTCTACGTGCCAATAGTGCAATAAAGGCAATTACAGTTTGTTTGTCTTTCTCCATTTTAAGCCCCTCTGGGAGTACACCAAACACAGCTGTTAATGGGTTAGGAGGGAGTGTGACACCAAGGCTGTCTGATAGGCATTTAAAGATTTTGGTCCAGAATGATGTTAATTTGGTGCAGGTCTAGAACATGTGGCCCTGTGAGGCTGGAACTTGATTGCAATGTTCACAGGTTGGATCTTGCCCTGGAAACATTTTGGACAATTTTAAGCAAGACAGATGTGCTCGATATATAATTTTGAGTTGAATAATTGTATGCTTTGCGCATATGGAACTCAAGTGAATTCTCTGCATTGCTACTTTCCACTCCTTTTCTGAAATATTGAGTGAGAGATATTTTTCCGACTGTCCTTTTGGATCTTTGAAAGGGAGGGACTGCAAAATGGTTTTATATAATACAGAAATGCTGTCTGAGTCCTCAAGACTGATCAATATTTTTTCCAGCATAGAGGTTGGTGGCAGGTGAGGAAAGGTACTGTTTAACAAAGTTTCTGATTTGAAGGTAGTGAAAGAAATGTGTTGCTGGGAAGTTAAGTTTGGAAAGTAATTGTTCGTAGGATGCAAAGACATTGTCTATGTACAGATGTCTAAGTAATTTAATCCCAAATATTTTCCAGACATTAAAAACGGCATATGTTTGAGAGGGTGGAAAAAGGTGCTTCTCGTACAGAGGTGCCACAGTTAAAAGCTTCTTTATCTTAAAATGCTTTCTAAATTGGTTCCATATTGTGAGTGAGTGAAGCACAATTGGGTTGTTAGTATATTGGTGATAACTTGCATTTACTGGGGTACAAAGCAAAGAATATAAAGATGTACTGCAGGATTTTATTTCTATTGCCGACCAAGCCTGTTTATGTTCATCTATTTGTGTCCATGTTCAGGTTTTTACAGCTTGTATATTTGCTGCCCAGTAATAATAATTGAAAGTTAGGTAGAGCCATGCCACCTTCTGTCTTAGGTCTTTGTAGGGTTGCTCTTTGGATACGTGGATGTTTTGAATTCCAAATAAATAAGGTTATGGTTGAATCTAATTTCTTAAAAAATGATTTATTGATGTATTTTGGAATGTTTTGAAATAAAAAGAGAAGCTGAGGAAGGATATTCATCTTAAAAATTTTAATTCTCCCAGCTAAAATGAGATGGAGGGTTAACAATGTATGCAAGTCTTGCTTAGTTTTTTCCATACAGACAGCGAAATGTTGTTGATAGAGAGCTTTATGTCTACTTGTGATGTTTACCCCTAGGTATTTAAACTGATCTGCTATAATAAAAGGGAAGGTGTCCAATCTTATATTGTGTGCTTGAGAATTCACTGGAAAGAGCACACTTTTAGTCAAATTAATTCTGAGACCAGAAGTCTTTTGAAATTCTGTAAGTGCTGTTAGGACTGCAGGCACAGTATTTTGTGGGTCTGATATATACAGTACCCATATCATCTGCATATGGAGAAATTTTCTGTTCAAGTCCTTCTCTGATAATCACCTTTATGTCATAAGCATTTCTACAGTGAACTGCCAGTGGCTCAATAGCGATTGCAAAAAGCAGTGGTGACAAGGGGCATCCTTGTCTAGTACCACATTCTAATTTAAAGTAGTCTGAATTAATGTTTTAATACAAACTGAAGTTTCTGGATTGGTATACAGTAGTTTGATCCACGCACAAATGTTCGGGCCAAACCCAAATTTCTCCAATGTAGTGAAAAGGTAGTTCCATTCAATCATATCAAATGCTTTTTCTGCATCCAACGATAATAATATCTCCGGGGTGTTTAACTTTGCGGATGAATATATTATATTTAACAGGCATCGAAGATTGGAAGCTAAGTGTCGGCCTTTAATAAATCCTGTTTGATCTTTTGATATTACCGAATGCAGCACTTTCTCCATCCTTCTAGCTAGGAGAGTATCTTAACATAATTATTCAGAAGTGAAATTGGTCTGTATGATGCACATTGTAATAAGTCCTTATTTTGTTTAGGAAAAACAGTGATTGATGCTTGGCGAAAAGCTTGAGGTAGGATTTTATTGTCTCTAGCTTCTGTAAATGTTGCTAATAAGAGGGGAGGTAGTTGAGTGAAGAATCTATACTAATAAAAGGCAAAGCCCTCACTGACTCATCACTAATTCTCCAACTTCCCGTGTAGGTAGAAGGCTGAAATTTGGCAGGCTCATTCCTTACAGCTTACTTACAAAAGTTGTTTCATTTCGAAATTCTACGCGTAATGGTCATAACTGGAACCTATTTTTTCATCCATATACTATAATAGACGTCTGCTCAATGGCCGTGGGAGGCGGAGTTACGCCTCCCACGTAATTTAGTGCCTGCCCATATAAGGCCGTCCGTCAGCGGCAATCCAATAGAAACACTGCCGCTAAATATTCACGGGTGAAGGACTGTGCTTATGCAGACGAAGATGAGATGGTCAGGGTGGTGTTTGGCACAAACTCAGCGAAACTGCGAGAGAAACTTTTAAGTGCCGGGTCTTAGCTAACATTAAATATAGCCGTGGACATCGCACGAGATGGCACCAGCACAGCTGAGAACCTTCGATGCATGTACACCGAGCGGCTCACGTGAACTGACGCAGTGCACAGACAAAAAGCAACAGTTCCAAAGAGTGCTGAACAAAAACCGAATTACACAATTGAGAAGGCAGCAAAAAAATATGAAGCGTCTGACACATACAAACATATTCATAAGTGCAACTACTGTGGAAACAAAGCACACGGTGGAAAAAGTCAATGTCCCGCTAAAGGAAGACAGTGTAAAAAAAAACCCGTGCATGCAGTGTGTGACGTCTCAGATAAAGAGGAAGACGAGCTGTTTATTGATGCAGTAAGAAACAAATCGATGAATGAAACCTGTTATCTTTACAACGATTGACAAACACGGAATGTAACTTGAACAAAACACATCCTACAAATACGAACCTGATTGAAAGAAATAATGATAATCAAATCCTTGATGACAGCAACACTCATAACACTCACAAAACAATTACTGTATATTGACAATCATGTTACGTTATTTTTAAAATGTTCCCTTTTCTTTTTCATAACTTCTTTAACACACTACTTCTCCGCTGCGAAGCGCGAGTATATATATATATATATATATATATACCCTGATCTACATACTCTCAAATAGATAAACCACACGCCGTGGCGCAATGGAAGAGGCTTCGCCTCTAGCTCCGAGGTTCAATTCCCAAGAGGGGGTGCACTGAGTGTGTACGCCTGATGACCCCAGAATTAGGGCGAAACACGTGTCGCGTACTTTTTGCATTATTTCCCAGTAAAACTATTTCAATATATATATATATACATACATATATATACACACACATGCATACATATCAGCACTTCCCGATTCATTTTACCCTCGCATCCCCTTGGTTTGAGACGTATGAAAAAATATGCGGTTAACGCAGAAAGACAGATCACCAATTGAAGCTTTATGATTAATGGATACTTTATTCGCCATCAATGATTGTTTTGGTAAAGCCATACTCAGTGTAATCATTAGATGAACGGTAAAAAAGTAAGAGCGAGGGGAGGGTGACTTATTGTGGCACGGAGGCGAAACCACAATAGCACGCAAGCTCGATGTAGTGCGCGTCAACTTGATCTGAATTGCGCGATCACATTCGAAAAAATATATCTTTTTGAGTTCTATTTAGTCGACACAAATATCTTTGGTTGGAATGTAAGGCGAATTTACTCTTTACATTTCTATGGTGAAGAAAAATTTATGCAATGATGCCTACATTTAACTTACATTCCTACCAAAGATATTTCTGTCGACTAAATAAAAATTCCTTCTATTTAAAATTTAAATAGAACTTGAACAGATACGATAGTTCATAATATCCACGCAGACTTGCCATCAATGATTGTTTTGGTAAAGCCATACTCGGTGTAATCATTAGATGAGCGGCAAAAAAGTAAGAGCGGGGGGAGGATGACTTATTGAGGCACGCAGGCGAAACCACAATAGCACGCGGGCTCGATGTAGTGCGCGTCAACTCGATCTGAATTGCGCGAACATATTCGAAAAAATATATCTTTTCAAGTTCTATTTAGTCGACAAAAATCGTTCTTCGCTGTGGTGTGTTCATTCCTTTCCTTTCTTCGCCAAGGAAACAGCCTTTTCATAGGTTCTCTACTGTTTTAGCATATTCATAAGTGCGGCTGCTGTGGAAATCAGCACGCCTCCCACGTAATTGACTGCCTGCCCATATAAGGCCATTCTTCCCAGCGGTGTCTTCATTCGTTTCCTTGCTTCGCCAAGGAAGCAGCTTTCTCACAGCTTCTGCACTGTTTTATAAACGAACGACATATGAGAAAGTCCTTTTTCCTTGCTTCGCCAACGAAGCAGCCTTTTTATTTAATCCACGGGTTCTCCGCTGTTTCATTGTTCATTTATTACGATTGTTATAGTTATTGTGTGGGTTTTATTTAATCCACGGGTTCTCTTCTGTGTTCGCTGCGGTGTCTTCATTCATTTCCTTGCTTCGCCAAGGAAGCAGCTTTCCGAAATCTACACCAAAATGACGTCTCATGGTTAATAGAGAGAGCTATCCTGACACCAAAAAATGACATGACTACGACTATAAACCACATTTTACTTCAAGAACTACCTTCACAAACAAAAACATATCAATCTGTTGATTCAGTTGTAGAAGTAGAAGACGCCGTTCATTATACAGTAGAGTTTCTGAACACTCTAAATCCTCCAGGCACTCCTGAGCATAATCTCATCTTGAAGGTTGGGGCACCAATAATGTTACTCAGAAACTTACAGCCACCGAAACTTTGTAACGGTACGAGACTTCAGGTCACATCTCTACAAAACAACCTAATTGAAGCAACTATTTTTACTGGCAGTGCCTCAAGTGACACAGTTTTTATTCCTTGTATCCCCGTTATACCATCTAATCTCCCATTTCAATTCAAACGCGTTCAGTTTCCAGTAAGGCTCTGCTTCGCAATGACAATTAATAAGTCTCAGGGACAAACACTACAAAAGGTTGGCATTGATTTGAGGCAGGATTGCTTTTCACATGGCCAACTGTATGTTGCATGCTCAAGAGTGAGCTCAGCACACAGGTTAGTCATATTACAACCAGAGGGCTGAACTGACAACGTGGTATACAGAGAGATCCTTAACAATTAATTTTTTACATATTTTTCCTTAGTCTAAAAATGTTTACTTTTTTCTTAATAAAAATATTCAGGCAGTATTTCACCGCTGTGAAGCGCGGGTATTTTGCTAGTTTCTTATAAAATTCAGCAGGGTAGCCATTGGGGCCTGCTGCTTTCCCACTCTGAAGTGACTTTATAGCATCTAGTAAATCTTTTAGCACCAGAGGTTTATCCAATTCCTCTGCACTTATAGTTTCTATTTGTGGTATCTGTAATCCATCCAGAAATACATTAGATTGTGTCTTGTTTTCTTTAAACTCAGTAGACTATAAGGATTTATAGTAGTCTCTAAATGTGTGCATTATATTTTTATGGTCAATGATTTTGTCTCCATTTGTGTTGGTGATTGCTGGGATTGCATTGCAAACTTCTTGCTTGTAGATTTGTTGAGCTAACATCTTATTAGCTTTCTCTCCATGTTCATAATAATGATGTCTTGATTTAGAAATGAGTTCTGTTTATTTAGTTGTGAAGAGGTTGAGTTCGGAATGCAGAGCTTGCCTTTTCTTATGAAGAGCCTCACTTGGACGCCTGGCATGTTCTTGGTCTATATTAGTATATAATATATCATCTATATCGTTGATTAGCTCTGATGCCTTCTCGGTTTCCAATGTATTTCTGTGGGAAAGATATGAGATAATCTGTCCTCTTAAAAAGGCCTTCAGGCTTTCCCAGAGTATTCCTGCAGAGACATCCGAGGATATATTTGTCTCTAGAAAAAAGCTGATTTGTTTGGATATAAATTCTGTACAGTTTTCGTCTGCTAATAAAAGTGGGTTAAGACGCCATCTGCGAGATGAGTATGTGGGGCATAATGACTTTAGTTCCAAGATCAAAGGGGCATAGTCGGCCATAACAATAGCGTTGTACTTGCAAGATTTAATCGTAGGCAAGAAATTGTTATCTACAAAGAAATAATCAATTCTTGAGTAGCAGTAATGCACTGGTGAGTAGAAGGAATATGCTCTTGACTTTGGGTTTAGAAATCTCCAGGAGTCTGATAAGTTGTGATCAGTTACAAACTGTGTAATTGTCTTTGCAGTGTTAGATGTCTTCACCTCTGTGACAGGAGACCTATCTAGGTCTGGATTTAAAACACAATTGAAGTCCCCAGCCATTATAATTTTATGAGTGTTCACATTGTGAATGGATGCAAATACTTTTTACATGAATTCCCTATCATCCACATTAGGTGCATAAACATTTATCAAAATCACTTTAGAGTTAAATAAATTACCCATGACAATCACATACCTCCCTTCAGGATCAGATATTGCATCTGATACTACAAATGAGACTGTTCTATGTATAAGAATTCCCACACCTCTAGTTTTCTTTGTGAAGCTGGAATGGAATATTTGGCCAGTCCAGTCTTTTTGCGGCAGGAACTGATCCTTGCTTAATAAATGGGTCTCCTGTAAAAATACTATTTTAGCGTTTAGACTTGTTAGGTGAGAGAATAGTTTTTTCTCTTTAATTTGTGATTCAGGCCTTTAACATTCCAGCTCAGAAAGTTAACTGCCCGGTCATGGAGACATTGATTTTGAGTTTTTTATATCATTTTATAGTCTTAACTGAAAATGAGACAACTTTGACCTAAATTTCCAATTTTCCCAGGAGTTATTGTCATGAAGCCTATTGTTACGTTGGCACTTATAATTATAAGGATTGAAAGGATAGATTAGAAATAGCTTGCTCTCTTTCTCTCTCTCTTTCTCTCCCCCCTAGTCACCTCCCCACTTGAGGCTGACCCACACTTCACAAAGTCCCAGTCCTCTGACATACCTAGAGACAGAGCACGTCCAAAACAAAACAAGCCTGCCAGCAGCGGCATATGAGGTTAAAAATTCAGATATCTATTGCCAATACAGTCCAAATACTAGAAGCAAAATATAGTCTTTAACAGTCTTAAAATAGTAACATATTAAACCCAGGAAATTCACCCTGGATAAACATAGCAAGCCCTAATACAATAATAACAGTAACAATAAACCAAGGGTATGATGTTAAACAGTCACCTAAAAAAAAACATAAAGTGGCTGAGAACAGAAAAGGGTGTATAATTACGGTACCAGTATTATTGCAAGTGGATCAGACAGCCGGTAAGATCTTCTTTGCCATGCCATGACAGGTTACGACTCACAGTCGTATTTCAGAAGAGTGTCGGGCTCAGTTTTCTCAGTTCTTTTTCTGCTTCCTCCGTAGTGGTAAAGATATAATGCTTGCCTTAAATGTCCACTTTCAGTTTGGCAGAGGCTGTATATGATCTTGGCTTTCCGTAAGCGCTGTTTAATGTTCTAAAAAGCTGCTCGTTTAGCAGCTGTTGAGGGTGAAAAATCAGGGAAGATATGAATGTGGTTATTTTCAAATATCTCTTGTTTCTGTCTGAGAAGTGACATTACATTAAATTTAGATTATAATTTCTCGAAGCGCACAACAAACGTCTTAGGTTTAGAGGTATTTGATCCCCGTTTGCAGTAAGCTGCTGCTATTTGGTGTCTGATTTAAAGTCCTCTCCAATCATTTTTGAGAATAGTTCAGCTGCGAATTCACTGGGTTTAGACTTTCCCACCTCAAATAAACCAGCAACACCTCGTTTTGATTTTTTGAAGTTATTTCCTGATGATGAGAAGATCACAAGAATTGTTGAGATGAACCGTGATGCTAAGCAGTGCTGGGTAAATGACGATACACCTAAGCAGTTTTCCCATTCAAATATGCTAGCCGAAGCCCGCTGTAGCATACGGCGATGTAAGAATAGGAATGGAAAACGGTGAGAAAGGAATTCAGAAATCAAGAACAAGTAAATACTTCTTAAAAGACGCAGCTGTGAATAGGTGTTTTGGCGGTGACGACAAATAATGATTCGAAAGATCTAACCCTAGAAAAAGCCACGTACAACTGACCTAACTAGGAAAAGAAAATCCAAACACATTTCTCCAGTTCTGATGTCACTACACTGGTTACCTGTGTCATTCAGGATTGACTTTAAAATTCTGCTTATGGTTTATAAAGCCTTAAATAATCTCGCCCCTTCTTATATATCGGAGTGTCTGACACCTTATATTCCAAATCGTAACCTCAGATCCTCAAATGAGTGTCTCCTTAGAATTCCAAGAACAAAACTTAAAAGAAGTGGTGAGGCGGCCTTCTGCTGCTATGCACCTAAAATCTGGAATAGCCTGCCAATAGGAATTCGCCAGGCTAATACAGTAGAGCACTTTAAAACACTGCTGAAAACATATTACTTTAACATGGCCTTTCTATAACTTCAATTTAACTTAATTTAACTTAATCCTGATACTCTGTATGTTCCATTTCCTCATAATAACTATTCAGGGTAGCTCTAAAATCCGTACTGACCCCTACTTTCTTTTCTGTTTCTTTTTCCGGTTTCTTTGTGGCGGTGGCCTGCGCCCCCTCCACCTACTCAAAGCTTCATGATGCTCCAACAATGATGGATGGACTAAAAGGCAGAATTCTACGTGACCATCATCATCAAGCCTTTCCGTGAGAACCCTAAATCCAAAGAGGACTGTTTCATTTATGTTAGGTAGAATGCCCAGAGGGGACTGGGCGGTCTCATGGTCTGGAATCCCTACAGATTTTATTTTTTTTCTCCAGCCGTCTGGAGTTTTTTTTTTTGTTTTTTTTGTCCCCCCTGGCCATTGGACCTTACTCTTATTCGATGTTAATTAATGCTGATTTATTTTGTTTTCTTATTGTGTTTTTTATTTTTCTATTCTTTATTATGTAAAGCACTTTGAGCTACTGTTTGTATGAATATGTGCTATATAAATAAATGTTGTTGTTGTTGTTGTTGACCGTGGCTGAAGACTGGTTGTTAGAATTATTGTGAAGAGTAAACAGCATGTGGGTATGAGGAAGGCCGCGCTTCTGAAATTCGATTACGTAAATATAATCAATAACAACCTGAAAAAGATGTTGCTGTAGAATGTGTCTAAGTAATTCCTGCAGCTTAATCCAAAAGACTCGTACTACAATATCAGGTCTGTGCTCCGGTCTTTGGGTATCCGACAGTGCATGTAGAATTTCTAGCCAAGCAGGATTACATGTGAAAGTGATAAATAAATGAGGCTGTCCGAATAACGTACTATGGCCATGGCATCCTGATAGTTTTGTTGCATGTATCTTGGACTTCCTGGAAATGTGGACAGTAATATGATCATTTTGCCAACACGTACGTTGTTATTTTCAGCGTTTGCTTGCAGTGCGTCTGACAGTCCTTTGTATTGTTCTTTTATCGGGAACATGTTGTAAATCTTTGTGCCTGCCATTGTCTCCGTAAGGGAATAAAAGTGGGTAAACCATAGGATCGCAATTCATATTGAGCGTGGAAATCTGTTTACAGGAGTTGCCTATGGGACAGATGCAAATGTCCCTTTTGGCAGGCGGTTCGCCATCTTCTCCGACAAAAATCGCTGCAACATTGGTGTGACATGTCGGGGTATTGTATCGTCGTAAATCCTGCCTAGGGTTTTCCTCGAAAAGCATTCGTACAGATGCTGTTGGATTGGACTGAGCGATTTCATGCATGTGTTTGTATGATTTAGCGAAGGGTTTGATGGTTCTGAGCATGGAATCTAGCTGGAGAAGTAAATTTTTCGCTGCATGTAGAGTTTGCTTTATTTTATAAGCGTACTGCAGATGCATGGCGAGAAATGCCGTGTCGGCTGCGTGTGGGCGGGACCGGTTTTGAGGTGGAAGCAGGACAATGGTCCTAGCTTCCTAGCTCTGATGGTATGAATCAGGGTTTTGTAGACAAAGGTTTTCCCTGTTCCTTCAGGACCATCTAAGAAGAAGCATGTTTGTCATGGATGGGAATTGCTGTATGCAGCGTGTAAACATGTGCTATTCTCTCTTCTGTTTCTTTTTCCAGTTTCTTTGTGATGGCGCATCTACTCAAAGCATCATGATGCTCCAACATTGATGGACAGAAGTCTGCATGACCATCATCATCAAGTCCTTCTGTGAGAACCCTAAATACAAAGAGAACTGTTTAATTTATGGGAGGTAGAATGCCCAGAGGGGACTGGGTGGTCTCATGGTCTGGAATCCCTACAGATTTTATTTTTTTTCTCCAGCCGTCTGGAGTTATTTTAGTTTTTTTTGTCCTCCCTGGCCATCGGACCTCTATGTTACTTAATGTTGATTTATTTTATTTTCTTACTGTGTCTTTTATTTTTCTGTTCTTTATTATGTAAAGCACTTTGAGCTACATTTTTTGTATGAAAATGTGCTATATAAATAAATGTTGTTGTCTTGGGGGCGGGCACATGAGCAGGGAGTGCGCATGCCTCGAGAGCGAGGGTGGACGCAGGAGGAGGGTTAGATTTGGTGGGCGGGGCTCTTTTGTGCGTATCCCATGACACGGGAAGAGGGTTAGAGTTGGCGGGCGGGGCTCTGTCGTGCATACCCCATGATCTGACGACTTGGTCGATTATATATAGATAGAAAAGCAGCCGGAACCGAAAAGAACAATGAAAAGTCAATGTGGCTCAGAGGTGCATATGGACTGTAGCAGAGACGAAAGCGACTGAGGCTGTGTTTGGTGAGGTGTTGCGTGCGGGCACATGAGCAGGCAGTGCGCATGCCTCGGGAGCGAGGGTGGACGCAGGAGGAGAGTTAGAGTTGGCAGGCGGGGCTCTGTCGTGCGTATCCCATGGTCTTAGAGTTGGTGGGCGGGGCTCTGTCGTGCGTATCCTATGGTCGGGCGACTTAGTCAATTATATATATATATATATATAGATACCACATAAAAGATATATTTCATCAGTATATATACGGTATTAGCATCATTATTATTATTCACTTCATATTATTATTCATTATTATTTGTAATATTATTACCGTAGATCCCGGAATACAAGCCGACCCGGTATATTAGCCGATCCCCTTCTCTACCGACTAAATTACATGTATTTGCCGATGACCGGTATTTAAGCCGACCCCCTTCTCCAAGCAAAATTTTCTAAATTTCCTTAAAAGTGTCTCTTCAGGTATATTTATAATGTTTATCGGCGAGAATTTGAGACTGCCGGCATTTTTGATGGAAACTAGGAAGTGATTGCGGAGAAGTTTGGTAAATTGGAACCTTTGTGTTGAAACTATATACGCAAATACGGTACATCGGCGGGTGGATATCTGGAGACTTGTTATAAATTTGATTAACTTAAATACGCAATACAGTGGACCCTTGACTTATGAACTTAATTCGTTCGCAAAGGCTAACCCATAATGCGTTCCAAACCTCCCACTACAACACTTACTTAACCTTTTCATAATAAAAAACACCAATATTTTTTCTAATGTACTAACCAAAAAGTTATAAAAAGTGCCTAGCCTACTTCGATTAGGCTAGGAGCATGGCGGCGCGCAGCGGCTCAGGGCTCTCCTTTTCAGTGCACTTTTTTGTTGCTTTTTGTACTTTTTTTTGTCCTTGTTTGTGCACGATCGGTTCGGCGAACATCCGCTACACCATTCAGAACCTTATAGACATCGGTGTCCAGAGCCAGACATCTGTTTTGAGTGTTTTTCATCACACGCACAACATCCCAGACAACATAGCGAGACCAGCGGGCTCTCCGTGGTTTGTTGTCGGGTCTAGGAGACGACACAGACGGAGGAGGGAAAGAAAGCAGAAGCGGGGCCGCAGATACGGCGTTATGCTAAGGCTAAAAAACAACCATACAAGCCCTATACAGAACTTTTTTCTGCACTGAAGGAGCTGCTTTTAATCTCATTGTAGATGCGTATAGTGACAGCAAAAGGCATTCTATTCTAGAAACAATTTCATACTGTACTCACCATTTAATTTGACATCTTTGGGCTGCAGGAAGGGAGGAGGAGATATTTCCACACAATGTCCATCTTCGTTTCGAAATTACATCCACAAACACATGTATCTGGGCTCCGACTGACGCTACTAACGCTCTCGGTTGTTTGTTTACAATCGCGCAAGCGGATACACGTGACCGCATCCGTTTCGTAACACAAGATGTGGATCGTAAATTAAAATAAATTTTATTTTAAACTTCCCGATAATTTATTATAAATTTTATTAATAAAATCAACAAGTAAAACACTTTTTTGAATAAATTCTTTATTTAATTTAAAGTACCGGCATGCAAAGTTACTTCTTCATCTGAAAGATGGCTCTGTGGTTTCGTCATTATTTACTTCCGTATTCATCGGCAAAACCGGCATTGCGCTGGAAATCTGGAATCTGAAACGATGCTCGTTGTATAAACCGAACCCCAAACTCCAAGCCAAAAATCTAGGACGAAATTCTCGGCTTCTATTCCGGGATCTACGGTATACTTTTTACACTTCTGACTTTGTACTTTTATTGTTTTACACATTTTATAGCAGAAAGATGAGATTTAATAAAAATCTCATTTTTCAAGCCGAAAAATTCATAACTTTTTACATGTTTTTTGAC
Organism: Polypterus bichir lapradei; assembly: GCA_026402145.1. Lineage (NCBI taxonomy): Eukaryota > Metazoa > Chordata > Cladistia > Polypteriformes > Polypteridae > Polypterus > Polypterus bichir. The sequence goes on from JANRMT010062791.1 coordinate 227,741,314, forward strand.
AGAAAATGTAATGCTAAGGAGGTTAAGTTTCTTTTTCTACAGCTGGTCAGGCCCCAGCCAATGCTTGTCTGTTTTTACACTGGCAAATGAGCAAGCCCATATTCCATCTACTAGTATCAAAAATCAATTTAATATATTGTGAGACCATTAAGACCCCCCCTCCCCGTTGCAAAACACGGTGACACGTTCATTGAGGGTTGATTGTCCACATGCAAGACAATGGCAGGTTTGCCATGTCACTGAGGCAACTACAAGTTCGCAGCCCTACTGTGTAATGTGTCAGTCAGCCGAGGGTTGATGCAGGAACTACTTTAATCCGGTCACTGACCTGGTCTGCTTTTTCTTTTCTTTCTCCTCCACTCCCAGGATGAGCAGATCCCAGCTGCTGACAAGGAGTACTATCTGTTCCTGGACTGAAGAAGGGAGCCAAGGGAGGACGAATGATAACATCACTGCTTGTTTGCTGTGTCTGTGTGTAGTGAAGTGGTAGCTTCCATTTCGATATATAGCCTTGATGTTCCTTTTTTCAATTGAATAAAGCTCATTTTCCTGAAGCCCTTGGACTCAGTTTTGTCTTTTGGGTGCAAGACAGTAACTCTTGTGTCACAATATGGTCCCAAGATATGAGACGCATCAGATATTAAACAGATAAGAACAGATTTTTTTTTCCTGATTTATTTAAAGTTTTACAATTTTCCATACAGTATTTGCCTTCAATACAGACATAGCATGAACACATAGTTTAAATGAAAAGTAAATTTAAGCATATAGTAACTAAAAAAACATAATACACATACTGTACTTCTCCTTTCATTTAGTGCAATGAATTAGAACATTACCCACTTTGCATAAAAGTTGTTAAATTATTCCTCATTGTGTAATATCTGTAATTATACAATTTTGTTAAAGACCAATTACTGTTTTTCATCTTTCTTTAGCTGACTGCAAAGGCATATCTTTCTGTGTCCCTTTTAATTTGCTTACTTAAAACAGTCTTTATGTGATGCACTCTCTCTCTTTCGGTTTTTACTGATCCAAACTTGAATACTTTCTCAAAATACCCATAAAAAAGTTAATTTTACCAGACTAATCAAACCATGTTGCAATATAAGCGTTCCTTGGTAAATGCTCTAAACCTCTTGCCTTGAGCACTGTTTTTTACTGCCATCTGGCAGAACCCAAAGATCATACCTCTGCCACACCCCACCCACACCCCTTTGCAAATCAACATGAACAAAATACATGTTCAGTTTCCCCACAGGAGTCCCGAGGACATGTTTCTATTCTTGACAGGCCACATCTGTGCAATCTGTCCCAAACTGAGAGTTGTCACCACAAGTGTAACCAATTTAAGTTTTCTAAAGAATGATCCAAACTATTCGGTTGAATTTTTTCCCATGGTTCTGTCATGGGCAAGTAATCTCTAGGATCCAAATACTCATCCATTTGTCTCATGACTTAATAGAGTTTTCTGTGGTCAGTGGAGGTGTTGGTGTGATTCTGTAATTTATATTTTCTCTTTATTAGTGTTGCATTTTCATACCACTCCGGTTTAATATCTGGCTTTTGGGCCTTGTTTGACCAAACTACCAAATGTTTCATGTCAAAAGAAAACCAAACTGTTGTAAAATATTGACATTTATGTTGCAGCAGTCATTTCAGTTATCTGTGAGATTAAAGAAGAATGCATCCATTTCAATCTGCAAGCTTAATCACACTTTGTCCTTTTTTAATTGCTTGTTCCATGACATATTTTCAAATGCTTTCATATTTCCCACCCCAAATAAATTGACAGAAAAGTTTCCTCATGGATCTTCCCAGTTGACTGGGCAGGGTGAAAACCTGACCCACATGGAGACATGCAGGTAGAATGTCTGCTTTGAGTATCAGTTCCTTCCCACGAAATCTTAGAAATCTGCTCTTCCACAAATTAAGTTTCCATTTAATCATCTATCCATAATGCTCAATTTTTCTTACCGGTATCTGTTCTGTAGAAAACAATTTCTAAAACCTTTAGGTGGTCTGTTGTGATGGTGAGACCATAAATAAAATCCATTTGAAATTTTAGTTTGATAATTAAATGCATACACAGCGTATCATGGTTAAACTAAAATGAAGCTATGAGAAAGCCATGCTAAAATAATGAGTTTTTAGGAGTTTTTTTAAAGTGCTCCACCGTATTAGCCTGGCGAATTTCTATTGGTAAGCTATTCCAGATTTTAGGTGCATAACAGCAGAAGGCTGTCTCACCATTTCTTTTAACCCTTAAACTGCTGGTACCGGCTATAGTCAGTTCCCAATGCAATTTGCCCGCACACCAGAGAAAAGTATATTTGGCAACGTACATTCGTTATACACTGCAATTGGCTAAAGTCGGTTACCAGTGCAATTTACCAGCACGCAGGAGCCGAGTATATTCAGCGACGTACATTCATTGAACACTGCAACCGGCTATAGTCGCTTCCCAGTGCCAGCATGCTGGAGCTGATCAGTCAGTGTTGTACATTCGTTGAGCAGCCAGCTCATGACCACTGCTGCCCCGTGCAGCACTACAGCCTCACTGTTCCTGGGATTCAGCCACTGCACTAGACTATCCTGCATGCATCAGCATTGGACTCTGTGCTTGCATGCAGCCAGTTCAAGCTCAGTTGGCTCTGTGATTTACTGAATTTCGTCAGTGGCGTCAGCTGCACCTTGTACATATTGTTCCAGTAGTTTTTCAATAGTTTTTACAGTTCATTAACAGTGTGGAAAATGATCAGTGTTGCAGTAATTGTGAAAAAAATGTGTTCTATTAAAATTTCACTTTTGTTTTGTGAATTGTGACATTTGCTTAAAAAGTGCAGCAAAAAAGTATTTGGCATCCAGGGATGCATTAATCCCTAAGTATGTGGCAGTTTAATGGTTAAGTTTAGCCTCCTGGAATTATAAGCAGACACTCATTTGAAGATCTAAGGTTATGACTTGGAGTGTACGGTGAAAGGTATTCTGAAATATAGGAATGAGCGAGATTATTTAAAGCTTTGTAAACCAAACTAAATGGCACGGGTAACCAATGTAGTGACATCAAAACTAGAAAGATGTGGTCAGATTTTCTTTTCCTAGCTAAGATTCTAGCAGCTGCATTCTGCACTAGTTGCAATCAATTGATGTCTTTTTTGGGTAGTCCTGAGAGGAGTGCTTTACAGGTGTCTAACCGACTGAAAACAAAAGTGTGAACTAATTTCTCTGCATCTTGCAAAGTTATAAGAGATCTAACGTCTGCTGTATTTCTTAAGTGAAAAAATGCTGTCCTAGGGTTTCATGTATAATCGGTGCGTACGCACAAAAATGTTGCATACACTTGTTTCCATGCTCACATCGCGATGTATAAAAACTAAACTTGGCATAAAGCCATGCACAGTTTCACGCCAATTCAGTCCCTGCCGTACACAAGTTCTCCGCTCGGTTTTGCAAACTGGCGGCACCCAGCGTCAAAGCAGTGCTACTGTTCCTGTGTAGTTTCCCTTTATTTTTTAGATTCACGTCCTTGACGCGGCTTTATCAAATACACTGAAATTAAGCGCATATCATTTATTAGTTTAAGGCAACTGATTGTAATCAACCTGTAACCTTATAATGGTGCACCGAATGGCCAGACTAATCCAAATACCTTAGCCACTTTAGCGTTATTACTATCAGTGCAGCACTCAGAGTATTTTATCCCAGTGTATCTGAGTGTGGAATCACAGCGGTACAGCAGGTGATTGGACAGCTCTACGGCAGACTGTGTCAAGAGTGGGGAGAAATATCAAGATACAGCTTTTAGCACACGCTTCCTCAACCATGTACACAGTCTATTTGAACTTCTTCCATTCAGCAAACGCTTCAAAGCCTTTCCTGTACGGTTCAGAAACAGTTTCATCCCAAGAGCCATAAATGCACTCAATCAGTCCATCAAGTGCTCCTGGTAGAATTGTTTGTACTTATAAGTATAACTGCCTCACTGTAAACTTGCATTACAGTTGTAATATTGCACAACCTGAGCCACTCATGTTTTCATATTGTATATTTTTCACTGTTTTTTATCCTATTATTATTATTATTGTTGTTATTTTATCATTTTATAGCAAAATTAGCTTATGGAGGATTTGCATATTGATTCTCATCGTACCATACAATAACAATAAAGGAATTCAATTCAATAGAAGAGAGCGCATATTTACAGATGATGACGACTGGCTTCTAAGTCGATTTAGATTTCCAGGCTCTATCTTCTTGGCGCCCTTGATATCATTTTTAAGATGAAATGCAGTAAAGTAATATATATTACATTATACAGATACATTTTTAACTCCATTTAAATAATGTATATTGTTAATGATTAAAAATGCAAAAAATTGATCTCGCAGAGGTAGCGATGAGTTGGCGCCTTGTTAAGGATTGTTCCTGCCTCGCACTGTATGCTTGCTGGGACTGGCGCGACCCTGGATGGATAGATGGATGGAATAATTAAGCATGTACTACGAAGTTATTTCAATGTTCCTTAAAAGTTTTGAAGGCTTTCAAAGATTAACATTTATTAATGAGCCAATTGTGTGGCGATTGGTTATTTGGAGAAAGAAAAGGATGGACAGGAATCGGGGGTTAGTACATTTGAAAGAGACAGTGCTGCTGCAATAAATTATTTTATTGAGGGTCATGCGTGGCATAGCAAGCATGTTGTGGGAGCCAGGAGCAATCTCTGGAAGGGGCATCAGGTCGCCGCCACCACTGCGCCAACGTACCTCAATGTTTTATACATGCTTTAATTTCTATCATCATGAAAATTATACCAAGTATACATCTTAGTATTTAGATTGTTCAGACAGCTGTAATATCGTAAATGTAATGTATTCTGTGTCCTGTCAGCGTAAGAGAAAGAAGCACGTAGTGATTCACACACAGAGAACATAGAAGAACACACAGAATATGAAGCATTTAACGTGCTACTGTAGTTACGATGGGATTTGATAAACTATTAAATTAAACAATTTTAAGATAAAGTTTACAATGTTCTGCTTTAATGACAAAATAAACTAAGTGATTAAAGTGGAAATTTTGGCCTTTTTTCACACTGTGTCCCAGTTTTTTTTCTTTTCTCTGTACCCTAATAAGCTTCCATATGACACTCAGAGGTGGGCTAGAACTTGCCTTTTCACGGCGACTTTGATATTTGGCAACTTCGAGTTTCTGAAATTAAACTTTCAAGTTTCTCTGCCACTCTGTCACTCAATCAACTTCCTTTTGTTGTTTAAATCACTACTTAAACTAACAAATGGTAAGTTTTTCCTTGCCTCTACTTGGTATTCGCTGAAATTCATCTTTTCCCCTGTGCTTTTGCCATTGTCTTTTCACACAACGGAAAACATAAGGGCTTATTTCAATTTATTTGCATATTCAAAGAGGCGTAATTCTGGGAAGAGTCGAGGTGGAGCAGCAGGCGCATGCACGAGCATTATTTTTCACGCTGACTGGAATTTATGGAGTGTAAGAAGTGGAAGTTGACGCACATTTCTGAATTGTACGCACAACATTATGCATGATGCCCCTAGTAATCTGATTAATATGTGATTTAAAATTTAGATCAGAGTCAATAATTACCCCTATATTCTTTACCTCTGTCTTGACTTTTAAACCTAATGGATCAAGTTTATTTCTAATACCCTCATTATATCTATTTTTGTCCAATCACTAAAATTTCTGTTTTCTGCTTATTTAGTTTGAGAAAATTACTACTAATCCATTCAGAAACACAAATAAGACATTGTGTTAGTGAACCAAGATAGTCAGGGTCATCAGGTACTATTGATCAATGCAGTTGTGTGTCATCAGCATAGCAGTGGTAGCTCACATTATGATGATAATCTGATCTATGTAGATTGAAAATAGCAGTGGACCCAGGAAAGATCCTTGTGGAACACATAGAATATCATGTGTCTTCGAAGAAAAATTACCACAACTAACAAAGAATTTGCAAAACCCTCTTCACGCGAGACGCATTGTTGCAATATGTTTATAATTGACACAGAGCAATGTAATTGGCCACCAATATTTCAAATCAGACTCATCGCCCTCCTTGTATAGCAGTGATAATTCCCCATTATGCATTGATGGAGTTAGACCCCCATCAGCCAGCACGGTGTCCACAACTTCTTTTAGAATCAAGGAGAGATCATCCCACACCATTAATACCAGGCACATTGCTTCTTCTCATACAAAAAAGGTTATTGTGGAGCTCCTCCACAGTCACCGGTCTGTCCAGCCATGCCTTACTACTCGGCAAGAGCTTTTTATGTGCAGGGGAGAGCAATAATAATGAATTTATTAAAATCAAACAACATTCAATACAAGCAAGTCAAATTTTACAAGACTAGGTTCAAGTCAAGTTAACCCCCACCTGTGAGAAAGAGAGCTAGGCTAACATAGTGAAACTTTAATAGTAGAAAAAATAAGTAAATAAATAGAATAAAAAGGGAAAGAGAGTCCGCATCCTCAATTTAAATTCTTATTCTAAAATGTTATTAAGTATATCCTGCCAGGTTTTTAAAAAGTTTTGCACAGTGAGTAATTTTTTCCAATTTCAAGTAGTATATAACATTGGTTACCCACTGACTAAGAATAGGAGAGTTAGGATTCTTCCAGTTGACCAAGATAAGTGTACGTGCCAACAGTGTAGTAAAAGCAATTACAGTTTGTTTGTCCTTCTCCACTTTAAGACCATCTGGGATTCCACCAAACATAGCTGTTAATGGATTAGGAGGGATTGTGACACCCAGGCTGTCTGAAAGGAATTTAAAGATTTTGGTCCAAAATGATGTTAATTTGGTGTACCCCCAAAACATGTGACCCAATGAGGCTGGAACTTGATTGCAATGTTCACAGATTAGATCTTACCCTGGAATTATTTTGGAGAATATTAAATGAGACAGATGTGGTCGATAGGTGATTTTAAGTTGAATGATTGAATGCTTTGCGCAGATGGAGCTAGAGTGAATTCTGTGCATTGATGCCTTCCATTCCTGTTCGGAAATATTGAGTGAGAGATCCTTTCCCACTGTACTATGGTATCTTTGAAAGGGAGGGACTTTAAAATGTTTTTATATATTACAGAAATGCTGTCTAAGTCCTCAAGACTGATCAATAATTTTTCCCCAAGTAGGTGGGAGGTGAAGAAAGTTGGGCAGGTTTAGTTATGATTGAATTTAACTTCTTAAAAATGATTTGTTGATGTATATTTGAATGTTTATGGATGTGTTGAGAGAGGATATGCACGTGATGGGTGTAACAGAACAAGATGCAGAGAACAGAAAGATATGGAAGAAGATGAGCCGCTGTGGCAACCCCTAACAGGTGAAGCCAGAAGAAGAAGATGTACTGTATATTTGAATGCTTTGAAATAGAAAAAGAAGCTTAGGAAGGATATTCATCTTAACAATATTAATTCTTTCAGCTAAAGTGAGATGAAGGGTGGACCATCTTTGCAAGTCCTGCTTAAGTTTTTCCAAGCAGATAGCAAAATTTTGTTGATAAAGAGCTTTATGTTTACTTGTTATGTTTACTTCTAAGTATTTAAACTGATCTGCGCTGATAAAAGGGAAGGTGTCCAATCTAATATTGTGTGCTAGAGAGTTCACTGGAAAGAGCACACTTTTATTCAAATTAAGTCTGAGACCAGAAACCTTTTGAAATTCTGTTAGTGCTGTTAGGACTGCAGGCATAGTATTTTGTGGATCTGATATATATATATCATCTGCATATAGTGAAATTTTCTGTTGAAGTCCTTTTCTGATAATCCCCTTTATCTTGTAAGCATTTCAAAGTGATCTGCCAGTGGCTCTATGGCAATTTCAAAAAGCAGTGGTGACAAGTGGCCTCCTTGTCTGGTACCTCGTTCTAGTTTGAAGTAGTCTGAAATAATGTTGTTATTACAAACTTAAGCTTCTGAACTGGTATACAGTAGTTTGATCCATGCACAAATGTTCGGGCCAAACCCACATTTTTCCACTGTGGTGAAAAGGTAGTTCCATTCAACCATATCAGATGCTTTTTCTGCATCCAATGATAATAATATCTCCAGGGTGTTAGACTTTGTGGGTGAATATATTACATTAAACAGGCAATGAAGATTGGAAGCAAAGCGTCTGCCTTTAATAAATCCAATTTGGTCTTGTCATATCAGCAAAGGAAGAACTTTCTCAATCCTACTGGCAAGGACTTTGGAGAGTATCTTATCATTATTTAGAAGTGCAATTGGTCTGTATGATGCACATTGTAATAAGTCCTTATTTTGCTTAGGAAGCAAGTTAATTTATACTTGGCAATAAGTTTGAGGTAGAATTTTATTGTCTCCAGCTTCTGTAAATGTTGCTAATAAAAGAAGAGCTAGCTTAATTAAAAATAAAATTCGGCAGAGTAACCATCAGGGCCCGCTGCTTTCCCTCTCTGAAGTGAGTTCATAGCATCTAGTAATTCTGATAGTGCCAGAGGTTTGTCCAATTCTTTTTGCACTGAGAGCATTAGTTGTGGAATGTGTAATGCATCCAAAAATGTGTTAGGTTGTGTCTTGTCTTCTTTAATCTGAGTAGAATATAAGGCCTTATAGTAGTCTCTAAATGTGTGCATTATATTTTTATGGTTAATGATTTTGTCCCCGTCTGTGTTGGTTGCATTGCATTGCAAACTTCCTGCTTGTGGATTTCTTGAGCTAAAATCTTGTTAGCTTTCTCTCCGTGTTCATAATAATAATGTCATGATTTAAAAATTAGTTGTTCTGTTTCTTTTGTTGTCAAGAGGTTGAGTTCTGAATGCAAAGCCTGTCTTTTCCTATGAAGTGCCTCATTCAGACACCTGGCATGTTCTTGATGTATTCTGGTAATTTCACTGATTAGCTCTGGTACCTTCTTGGTTTCGATTTATTTTTGTGGGACAGATATGAAATAAACTGTCCTCTTAAGAAAGCCATCAGAGTTTCCCAGAGGATTCCTGCAGAGATCCCTGAGGATGCATTTGTCTTTAAAAAAATCAATTTGCTTGGATATAAACTCCATACAGTTCTCATCTGCTAATAACAGTGGGTTAAGGCGCCATCTGCAAGATGAATATATGGGGCATAGTGATTTAAGCTCCATAATCAAAGGGGTGTGGTTGGAGATAGCAATAGTGTTGTACTTACAAGATTTAATTGTGGGCAAGAAATTGTTATCTATGAAGAAATGATCAATTTTTGATTAACGGTGATGCACAGGTGAGTAGAATGAATATGCTCGAGTTTGGGTTAAGGAATCTCCAGGCATCTGATAAGTTATGGTCAGTTACAACCTGTGTAATTGTTTTTGCAGTGTTAGATGTCATCACCCCTGTGGCACAATTAAAGTCACCAGCCATTATAATTTTATGAGTGTTCACATTGGGAATGGATGCAAATACGTTTTGGATGAAGTCCCTATCATCCACATTGGCTGCGTAGATATTTATCAAAATTACTTTACAGTTAAATAAATTACCCATGACGATCACATATCGCCCTTCAGGATCAGATACTACATCTGATATTACAAATGAGATTGTTCTATGTATAAGAATTCCCACACCTCTAGTTTTCTTTGTAAAGCTGGAATGGAATATTTGGCCAGTCCAGTCTCTGTGCAGCCGGACCTGATCTTTGCTTACTAAATGGGTCTCCTGTAAAAATACTACTTTAGCAATTAGACCTGTTAGGTATGGAGAATAATTTTTTTCTCTTTAATTCCTAATTGAGACCTTTAACATTCCAGCTCACAAATTTTGGTGATCTTTTGCTGATATTCTGTAGTCATAATTTAAGATAGTACATTAATGCATAAGAAAGCTTTGACCTTAATTTCCAATTTTTCCAGTAGTTATTGCCATGAAGCCTGTTGTTACGTTGACTCTTACAATTATAAGGATTAAAAGGATAGATAAGAAATAGCTTGCTCTCTTTCTTCCCCCCCTCTGGATGGGGCGCCAGCTCGTCACTATCACTGCGCCACCATGTTCCCATATTTAATAACATGCTTTAATTCCTATCATCATGAAAATTATATCAAGTATACATCTTAGTATTTAAATTGTTCAGAGAGCCGTAACATCACGAATGTAATAGATTCTGTGTCCTGTCGGAGGAACAGAAAGCCCGTTGTGATAATAAAGTAAAACAGACATTATAAAGATCTGGGGTAGCCTCCCGTATATTGTTTTTCTGGCTGCAAAAGTTGAATTTTAGAAGCATGATCTGCATAGAACAGAGTCCAAAACAGAACTGATCATTACAGACTAAGATGGAGGCTTTAAAGGCCCGTAAAGAAAGTGACGTCATCAAAAGGGCCGGAATCGGAAGTGATGTCTTCTATAACAGATTTAACATCAGAAAAGGGGCCGACTCTGGAAGTGATGTCTTCTGAGGTGCTGGAACCTTGCAGGATTTCCTGGGAAAAGTCTGCAGGGAACTGAGAAAGACAGCCAGTGCACTCCGCCGACCCCTGGATGGATGTTTTATTACAATTACTCAGGCCCTTTAGCTGCCTCCTACTCGCACATATGTGACAAGGGTCAGGCATGCTATACCGAGAGGTCGTGGGCAGGAGAGAGGGCATCAGCGTTGGCATGGAGAGAGCCCTTATGATGAATTAGTGAAAACTTGTAAGGTTAGAGGTCAAGAAACCACCTAGTGACCCGTGGATTTGATTCATTGTGAAGGGCCATCTACTGTAAGGGAACATAATCCATCACCAGAGTGAACTCTTGGCCCAAGAGGTAGTACCTTAACTGCGTAATCGGCCATTTAATCGAAAGGGCTTCCCTTTTCATCGCTGCATACCTGCTCTCCTGATCCAACAGTTTCCGGCTCAGCTACATGAACGGGGTGTTCAACACCATTGACGCTTTGGCTCAGCACAGCCCCCAGGCCTGTGTCCGACGCATCCGTCTGGAGAATTAAAGAGAGAAGAAAATTAGGAGCTTTTAATATTGGTGCTGAAGTAAGAGCCTGTTTTAAGTCACAGAATGTCCATCGTATCACTCCATACCACATAATTAGGGGCCCTCTTCTTTGTCAGATTAGTCAAGGTTGCTGCTCTCTAAGAAAACCGAGGTATGAACCGGCGGTATTACCCGGCCAATCCGAGAAATACTTGTACTTGCTGCTTGGTTCACGGACCGGGCCATTTTAAAATTGCATCTATTTTTGAACACTGTCCTTTCATGGTACCCCGACCTACTAGGTAGCCCAAATACTTAGCCTCTTTCAGTCCAAAGAAACATTTCTTGGGATTGATACGAAGCCTGGCTTCTGCTAGTGTCCACAATACCGCTGTGAACTGCTGTACGTGTTCCTTCCATGTACTGGAATAGATGACATCATCCAGATAGGTAGCACTATACACATTATGGGGTCAGACCACTTTGTCCAGCAGACGCTGAAAAGTCGCAGGAGCCCTGTGTAACCCGAATGGAAGGACATAATACAGCCAATGTCCACTACGGGTGCTAAATGGCGTCTTCACCTTCGCAGTATTCTTTAAAGGAAGGAAACAACACCGATGAGCAGCCAGTCCCCAGTGCCATGCCACAATCTCACCCAGCAAACACGGGAGCAGCAGACCTCGTGGCGCAACGGTAGCGCGTCTGACTCCAGATCAGAAGGCTGCGTGTTCAAATCACGTCGGGGTCACGCTCATTATGGCACACCCAAGTCGGGGAAAAAAAAAAACCAACATACAAAAGTAGTACGTACACGCGAAAGATCTACATACAGTATATCTGTCGCTCGACTAGGCCATCGTTTCAAACGTGAGTGGTAGAGGCAGGCATTGCAGATCTGGGAGTCGGCCTGGTCACATACAGCTCGTTTTCTTGGAGGGCAGGGCTGCCCGGGCCACTCTTTAGCGA
>JANRMT010062791.1:227760934-227775285 GCA_026402145.1 Polypterus bichir lapradei
TTTAATTCTATTGCGGACCAAGCCTGTGTATGTTCTTCTATTTGTGTCCAGGTTCTTATCGCCTGTATATTTGCTGCCCAGTAATAAAACTGGAAGTTAGGTAGAGCCATGCCGCCTTCTGCCTTTTGTCTTTGTAGGGTCGCTCTTTTGATGCGTGGATGTTTTGAATTCCAAATAAATGAGGTTATTGTCGAATCTAATTGCCTAAAAAATGATTTATTAATGTATATTGGGATGTTTTGAAATAAAAAAAGGAGCTTAGGAAGAATATTCATCTTAACAGTATTAATTCTTCCAGCTAGTGTGAGATGAAGGGTTGACCATCTATGCAAGTCTTGTTTAATTTTTTCCATGCAAACGGCGAAATTTTGTTGATATAGAGCTTTATATTTACTTGTGATGTTTACCCCTAGGTATTTAAACTGTTCTGCAATGATAAAAGGTAGGGTATCTAATTTAATATTATATGCTTGAGAGTTCACTGGAAAGAGTACACTTTTATTCAGATTAATTCTGAGACCAGAGATCTTTTGAAATTCTGTGAGTGCTGCTAAGACTGCAGGTACAGAATTTTCTGGGTCTGATATATACAGTACCATGTCATCTGCATATAATGAGATTTTCTGTTCCAGTCCTTCTCTGCTAATCCCCTTTATCTGATCAGTATTTCGACAATGTATTGCCAGTGGTTCAATGGCAATCGCAAACAGCAGCGGTGACAAGGGGCATCCTTGTCTAGTGCCACGTTCTAGTTTAAAGTAGTCTGAGCAAATGTTGTTGATGCAAACTGAAGCTTCTGGGTTAGTATACAGTAATTTAATCCATGCACAGATGTTTGGGCCAAACCCAAACTTCTCCAATATAGTAAAAAGGTATTTCCATTCAATCATGTCGAATGCTTTTTCTGCATCTAATGATAATAATATTTCTGGGGTGTTTGATTTAGTTGGTGAGTATATTACATTAAACAGGCGTCGAAGATTGGAAGATAAGTGCCGGCCCCCAATAAATCCAGTTTGGTCTTGTGATATTACCGAGGGGAGCACTTTCTCCACCCTTCTGGCTAAAATTTTTGAAAGTATTTTAACGTCGTTATTCAGAAGTGAAATTGGTCTGTATGATGCACATTGTAATAAGTCCTTATTTTGTTTTGGAAAGACAGTGATTAATGCTTGGCATTCTACCTAACATAAATGAAACAGTCCTCTTTGGATTTAGGGTTCTCACGGAAAGGCTTGATGATGATGGTCACGTAGAATTCTGCCTTTTAGTCCATCCATCATTGTTGGAGCATCATGAAGCTTTGAGTAGGTGGAGGTGGCGCAGGCCACCACCACAAAGAAACCGGAAAGAAACCGGAAAAAGAAACCGAAAAGAGAGTAGGGGTCAGTATGGATTGTAGAGCTACCCTGAATAGTTATTATGAGGAAATTGAACATATAGAGTATCAGGATTAAGTTAAATTAAGTTAAATTGAAGTTATAGAAAGGCCATGTTAAAGTAATATGTTTTCAGCAGTGTTTTAAAGTGCTCCACTGTATTAGCCTGGCGAATTCCTATTGGCAGGCTATTCCAGATTTTAGGTGCATAGCAGCAGAAGGCCGCCTCACCACTTCTTTTAAGTTTTGTTCTTGGAATTCTAAGGAGACACTCATTTGAGGATCTGAGGTTACGATTTGGAATATAAGGTGTCAGACACTCCGATATATAAGAAGGGGCGAGATTATTTAAGGCTTTATAAACCATAAGCAGAATTTTAAAGTCAATTCTGAATGACACAGGTAACCAGTGTAGTGACATCAGAACTGGAGAAATGTGTTCGGATTTTCTCTTCCTAGTTAGGATTCTAGCAGCTGCATTCTGCACTAGTTGCAAACGATTTATGTCTTTCTTGGTTAGTCCTGAGAGGAGTGCATTACAGTAATCTAGTCGACTGAAAACAAACGCGTGAACTAATTTCTCAGCATCTTTCAGTGATATAAGAGGTCTAACTTTACTTATGTTTCTTAAGTGAAAAAATGCTGTCCTAGTGATCTGATTAATATGCGATTTAAAATTCAGATTACAGTCAACAATTACCCCTAAGCTTTTTACCTCCGTCTTGACTTTTAATCCTAATGTATCCAGTTTATTTCTAATAGCCTCATTGTATCCATTATTGCCAATCACTAAGATTTCAGTTTTCTCTTTATTTAACTTGAGAAAGTTACTATTCATCCATTCTGAGATACAAGTCAGACATTGTGTTAGTGAGTCAATAGAATCGGGGTCATCAGGTGCTACTGATAAATACAGCTGTGTGTCATCAGCATAGCTGTGGTAGCTCACGTTGTGCCCTGAGATAATCTGACCTAACGGAAGCATGTAGATTGAGAATAACAGCGGACCCAGGATAGAGCCTTGTGGAACACCAAATCGGATATCATGTGTCTTTGAGTTGTAATTACCACAACTAACAAAAAATTTTCTCCCTGTCAGGTAGGATTCAAACCAATTTAAGACACTGCCAGAGAGGCCCACCCATTGACTAAGGCGATTTCTAAGAATATTATGATCAATAGTGTCAAATGCAGCACTCAGATCTAAGAGGATGAGAACCGATATATGGCCTCTGTCTGCATTCACCCGCAAGTCATTTACTACTTTAACGAGTGCAGTTTCTGTGCTGTGATTTATTCTAAAACCCGACTGAAATTTATCAAGAATAGCATGTTTATTTAGGTGGTCATTTAACTGCATAATGACTGCTTTCTCCAGAACTTTGCTTAAGAAAGGCAGGTTAGAGATGGGTCTAAAATTTTCAAGGGCCGAGGGGTCAAGATTATGTTTCTTAAGAAGGGGTTTAACTACAGCAGTCTTAAGACAGTCTGGGAAGACCCCCGTATCTAATGACGAATTTACTATGTCCAGAACATTATCAATTAGCACGCCTGATACTTCTTTGAAAAGCCTTGTTGGTACTGGGTCAAGGACGCAGGTGGAGGATTTTAATTGAGATATTATTTTTTGTAAATCAGGTAAATCTATCCTAGTGAAAGAGTTTAATTGGTTTATAACAGGATGCTGGGGTTTAGGAGGATCCTTAGTGTTTGAGGGATATACTATGTTATTTCTAATATCATTAATTTTTTGATTGAAAAATACAGCGATAGCCTCACAGGTGTTATTGGAAGTACTTAGGAGGCATTCCTGTGAGTTACCTGGGTTTAGTAGGTGATCAATTGTAGAAAATAAGACTCTGGGATTACTAGCATTGTCATTTATAATCTTGGAGAAATAACAGCGTCTCTCAAGACGGACAGTGTTATTGTATTCTGTTATTTTGACTTTTAATATTTCATAGTGGATAGTTAGTTTAGTCTTCCTCCATTTACGTTCAGCTCTGCGGCATGTTCTCTTTAAGTCCGACACTCTTTGGGTCTTCCATGGTATAACAATACTAGAGGATTTTTTTACTGTCTTTTCAGGTGCAACTATGTCAACAGCAGCTCTCACTTTAGTATTAAATTTTTCCACCTTACTATTTACATTATCCTCGCTATTATAGTTGGCACTATAAACGGACTGATTGCTTAGAATGTTTGTAAGTTTTAAAGCTGCTGCTGAGTCAAAGAAGCGTTTTTTAACAATATGCTTCTCAATGAGTGTTTTTTATCATTATTTCTATATTAAAAAGTAGAAGAAAATGGTCCGATAGACCAATATCAATGATCTGCTTTACCTCAACTTTCAGTCCTTTAGTAATCACTAAGTCTAACGTATGACCTGCTTTATGTGTAGGCTGATTTACGAGCTGCCTCAAATCAAATGAATCCAGGAGGTTCATAAATTCTTTTACTTTTAGATCACACTGATTATCTATATGAAAATTAAAGTCGCCAACTATTAGGAGTGTGTCATAGTTAGTAATTAAAATTGACATTAAGTCAGAGAATTCCTCAATAAAAGACGCGTTGCATTTTGGAGGTCTATACACGGATAATACTAGAACTTGAGCATCTCCTTGGATAACAACGGCGAGATATTCAAAGGACTTGAATTTACCAAAACTGACATCTTTACAATTCAACCGGCTCGAGTAAATGTTAGCCAATCCGCCCCCCTTTTTCCCCTGGCGGTCTGCACGAGTAAAACTGTAATCCGGAGGCGCATATTCGATTAAAACCGCCGCGCCGTTTGAGTTAAGCCACGTTTCACTTAGTGCAATAAAATCTATTTTTTTATCACTAATAAGATCGTTGATAAAAAACGTTTTGTTAGTTAAAGCTCTAACATTTAATAGTGCCATATTTAATGTTTCGGAGGTGCAGAGATGAATACTATGTGCGTTATTGATATTTGGAATAGGGACTAAGTTATTTTTATTAGCGCCGCTCTGTGTGTATTTTTTGTTTAATCTGTGATCTGTTTTAATAGTTTTGATACATTGTTCCTCTAAAATGGTAATTTTAATTAGATTATTGGAGTTAATGCCGTATTTCCTAGATTTTCTACGTGCATTGAGATTGCTTATTACAGTACTAATGTTGTGCACTTTAACGGAAGATTCTATTAAACACTTATGTCCTGGCACAACAGTATCATTTCTGTAGGGGTTAAGAGCAGAGATAGATAGTCAAGATAAACGAATTACCTTCGCTATGTTTTCGGAGAGGACCCGGGCGCCGAAACTGTTTGGATGCAGGCCATCACGCTTGAAGAAACGCGGCCTTTCCAAAAAGAGATTCCAATTGTTGATGAAACCGACATCCTTCTTCTTGCAGAAACCCTGTAGCCAGTTGTTCAATCCTAGCAGCCGACTGTAGTACTCGTTGGATCGTCTGACGAGAGGTAGTGGACCCGAAACGAAGATCTTTGCCGATGGGGTCCTCTCCTTCGTGTCTTTAATCAAAGCTGCGAAATCAGCCTTCAGGATTTCTGATTGTCGCTGCCTTATGTCGTTTACGCCGGCATGCAAAACGATTGCTCCAATTGCCCTCTCCTTGTGTTTCTCGTAGACTGCTGGTGCACGTCTCATCACATCTCGGACACGAGCACCGGGAAAACAAGAAACAAACGATTTTGCATTAGGGCATGCGACATTAAGGTTCCTAACAATAGAATCACCTACCACTATTACATCACCAGGGGCTGAAAGCGAGCTGGGGACGCGGAGAGGGTCAAACCGGTTTTGGGATAGGATGCTCGCCTGTGCCGATGGAGGTGCTCTGGCCTTGACCCCCCGCCTGCATAGCTGAAATCCACCGAGGTCATCAGCGGCGTCGCTCCTACGAGACGCGGGGGTGAGGTCGGCACAACGTGGGGTTGATGTTTCGCCGGTTATAGATGGTGCGGACGGTTTATCCAACAGCCGGGCCTTCAGATCCCTAAGGTATCTCCGTCGGGACAGGAGTTTCTGAATCTGTCCGTCGAGTGCCTGAAGTTCTTCCGCTACGATTTCGACGCGAGTTACCCCACTGTCGGCCATTTTCTGCTTCGTGCCCTAGGAGAAATGAGAGAGAGAGAGAGGTTACAAGTTACATCTAAGTCACCCCTCTCACCCCTCTCTTATCTAACTTGTTGGAAATTTGTATACACAGTTTTCTACTTTAGGATTTGATTAGTTGATTGTATGTTATATTTACCTGTTTGCTGTTCACGTTTTGTACAACCTTTTAATAAAAAACCTTATCTGTTAAAAAAAAAAAAAATCTGTTCTTATCAGTTTAATATCTGATACGTCCCCTAACTGGGGACAATGTATTAAACTGATTTTTGGAACAGGGAGATAGAATAGGGGCTTGCTCCATGCACTCCACGAATCGACCTGGTATTGCAGTACTTCCAGGAGCGGTGCATTTTTTCCTTCATTGGTATAAAAACAGACAAGCAGCCTTGGCTGGGGTTTGGTTACTATGAGGGAAGGGAAAGAAACTTCAGCCAGAGAAGGATTGATTCAATCAATCAATCAATCAATAAATAAATAGATGTTCCTTCAAACCTGTGTGCCTGTACGCCGCTATTGCTTGTAGTACTTCCTGCATTCCAACAAATGTCAGGCAAGGCTTAGAATTAGAAAGCTGCTGTTGTGGGGTGAGTACAATGCTGCCAGACAACGAAGCCTGTACCACAAGAAGCCTTTGTGGTACTGCTTCTCTGCCTTTTGGTTAAGATCAAGTGTGCATCTTAGTCTTAATTGTCTCACAACCCTGCTCCGAGACGGATGGCTCCCCAGTCTATGATGGTGGTAACAGTGGGAGGCGAGATTTTAGTTACAGGGCCCCTAAACTGTGGAATGGTCTGCCTGCTACTATATGAGATGTCCCTTCGATCTCAGCTTTTAAATCTCAGCTGAAGACTCACTACTTCAGTTTAGCACATCCTGACTAGAGCTGCTGATTAACTGTACAGACTGCAGTGTCTGTTGTTAATCATTAGCACTTAAACATAAGTAACATGATAGTTATAATTTGTTACAAACCCTCACCTATTCTGTTTCCCTTCTCGGTACTCAAATGCCACGGCCCACCTGCAAGTTGTTTTTGCCTGCCTAAGGTAAAGTCATCCCTGATGGAGGATCGCAGGAATCGTAGGGTAGAGGGGTCCTTTCGTCGGATTGGCTGGCCCAGCGCTGTTTCAGCTGTGGAATTGCCAAATGGGGGAGGCAGCTTGATGGCTGAGGTCTCCAGGACTCTAAACAAATCCAAGTCATATTATGTGATATCATCTACTGTTAAATTCTCCTCCGTACTTGTACAATTTTTAGTTTTATACTGTATTGAGGATTTGTTCTGTTCTGTGTATTGTATTGTACTGACCCCCTTCTTTTTAACACCCACCACACGTCCAACCTACCTGGAAAGGGGTCTCTATTTGAACTGCTTTTCCCAAGGTTTCTTCCATTTTTTCCCTGCAAGGGTTTTTTTGGGAGTTTTTCCTTGTCTTCTTAGAGAGTCAAGGCTGGGGGGCTGTCAAGAGGCAGGGCCTGCTAAAGCCCATTGCGGCACTCCTTGTGTGATTTTGGGCTATACAAAAATAAATTGTTTTGTATTGTATTGTATTGTATGGGTTTGAGGAATGCATTTTCTCTGGAAGGACAAGGAGGGAGCAAAGATGCTCATGAATCGTTTACAGACAGGGTACTTTTTGAACAGCTCAAGGTAAATCCAGATGATATCTTCTGCTGTCAGCTAAATTCTCTGTTTCAGTTTGTTGATGTTACTTTTGCATCAGGAAAGATTTTTAGAGCAGTGTGGACAAAGAGCCATTCTCAGCAGAATACTTTTCCTTTGGCATATTTTGATCTACTATGTTTAGGACGAAAGGAAGTCAGAGTTGTGACTGTGCATGTTTTTAACCCTTTTGTTGAGGAGGAAGACATAATCACCTTTCTTTCATATTATTGTGACTCTGTGTCCTCCATATATTGGATTTGTGACTGCTATGGCATTTGGAATGGTAAAAGACAGTTTAAAGTGGTCTTGAAAGATGACCCGAATAGCCCGGATGGCCTTCGTCATCCTCCGGGGTATTTTTCTTTTGGGCCTAACAAAGGGTATTTGTTTTACAATGGGAAGGTTAAACATTGTAATAGATGGGGTCAAGTAGGTCATTTGGAAACTTTCTGCTCAGCTGTTTGCTGCTGTAACTGTGACGATCTCGGCCACACTGCAAAAAACTTGTCTGAAAGCAAAGCTCTGTGAAGTATGCAAAGAGGATGGGCATATCTCTATCAAACATGCCTGCAGCACATATATATATGTATATATAAGTATTTTCATTTATTTCTTTCCCTTATTTTCTCAAATGTTCGGGTTTACAAAACAGGCGTAAGCGCCTGTCATTTTTCTACTGGTAGGGTACTATTTCTTTTCATGTACGTTTTCTTCAAGAGGTGCATTTGAAAGATGTACAGGTTTTTGCTAGGGACTGGGTTTGGGGAACCTCCGCATGGTCAGTGGGCAATGCTTTTTCAGCTAGAGTAAGAATGACGTGTTGAGCATTCCTTTGTTGCCTCACCTAGCCGATTTGTGGTGATCGATGCCACCTGGGGAGACCTCAACTTTTGCTTTATCAACAAGTATGCTCCCACAGACCTTTCTGCTAGATGTGAATTCCTCCATTTGTTCACTACTATTGTTGTCACCAGCAGGCTGCTTGTCATAGGTGGAGATTTTAATGTTGATATTGGCAGGCACTCTCCAGATTACACTAGACAACTACTTCTAAATTTTTTGAGAGATTATGATTTAAATGATTTCTTAGCCACCAATGGCAGACAAGTTCCCCCACCTACATGGAAGAATTTGAGAAGCCACGCTAGTCATTTGGACTATTTCTTTATACCTAAAACAGTATGCATTCTGACTAGTAGGATCAAGCCTCTGTGGTTTTCTGATCATGACATGTTGATCTGTGATATGCGTATAGATCTCCCGCCTTTTGGAAATTTAATGTTTCCCTTTTGGGCAATGGAACATTTTTGTACTCAAGTCCATGATTTAATCTCTGGGTGGATTCTCTTCCAACCCCTGACTGAATCCTTTATAGATTGATGGGAAGCTGTCAAACAGAAGCTAAAAAGTTTTATTATTTATTTTTCTATGCAAAAGTCAAGGAAAAACAGGTCTAATCTTCGCAGGATATTTACAAAGCTTGAAAACTTGTATGCTTTGGTAAATTGAGGCAAGCCATTTGATTTCGATAAAGCCAGTCGCCTATGATATCTGTTGGCAGAAGAACTGGAGCGTAAGGCTCTGCGTTATTACTTTACTTGTCGTCAACATTTTCAAAAATCGAGTGAATGCATGACTCCTGCCTTTTTTAAAACGGTGAAAGCTAATCACCTGGGGCCTCATGCATAATGGCGTTTGTAAAATTCACACTAAAACATGGCATAAGGACAGCAGCAGAAATGTGCGTACGCACAAAAAAATCCAGATGCATAAATCTGTGCATTCGCCAACTTCCACGTTCTTCCACTACATAAATTCCGGTCAGCGTGAAAAGTAATGCACGTGCCTGCTGCCACTCTTTGAATATGCAAACCAAAATAAATAGCCCTTAAGCTCAGCGTTCTGTTAAAAGCGATGGCAAAAGCACGGAGGAAAATAGAGGAATTTCAGCGAATACCAAGTAGAGGCAAGGAAAACAGTACTATTTGTTGGTTTAAACAGTGGTATAAACAACTTGGAGAAACTCGAAAGCTCAAGTTCACAAAGTCGCACAGAGCCCGAAATAAAAAAGAAGTTGTCAGATATCAAAGTCACAGTGAAAAGCCCACCGTTTGAGTGTCTTATGAAAGCTTATTAGGGTACAGAGAAAAGAAAAAAAAAAATAGGGACACAGTGGGGAAAAAAGCTCAAAATTTCCACTTTAATCACGTAGTTTATTTTGGCATTAAATTAGAACATCACAAACTTCATCTTTAAATCGTTTAATTTACTAGTTTCTCAAATTCCATCGTAACTAAATTAGCACGTTAAATGCTTTGTTTTGTATTTGATCTTCTATGTGCTCTATGTGTGTGAATCACTACATGCTTCTTAAACTGGCTTTTTCTTCCTCCACCTGGACACAGAATTCATTACATTCGTGATATTACAGCTCTCTGAATAATTAAAATACTGAGATGTATACTTGATATTATTTTCATGATGATAGGAGTTAAAGCATGTTATTAAATATGGGAACATGGTGGCGCAGTGATAGTGATGAGCTGGCTCCCTATCCAGAGATTGTTCCTGCCACCCTGCAAGATGCTTGCTGCGTAGTAAGCAACCTTCGATGAAATAATTTATTGCAGCAGTACTGTCTCTTTCAAACATACTAACCCCCAATTCCTGTCCTTCCTTTTCTTTCTCCAAGTAACCAATCACCACACAATCAGCTCTGTAATAGATGTCAAGCTATCTGTAAGCTTAGAACGCAGATTCTTCAAAACTTTTAAGGTTTAATTATTCTATCCATCTATCCTTCCAGTTAAAATGATCACTACAGGTACCACGGGACCACCTCCACTGGATAAACACATTTAGATGACTATTCAACCAAAAGGCCTTGACGACCACCTAATGAATCTTAATTGGCTTCTAGTGTGGTGATGAGTCTTAGTTTACAAAAGACTTTGTAGACACGGTCTCACAAGAATGGCAGCTTGCCCGAGAGATGGCTGTTATGCCTCCGAGACTATAAAACGTGTTTTGGAAATGTGATTTCACGACTCAGATCTGGAGTATGTTCTCTGCAATGTGGCCTTAATTTCTTGCTCTCACTTGGCTTACTTACGAGTGCGTGCTATATGGATCTGGACTTAACAAATTGACAGGACATTCTAAATTTCCTTACTGGTTGTTGATAAGTCTAACTAAGTGGGGCATCTGGGAATCTCGCAGGGTGCTGATTAAATATAATTCTGACTACAATGTCCAGTGGGTCACGAGGTGGGTCCGCAAAGAGACCAACGCACAAGTTAAATGGAAGATTGAGAAATGGGTCTTTTCTGCAGCAAAGGAACGATGGAAAAAGTTTGTTTCTGAATGATTTATTGTCTTTTGTATTTGTTGTTGTTTTGCACATGAAAGGTTTTTGTGGGGTTTGGATTGTAAACTTCATATCGTATTTCATGTTCCTGTCCTGTTCAACCTTTAATTAATAAAACCTTGCAAAAAAAACCTGTTCTTATCAGTTTGATATCTGATATGTCCCCTATCTGGGGACCATATATTAAGTTGATGTTTGGAACAAGGAGATGGAATAGGGGTTTGTTCCGTCCACTCCTCTCATCGACCTGATATTGTAGTACCTCCAGGAATGGTGCACTTTCTCATTTACTGGTGTAAAAATAAAACATTGGCTTGGGCCTGGCCAGTAGCCGGGAAAGAAACTTAATCGAGGGCAGGGAAAAAGTGGACTAGGACTGATCTGCGATCTTGAAATAAATGTATCTATGCTGTTATATTAGCTTGTATTTCGCTAAGTAGTAAGGCATATGAGTTGTGCAACAAACGTATTTCTTTAAAGTAAACAGAGCAGAGAGATGGGCAATAAAGGCTTCCATTGCAAATGCTGTTTTTAGACCCCACCCATCAAACAGGAAGTAATTTTTCAACACTTTTTTAAAAATGTTTTTTAAATAGTTTATATTAAAAAAAGTTGTAAAACCAGTGTAAAAATAGACAAGTGTTGGCTGGGATCGGGCAAGATGTATGAAAAGAAACTTAATCATAATTGAAGGCAGGGAAAAAAGTGGATTAGGCACTGGATACATTTTATCTCAGGGGCCTAAATGACAAATAATTTTTTGAAGGGTTAATTTAACAAACTTATAGATTGTTGTTTAGAAGTATTTAACTCTTAGCTGATTTATTTATTTAGATTTAAGTTTATATTAGATTTATGGATAATATTTAACCAGTTTAGAATTTAGAATCTGATCTAACCCAGCCAGTGCCAAGTCCCTTAACTGGTTTTAATTATCATAAAGAATCTGATTTTAATGATGGAGGAATTTATTTTTAAATAATTAAATTTAGTCTAATAGGGGAACATTGTAAAAATACTATCATCAATTTTTCCATTATTAGAATTATATAGGGTTTATAAATGATTAATTTATTTAATCACCTTTTTCAGTATCAATTGAATCCTTTTTAGAAAAACAGGTAAAATTGAGATTTTCTCATTTTTAATTGTCTTAGATTAATAAAGGATTTTTTAACTTCCATTTTTTTTAATACTTTTTATTCAAAATGTAACAATAAATAAATGACCCATCTTAGAAAATATGTTATGCTGAAGACAGTGGACAACCAAAGTGTTAGGTGAGGTTTTTCTTTTTTCAATTACAGTATATTATTTCTGGGATCTTCTATTGGAGATTTTTTTTCCCTTGTTTAGTTGGGAGTTTTCTTTCTTTTTGATGAAGTATCACTAACCTTTTACGGTTTTAGAAAAAAAATGTATTAACATTATAGCACTTATAATTTTTTAGCACTTTCTACTGATGGAAAATGAAGCAAAAATATACTTTGGAAAAACAACTGTTACACATTTTTTTTATTCCTTTAATACATATAATGTGCCGTATATATTCACGTATAAGTTGGGTCTTGAAACCCGAAAAATCTATCATAAAATCAGACCCCGACTTATACACCCATTCAAAAAATTTTTTTTTTACATGTTCTTGCCTCCTCCAATCTCACATCAGTTTCTCAGATGCATCGAATTTTGTTGCAGCAGCGCAGTTACCAATTTCTCTCACTACTTCAACGACATTTAATTTAAAACCAGTTTCATATTTTCTTCAGATCAAATGCTCAATCCTATATAAGGGATGCTCTTGCGATAAAGGTGTATGAGGGTTTGAGATACAAAAAACACAAATCAGTGCAAACATTTCTTTGAAATAATTTGGGTATTACTGTGTGGTCATGTAGGTGCTATAGAAAGAGCGCGAGAGAGAGAGGTTAGGAGCACACACTGATAAGAGCACAGTGCCGCAACCACATGCAAAAAAAAGCAGTGTGCTCCATGGTTACTCTCTCAGGTGGGCGTTAGCATATATATATATATAACCTCCTGGACCAATAGCGTGAGTTTTCCGCATTCTACTTATGCGGCCGACATTATAAAATACTAGAAATTATATGATAAAATCAAGTCCCGACTTATCCGCGGGAGAACTTATTTACGAGTATATACAGTATTTATTTTTTATTTTAGGGTTTGAATATTTCTATTAACAATATTTTTTTGACTTATTCAAATTCTTAATTTATATAAAAACTTTATTTTTCTTTATTATGTTTAAGGTTCCAACTTCCAACTTTTTTTTTATGAAAATGGGATTGGACCTTATTCACAAGACCCTTCTACTCAAAAGCAACCCTTGCATAATCCCTGATGGGGCTAACGGTATTTCAAATTATTACAAGCTATGCGTCATTTGGAAATAGTTTATAAAGCTCTCAAATTAAAAAAGGGTCTCTTCAAGTATGTTTAAACATTCTCAAAAATGAACCAACTTTATTAAACCAGCTTCTCCAAATAATATAGTTTCTCAAAAAAATCAAAACCGACCCTCCAAGTCTCGTTTGCAGAAATCTGAAATTACCGCTGCAAAATAAATGTCAATATTTTACAGTTGTCTGCTTTTCTTTTGACATGTGATGTTTGTTAGTTTGGAAACATGGGAACGCAGTGGCACAGTGATTGTTCATGCCTCACGCAAGATGCTTGCTGCGCTGTGCGCCACCTTCAATGAAATAATTTATTGTAGCAGTACTTTTTCTTTCAAATATACTAACCCCCAATTCCTGTCCTTCATTTTCTTTCTCCAAATCCCCAATCGCCACACAATCAGCTCTGTAATAGACATTAAGCCATCTGTAAGCTGAGAACGGCGATTCTTCAAAACTTTTAAGGAACATTGAAATAACTTCGTAGTACATGTTTAATTATTCTTTCCATCTATCCTTCCAGTGTCGCGCCAGCCCCAGTAAGAATACAGCGCGAGGCAGGAACAATCCGTGAACAGAGCGCCAGCTCCTTGCTAGTGCTGTGACACCATGTCCTCACGTTTAATTATTAACAATATAGATTATTTAAATGAAGTTAAAGTTTTATCTATACTAATAAAAGGCAAAGCCCTCACTCACTCACTCACTCACTCACTCACTCACTGACTCATCACTAATTCTCCAACTTCCCGTGTGGGTAGAAGGCTGAAATTTGGCAGGCTCATTCCTTACAGCTTACTTACAAAAGTTGGGCAGGTTTCATTTCGAAATTCTATGCATAATGGTCATAACTAGAAGCTATTTTTCTCCATTTACTGTAATGGAGTTCAGCTCGAGGGGCTGAGTTTCGTGTGACATCATCACGCCTCTCACGTAATCACGCATTACGTAGAAAACCAGGAAGAACGCGCTGAAGAAAACATGCATTATATAATTAAGAAGGCAGCGAAACAATTAGAAGCGAGCGAGTGACATATAAAACCATATTCAGCGGCTCACGTGAACTGACGCAGTACGCAGACAAAAAGCAACAGTTCCAAAGAGTGCTGAACAAAAACCGAATTACACTGCTACGCTCAAATAGGCAAACCACACACCGTGGCGCAATAGTAGAGCATTCGCCTGTAGCGCCCGTGTCCGAGGTTCGATTCCCGAGAGGGGATGCACTAAGTATGTACGCGCGCTTCTTGATTTATTTTAACCTCGCATCCCCTTAGTTTGAGACGTATGAAAACGCATGCGGTTAACGCAGAAAGACAGATCACCTATTGAAGCTTCATGAATAATGGATACTTTATTCGCGATCAATGATTGTTTTGGTAAAGCCATACTCAGTGTATTCATTAGATG
>JANRMT010062791.1:227778485-227788895 GCA_026402145.1 Polypterus bichir lapradei
AAAGCAGGTCATACGTTAGACTTAGTGATTGCTAAAGGACTTAAAGTTTATATAAAGCAGGTCATTGATATTAGTCTATCAGACCATTTCCTTCTACTATTTAATATAGAAATAAAGATAGAAAACACTCATGAGAAGCATTTTGTTAAAAAACGCTTCTTTGACTCATCAGCAGCTTTAAAAGTTACAACATTCTAAGCAATCAGTCCGTTTATAGTGCCAACTATAATAGCGAGGATAATGTAAATAGTAAGGTGGAAAGATTTAATACTAAAGTGAGAGCTGCTGTTGACATAGTTGCACCTGAAAAGACAGTTAAAAAATCTTCTAGTACTGTTATTCCATGGAAGACCCAAAAAGTGTCTGATTTAAAAAGAACATGCCGTAGAGCTGAGCTTAAATGGAGGAAAACTAAACTATCCATTATGAGATATTGAAGGTTAAAAATAACAGAATACAATAACACAGTCCATCTTGAGAGGCGCTGCTATTTCTCTAATATTATAAATAATAATGCTAGTAATCCCAGAGTCTTATTTTCTACAATTGATCGTCTGTTAAACCCAGGTAACACAAAGGAATGCCCCCAGAATACTTCCAGTGAAACCTGTGAGAACATTGCTGTATTCTTCAATCAAAAAATTAATGATATTAGAGATAACATAGTATATCTCCCCAACACTGCAGAACCTCCAAAGCCCCGGTACTCCATTATAAACAAATTAAATGCTTTCACCAGGATAGATTTACCTGAATTACATAGTATAATCTCTCAACTGAAACCCTCCACCTGCGTCCTTGACCCAATACCAACAAGGTTTTTCAAAGTAGTATCAGGCGTGCTAATTGACAATATTCTTGACATAGTTAATTCGTCATTAGATACGGGGGTCTTCCCAGACTGTTTTAAGACTGCTGTAGTTAAACCCCTGCTCAAGAAAAATAATCTTGACCCCTCTGCCTTTGAAAATTTTAGACCCATCTCTAACCTGCCCTTCTTAAGTAAAATTCTAGAGAAGGCAGTCATTATGCAGTTAAATGACCACCTCAATAAACATGCTATTCTTGATAAATTTCAGTCAGGTTTCAGAACAAATCACAGCACAGAAACTGCACTCATTAAAGTAGTAAATGACTTGCGGGTAAATGCAGACAGAGGCCATTTATCTGTTCTCATCCTCTTAGATCTGAGTGCCGCATTTGACACCATTGATCACAATAATCTTAGAAATCGCCTTAGTCAATGGGTGGGCCTCTCTGGCAGTGTCTTAAATTGGTTTGAATCCTACCTGGCAGGTAGAAAATTCTTTGTTAGTTGTGGTAATTACAACTCAAAGATACATGATATCCGATATGGCTTTCCACAAGGCTCTATCCTGGGTCCGCTGCTCTTCTCAATCTACATGCTCCAGTTAGGTCAGATTATCTCAGGTTACAACGTGAGCTACCACAGCTATGCTGATGACACACAGTTGTACTTATCAATAGCACCTGATGACTCCGACTCTTTCGATACACTAACACAATGTCTTACTGGTATTTCTGAATGGATGAATAGTAATTTTCTCAAACTAAATAAAGAGAAAACTGAAATTTTAGTAATTGGCAAAAATGGATTCAATGAGGTTATCAGAAATAAACTTGATGCATTAGGATTAAAAGTTAAGACGGAAGTAAAAAACTTAGGGGTAACTGTTGACTGTAATCTGAATTTTAAATCGCATATTCATCAGACCACTAGGACAGCATTTTTTCACTTAAGAAACATAGCAAAAGTTAGACCTCTTATATCATTGAAAGATGCTGAGAAATTAATTCACGCTTTTGTTTTCAGTAGATTAGATTACTGTAACGCACTCCTCTCAGGACTACCCAAAAAAGACATAAATCACTTGCAACGAGTGCAGAATGCAGCTGCTAGAATCCTAACTAGGAAAAGAAAATCCGAGCACATTTCTCCAGTTTTGATGTCACTACACTGGTTGCCTGTGTCATTCAGGATTGACTTTAAAATATTGCTTATGGTTTATAAAGCCTTAAATAATCTCGCTCCATCTTATATATCGGAATGTCTGACACGTTATATTCCAAATCGTAACCTCAGATCCTCAAATGAGTGTCTCCTTAGAATTCCAAGAAGAAAACTTAAAAGAAGTGGTGAGGCGGCCTTCTGCTGTTATGCACCTAAAATCTGGAATAGCTTGCCAATAGGAATTTGCCAGGCTGATACAGTACAGCAGTTTAAAACACTGCTGAAAACACATTACTTTAACATGGCCTTTTTATAACTTCACTTTAACTTAATACTGATACTCTGTATGTTCAATTCATCATAATAACTATTCATAGTGGCTCCAAAATCCGTACTGACCCCAACTCTCTCTTCCGTTTCTTTTTCCGGTTTCTTTGTGGTGGCGGCCTGCGCCACCACCATCTACTCAAAGCTTCATGAAGCTCCAACATTGATGGACTGAAAGCCAGAAGTCTACGTGACCATCATCATCAAGTCCTTCCATGAAAACCCTAAATACAAAGAGGACTTTTTGATTTATGTTAGGTAGATTGCCCAGAGGGGACTGGGAGGTCTCTTGGTCTGGAATCCCTACAGATTTTTTTTTTTTCTTTCTCCAACCTCTGGAGTTTTTTTATTGTTTTTTTCTGTCCACCCTGGCCATCGGACCTTACTTATTCTATGTTAATTAATGTTGACTTATGTTTATTTTTTATTGTGTCTTCTATTTTTCTGTTCTTCATTTTGTAAAGCACTTTGAGCTACATTTTTTTGTATGAAAATGTGCTATATAAATAAATGTTGTTGTTGTTGTTTGTCATGTGGTGGGTGCAGCAATATTTGTATCAGTGCATACTCCTAACTAATCTCCCTCTTCTCATTAGTTGTAGTTATCAGTATTTCTATATTATATAAGCAAAAATGGTCCGACATACCAATTTCCACCACCTGGCTCATGTCCACTTTGGATGTTTTTGAAATCACTAAATACAGCACGTGTCCTCCCATGTGTGGACTGGCTGATGTACTGATATTGATCAAAAATATTGAAGTTAGTTCATGAATTCTCTTGCTTTTGGGTCACATTGGTTATCCACATGAAAACTGAAATCACCTACAAATAGGAACCTATCATAGATAGTTATTATAATAGATACAAAGTCCAAGAATTCCTCAGTAAATTATGCATTGTAATTTGTAGGTCTTTAAATGGTCAATAGAAAGAAACTACGACACTCAAGATGTGAAAGTACCAAACCTGGCATCTTTACAGTTTAATTGTCTGTAAATACTTGCTAAACTGTCACTTTTTTTGCTGTGGTGAACCAATTGAGGAAAACTAATTTGGAGGAGCTGCTTCAATTAACACGGCTGCACCATTACAGCTGAGTCACATTTCACTTAGAGTAAGAAAGTCGATTTTCCTATCACTGATAAAATTAATGTAAAAGGTATTGCTTGTTAATGCTCTATTTAGTTAAGCCACATTAAGGTTTCAGAAAAACAGAGCTGAATGGCATTATTGGTATTATGGTATTAATGGTATTATGGTAGCTTGAAATAGTAATTAAGTTATTTGTGTTTATGCCGCTTTGAATGGATTTTTTTATTTAATCTTTAAATCAGTTTTTAAAGTTGTAATGCAATGCATATCTTTAGGTGAATTGCTAACTAAACTCTTTGCATTTATTCCGCTTTGTTTGGGTTTTTCGTTTAGACTATGGTTCATTGTAAAGTAAAAGATCCTTTCCCCACTGTACCTTGAAATCTTTAAAAAAAAAAAAAAAAAAAAAAAAGGGGTTTAAAAATATTTTTAAATATTAAGCTTCTGTCTAAGTCTTCAAGACTAATCAGTATTTTTTCTAAAATAGAAATGGGTTAGAGCTGAGAAAATTGGGCAAGTTCCTTTTAGCAAAGTCTCTATTTTTAAAATAATGGAAAATCTATGTTATTAGGAAGTTAAATTTAAAGTGCAATTATTCATAAGATGCAAAGACATTATCTCTATATATAATCTTCATTTGGATCTTGATCTTTGTTTGTCCGCGAATGAATTAGAAGAAGCACTAGATGGCAGTAGAGAGACAGCTAAAACATAGGTATTGCATTAAGAATCTCCTCCAGGCTTATACTACTGAAGACTGTAGTACTCCAGTCACACCTCAAAACACAGACATTCAAACTAAACAAATTGTTGTGCTTTAAATTAACTAGAGAGGTCTTCATTTAGATCTTGATCTTTGTTTGTCTGCGAATTCCACGCATGCGTAGACCACCTCCCAGTTTAGTACGTTGTTGTTACTCACGGATGTCAACAATGTGCCGGAATAACGAAAGGGGTGGTGGACAGTGTTACGCTGGTTAGCTCCTGAGGCCTGGTTAGAGAATGAGATTGCCGAAGATAAAAGGTATGTGCCTACGTAACATATGAATGAAAGAAAGACAGTGGGTAAAATGAATGACAATGTAACAGCATGTTCCAGAAATTATTATGTTGTAACCGGCGAGTGCTGCGCATCTCAGTTGTACCGTGGCTTGCTCACATGTCAGTGAAGTGATCCCTATTTATGCTTTAAAGAGCCTGGATACCTATGTGTCCCCCTTTTATAACCATTGCTCCGTGTATATTGCCTTACTCTTTGGATTGCCACAAAGCAACCTGCGAGATTGGAGAAAGGTTGAGAAGAGATCGTGAGAGGAAAACGACAGCGTCGTGAAAACGAGACGGACTGTGAACAGACAGAAGCAGAAATGCTCCTACACCACCACAAATACGATTCAGACAGTGATTCCGAGTAGGCCGTTCCTATCGAATCAATATCCAAGGGGTTTTTTTTGTAATTTTGTTTCCCTTATAAAAAAAATCATAATGCTGTGCGACGAAGGGCCCAGTTCACGACTGGCAGCCGCGTTTAAACAGGGAGCCCTTCACAGACAACTTTAACGCGCGCAACGTAGTTGGGCGCACATGGCTAGTCTATATATAAGTGTTTTTAATCCCGGACATTTTCCAAACATGAAATGCTGTGTAGGTTTGAGAAGGCAGAAAAAGGAGATTATCATGTATAAGTGGAAAAGGCTTCTCTGCCTTATAGTGCTTTCTTCATTGGTTCCATATTCTGAGTGATTGATGGATAGTTAGATTACTAGTATACTGATGACAATTTGTATTTACTAGGGAACAAATGCAGGGTATATAAAGAAGTACAGTGAGATTTTACTTTTATTGTAGACCAGGCTTGTGTATATTCATCCATTTCTAAGTCTTTATAGCTGTATATTTACTGCCCACTAGTAAAACTGAAAGTTACGTAGTACCATGTCTCCTTCTGCTTTAGGTCATTGTAGAGTCATCCTTTCCATGCGTGGATGTTTCAAATTCCAAATAAATGAGATTATGATTAAATCTAATGTCTAGTTTAGCATAGAATTTTGTTTTCCTCCGTCTTCTATAAACATTGCTAAAAATAGTAGAACTTAATTTTTTTTTTTCTTATAAAATTCCACTGTATAGCCATCAGGGTCTGCTACTTTCTCAATTTAAAGTGTTAATAGCATCCAATAATAATGAGTGTCATTTTTAGCTCAGAGAAATTGGAGAAACCTATCTAGCTATAATATGTGTAATACATCAAAAACTCAGTAAATACTGCATCTACTTTAAACTAAGTAGAATATAAGGACTTACAGTGCTCTTTAAATGCATGGGTTTTTAAATACATCCAAATACATCCAAAACAAGGAAGTTGGCAAAGACCTTATTAGCATTCTCTCCATGCTCATAGTAATAAGTTAAAAATGAGTTGCTTGGTTCATTCGTTTCAGAGGTTAAATTATGTTTGTAAAAAAAAAAAAAAAAAAACCTCTTTTCCTATTAATTGGCTCAATTGGAACCCTGGCATATTCTTGATTTATTTAGATAATTTCACTGATTAACTCAGACTCATCCTCGTTTCCTTTTTAAAAAAACCTTCAGAGTTTCCCAAAATATGTCTGCAGAAACCTCCGAGGATGCATCTGTTTCTAAAAAAAAAAAAAAAAGAATTTGCATGGAGATGAATTTCTTTATGGGTCTCATCAGCTAAAAAAATAAAATATGCCAGCTACAAAATAAGTATGTGGAGCA
Organism: Polypterus bichir lapradei; assembly: GCA_026402145.1. Classification (NCBI taxonomy): domain Eukaryota; kingdom Metazoa; phylum Chordata; class Cladistia; order Polypteriformes; family Polypteridae; genus Polypterus; species Polypterus bichir. The sequence continues at coordinate 227,784,623 of JANRMT010062791.1, forward strand.
TAATAATTTAAGTTCCATGATCAAAAAGAAAGGATTAGGAGGCAACAATAGTATTATACCTACATTTAAAAACAGGCAGTAAATTATTATCCATATGAAATAATCAATTCTTAAGTGATTATTATATACTGATGAAAAGAACAAATACCGTCTTAAGTTTGGATTTAAAAATCTCCATGGGTGTGGTAAGTTATGATTCATTACAAACTGTGTGATTATTCTTGCAGTATTAGATGTAACTGCAACTACAGTTAAAGACCTATCCAGGTCTGGATTTAAAACATAAAGTCTCCTACCATTATAAATTTGATGAATGTTCATATTAGAAATAGATGCAAATACAAATACATTTTGAATGAAATCTATCATCCATGAGAATATTTCATGTATTAAGATTCCCACACCTAGTTTTCTTTGTATGACTGGCGTGAGAAATTTAGCCAATCCAATCTCTTTTCAGCCAAGACTGGTCATTACTTTAAGTAAGCCTCCTGTAAAAATATTTACACCTGTCAGGTGAGAAAATACTTTTTTCACTTTAGATCATAATTAAGACCTTTAATATTACAGCTCACAAAGTTCACTATTTGTTGTTCCTCCAGGTGCTCTGGTTTCCTCCCACAGTCCAAAGACATGTAGGTTAGGTGCATTGGTGATCCTAAATTGTGCTTGGTGTGTGGGTGTGTGTGTCCTGTGGTGGGCTGGTGCCCTGCCCGGGATTTGTTCCTGCCTTGCGCCCTGTGTTGGCAGGGATTGGCTCCAGCAGACCCCCCGTGACCCTGTGTAAGGATATAGCGCATTGGAAAATGAGTGACTGACTGATAAGATGCTCTATCCAATTTCAGCTTTACATAAGCACTGTTTTGTACTGTAAAAAACAGCTTATTTGGCAGCTGCTGAAGGGGAGAGATCTGGGGAAAAACAAATGCGGTTATTTTCAAATATAATCTCTTCTTTGTCTGAGAATTGACTTCAAGTTCTTTTTAACATGTAGGCTGTTGAATCAGACTTCTTGGTTTTAAAGCATTCGAGCCACATCTGCAATAAACCGCTGAGATCCAAGTGTCAACTTAATACCATTCTCTCCCTCTTTACAAACAAAAACCAAAGGAGAAATTTCAAATTTGGTATCCAATCTTTGAGGATGGACACATTGACTACACACAAAAGAAAAAAAAAACCTATATGGTCCCACAATTCCATTATTACATAAATTCTATTTACTTCTCTAAAATCCATAAACGTCCAGAATCATGGACCTTGTGTTTTTAAAATAGCTCTTCAGAATCCTATACAGTAGGATTTCTGAATACACAGATTGGTTTATCAGTCCAATCTCACAAACACACTACGGCTTTGTTACGGACACGTGTCATTTTCTGAAAATTATCAAAAAACCTCTTCTTTCTTCTTGTTCACATTGAATGTGGAATCTTTCCATACTAATATTAACATTCAATTAGGCTTACATGGTCAAAAACATATTTAAGAGATTTTTGGTCATTTATTGTAGCCTTAAGTTTGATGGTTGGATGATGTAACAAAAAAGTACAAGTTAATGTCCAAATACCATATATTACATCAAAATACTTGAGATAAATGGGATTTTTGAAAAGCCCCCTCCTCCCATGTAAATATTTGCATATGATGGACCAGATTGTTTACCCATATCTGTACCATGAATTTATAGAAAAATGCTACTACTGAATTTAAAATCATTGCGAGATAAACTGAGTTTGAGTAGTTTCAAAATTGCTTAATCAGGCCTTCCTGGATCTGGAAATTTCTCAAATAGACAGTGTAAACCTAATGGAATGTTGAATTATCTTGTATGGTGTTGTGAAAATTAATGTGATCTAAGGTATGCAAATTTATTTTCATTAAGTCTAATATGGGTTGACTAATTTTAGATGATGGAGGGATCTAAGTTGATGGGTCCTTAAATAGTCGGGATTAAGTATATTCATAAAAATCTAAATGTTTGGCTGTCCTATGGTAATTGTGAATGTCCCATCTAAGTTCCTCCATGTTCATATTGGATTGGGTGGGAATAAATGTGAGGCCCTTCTGTAAAAAGGAGAAGTATAAGAAGACTGAGAGTGGGATAGATGGTAAAGATTTACCTCAGGGATGAAACATATTTTCCACAACCCATCAAAGGTTTAACTGCTCCAGCCAATAGTCTAATGTTCTGAAAGCAGATTCAAATGAGCAATGAACACTAATCACTGGGAGTTAATTCTATAAGGTCTGAAAAGAGAGAATTAAGTGAATTTGGTAGCTTGGAAAGATTATTGCAGTAACAAATTCCTTTATTTGTGTATATTATGAAACAGAAAATGGAACATTATATTTTAATAGATTGGCGCCCCCGCCCCCATGAAGTTCCCCCTCAAAAATTGTTGATGCCAACTGAAGTGTAAAACATTGAGTTTTGTTACATTAATAATCTTAGTCTTTCGGAAACTATTAATTTCAATAGCAGAGTTGAAAAAAATATGAGGAATTCTGGCCAAAGTAGTGTCGCCTATTGTAATAAAATGGAAAAAAATGGCGCCTCTGTTAGGCTATGCCTTTATGTTTGTCTTGCCCCGCTCATTGAGGCAGTGGGATATTTTTGTGTTTTTTTTTTGTTTATTTTGTGACACTAGTTGTACGCGGTTTTCCAGCCGCGTTAGTGTACAATCACATTTCATTGATCAACATCAGCAATGGAAAGTTTCTCTCAGCATTACAACTATACCTTTTTTCCTCCGCCGTTTGTGAATGCTACGTTTTTCAGCGGCTTTTCCTCACTGTTGGTTAACGGCACCCGAGTCAACCTGCGGTCCCGTCAGAGGAAACGTGGAAAAAGGGCAGGTGTGCATGCGAGGTTTCGGCGTCTATGGCGCTGTGTTTCTGATGTGGATCATCCATCTTTAAGGATTATCTGAGCAGGCCGACGTGCTTGAGACCTGTTCTGCCGGGATTACCTGACGTGTTGCTTCCCGCTTCCCGTCCGAGACACCGAGTTCCTCGAGGGAGTAATCCCGGACTTCTCCGTGCTATCCCTCGTATTCCAGAAAATGCTAATTTGACGGCCGCTGTTTCTATGACTCTACCATCTAAGGTAGCACTGATTAATGCACGCTCTATCGCAAACAAGTCATTTATTTTGAATGACTTTTTTACTAGTAATAAATTGGATTTCATGTTCCCTACAGACTTGGCAGCGGGATTCTGATTTTACTAATCTGATAGAATTGTGTCCCGAGGACTGCTCTTTCATTAGCACACTGCAGCACACCGGCCGTGGAGGTGGGATAGCCAGGGTTTTTAAGAAGTTATTTTTATGTTATTCTGTTCCTACCATTTCATATAAGACTTTTGAACTTCAGATTGTTAAAGTTGGACGTGTAACCCCAATATATTGTATTTTAATTTATCGTCCACCTGGTGCGATTAGTCCTTTTCTTACTGATTTTCAAGATTTTGTATCCACCATTATTAAGCTAGATAGAATAATAATGCTTGGTGACTTTAACATCCATGTGGATGATATTTTATGTAGTGTGGCTGAATTTCTGTGTATCACCGACTCTTTTAATTTTGTTCAACTTGTTGTTAGCCCTACTCATAGTGGGGGGACATACATTGGATTTGTTTTTTTTCTTATGGAGTTGGCTTGAATGATGTTACAATTTGTAATGTAACCTTTAGTGATCATAAGTGTGTTTTGTTTGACTTGTCTTCAAATTTAGAGCTGTCACCTTGTGTTAACTCTAGGCGTACTCGTTTTATTAATGAGTCAGTGATCAATCAGTTTGTTGATTTGTGGCATCTGATGCCAGCAGTAATATTGATAATGCTGAGTTAGCAGTTCAATGTTTTAATGACCATTGTACTGATATTTTGAATAAGATTGCTCCTCTTAAAATCAGGCAGCGTTCTGTTACCCACTCAGTTCCTTGGATGAATGACTCCATTCGTAATCTTAGGTGTTCCTGCCGAAAAGCGGAGCGCCTATGGAAGTCTACTAATCTGGAAGTACATCATTTATACTTAAAGGATTTACTTGCTTCTTTTAATTCTTTTGTTAGAGATGCTAGAACAGCTTATTTTTCTAATATTATTCAGACTCACAAGCGTAATCCCAAAGTGCTATTTGATACTATTCACAATATTATTTCTCCATCTCAATCTATTACTCCGGTTTTTTCTGATAGTGACTAATAATTTTCTTAGATTTGGCAATAATGGATACAATGAGGCTATTAGAAATAAACTGGATACA
>JANRMT010062791.1:227797068-227812334 GCA_026402145.1 Polypterus bichir lapradei
CCGCCAAATACACAAAACAATTACTTTCACAATCATGTTACATTATTTTTCAAATGTTTCCTTTTCTTTTTCATAACTTCTTTAACACACGACATCGCTGCGAAGTGCAGTTATTTTGCTATATATATATATATATCACAGCGACACTCATAACAGTGACAAAACAATTATATTGACAATCATGTTACGTTATTTTTAAAATTTTTCCTTTTCTTTTTCATACCTTCTTTAACACACTACTTCTCCACTGCGGAGCGCGGGTATTCTGCTAGTCTGTATAATATAATAAACATTTTGCTGCATTTCATCTTAAAAATGGTATCATCCTCATATGTAAATACGCACTTTATAAAATGGCTCAGGTTGTGCAATATTATAACTGTATCGCAAGTGAGGTAATTTTACTTATTTTTTTATTTTATTGATTTTATTGTAATCATTCCATACAAATAGATCAATTTTTACAAAAAATAGGATTGAAAACAAATTAACCCCCAACCCTGAGAAAAAGAGCATGGCCAACAAAGTAAAACTTAAAGCTTGTAAAAATACATAAATTGATGAGTTTAATAGGCAGATAAAGATAAATGGAGAAGAAAAAGAAATGGGAAGAGAATTACTTCCTCAGTGCTTTAAGAGCTTATTCTAAAATATTATTGATTAGATCCTGCCAGGTTTTAAAAAAGTTCTGCACAGATCCTCTAACTAAGAATTAGATTTTTTCCAATTTCAAATAGTATAAAACATCAGTTACCCACTGACTTAAAAAAGGAGAGTTAGGATTCTTCCAGTTTAGTAAAATAAGTCTACGTGCCAATAGTGTAGTGAAGGCAATCACAGTTTGTTTGTCCTTCTCCACTTTAAGCCCATCTGGAAGAACACCAAACACAGCTGTTAATGGGTTAGGAGGGATTGTGACACCAAGGCTGTCTGAAAGGCACTTAAAAAATTTTGTCCAGAATGATGTTAATTTGGTGCAGGCCCAAAACATGTGACCCAGTGAGGCTGGGACTTGATTGCAGCGTTTCCAGGTTGGATCTTGCCCTGGAAACATTTTGGACAACTTTAAGCAAGACAGATGTGCTCGATATATAATTTTGAGTTGAATAAATGTATGCTTCGCACATATGGATCTTGAGTGAATTCTTTGCATTGCTACCTTCCACTCCTTTTCTGATATGTTGAGTGAGAGATCTTTTTCCGATTGTCCTCTTGGATCTTTGAAAGGGAGGGACTGTAAAATAATTTTATATATGCAGAAATGCTGTCTGAGTCCTCGAAACTGAGCAATATTTTTTCCAGCATAGAGGAGGGTGCAAGATGAGGAAAATCGAGCAGGTTCTGTTTAACAAAGTTTCTAATTTGAAGAAAGTGAAAGAAACGTGTTGCTGGAAAGTTACATTTGGAATGTAATTGTTCATAGGATGCAGAGGTGTTGTCTATATAAAGATCTCTAATCAATTTAATCCCTAATGTTTTCCAGATATTAAAAACTGCATATGTTTAAGAGGGTTGAAAAAGGTGGTTCTCATGCAGATGTGCCAATGATAAAAGATTTTCCATCTTAAAATGCTTTCTATGTTGGTTCCATATTCTGAGTGAGTGAAGCACAATTGGGTTATTAGTATATTGGTGATAACTTGCATTAATAGGGGCACAAAGCAGGGGATAAAAAGAAGTACTGCAGGATTTTATTTCTATTGCTGTCCAAGCCTGTGTATGTTCATCTATTTGTGTCCAGGTTTTTATAGCTTGTATTTTTGCTGCCCAGTAATAGACCTGAAAGTTAGGTAGAGCCATGCCACCTTCTGCCTTAGGTCTTTGTAGGGTCGATGTTTGGATACATGGATGTTTTGAGTTCCAAATAAATAAGGTTATGGTTGAATCTAATTGCTTAAAAAAAATTTATTGATGTATATTGGAATGTTTAGAAATAAAAAGAGAAGCTTAGGGAGGATATTCATCTTAACAACGTTAATTCTTCCAGCTAGAGTGAGATGAAGGGTTGACCATCTATGCAAGTCTTACTTAATTTTTTCCATACAGACGGCAATATTTTGTTGATAAAGAGCTTTATGTTTACTTGTGATATTTACCCCTAGGTAAACTGATCTGCATTGATAAAAGGGAAGGTGTCCAATCTAATATTGTATGTTGAGAATTCACTGGAAACAGCACACTTTTATTCAAATTAATTCTGAGACCAGAGATCTCTTGAAATTCTGTAAGTGCTGTTAAGACTGCAGGCACAGTATTTTGTGGGTCTGAGATATACAGTACCATACCATCTGCATATAGAGAAATTTTCTGTTCAAGTCCTTCTCTGATAATCCCCTTTATCTGATAAGCATTTCAACAGTGAACTGCCAGTGGTTCAATGGTGATAGCAAATAGCAGTGGTGACAAGGGGCATCCTTGTCTGGTACCACGTTCTAGTTTAAAGTACTCTGAACAAATGTTGTTAATACAAACTGAAACGTCTGGATTGGTATACAGTAGTTTGATCCATGCACAAATGTTCGGCCAAACCCAAATCTCTCTAATATAGTGAAAAGGTATTTCCATTCAATCATGTCAAATGCTTTTTCTGCATCCAACGATAATAATATATCTGGGGTGTTTGACTTTGCTGGTGAATATATTACATGAAACAGGCGTCGGAGACTGGAAGCTAAGTGTCAGCCTTTAATAAATCCAGTTTGATCTTGTGATATTACCGAAGGCAGCACTTTCTCCATCCTTCTATTTAGGATTTTTTAGAGTATCTTAACATCATTATTCAGAAGTAAAATTGGTCTGTATGATGCACATTGTAATAAGTCCTTATTTTGTTTAGGAAAGATGGTGATTAGTACTTGAAGAAAAGTTTGAGGTAGAATTTGATTGTCTCTAGCTTATGTAAAGTTGCTAATAAGAGGGGAACTATCTGAGTGGAGAATTTCTTATAAAATTCTACAGGGTAGCCATCAGGGCCTGCTGCTTTCCCACTTTGAAGTGACTATAGAATCTAGTAATTCTGATAGCGCCAGAGGTTTATCCAGTTCCTCTGCACTAAAAGTATCTATTTGTGGTATCTATAATGTATCCAGAAATGCATTAGATTGTGTGTTGCCTTCTTAAAACTAAATAGAATATAAGGATTTATAGTAGTCTCTTAATGTGTGCATTATATTTTTATGGTCAATGATTTTATCTCCGCTCGTGTTGGTGATTGCTTGGATTGCATTGTGAACTTCTTGCTTGTGGATTTGTTGAGGTAAGAGCTTATTAGCTTTCTCTCCGTTTTCATAGTAATGATGTCTTGATTTAAAAATGAGTTGTTCAGTGTCTTTGGTTGTTAAGAGGTTGAGCTCTGAATGAAGAGCCTCACTTGGACACCTGGCATGTTCTTCATCTATTCTAGTAATTTCGCTGGTTAGCTCTGATACCTTCTTGGTTCCTAATTTATTTCTGTGGGAAAGATATGAAATAATCTGTCCTCTTAAGAAGGCCTTTAGAGTTTCCCAGAGTATTCCTGCAGAGACCTCTGAGGGTGTATTTGTCTCCAGGAAGAAACTGATTTGTTTGGATATAAATTCTGTACAGTTCTCGTCTGCTAATAGTAGTGGGTTAAGACGCCATCTGCGAGATGAGTGTGTGGGGCATAATGATTTTAGCTCCAAGATCAGAGGGGAATGGTCGGAAATAATAATAGCGTTGTACTTGCAAGATTTAATCGTAGGCAAGAAATTATTATCTATAAAGAAATAATTCTTGAGTAGCAATGATGCAGTGGTGAGCAGAAGGAATATGTTCTTGAGTTGGGGTTTAGAAACTTCCAGGGGTCTGATAGGTTGTGGTCAGTTAAAAACTGTGTAATTGTCTTTGCAGTGTTAGATGTCATCCCCCTGTGACAGGAGACCTATCTAAGAGTGGAATTAAAACACAATTAAAGTCCCTAACCATTATAATTTTAAGAGTGTTCACATTGGGAAAGTATGCAAATTAATTTGCATGAATTCCCTATCATCGACATTGGGTGCATAAACATTTTTCAAAATCACTTTACAGTTAAATAAATTGCCCATGACAATCACATATCTCCCTTCAGGATCAGATAGTACATCTGATACCACAAATGAGACTGTTCTATCTATGAGAATTCCCACACCTCTAGTTTTCTTTGTAAAGCTGGAATGGAACATTTGGCCAGTCCAGTGTTTTTGCAGCCGGAACTGATCCTTGCTTAGTAAGTGGGTCTCCTGTAAAAATACTATTTTAGCGTTTAAACCTGTTAGGTGAGAGAATACATTCTTTCTCTTTAATTTGTTATTCAGGCCTTTAACATTCCAGCTCACAAAGGTAACTGTCACATCATGGAGACATTGATTATTGCCATGCAGCCTATTGTTACGTTGGTAGTTATAATTATAAGGATTAAAAGGATAGATTAGATATAGTTTACTCTCTTTCTCTCCCCCCCTTATCCCCCACCCCCCCATTTTGCCTCCCCACTTGAGGCTGGACCCCACTTCACAAAGTCCCAGTCCTCTGACATACCTAGAGACAGAGCACGTCCAAAACGAAACAAGCCCCCCAGCAGCGGCGTTTGAGGATTAAAAAGTAGAGATATCTATTTCCGATAAAGTCTAAATACTGTAAGCATAAAATATAATCTTCAATAGTCTTGAAATATTAAGACAGTAAACCCAGGGAATGGTGTTAAAAAGTGGTCCTGGATAAGCATAGTAAACCCTAATGCAATAATAACAATAACAGTAAACCAAGGGTATGATGTTAGTCTCCTTTAGAATAGTTAAAAAAAAAAAAAAAAAAAAAAAAACAGAAAAAAACATTTCTTTAATTTCTTCCACACATACACCTAAAATCGTAATTAAAACATAAACAAAAAGTGTCTGAAAAGACAAAAGGATGAATAATTATGGTACCCGTATCGTTGCAAGCAGATCAGACAGCATTTAATATCTTCTTGCCATGACATGACAGGATGTGACTCACTATCATATTTCAAAAAAGTGTTGGGATCAGCTTTCTCAATTCCTTTTCTGCTTCCTCTGTGGAGCAGAAGATGTAATATTTGTCTTGAATATCCACTTTCAGTTTGGCAGGATACAAGAGGCTGTATCTGATATCAGCTTTTCATAACCACTATTTAATGTAAAAAGCTGCACGTTTAGCAGCTGTTGAGGGTGAGAAATCAGGGAAAATACAAATGTGGTTATTTTCAAATATAATCTCTTGTTTGTGTCTGAGAAGTGCCATTACATTAAGCTTAAATTGTACTCTCTCGAAGCGGAAAATTAGAGTCCTAGGTTTAGAAGTATTTGATCCACATATGCGATAAGCTGCCACTATCTTGGTATGTAATTTAAAGTCCTCTCCAATTATTTTTGAGAATAGTTCAACTATGAATTTCACTGGGTTTAGATTTTCATGATTCTCTGGTAGACCTTTGATTCTAATATTATTCCTTCTGCATCCATCTTCCAGAGCCGCAAGTCTGTCTCTGAGGTTTTTGCATTTGGAATTTGCAGCTGTAGCTTTTCCATCAGTGGTAGATGCCAAATGTTCCGCTGTTTCAATTCGAGTCGTGAATGTCTGCTTAACATCTTCCAGCTGATTGGCAAGTTCTCTCAGTTTAGCCACATTTTCCTGAATGTGTTCCTTAATTTTTCCAAGCATACCTTCAAAGGATGCATCAAAACGATTATATATACATTTTTCCAAGTCTTTATTATCCTGCCGCAGCTTCAGCCACAGCTTTTTGTTTTTGTCTCGTTTTGCAGCTTCTCGTTTGTCTTGAGCAAGCCATTTATTTCCCCCCACCCACAATTACAGCAGCCCAGGTAAGCAGAGAGCTGAGGAGACTTCGTGCCAGCAAAGCAGTGGGTCCAGATGGAGTATCGCCACGACTGCTGAAGCCCTGTGCATGAGCTGGGGAGTCCTCTACAGCGCATCTTCAACCTGAGCCTGGAACAGGAGAGAGTCCCGAGGCTTTGGAAAACATCTTGCATCACCCCAGTCCCAAAGGTATCACATCCTAGTGAGCTGAATAACTTCTGGCCTGTCGCTCTGACGTCACATGTGATGAAGACCATGGAGCGGCTGCTGCTTCACCACCTGAGGCCACAGGTCTGCCACGCCCTCGACCCTCTGCAGTTCGCATACCAGGAGAAGATGGGAGCGGAGGATGCCATCATCTATATTCTACACCGATCCCTCTCCCACTTGGACAGAGGCAGTGGTGAAGTAAGAATTATGTTTCTGGACTTCTCTAGCACCTTCAACACCATCCAACCTCGGCTCCTTAGGGACAAACTGACAGAGATGGGAGTAGATTCACACCTGGTGGTATGGATTGTGAACTATCTTATAGACAGACCTCAGTATGTGCATCTCGGGAACTGCAGGTCTGACATTGTGGTCAGCAACACAGGAGTGCCGCAGGGGACTGTACTTTCTCCGGACCTGTTCAGCCTATATACATCGGACTTACAATACAACTCGGAGTTCTGCCATGTGCAAAAGTTCACTGACGACACTGCTATCGTGGACTGCATCAGTAGTGGGCAGGAGGAGGAGTATAGGAACCTAATCAAGGACTTTGTTAAATGGTGTGACTCAAACCACCTACAACTGAACACCAGCAAAACCAAGGAGCTGGTGGTGGATTTTAGGAGGACTAGGCCCCTCATGGATCCCGTGATCAGCAGAGATGACTGTGTGCAGAGGGTGCAGACCTATAAATACCTGAGAGTGCAGCTGGATGATAAATTGGACTGGACTGCCAATACTGATGCTCTGCGTAAGAAAGGACAGAGCCGACTGTACTTCCTTAGAAGGCTGGCGTCTTTCAACCTCTGCAATAAGATGCTGCAGATGTTCTATCAGACGGTTGTGGCGAGCGCCCTCTTCTACGCGGTGGTGTGCTGGGGAGGCAGCATAAAGAAGAGGGACGCCTCACGCCTGGACAAACTCGTGAGGAAGGCAGGGTCTATTGTACACACGGAGCTGGACAGTTTGACATCCATGGCAGAGTGACGGGCACTGAGCAGGCTCCTGTCAATCATGTAGAATCCACTGCATCCACTAAACAGTATCATCTCCAGACAGAGGAGCAGCTTCAGTGACAGACTGCTGTCACTGTCCTGCTCCACTAACAGACTGAGGAGATCGTTCCTCCCCCACACTATGCGATTCTTCAATTCCACCTGGGTAGGTAAATGTTAACATTATACAAAGTTATTGTCTATCATACCTGCATTTTTATCACTCTTTGATTTAATATTGTTCTTTATCAGTATGCTGCTGCTGGAGTATGTGAATTTCCCCTTGGGATTAATAAAGTATCTATCTATCAGACGGTTGTGGCAAGCACCCTCTTCTATGCGGTGGTGTGCTGGGGAGGCAGCATAAAGAAGAGGGACACCTCATGTCTGGACAAACTGGTGAGGATGGCAGGCTCTATTGTAGGCACGGAGCTGGACAGGCTGGTGGAGTATGTGAATTTCCCCTTGGGGATTAATAAAGTATCTATCTAAATACAGGATACCTCAGGATAGTAAGAAATAAGAGAGAAAATAAAGCCGCTGCTAATGGAGCTCCACTTCAGACGTCCATCTTCCATAAGTACAAACAGCTCTACAAGGAGCACTTGATGGACTGATTTATTGTGTTTATAGTTCTTGGGATGAAACTGTTTCTGAACCGCGAGGTCAGTACAGGAAAGGCTCTGAAGCTTTTACCATATAGAGCAGTTCAAATAGGCAGCATGGCTTGATGCTGTATACCGATAATTCTCTTTCTGATCAGCTGCTGTAGAGCTGCGATTCCACACTCAGATACAGTGATATCAAACAAACAAATCCAAATCATATTATGTGATATCTACTGTTAAATTCTGCTCCGTATTTGTAAAATTTATACTGTTTTGAGGATTTGTTCTGTTCTGTGTATTGTATTGTATTGACTCCCTTCTTTTTGACAGCCACTGCACGCCCAACCTACCTGGAAAGGGGTCTCTTTTTGAACTGTCTTTCCCAAGGTTTCTTCCATTTTTTCCCTACAAGGGTTTTTTTGGGAGTTTTTCCTTGTCTTTTTAGAGAGTTAAGGCTGGGGGGGCTGTCAAGAGGCAGGACCTGTTAAAGCCTATTGCGGCATGTCTTGTGTGATTTTGGGCTATACAAAAATAAATTGTATTGTATTGTATTGACATAAATACTGCAGTGACATTAATATGAAAGAAGATGATCCGCTGTGGCAACCCCTAACGGGAGTAGCTGAAAGAAGAATAAGAAGGTGCAGTGAGAGTAACAACGCTAAAGCAGCTATGGTATTCTGTGGACCATTATGTTGTTACAGGTTAATTACAATCAGATGCCTTAAACTAATAAACAATATGCGGTTAATTTCAGTGTATATGATAAAGCCGTGTCAGGGATGTGGATCTGTAAAAGAAAGGGAAACCACACTGGATCAAAAGCACTGCTTTGACGCTGGGTGCACCAGTTTGCAAAACCAAGCGGAGAACTTGTGTACACCAGGCTATAAGCTACCGTGAAAATGTGCGTGGCTTTACGCCAATTTTAGGTTTGACACATCACGATTTGAGCATGGAAACGGGAGTATGCAACATTTTTGTGTGTACACACCGTTTATACATTAAGCCCCTGGTGATACATCTGCTCCCCAATTACACAGCTTTGAGTTTATAAATGGGTGGTTCTCTTTTTTGGGTCTTTTTTTTAACTATCTTTTTAAATGAATTATCATTAGTCTTTTAAGTTTTTTGAATTTTTTTATTAACATTATATTAAATAAGCACTTTCTATTGATTGAAAATAAAACAAAAATATGCTTTGGAAAAACAATTCTTTCCCTTGGCCCATAATGAAGTATTAGATTGGACAGGAAAGAATTTCGTCTTGTTTTCTAGGATTCAGTTAATATATTTATTTTAAAAAAATTATCTATTTTTTATTTTGGAGTTGAACATTAATAGTATTTTTCAGTTTATTACTACAAATTCTTAATTTATAGAAAAACTTTGTCTATTTTTTATTATGTTTAAGGTTCCAACTTTCAACTCGCTTTTTATGAGAATGGAATTGGACCTTATTCACCAGACCCCTTCCACTCAACAACAATCCTTGCATAATAATCCTAGGTAGAACAAAGGGTATTTCAAATTATTACAAGCTATGTGTTATTTGGAAATAATTTATAAACCTCTCAAATTAAAAAAGGGTTTCTTCTTGTATGTTTAAGCATTCTCAAAAATGAACTAACTTTATTAAAGCAGCTTTTCCAAATGTTGATATAGTTTCTCAAAAAATCAAAACCATCCCTCAATATTGGTTTCACAACAATTTACAAATTTTGTGCAACCATTATACAATCTTAATTTATAATGTTATAGACCAGTGTTCTTCAACCTTTTTGCACCTGCGGACTGGTCAAAATAGGATAAATATTTTGTGGACCGGCTGAAAGCTAAGACACAAATAAAAACCAATATAGATAGTATTTTATTATTATATAGGTATATGTTATACAGTTATAAAATTACAATTTTTTAGTGCGACATCTGCTGCTGCTTCTTTGTTAGAAAATGTGACATACGTGGCTGCAGAGTTGTTTCTGAGAGACGAAGCGCTGCATTAACATCCATTCGATTTCTCTGTTTGGTTTTGATTATTGACATGGCTGAAAAAGTCTTTTCGCACAAATAGGAAGTCGAAAAAATGACTAATAATTTGATAGTTTTATTACTCAAAGATGGATATTCTTTTTCTAGCGATTTCCAAAATTGAGACAATGATTGCATTTTATGTCTGGACACCAGAGTGACATCAGAAGACAACTCGATCAGCTTTTCTTTTTCACGAGGATCAAGTGCACATGACTTTATATCTTCCAAGAATTGATTATTAATCCAGTGGTTACCTTTACGAGGATCCTCATTTTCAGGGAAATAATTATTAAAATTTTCAGCTAATGCTCTTAAATGTTGCCTTATTATGTTGAATATGACTTTCTGGTTTACATCAGTTGAGATCTTGTGTAATTTTGGGCTATACAAAATTAAATTGTATTGTATTGTATTGTATCAGCAGCAATCAAAACTTCCTCCAAAAGTGGAAACATTTCTATATCTTCCTCTTGTAAACGACTATTCCAAAGAGCTAGCTTCTTTTTGAACGCATCCATTTTATTTCTTAAAGTAAAAATATTTGTATATGACTCCTGCAGAGAAATATTAACTTCATTGAGCAGACTGAATATGTCCACCATCTAAGCAAGCTTTGCCAGCCATTCTTCATTCAACAAAGGCTCCAGTTCAGATTTACACACTCGCAAAAACTGCTTTATTCCTTCCCTCAGTTCGAAAAGGCACAAAAGAACCCTTCCTCTCGATAACCACCTCACTTCTGCATTGGGAAGATGTTGGTGGTGTGAGTCCATGCTCTCACATAGTGTCGTGAAGAGCCTTGAGTTCATAGCTCAACTACAAATTTCATTAATAATCTTCACCGCATCATTCATAACAGTGTTTAGTTCAGTAGAAAGCTTCTTTGCAGCTAGGTGCTCTTGGTGGATCATACAGTGAGTGGACAAAACTTCAGGGTGCGCGACTTCTTTTATTTTCGCAACTACTCCTAAGCAATGTCCAGTCATGCTCACAGCACTGTCAGTACACATTCCGACGAATTTGCTCCAGTCTAAGCCCTGTGCTTGAAAATACTCATCAAGAGCATTAAATATTTCTGAACCAGTGGTTCATCCAGGTAAGTCGAGACAACAAAGAAGTTCTTCCCTTATGTCTTCATCTTCACTATATCTCACGAAGCAAAGTAGGATAGCATGATTACTCACACCAGTTGATTCATCAAGTTGAATCGCAAAACATCTTGATTTCTTTATCCCCTCTACAACTTGATCTATACTAATAAAAGGCAAAGCCCTCACTGACTGACTCACTCACTCACTCACTCACTGACTCATCACTAATTCTCCAAGTTCCCGTGTGGGTAGAAAGCTGAAATTTGGCAGGGTCATTCCTTACAGCTTACTTACAAAAGTTGGGCAGGTTTCATTTCGAAATTCTACGCGTAATGGTCATAACTGGAAGCTATTTTTCTCCATATAATGTAATGGAGTTGAGCTGGATGGCCGTAGGGGGCAGAGTTTCGTGTGACATCATCACGCCTCCTACGTAAGTACGTAGAGAACAAGGAAGACCTCCAAACAGCGCTGAACAAAAAACGCTATTTCACTATTGAGAAGGCAGAAAAAGATTATGAAGCAAGTGATGCATACAAGCGTATTCATAAATACAAGCATACTCATAAGTACAGCTACTGCGGAAACAAAGCACGGCGTGAACCGTAAGTTTATATTAAGTTTATAGACACACTCCCGCTGCCGTTTGTCATGCCTACGGCGAATGACGGTATTCGCCAGATACAAGTTTACTGAGAAGACACGAGGTATAAACGAGACCTTGGATCACTTTGTAACGGAGTTAAAATTGCTGTAACAAGAAACGTTTTAAGTGCCGGGTCTTAGCTACCATTAAATAAACACATCCTCCAAATACGAACCTGACTGCAAGAAATAATGATGATCAAATCCTTGATGACAGCAACACTCACAAAACAATTACTGTATATTGACAATCATGTTACGTTATTTTTAAAATGTTCCCTTTTCTTTTTCATACCTTCTTTAACACACTACTTCTCCGCTGCAAAACACGGGTATATATGTATATATATACCCCGATCTACATACTCTCAAATAGACAAGCCACACGCTGTGGCGCAATGGTAGAGGCTTTGCCTCTAGCACCGACATCCGAGGTTCGATTTCCGAGAGGGGATGCACTGAGTATGTACGCGCGCTTCCCGATTCATTTTAGCCTCGCATCCCCTTTAAATATGCGGTTAACGCAGAATCATGTTACGTTATTTTTAAAATGTTTCCTTTTCTTAGCACAAGCACAGCTGAGAAGCTTCGATGCATGTACTCCATAACGCGTTAAAAAAAATAACGCATTTAATCACACTTTCAATTCCAAGCAAAGGGGAACTTTTGTCAATGCATGATTTCATGGTACATCGACAGTACCGCCGCTCCCTATACGCAGAGTATGCAGTCTGCGTAGGGCACCAACTCCCAGGGAGGCACCATCCCAGCTGCTCAAAAAAATCGTTTTTATATATTATAATAATAAATTAATATTAGTAATATACATATACAAATAAACAAAAATATAAACGTATATATTGCATTTTATGGTGAACGCAGAGTAGGCTAAGCACACGTGATGATGCGCACGCCTTCACCTCTGTTACAGCTGCCTATTTGGCCAAAAATGATAATAATTGAACAATATGCCTGCTCCTGGAAAGAGACATCAACAGTCCGGCGCCAAGAAACGAAAGAAAAAAAAAAGCCCAAGATGAAGCCCGTGCATGTACCCAAATCTCTGGATTGCTCTGCGCATAGCAGTGACGCTCCCTGTAACTGTTGCCTCTATTGAGCGAAGTTTTTCTAAAATGAAGCTCATCAAAACGTACTTGCGCTCATCTATGGCACAAGAGCGCATGAGTGGTCTGGCAATTGTCAGCATCAACTCTGAATTAGCAAAGGCTATATCATATGAAGATCTCATTTACGACTTTGCCTCAAGAAAAAGCAGAAGTGTGCCTTTGTAAATTTTGAACTTTGGAAAGCTCCAGCAGATGACAGTGTTGATTTTATTTCAGTTTATTATTGTTTATTTTATTTATTATAAATGTTTTATTTAAAGTGTAATTTTAGTTTGTATTTTTTGCTGTAGAGCTACAATTGTAATTTATAAATGATACAATTTATTTATGTATTTACTTTTATTTGAATAAAGTTCTATTTTGGCCCCTATAGTAGGTGTTTTTTTATTATTTTATTTTTACTTCCGTAATATTTGGGGGAGGGGGCACAAAAGTAAATTTCTGCTTAGGGCACCCATTTGGCCAGCAGCGGCCCTGTACATCGATTACATTGATGCACACTGAAAAGCAAGCAAAATTAGATGCATTACAGAAAGCAGACTTTGTGGCTCTTACTGGGGATCATTGGACTTCCGTGACCGTTAGTAATTCTAATTACATCTAATTACAAACTGTCCAATGATCACACTCTTTTAGCCTAATGTACAAAATAATTTTGGCTAAGGTTACTCAGAGTTTAAAGATGAAGCTGGTCAAATTACCTTTTATGTTTCTGACTTATTTTTTTAAGAAGAAAAACTGCACATTATGTTGAAATTTTGGTTATTATTATTTAAAGACAATACCATTCTGAAAATGTACTTAAAGTACCACTTTATTTTTAAGTCTGCCCAATTTTAGCCAGGGATGATATTTTTGTTTCTGTTTTGAATTGAAATGCAGTTTAAATGCATTTTCTTTTTCAGAAATTAAAAAGGCTTGAGTTTACAATATTCATGTCCATGTCTATTATTTGATTCTGTCGCCCACTAAAACCCTTTTAAATTTTCATGTGTGATTACATACGATTAATCAAGATTAATTATTACACAGCCTCTAATTAATTAGATTAATTTTTTTAATCGAGTCCCACCCCTAATATATATATGTAGATACATGTACATGTAGAGTTGTATATATATATGTGTATATACAGTATATATGTAAACTAGCAAAATACCCGCGCTTCGCAGCGGCGAAGTACTGCATTAAAATTTTTATTAAGAAGAAAATTTAACCTTTTTAAACTGAGGGAAAATATGCCAATAATTATTTGTTAAAGATCTCTTTGTATACCACATTGTGAGTTCGGCCATCCGGTTGTAATATGACCAAGCTGTGCGCTGAGCTTACTCTTGAGCATGCAACTTACAGTTGGCCATGTGAACAGTAATCTTGTCTCAAATCTCACAGCTTGGATTGCTGCTGTCATAATCAGTTTGAGGTTCATGGTTTGTTTCAATTACGACAGTATTTGGCAGGACTTGTGTTGAAGTGACATTCGGCATCTGTCAAGCGTTGTAAGCTTACAACCGGTTTCATCGATAACTTCACATCCAGCTTTTGAGAGTTTAAACATTCATAAACATCAAAGTGTCCACTACTGAAATCGTCACCTGTGAATGTAAGATGTTTAAGAGGCATTGGCGGTTGTCGAAAGGTGTAAAATATTTGACCATTTCGGTACACTTGAAAGCACCAACCGAACAATTCAGCGGCAGCCATCAACTCACATGCAGAACCATAGGTGAAGGGCTTAAGCATTTCACTCTTCTAGTGCTCCTGTGTAGTATAATTATCTCCTGTACCATCATCAGTCCACACCTTGAACCTGTCCCAGTCATTCAATACATAAGACACAATGTTCTTCCGGATATCAAGAGTGAGCCTGATATGGCCGTGCAATATGTAACACAGAGAATGGAAAAGGTAGGTGCCATCTCCGGGCAAGGAAACCACTCGGTAAGTGACAGTTCTTTGATCGATGGTGATCACCTCGATAGACATGGTAATGGGGGTACGGTTGGAATGATAAAGGAAATGTGTACCTGAGTAACGTAAAGTAAGTGTAAAATACCTATACGATAACTATAATTGTAATAAACAAACAATAAAACAGCGGAGAAGCCGTGGATTAAACAAAAAGGCTGTAGTTATCAGCAGGGAGACGTGAATCCCGTGGCGAAGCAAGGAAGGGAATGTAGAGCCTGGAGCGATGGACGGCCTTATATAGGCAGGCAGCCAACAACGTGGGAGGCGTTGGGATGGGGGACCCAACGCCGCCTCACATGGTGACCAAGCTGCAGGCTATGGACGTATATATGTACGTAAGTAGGATTCAGTTAGCGTTGGGAACCCGTGTACCAAATTTCTTGAAGATGGGCCCATAAGTAACAAAGACTGTTGAAAAGTTCAATATGGCGGCCGACAGTGGCATCATACCACTGAAATAAGTACGTACATTGGTTTCGGTTAGTGCAGGGAAGCCGCCTACCAACTTTCGAGAAGATGGGGCCATAAATAAGAAAGTTCAACATGGCGGACGTTGTTGAACGTTATGACCGTTACGCGTAGAATTTCGAAATGAAACCTGCTTAACTTTTGTAAGTAAGCTGTAAGGAATGAGCCTGCCAAATTTCAGCCTTCTACCTATACGGGAAGTTGGAGAATTAGTGATGTTGGAAAATTCAATATGGCGGCTGACAGTGGCGTCATACCACCGAAATAAGTACG
>JANRMT010062791.1:227812434-227826149 GCA_026402145.1 Polypterus bichir lapradei
ATAAGAAAGTTCAAAATGGCGGACGTTGTTGATCGTTATGACCGTTACGCGTAGAATTTCGAAATGAAACCTGCTTAACTTTTGTAAGTAAGCTGTAAGGAATGGGCCTACCAAATTTCAGCCTTCTACCTACACGGGAAGTTGGAGAATTAGTGACGTTTGGAAAATTCAATATGGCGGCCAACAGTGGCGTCATACCATCGAAATAAGTACGTACATCGGTTTCGGTTAGCGCAGGGAAGTCACCTACCAAATTTCGTGAAGATGGGGTCTGCCTTCTACCTACACGGAAAGTTTGAAAATTGGTGACGTTGGAAAGTTCAATATGGCGGCCGACAGTGGCGTCATACCATCGAAATAAGTACATACATCGGTTTCGGTTAGTGCAGGGAAGCCGCCTACCAAATTTCGTGAAGATGGGGCCATAAATGAGAAAGTTCAACATGGCAGACGTTGTCGACCGTTATCGACCGTTATGACCGTTACGTGTAGAATTTCGAAATGAAACCTGCTTAACTTTTGTAAGTAAGCTGTAAGGAATGAGCCTGCCAAATTTCAGCTTTCTACCTACATGGGAAGTTGGAGAATTAGTGATGAGTCAGTCAGTCAATCAGTCAGTCAGTCAGTCAGTCAGTCAGTGAGTGAGTGAGGGCTTTGCCTTTTATTATTATAGATATGTATATGTATATATGTGGGTGTGTATATATATGTGTATATATATATGTATATGTATATATATATATGTATGTGTATATATATATATGTGTATATATGTATATATATTTTTTTTTTTATTAATTTTATTACAATCCATACAAAGCAATCAAGTTTTTACAAAGAGAAAAATTAAGAACAGATCGATCCCCACCCCTTATGTATATGTATATATATATATATGTCTATATTTGTATATGTGTATATATATGTATATATGTATGTATATATATATATATATATATATGATGTGTATATATATGTTTATATGTGTTTGTCTGTGTGTATATATATATATATATATATATATATATATATATATGCCAGCAACACTCATGACAATGACAACACAATTACATTGTCAATCATGTTACGTTATTATTAAAATGTTTCCTTTTCTTTTTCATTACTTATTTAACACACTACTTCTCCGCTGCGAAGCGCGGGTATTTTGCTAGTTTTCAATATCGGTGGCCATCTCAACAATTCTTCTCATAATGGTGGTGTCCGAAAACAGTATGGTTTTTAGTTTTACAGCAGCTTGAGGACCTAAAATTTCTCGTATGACATCTAAAATGCAAGGCTTTACTAACTCCTTACCAATAGTAAACATTTTTTTCGATTTAGCTATTCAAAGCGCAACTAAATAAGACGCTTGAAACAGTGACTTGTCACTAGTTGTCATCATTTTCATTTGACCTTTCTGCATTTTAATCTGGTCACGTAATCTTTCAAAAGTCCAGTGGCTTATCAGTAAAATCTTTATCTTTCGAATGCAAATGACGAGCAAGTTTAGAAGGTTTCATAGCTTCATTTGACAGAATATCAGAACATACTACACACAAAGGCCGTGGTGATAGTTCATTGCCAGGGGCTACAATGAAACCAAGCTTTAAATACTCTTTATCATAATGCCTAACATAGTTTCCTTTTCTCTTTTTGGTTTGTATTTTACATTCCAAAGTATCAACCTATGTATTTTTCTGTGTTTCTCCTAAAATTGAAGCATAAGTACTTGGCATTCTTTCAGCACCAGCACTAATTTTCTCCTGAATATTGTCCTTGCCTCTAGTAAAGAACGTTAAAAGATTTTGCTGTTTGACTTTTTTTGTCTCCATTTTGTAGGCCCTACAAATTAAAAATTAAATAAAAATAAAACTTTTATGAAAGAAATAACCTGTTTTCCAAAATAATACAACAAAATATTAGAAAACAATACGTACGAGCAATAAAATAAGAATTGTATGACGTGTTATCAGCAGACGAGCGGATGCTATACTGACATTCGGCAGCTGCGCACTTCATCCACCAAACAAGGATCTGATGCGGCGTAGTCAACAACATTTATTGGAGACCAGCGCCTTAGAGAAGTCTCAAATGCACGGCGAAATCTGGAAACAAGATCTAAAGTAGTATGAAAAATAGCCGCGAGAGGCGTTGTATTGGGGCAAGTAAATATTTAAATAAATCATGGATTTGGACAAAAGTTAGCTTCTGCATCGACTAAAAAAAATATGCCATATACTCGTGAACAGAACTGTGCATCTACATGATTCGAACGAAACTTTTTGCGGACTGGTAGGAATTTTCTGCGGACCAGCACCAGGGTGAAGAATACTGGTATAGTGCAGTGGCTGAATCCCAGGGACAGTGAGGCTGCAGTGCTGCAGGGGGCGGCAGTGGTCATGAGCTGGCTGCTCAACGAATGTACAACACTGACTGATCAGCTCCAGCATTCTGGCAAATTGCATTGGAAAGCGACTATAGCCGGTTGAGGTGTTCAATGAATGTACGTCGCTGAATATACTCAGCTCCTGCATGTTGGCAAATTGCAATGGTAACCGACTTTAGCCGGTTGCGGTGTACAACGAATGTACGTTGCCAAATATACTTTGCTCTGGTGTGCTGGCAAATTGCATTGGGAACTGACTATAGTCGGTTCTGGCGGTTTAAGGGTTAAAAGAAGTGGTGATACAGCCTTCTGCTGCTATCCACCTAAAATCTGGCATAGCTTACCAATAGAAATTTGCCAGGCTAATACGGTGGAGCACTTTAAAAAAAACTCCTAAAAACTCATTATTTTAGCATGGCTTTCTCAAAGCTTCATTTTAGTATAACCCTGATACTCTGTATATGCATTTAATTATCAAATTAAAATTTCAAACAGATTTTATTTATGGTCTCACTGTCACAACAGACCACCTAAAGGTTTTAGAAATTGTTTTCTACAGAACAAATAAGTAAAATTGAGCATTATGGATAGATGATTAAATGGAAACTTAATTTGTGGATGAGCAGATTTCTGAGCTTTTGTGGGAAGGAACTGATACTCAAAGCAGACATTCTACCTGCATGTCTCCATGTGGGTCAGGTTTTCCCCCTGCTCAGTCAACTGCGAAGATCCATGAGGAAACTTTTCTGTCAATTTATTTGGGGTGGGAAATATGAAAGCATTGGAAGATATTACATGGAACATTCAATTAAAAAACGAAGGACAAAGTGTGATTAAGCTTGCAGATTGAAATGGATGCATTCTTCTTTAATCTCGTGTACAGATATCTGAAATGACTGCTGCAACATAAATATCAATATTTTACAGCAGTTTGGTTTTCTTTTGACATGAAACATTTGGTAGTTTGGTCAAACAAGGCCCAAAAGCCAGATATTAAACCGGAGTGGTATGAAAATGCAGCACTAATAAAGAGAAATATAAATTACAGAATCACACAAACACCTCCACTGACCACAGAAAAATCTATGAAGTCATGAGACAAATGGATGAGTATTTGGATCCCGGAGATTACTTGCCCATGACAGAAACATGGGAAAAAATTCAACCAAATAGTTTGGATCATCCTTTAGAAAACTTAAATTGGTTACACTTGTGGTGACAATTCTCAGTTTGGGACAGATTGCACAGATGTGGCCTGTCAAGAACAGAAACATGTCCTCGGGACTCCTGTGGGGAAACTGAACATGTATTTTGTTAATGTTGATTTGCAAGGGGGTGTGGCAGAGGTATGATCTTAGGGTTCTGCCAGATGGCAGTAAAAAACGGTGCTCAAGGCAAGAGATTTAGAGCATTTACCAAAGAATGCTTTTATTGCAACATGGTTTGATTAGTCTGGTAAAATTCACTTTATGGGTATTTTGAGAAAGTAGTAAAGTTTGGATCAGTAAAAACCGAAAGAGAGAGGTCTTTAACAAAATTGTATAATTATAGATATTACAAAATGAGTGATAATTTAACAATTTTTATGCAAACTGTGTAATGTTCTAATTTACTGTACTAAATGACGGGAGAAGTACAGTATGTGTATTTTTTTTTAGTTACTATATGCTTAAATTTACTTTTTGCTTAAACTATGTGTTTTTGCTATGTCTATATTGAAGGCAAATACTGTATGGAAAATTGTAAAAGTTCAAATAAATCAGGAAAAAAAATCTCTTCTTGTCTGTTGTGTCCCCTATCTGGGGACCATATTGTGACACAAGAGTTACTGTCTTGCACCCGAAAGACAAGACTGAGTCCAAGGGCTTCAGGAAAATAAGCTTTATTCAATTGAAAAAAGGAACACCAAGGCTATATATTGAAATGGGAGCGACCACTTCACTACACACAGACATAGCAAACAAGCAGTGATATTATCATTCGTCCTGCCTTGGCTCCCTTCTTCAG
Organism: Polypterus bichir lapradei; assembly: GCA_026402145.1. Lineage (NCBI taxonomy): Eukaryota > Metazoa > Chordata > Cladistia > Polypteriformes > Polypteridae > Polypterus > Polypterus bichir. Next base: position 227,816,828 of record JANRMT010062791.1, read on the forward strand.
TCCAAGAACAGATAGTACTTCTTGTCAGTGGCTGGGATCTGCTCATCCTGGGGGTGGAGGAGAAAGAAAAGAAAAACCAGGTCAGTGACCGGATTAAAGTAGTTCCCGCATCAACCCTTGGCTGACTGACGCATTACACAGTAGGGCTGCAAACTTATAGTTGCCTCAGTGACGTGGCAAACCTGCCATTGTCTTGCATGTGGACAATCAACCCTCAGTGGACGCGTCACTGTGTTTTGCAACTTTTTTAATGGTTTCACAATATATTAAAATTGATTTTTAATACTAGTAGATGGAATATGGGCTTGCTCATTTACCAGTGTAAAAACAGACAAGCATTGGCTGGGGCCTGGTTAGTTGTAGGAAAAGAAACTTAACCTCCTTAGCATTACGTTTTCTGTCAAAAACATGTAAAAAGTGTTGAATTTTTTGGCTTGAAAAATGAGATTTTAATTAAATCTCATCTTTCTGCTATAAAATGTGTAAAACAATAAAAGTACAAAATCAGAAGTGTAAAAACTATAATAATATTGCAAATAATAATGAATAATAATAATATGAAATGAATAATAATGATGCTAATACCGTATATATACTGATGAAATATATCTTTTGTGTGGTATATATTTGAATGGGAAAACTGCTTAGGTGAACCGTCATTTACCCAGCACTGCTCAGCATCACGGTTCATCTGAACAATTCTTGTGATCTTGTCATCATAAAGAAATTATTTCAAGGATTTGGTCTCGTCCGATGTGAGAGATGGACGTCTGAAGTGGAGCTTTGCTAGCAGCGGTGTTATTTTTCATATTATTTGCTTATTATCCTGAGATATCCTGTATTTATTCAACCCGAGTGCGACTACTACAGTATATGTAAACATATGTAAACATGGCCAACAAGAAAGGGGTTTCGAAAGAATCGAAAACTAAAGCTACATCCAAGCTAAGGTCAGCAAGCCCTAGTTCAAGATACGGCCTTTCAGAGACAGACCTGGATCAGATGGACGAAAGTACAGACTCCTCGGGACCACGGTCCGCTACATCGTCGCTGGCTGAGAGCGAAAAGCGGAGCGAAGGTACGATCCCGAGTGCAGATCTCAATAGCTCACTGATTGGGGAAGATCACCTGAAACCGGAAAAGGCTTTGCAGTCCGCGGCTTCAATTACTCCATGCGAGCCGGGAGCAGCAGGGACACCGGCTACAGTAGAGCCTGCTGCTTCATCTACGGTACAAGAAAGCACAATTGAAATGTCTAAACTGCAGGTGATGTTCGCTGAGCTCATGCAAGATATAAAGAAAAGCAAGAAGGCAAATGAGAAAGCAAGGGTAAAGGCAAATGAAAAACTGAGACAGGAGGTGAGACAGGAGTTGAAACAGGCAAATGAAAGGCTGCGACAGGAGATGCAACTTGAGTTGCGACAGGTGCTGGGTAAAATTGAAGAGCACATTCAGGAAAACTCGGTTAAACTGAGCACGCTTACTGATAAACTGGAGGATCTCAAGGAGACATTCACGACTCGGATTGAAATAGCTGAAAATTTAGCTGCCAGTGCCGCGGAAAAAGTAGTAAATGTCAGCTCCGAATGCAAAAAACTCGGAGACAGACTGGCTGCTTTGGAAGATGGAAGCAGAAGGTATAATGTCAGAATTGAAGGTCTGCCTGAGAATCGAGAAAGTCCAAACCTTGTGAAATTCGCAGCTGAACTTTTTTCTAAAATAATCGGGGACGACTTTAAGGCAGAATCTGAGATAGCAGTGGCTTACCGCGTACGCGGATCAAACACTGTTAGACCCAGATCTTTTATAATTCGCTTTGAAAGATTATCATTTAAGCTAGAGGTGATGGCACTCCTCAGAAACAAGCAAGATATTATATATGAAAATAACCACATTCGTATCTTCCCTGACTTCTCTCCAGCAACAGCTACTAAACGTGCAGCCTTCTACAACATTAAACAGCGGTTATGGCAAGCCAGCGTCAAATACAGCCTCTTGTATCCGGCCAAACTGAAAGTGGAATTGCAAGGTCAATTCTATGTCTTCGCTAGCAAGGAAGAAACAGAAAAGGAATTAAGAAAGCTGATCCCAGAACTATTCTGATACATAATAGTGAGTCATGGCCGTTAATGATATAGCAAGGACTAATAATCTACTGTCTGATCTATTTGTTTAAAATACGGGTTTTTATCATCATACAGTATATCCTCATTATTACTTAGTAATTACTAGGGCGCTATCTATTTATCTGTTTCTTTCTTTTTCCTTTTTTTTCTTTTTTTTTTATTATTAGGTAATTATTTAATCTCTACCCTAAACGAGACTGTTCAACATTATACCCTTGGTTTATTGTTATTGCTATTATTGAATTAAGACTTATTATGCTTATTCTGGACACATTTTTAACACCATCCCCCAGGTTTATTATCTGGGTGTATTATCTTAATGCACTAGGAAGGATTGCTGAAGACTATATATATTTTAAGTGCACAATTTTTTTTTTTAAGACTATATTGGTAATAGATATCTCTATTTTTTAACCCTAAAACGCCGCTGCTTGGGGGCCTGTTTTGCTTTGCACATGCTCTGTCTCTGGGTATGTCAGAGGACTGGGACTGTGTGAAGTGGGTTCTAGCCTCACCTGGGGAGGCAAAAAGGGAGGGTGGGGGGTTAATGGGGGGGGGGGGGGAGAAAGAGAGCAGGCTTGATCTATACCTAATCTGTCCTCTTAATATTTATAATTATAACTACCAACGTAATAATAAGCTGCATGGCAACAACTCTAGGGGAAATAGGAAATTAAGGCTGAAGCTGTCTCACTTCCAGTTAAGACTATAAAATGACATCAAAGAAATAATTTCAAATAAGTAAGCGGATCTTAGCTGTCAACATGAACTTTATTCCTGGCTGCCTCAAAAAATCAAAATGAGGTGTTGCTGGTTTATTTGAAGCGGGAAAGTCTAAACCCAGTGAAATTTGTAGCTGAACTATTTTCAAAAATAATTGGAGAGGACTTTAAATCAGATACAGAGATAGCAGCAGCTTACTGCATACAGGGATCAAATACCTCTAAACCTAGGATGCTTGTCATGCACTTCGAGAAATTACAATCTAAATTTAATGTAATGTCACTTCTCAGACAGAAACGAGATTATATTTGAAAATAATCACATTTGTATCTTCCCTGATTTCTCACCCTCAACAGCTGCTAAACAAGCCGCTTTTTACAACATTAAACAGTGCTTATTGAAAGCCGAGATCAGATACAGCCTCTTGTATCTTGCCAAACTGAAAGTGGACATTCAAGACAAGCATTATATCTTTACCACTATGGAGGAAGCAGAAAAAGAACTAAGAAAACTGAGCCCAACACTCTTCTGAAATACGATTGTGAGTCGTACCTATAATGGCATGGCAAAGAAGATCTTACCTGCTGTCTGATTCACTTGCAATGATACCGGTACCATAATTATACACTATTTTCTGTTCTTGGCCATTTTTTGTTTATGTTTTTTTTTTTTTAGGTGGCTGTTTAACATCATACCCTTAGTTTATTGTTACTGTTATTATTGTATTAGGGCTTGCTATGCTTATCCAGGGTGACTTTTAAACACCATTTCCTGGGTTTACTATGTTACTATTTTAAGACTGTTAAAGACTATATTTTATATCTATATTTTATGCTTATAGTATTGGTCATAGATATCTCAATTTTAATCCTCATACGCCACTGTTGGGGGGCTTGTTTTGGACATGCTCTGCCTCTAGGTATGTCAGAGGACTGGGACTTTGGGAAGTGTGGTCCAGCCTCAAGTGGGGAGGCGACTTGATGGGGAGAGAAAGAGAGCAAGCTATTTCTAATCTATCCTTTCAATCCTTATAATGATAACTGCCAACATAACAATAGATTTTATGGCAATAACTCCTGGGAAAATTGGAAATTTAGGTCAAGGTTGTCTCATTTTCAGTTAAGACTACAAAATGATATCAAAAACTCAAAATCAATGTCTTCATGACCGGGCAGTTAACTTTGTGAGCTGGAATGTTAAAGGTCTGAATCACAAATTAAAGAGAAACAATTTATTCTTTCACCTAACAGGTTTAAACGCTAAAATAGTATTTTTACAGGAGACCGATTTATTAAGTAAGGATCACTTCTGGCTGCAAAAAGACTGGACTGGCAAAATATCCCATTCCAGCTTCACAATGAAAATTAGAGGTGTGGGAATTCTTATCCATAGAACATTCTCATTTGTAGTATCAGATGCAATATCTGATCCTGAAGGGAGATATGTGATTGTCATGGGTAATTTATTTAACTGTAAAGTGATTTTGATAATGTTTATGCACCCAATGTGGATGACAGGGAATTCATGCAAAATATATTTGCATCCATTTCCAATGTGAACACTCATAAAATTATAATGGCTGGGGACTTTAATTGTGTTTTAAATCCAGACCTAGATATGTCTCCTGTCACAGGGGTGAAGACATCTAACACTGCAAAGACAACTACACAGTTTGTAACTGATCACAACTTATCAGACTCCTGGAGATTTTTAAACCCAAACTCAAGAGCATATTCCTTCTACTCACCAGTGCATCATTGCTACTCAAGAATTTCTTTGTAGATAACAATTTTTTGCCTATGATTAAATCTTGCAAGTACGATGCTATTGTTATTTTTGACCATGCCCCTTTGATCTTGTAGCTAAAATCATTATGCCCCACATACTCATCTCACAGATGGCATCTTAACCCAGTTTTATTAGCATACAAAAACTGTACTGAATTTATATCCAAACAAATCAGCTTTTTTCTGGAGATAAATATATCCTCAGAGGTTTCTGCAAGAATATTCTCGGAGACCGTGAAGGCCTTCTTCAGAGGACAGATTATTTCATATCTTTCCCACAGAAATAAATTGGAAACCAAGAAGATATCAGAGCTAATCAACAAAATTACTAGAATAGACCAAGAACATGCCAGGTGTCCAAGTGAGGCTCTTCATAGGAAAAGGCAGTCTCTGCATTTAGAACTCAACCTTTTCACAACTAAATAAACAGAACTAATTTCTAAATCACGATTACTATGAACATGGAGAGAAAGCTAATAAGATTTTAGCTCAACAAATCCACAAGCAAGAAGTTCGCAATGCAATCCCAGCAATCATCAACACAAACGGAGACAAAATCATTGACCATGAAAATATAATACACACAGTTAGAGACTAGTACAAATCCTTATATTCTACTGAGTTTAAAGAAGACAAGACACAATCTAATGTATTTCTGGATGCATTACAGATACCACAAATAGAAACTCTCAGTGCAGAGGAATTGGATAAACCTCTGGCGCTATCAAAATTACTAGATGCTATAAAATCACTTCAGAGTGGGAAAGCAGCAGGCCCCGATGGTTACCCTGCTGAATTTTATAAGAAAGTCTCCACTCAACTAGCTCCCCTCTTATTAGCAACATTTACAGAAGCTAGAGACAGTAAAATTCTACCCCAAACTTTTTGCCAAGCATTACTCACTGTTTTTCCTAAGCAAAATAGGACTTATTACAATGGGCATCATACAGACCAATTTCACTTCTGAATAATGATGTTAAGATACTCTCCAAAGTCCTAGCTAGAAGGATGGATAAAGTGCTGCCTTCGGTATTATCACAAGACCAAACAGGGTTTATTAAAGGCCGACATTTAGCTTCTAATCTTCGATGCCTGTTTAATATAATATATTCACCTGCAAAGTCAAACACCCCGAAGATATTTTTATCGTTGGATGCAGAAAAAGCATTTGATATGATTGAATGGAACTAAATTTTCACTACATTGGAGAAATTTGGGTTTGGCCCGAACATTTGTGTGTGGATCAAACTACTGCATACCAATCCAGAAGCTTCAGTTTGTATTAACAACATTTATTCAGACTACTTTAAACTAGAACGTGGTCCAAGACAAGGATGCTCCTTGTCACCACTGCTTTTTGCAATCGCTATTGTGCCACTAGCAGTTCACTGTAGAAATGCTTATGAGATAAAGGGGATTATCAGAGAAGGACTTGAACAGAAAATCTCTATATGCAGGGATGTGGCAGAGTGCACTGACTCTTTTTCTCCCTTCCCTGTAGGCCATTCCTGGGAGATTCCACCTGGCTCTCTTGACGTCACTTCTGGGACCGAGCCAATGGAAGTAGACCTTACCAGCTCTGGCCCCTCTGATGTCACGTCCGGGCTTGATCCAATGAGTGATGAACACGTGCCCGATCCTTATGACCTCACTTCCTGTCTTCCCCTTTAAAAGCCTGCCCTTTTTCCTTTTTCCCTCAGTCTTGTCTTGGACTCGTTTGTATGCACTTCAGTGCTGTATTTCATAAAAGAACGACTTTGCAGCCGGGTTACCAGATTATACGGGTGGCTGCCCCAAACCTTTATCTTGAGTATGTCTCATCTTTGTGACACTGGCCTAACGGAAGCACGTAGATTGAAAAAAGCAGCGGACCCAGGATAGAGCCTTGTGGAACACCATATAGAATATCATGTGTCTTTGAAGTATAATTACCACAACTTATGATCAATGGTATCAAATGCGGCACTCAGATCTAAGAGGATGAGAACAGATAAATAGCCTTTGCCTGCATTTACCCGCAAGTCATTTACTACTTTAACGAGTGCAGTTTCTGTGCTGTGATTTGTTCTGAAACCCGAATGAAACTTATCAAGAATAGCATGTTTATTGAGGTGTTCCTTTAGCTGCAAAATGACTGCCTTCTCTAGAATCAGTCCATCAAGTGCTCCTTGTAGAACTATTTGTATTTATAAGTACAATTACTTTACACCTCACTGTAAACTTGCAATACACTTATTATATTGCACAACCTGAGCCACTTTATAAAGCGCGTATTTATATACGATGACAATATCATTTTTAAGATGAAATGCAGCAAAATATGTTTATTACATTATACAGATAAAATGTTAACATGTTTTAAATAATCTATATTGTTAATAACTAAACATGAGAGGACACAGTGTCGCAGCACTACCGACGAGCTGGCACCCCGTTCAGGGATTGTTCCTGCCTCGTGCTGTATTCTTGCTGGGACTGGCGTGACACTGGATAGAATAATTAAACATGTACTACGAAGATGTTTCAATGTTCCTTAAAAGTTTTGAAGAAATGGCGTTCGAAGCTTACAGATGGCTTGACATCTATTACAGAGCTGACTGTGTGGCGATTAGGTACTTGGAGGAAGAAAAGGAAAGACAGGAATTTGAGGTTAGTACGTTTGAAAGAGAGTACTGCTGCAATAAATTATTTTATCGAAGGTCACACAAGGCACAGGAAGGATCTTGCAGGAGGCAGGAACAATCTCTGGACGGGGCGCTAGCTCGTCACTATCACTGCACCACCATGTTCCCATGTTTAATAACATGCTTTAATTCTTATCATCAATAAAATGATATCAAATATACACCTCAGTATTTAAGTTATTCAGAGAGCTGTAATATCATGAATATAATGGATTCTGTGTCCTGTCGGAGAAAGAGAAAGCCCATTTAAGAAGCACGTAGTGATTCACACACATAGAGCACATAGAAGAACATATACAATACTAAACATTTAACAGGATTTAGTTACGATGGTATTTGAGAAACTAGTAAATTTAAACAATTTTAAAATGAAGTTTCTGATGTTCTAGTTTAATGACAAAATAAACTACGTGATTAAAGTGGAAATTTCAAGATCGAAGTTGACATTTCGAGCTTTTCCCACTGTGTGACTATTTTTTTTTCTCTGTACCCTAATAAGCTTCCATATGACTCTCAGACGGTGGGCTACGACTCGCCTTTTCACTACGACTTTCATATATGACAACTTCTTTTTTATTTAAGGCTCTGTGCGACTTTGTGAACTTGAACTTTCGAGTTTCTCCGACACTGTCATTCGATCAACTTCCTTTTCTTGTTTATACCACTGTTTAAACCAACAAATAGTATGTTTTTCCTTGCTTCCACTTGGTATATGCTGAAATTATTCTATTTCCCCCATGTTTTTGCCATTGTCTTTTCACAGAACGCTGAGTGTAAGGGCTATTTATATTGATTTGTATATTCAAAGAGGTGTAATTCTGGGAGGATTTGCAAAGTGGCGGCAGGTGCGTGCACATGCATTACTTTTCACGCTGTCCAGGATTTATCGAGTGGAAGAACGTGGACAGTTGGTGTACGCACAGATTTATACATCTGGAGTTTTTTTTGTGTACGCACATTTCCGCTTTTGTCTGTACGCCATGTTTTAGTGTGAATTCTACACCCGGCGTTATGCATAAGGCCCCTCGTTGTTGAAAAACATTTCTTACGAGACGTCATTATGAGGCTAGAAGAAGATGCGCCTACACTGTGGTCTGCGATCTGGCTAGTAGTAGGAAAACAAACAATGTTAACCAATGGCAGGAGAAAAAATGAACTAGGCACTAGATACATTTTATCCCAGGGGCCCAAATAATACATAATTTTCTAATTTATACAGTAGATTGTTGTTTAGGAATACTTAACTTTTACTTTATTTATTTGTTTAAGTTTAACATTTATTAAATTTATGGATAATGTTTAACCAATTTAGAATTATTTTTTTCCTAACTACGGTAGATCCCGGAATACAAGCCGAGAATTTCGTCCTACATTTTTGGCTTGGAGTTTGGGGTTCGGTTTATACAATGAGTATCATTTCAGATTCCAAATTTCCAGCGCAATGCCGGTTTTGCCGATGAATACGGAAGTAAATAATGACGAAACCACAGAGCCATCTTTCAGATGAAGAAGTAACTTTGCATGCCGGTACTTTAAATTAAATAAAGAATTTATTCAAAAAAGTGTTTTAGTTGTGGATTTTATTAATAAAATTTATAATAAATTATCGGGAAGTTTAAAATAAAATTTATTTTGATTCACAATCCACATCTTGTGTTACGAAACGGATGCGGTCACGTGTATCCGCTTGCGCGATTGTAAACAAACAACCGAGAGCGTTAGTAACGTCAGTCGGAGCCCAGATACATGTGTTTTGTGGATGTAATTTCGAAACGAAGATGGACATTGTGTGGAAATATCTCCTCCTCCTCCTCCTCCTCCTCCCTTCCTGCAGCCCAAAGATGTCAAATTAAATGGTGAGTACAGTATGAAATAGTTTCTAGAATAGAATGCCTTTTACTGTCACTATACGCATCTACAATGAGATTAAAAGCAGCTCCTTCAGTGCAGAAAAAAGTTCTGTATAGGGCTTGTATGGTTGTTTTTTAGCCTTAGCATAACG
>JANRMT010062791.1:227846149-227858576 GCA_026402145.1 Polypterus bichir lapradei
AAAAAAAAAAAATCTGTAGGGATTCCAGACCAAGAGACCTCCCAGTCCCCTCTGGGCAATCTACCTAACATAAATCAAAAAGTCCTCTTTGTATTTAGGGTTTTCATGGAAGGACTTGATGATGATGGTCACGTAGACTTCTGGCTTTCAGTCCATCAATGTTGGAGCTTCATGAAGCTTTGAGTAGATGGTGGTGGCGCAGGCCGCCACCACAAAGAAACCGGAAAAAGAAACGGAAGAGAGAGTTGGGGTCAGTACGGATTTTGGAGCCACTATGAATAGTTATTATGATGAATTGAACATACAGAGTATCAGTATTAAGTTAAAGTGAAGTTATAAAAAGGCCATGTTAAAGTAATGTGTTTTCAGCAGTGTTTTAAACTGCTGTACTGTATCAGCCTGGCAAATTCCTATTGGCAAGCTATTCCAGATTTTAGGTGCATAACAGCAGAAGGCCGCCTCACCACTTCTTTTAAGTTTTCTTCTTGGAATTCTAAGGAGACACTCATTTGAGGATCTGAGGTTACGATTTGGAATATAACGTGTCAGACATTCCGATATATAAGATGGAGCGAGATTATTTAAGGCTTTATAAACCATAAGCAATATTTTAAAGTCAATCCTGAATGACACAGGCAACCAGTGTAGTGACATCAAAACTGGAGAAATGTGCTCGGATTTTCTTTTCCTAGTTAGGATTCTAGCAGCTGCATTCTGCACTCGTTGCAAGTGATTTATGTCTTTTTTGGGTAGTCCTGAGAGGAGTGCGTTACAGTAATCTAATCTACTGAAAACAAAAGCGTGAATTAATTTCTCAGCATCTTTCAATGATATAAGAGGTCTAACTTTTGCTATGTTTCTTAAGTGAAAAAATGCTGTCCTAGTGGTCTGATGAATATGCGATTTAAAATTCAGATTACAGTCAACAGTTACCCCTAAGTTTTTTACTTCCGTCTTAACTTTTAATCCTAATGCATCAAGTTTATTTCTGATAACCTCATTGAATCCATTTTTGCCAATTACTAAAATTTCAGTTTTCTCTTTATTTAGTTTGAGAAAATTACTATTCATCCATTCAGAAATACCAGTAAGACATTGTGTTAGTGTATCGAAAGAGTCGGAGTCATCAGGTGCTATTGATAAGTACAACTGTGTGTCATCAGCATAGCTGTGGTAGCTCACGTTGTAACCTGAGATAATCTGACCTAACTGGAGCATGTAGATTGAGAAGAGCAGCGGACCCAGGATAGAGCCTTGTGGAAAGCCATATCGGATATCATGTATCTTTGAGTTGTAATTACCACAACTAACAAAGAATTTTCTACCTGCCAGGTAGGATTCAAACCAATTTAAGACACTGCCAGAGAGGCCCACCCATTGACTAAGGCGATTTCTAAGATTATTGTGATCAATGGTGTCAAATGCGGCACTCAGATCTAAGAGGATGAGAACAGATAAATGGCCTCTGTCTGCATTTACCCGCAAGTCATTTACTACTTTAACGAGTGCAGTTTCTGTGCTGTGATTTGTTCTGAAACCTGACTGAAATTTATCAAGAATAGCATGTTTATTGAGGTGGTCATTTAACTGCATAATGACTGCCTTCTCTAGAATTTTACTTAAGAAGGGCAGGTTAGAGATGGGTCTAAAATTTTCAAAGGCAGAGGGGTCAAGATTATTTTTCTTGAGCAGGGGTTTAACTACAGCAGTCTTAAAACAGTCTGGGAAGACCCCCGTATCTAATGACGAATTAACTATGTCAAGAATATTGTCAATTAGCACGCCTGATACTACTTTGAAAAACCTTGTTGGTATTGGGTCAAGGACGCAGGTGGAGGGTTTCAGTTGAGAGATTATACTATGTAATTCAGGTAAATCTATCCTGGTGAAAGCATTTAATTTGTTTATAATGGAGTACCGGGGCTTTGGAGGTTCTGCAGTGTTGGGGAGATATACTATGTTATCTCTAATATCATTAATTTTTTGATTGAAGAATACAGCAATGTTCTCACAGGTTTCACTGGAAGTATTCTGGGGGCATTCCTTTGTGTTACCTGGGTTTAACAGACGATCAATTGTAGAAAATAAGACTCTGGGATTACTAGCATTATTATTTATAATATTAGAGAAATAGCAGCGCCTCTCAAGATGGACTGTGTTATTGTATTCTGTTATTTTTAACCTTCAATATCTCATAATGGATAGTTTAGTTTTCCTCCATTTAAGCTCAGCTCTACGGCATGTTCTTTTTAAATCAGACACTTTTTGGGTCTTCCATGGAATAACAGTACTAGAAGATTTTTTAACTGTCTTTTCAGGTGCAACTATGTCAACAGCAGCTCTCACTTTAGTATTAAATCTTTCCACCTTACTATTTACATTATCCTCGCTATTATAGTTGGCACTATAAACGGACTGATTGCTTAGAATGTTGTAACTTTTAAAGCTGCTGATGAGTCAAAGAAGCGTTTTTTAACAAAATGCTTCTCATGAGTGTTTTCTATCTTTATTTCTATATTAAATAGTAGAAGGAAATGGTCTGATAGACTAATATCAATGACCTGCTTTATATAAACTTTAAGTCCTTTAGCAATCACTAAGTCTAACGTATGACCTGCTTTATGCGTAGGTTGATTAACGAGCTGTCTCAAATAAAGAGTCCAGAAGGTTCATGAATTCTTTTTACTTTTTGGTCACACCGATTGTCGATATGAAAGTTAAAGTCGCCGACTATTAAGAGTGTGTCATAGTTTGTAATTAAAATTGACATTAAGTCAGAGAATTCCTCAAGGAAAGACGCGTTATATTTAGGAGGTCTATACACGGATAATACTAGAACGTGAGAATCTCCATGAATAACAACGGCGAGATACTCAAAGGACTTAAATTTACCAAAACTAACATCTTTACATTTTAACCGGCTCGAGTAAATGTTTGCCAAACCGCCTCCCTTTTTCCCCTGGTGGTCTGCACGAGTAAAACTGTACCTCAGGATGCCAAGTTAGGGCCCAAGTGCTGCCATGCAATGGGTGACACCTCAGCACTACACTAGTTCAGTTGGAATAGAACAGTGCAAGTTTTTTTTATTGTGGTTGGAGTGCCAATACTGTCACCACCCCCAAGTTTTCCCAGCAGGTTGGAGGGCCTACTTGCAGGGCTGGGTGCAGGTTAATGTCATACCCAGGATACCCAAATTCCAATTACCAGTGCAGATCCCTAGCCTCAGAGAGACCACTCTGCCCTAATGAGAAGGTTTTTGTAAAAAAAAAAAAAAATTTTTGATACATCTGCAGCTTCAGTTTTGCTAATATTTGAAAAAAATCAGTCAAATTATAGTGATTACGTTAATGCTGAGAGTGTAACCAGTAATGTAGAAAACTTTAAAGCTAAGTTTAGTGCTGCAGCTGACATAATGGCCGCTGAAAAGACTGTTAAGAAATCCACCAGCACTATCATGCCTTGGAAGACCCAAAATGTCTGATTTAATGAGACCACACCAGAGAGCTAAGCATAAATGAAGAAAACTAAACTGATAGTCCGCTATGAAATATAGAAGGCAAAAATAACTGAAAATAACAATGAAGTTCACTTTGAGAGGTGGTCCTATTTCTCTAAAATAATGCTGGTAATCCAAGAGTTTTATTGTCAAATATTGATAGTCTTCTAAACCCAGCTCACTCAATAGAATGACTCATAACAATTACTAGTGAAACTTATGAGGATTTTGTTATATTTTTGTGCATAAAATATATTGCATTTAAAAGTAATATAGTACATCTGCCCAAAGTTAATCCTGTTGAACCCCAGTATGCCCTTTTAAGCAACTTAAATTTTTTCACTGGAATAGATCCACCTGAATTGCACAGTATACTTTCTCATCTGAAACCCTCCACCTGCATCCCTGACCAGTACCTACAGGTTTTTTCAAAGACGTCTCTGATGTTCTAGTTGATAGTGTACTTGACACAGTGAAATCATCATTAGATACGGGGGTCTTCCCTGAATGTCTGAAAACTGCAGTTGTTAAACCCCTGCTCAAGAAAAATAATCTCAACTTCTGTCTTCAACAACTTCAGACCAATTTCTACCCTGCCTTTCTTAAGTAACATTCTAAGCAGCTAAATGATTACTTGAATAAACATTCTATTCTTGGTAAGGTTCAGTCAATTTAGAACTAGTCATAGTACAGAAACTGTACTGGTTAAAGTAATAAATGATTTTGGGGTTAATACAGACAGAGGCCGTAGATCTGTTTTTGTTCTTTTAGAATGATTGCAGCTTTTGACATCATAGACCACAGTATTCTTGTAAAGACAATGGGTGGGCCTGTCTGGCAGCATTTTACATTGGTTTCAGTCTTATTTAACAGGATGATAATCTTTGTTAGTTTTGATGATTGTACTTGGGAGACCCATGATATTTTTATATGGTGTAACACACGGATCTGTTCTAGGTCTGCTGCTTTTTTTCAACCTGCATGCTTCCATTAGGTCAGATTAACTCAAAACACAATGAGCTACCACAGCTATGCAGATGACAAAGCTTTATTTATTGATAGCACCTGATGACCCGGACTTTCTTGGCTCTCTGATCCAATGTCTTAGCAGTATATCCGACTGGATGAGTAGAAATTTTTTTCAAAATAAAGAAAAAACCAAATCTTAGTGATTGGTAAACGTGGAAATAGCAATGGTATCAAACAAACTTGAACCCTTAGGTTTAAAAATCAAGACGGAGGTAAAGAATTTAGGGGTAATTATCGACTCTGACCTAAACTTTAAAACACATATTAACCAGATTACCAGGGTTGCGTTTTTTTACTTAAGGAATGTAGCAAAAGTTAGACCTCTTATAACTTTACAAGACACTGAAAATTGAGTTTATCCTTTAGGCTTTTAGTCAACTAGAATACTATCATGCACCTTTAATAGGGCTACCTAAGAAAGACATCAATCAGTTGCAATTAGTGCAGAATGCAGCAGCCAAAATCTTAAGTAGAAAAAGAAACGTTTAAGTGTCGTTACACTGGTTACCTATGTCATTCGGAACTGACTTTTAAAATACTACTGAAGTGTAAAGCCTTAAATAATCTCGCTTCATCCTATATTTTGGAATGCCTGTTCCCTTACTCTCCCAAGACATAACGTTACATCTTCAAATTAAGGTCTGTTTATAATTCAAAGAGCCAACCTTAAGATGTTCTGAGGAGGCCTTTTCCTGTTGTGAACATAAAATCTGGAATACTTTACCAATAGAAGTTTGCCAGGCTAATACTATGGAACATTTTTTAAAAACTGCTAAAAATCCATTATTTTAATGTGGTTTTTGTGTAGATACATTTTAGTTGTATTCCTAATAGGCTATATGGGCATAGAATTATCATTTTCTTCAGGGTCTAGAATCTTTCTAATCTCTACTATTCTCTGTCTCTTTCGGTTCTTCTGAGGTGGCGATCTGCACCACCACCTCCTGATCGATGCACCATGCAGCCACTTGTGGTGATGGATTGAAGGCAGGTGTCTCAGCTGTCCATGGAAGAGGAATGCATTAAGAACACTTTTGTTAGGTAGAATGCTGAGTGGGGGCTGGGTGGACTTTTGGCCTTGGAACCCCTGCAGATTTTGTTTTTCATCTAGTCGAACTAGAGTTGTTTCTGTCCTTGCCTTGTTTTTGTTACTTATTCTTTAACTTTAATACCTAATCTTCATTTTTTTCTTGTAACTTTCTCTTTGACATCTTGTAAAGCACTTTGAGCTACATTATTTGTATGAATATTTACTATATAAATAAATGTTGATTTTGTTGCAATTCCAGAAAAGGAGTTTAAGGCATCCATGCATAGAATACATCCTAGCTTTATATGCACAAGCATTCAATCATTTAACTTAAATATACTTGATAAAAGGATTTATCGTGTTTAAAATTGTCCAACCATGTATCCATGACAAGATTTAACCTGTGAACATTGCAATCTAGCTCCAGGCTCACTTGGCCACATGTTTTGGCCATACATGAAATTAATATTATTCTGGACAGAAATCTTTGAATGTCTAATAGACCGCTGCCATGGTGTCATAATTTCTGACCCATTAACAGCTGTGTTTGGTGTACTCACAAGATGGGCTTAAAGTGGAGAAGGGCAAATTGATTGCAACTGATTACATTATATCGCTAGTACATACACTTATCTTGCTCAACTGGAAGAATCTCACCCTACCTAGTATAGGTTTGCAGGTAACTGATGTTTTATACTGTTTGAAAGTGGGGAGAAAAAAATTCTTACTCAGAGGATCTGTTTAAAACATTTTTCAAAATATGGTAAGATCTAACTAACAAAAGTTTAGAATAAGTATTTATATCAAGGAAAAGATATTCGCCCTTTTTTGTTTTCAAAGATTTGCTCTTGCGGTAAATAATTCCTTATGTTTATGATGCTTTTCTCACTAATCAAAGAGCTTTAGTGAGTGGAGAACCACTTCAGCCACCTCTATCGTGCCGCATCCATCTGGATGACCTGGTGACGGCAGCCATTTTTGCGCCAGTACAGTACGCTCACCACGCATTAGCGGTTAGGTGGTGAAGGGGTGAGAGAGAGCCAATCAGAGACAGGAGATGATTAGGAGGCTAGAATAACTATGCCATGGTGAGCAGTTTAGCCTGGACTTTGGGATAAACCTTACTTTTTATGAAGGATGTCCAGGGATCTTTTATGACCACAGAGTCAGGACTTCAGTTTTACATCTAATATGTAGGCTGGTGCCGTGTTTACAGAACAGTATCCCTGTCACTGCATTGGGGCATTGGGATTCACTTTAAGATCACAGGGTAAGTGCCCTCTATTGGTCTTAACACCTCCTCCAGCAGCAATCCTAGCTTTTTTCTAGATCTAGTCTACCATCCAAGTACTGACCAGGGCCAAACATACTTAGCTTGTTCTGAAGTGTTTGTGGTATGGCTGCTGGCTCTCCTCTCTTTCACTCAGTTGGGGTTGAATTCTGGTTTAAGTTTGGCTTGATTGTATGTAAAGTTTTTTTCTTGGTTGTAAAAGTTAATTTGTGCCTCGTGTGCTTATACTTATATTTATTATCACTTGTAATACTTGTGATTTTTTACTGAATATTTACTTTGTGTTACTACTGGGTGATTATTTTTATATTTACTGTTCTGTTTGGTGTGTTCAATGTGGTCATTTTTACTTTATCGTATACATGGTATAGAGAGAATAGGAATCCTGAAAAAATTTGATCTTGAGATTTTGATGAATCTTGACATTTTTAATTTTCCCGGAGTCCAAAAATACCATTTTTGAAATTGTCTGTGTGTCTGTCTGCATGTAAACATAACTCATAAGCTTTGACCTTGGTCAATGAGATTTTGTATACCTGCTTTATATCAAAAATAAGGAATCCTATCAACTTTTGGGCCACTTCCAGCAACCGGAAGTGGTACGTTCCTAAACGCATTTCAGATTTTTTCAAGTAAACTATGGTTATTAATAAAGATATATGATTCAAATTTTGTGTGGAAACTAGAAATGACGAAAAATAAGTAGATGTGAAATTGGAGAAAAATCCCACAACTGGAAGTGGTACTTTAACCGAATACTTTTCAATTGAGAAAAATGACTCAATCGGAAGTAGTGTTTTATTTAAACAACCATCAAATTTTTTTGTATCATGGAAATATAAATGTGTAAACAATATTAAACTGTATTCAGTATAATACATATTCTTTCAGTAACTTAATATTTTAATTTATACGTCATCAGTTTAACAATACATAAAGATGTAATGGGAACAATAAGCTGCTACATCCCTGTTTGTATTCTTTATAATACATTTAATTTTATTTATTTATTTATTTTTTGCCATCAAAATCATAATTAAGTATAGCTAAATGCAGTTTTTACTTATAGCGATTTATTGCAACAAATATAATGTGCCTGTTTATCAATTCTTTGGAGGCTGTGTTCTCCCAGACCACCGTGGCTGTTGCTGATGGCAGGGTTCCGATAGGCTCCATCGTATCTTTGGCTCTGATGAGCTTGTAGATGGTTTTTGGCTTCCACAGGTCCGGCTTGACTCCCTGCAGTCCGTGTTTCCTTACGAAACGGATGACATCTGTGCAGAAACGTTTTTAGGAACGTGGAGATGTCCTTTCCAGGCGTATGGGGATTTCTCATGGTGATCGTTACTCTCCTTTCCTCTCTCTGTATGGGACAGTTCCCTACAAATCGAGCAAAGTGGGAGTCCGGCACAGCGTTTTGGACCATTTCCCAGTAACGTTTGCAGATTGCAATTGAGGCAAATGTGATGTAGAATGACTGGATGCTCAGGGTTTCAGCTCTGGAGAATCCCTGCTCCATGACCATCTTCCTCTCTGCGCTCATTACAGAGATCCTTCCCTCCACCTCCTTAAGCCTCGGCACCACCGTCTGCTTCATCCAGGGTTCCAGAGCTGGGGGCCCTCCTGGAACTTCCGGGCTGGAGTTGAGTGAGCTGTGGCCTGGGGAGTAGAGGGGCCAGGGGAGGAGCACTCTCACAGGCTGGGAATGGCTCCCTTCTCCTTACCCAGGTTCTCAGAGGTCTTCCCTGCCGGAGCGGGAGCAGGAACTGGAGCCAGGGTTGTTGAATCCATTCTTTGTCTTTGAGATGGAGGTCCTTTGCAGTTAAGAGATGAAACTTAAAGATGTCAGCTCTCTTCTCGGTGGGTGGATGTATTATCGTCTATTTACCTCTTACACTTGTCAAGCTCGTTCCTCACCTATTTAATGAGAAAATTAAAAATATAAGATCCCAGATCTCTGCATCACAGTACAAACCAAATACTAGCTTAGCAGGCCCTGTCTCACATTGCATTCAGTACTTTAGTACTTTTAATCCTGTAACTGAGCAGGAAGTCTTAACTTTAATTTCTAAAATGAAGCCCACTACTTGTTCCCTAGATCCATTGGCAACAAAACTAGTAAAAAGTGCAATGGATATTCTTGCAGCGCCTATTCTAAACATTATCAATAGTTCATTATTGCATGGCACAGTACCTGATGCACTAAAAGTGTCAGTCATTAAACCATTACTTAAAAAGTCAGACCTAGACCCACACATACTAAATAATTATAGGCCTATTTCAAATTTACCGTTTCTCTCTAAAATACTAGAAGAAGTAGTCGCCAGTCAGCTTCAGTCACACCTTGCGCATTACAATTTATTTGAGAAATTCCAGTCTGGTTTTCGCACTGGTCATAGTACAGAAACGGCACTAACACGGGTTGTAAATGACATTCTGATAGCCTCTGATGAAGGAAACTCCACTGTAATTATGTTGTTGGACTTAAGTGCAGCATTTGACACCATTGACCATTCTATTTTACTGCACAAGCTAGAAAATGATGTTGGGCTTATAGACCCCGTGCTCGCTTGGTTTAGTTCGTATTTATCAAATCGATTGCAATATGTACAGAAATGTGCTGACAGTACTCCATTATACACAGAAGTTCACAATGGTGTCCCACAGGGCTCAGTACTGGGACCTTTTACTGTTTTCACTTTACATGCTTCCACTGGGATCTCCCATTAGGAAACTATGTTAATTTTCACTCGTATGCAGATGACACCCAGTTATACCTTTTCATTTAAATCAAATAAGTTTCTCCAATGTTGTCTTTAATTAGATGTGTTAGCAAATTAAAGGAGTGGATGAATGAGAACTACTTGTCTTTAAATACAGATAAAACAGATGTTAATTGTTGGAGGGAATGACGCTGATCACAATAATATTTTGTCATTTAACTCAGTTGGAATCCCAATTAATTTTACTGAATCAGCCCCCAATCTAGGAGTTATTTTTGACTCTAGCATGTCATTTAAAGCGCATATTACAAAGTTGTCCAAAACATGTTTCTTCCATCTTAAAAATGCTAGGAAATTAAGGCGCTTTCTAAATAAACAGGATTCTGAGAAATTAATTCATGCATTTATCACTAGTAGGATTGACTACTGCAATGCGGTGTTCACTGGCTGTTCAAACTGTTCTTTATACAGCCTCCAGTTAATCCAAAATGCGGCTGCAAGAATTACAAGAACAAGAAAATCCGAACACAACTCCAGTTCTTAAATCCTTACACTGGCTCCCGGTTAAGTTTAGGGCAGATTTCAAAATCCTCCTTTTAACATATAAAACATTAAGTGGCCAAGGTCCAACTTACTTGTCTGAACTTATCATGACTTACAAACCAGAGCGCACATTAAGATCTCAAGAAGCCGGTCTGTTTATGATTCCAAGGATTTATAAAATAACAATGGGAGGTCGAGCTTTTAGTTACAGGGTCCCTAAACTGTGGAATGGTCTTCCTGCTTCTATAAGAGATGCCCCTTCGGTCTCAGCCTTTAAATCCCGGCTGAAGACTCACTACTTCAGTTTAGCATATCCTGATTAAAGCTGCTGATTAACTGTACATACTGCATCTCTGTTGTTGGTCATTAG
The DNA here is from genome assembly GCA_026402145.1 of Polypterus bichir lapradei. NCBI lineage: Eukaryota > Metazoa > Chordata > Cladistia > Polypteriformes > Polypteridae > Polypterus > Polypterus bichir. The sequence goes on from JANRMT010062791.1 coordinate 227,856,632, forward strand.
CACTAAAACATAAGTAACATGACAGTTATAATTGAATACTAACCTTCACCTATTCTGTTTCTCTTCTCGGTACTCAAATGTGGCACTTGGTGCCACGGCCCACCTGCCACGTTGTTTTGCCTGCCTATGGTAAAGTCATCCCTGATGGAGGATCGCAGGAATCATGGGAAAAAGGGGTCCTTTCATCGGACTGGCTGGCCCAGCATTTTTAGCCATGGAATGGCCAAATGGGGGAGGCAGCTTGATGGATGAGGTCTCCAGGACTCTAAAAATATCCAAATCTTATATGATATCTACTGTTAAATTCTGCTCCGTACTTCTAAAAGTTTTATTTTTATGCTGTATTGAGGATTTGTTCTGTTTTGTGTATTGTATTGTATTGACCCCCTTCTTTTGACACCCACTGCACGCCCAGTCTATGTGGAAAGGGTTCTTTCTTTAAACTGCCTTTCCTGAGATTTCTTCCATTTTCCCTACAAGGTTTTTTGGGAGTTTTTCCTTGTCTTCTTAGAGTCAAGGCTGGGGGGCTGTCAAGAGGCAGGGCTTGTTAAAGCCCATTGCGGCATTTCCTGTGTGATTTTGGGCTATACAAAAATAAACTGTATTGTATTGTTATTGGATTGGTCTACTCCTGTACCCTAAATAATAATACACACATACATACACACACTCAGACCCTAACGGCAACAGTGCCCTACGAATGACACACACACACACACAGTTGGCTAACTTTTAGCACTTTAAACCACACAAGTGCTATAAGAATAACACAACTTGTCACTCTCTCTCAGCACATCAAGAGACTTATTTATCATCGGCATGAACAACATGCAAAGTTTTAAATAGATCTCAGACCTAAATATTACTTTTGGTCTCCAAGAAAATATTAAAACATACAAAGACTCCGCATCCTTGACTATAGGCCATTTATCAGCCAAGAATAACTTATTTACATACTGTTCCCTACTACTGAGTGGAGCTCTCACTCGCAGCCCTTAATAAACCTCTCAGCACAGAGGTAATGGCAAAACTCCGGCTGCTCCAGGTTCTCAAAGAAATCTACCTTATTATTTCAATCACTCTAGACATTGAGACAAAGCATAGAAAGATCAAAACAAGTTACTGCTTATTGAAGAACAATACTATCAAGCTTTTCTATTGCTTATTAAAGTCTGAATAAAATAGTTTTAAAAAAGCTTACGGAAAGGAATTAGTGATGTCAAAGATGAAAGTCCCAGATTTTGATTTAGCAATCGATGTTCACGAAAAAGCTGTTAATTGACAATCGGATGAAAACTGGTCACACATGTCCGTTTTATTTTCTAACGTCGCTCTTCCGTCGTCGCTGTTTCTCTTCTGACGTTATTTTCGAATGAGGCATATTTATTATAAAGTTTCATGCCGTGGTTTCACAACACATGAATGTTGCATGCGCCTGATTGGCTGACTGTCAATATGATGGATGAATTTTGCTCAAACTCTTTAATCTATCTTTTCCCAAATAATGAAGTTTTTTGATGTTGCCTAAAACATCGCCATGTCCGTCTTTCCCAGGCTGTAAACCAAATTGTTGTCCCAGACTGTAAATCAAATTGTTGTCCCAGATATCCATCCATAAAGTAATCAATACCCTTGAGGTCTCGGCTCAGTCTTCCTTTCCCAGGCTGTAATACCAGTTTAGCACTATGCTGTGAACAACTGTTATAAAAGAGGTGTAAGGGAAGAGGATATGCCTTTTTTATTATAATGCCTCCTACATCTGAATTCATCTTGTTGGGATTGAGCAGTAAAATATAATAAAAATATACAGAATAATTTGTAGATTTTATACACCATAACAGCTGAGCTATGCATATGAGCCTCCTCAATCTTCTTTTTTTCTTCTTCTATTCTCTTTTTTTTTTTTTTTTTGCTCTCAACAGAGAGTTGTTAAAACAGTTCTTGG
>JANRMT010062791.1:227858676-227877418 GCA_026402145.1 Polypterus bichir lapradei
GGGGGGGGAAGTGGACTCAGCTGCCCTACTTCCACTCAGAATTAGGGATTAGGTAGCTGTAAAAACAGCTCTTGTTCCTCCTTACTGACTTTGAGAGCAGTGGACAAGCCGACCTGCTCAATTGCCATCAAAAGGATTAATATTGCATGCACGCTCCAAATGGCAGACCAAGCGGCTCTCCGCTCTAAGAACAGTGTGTGTGGTGGTGTGTTTTTTTTTTTTAAAAAGGCATAGAAGCGATGCTACAAATTGCACAGGGCAGCCAGTCCCACTGTCTTGCCCATGCATCAACTGCATGGTAAGCATCAACTTGGCAGGAGTAATCAGATGCCCTAACACAAGCACCAAGACATTAACCCATGTGACATTCCACGTCCTTGTGACAAAACCGGCCCACCTTGGAGCCAAGCTGGGCACCAGACTTGGCAGGCCTAATACAAAGCCCAAGGATTGCCACAACAGCGAAAACTTTTGGACTTGTGCAGAAACAAGATAGCCAATACAGATGGGAGTAGGCATGGGGGAGGGAACAGACAGGCTGTCCCAGTGCGGGGGTGAGGGGCCAGGCAAGAAAAAGGACGTCTTAAAACCACCACCACCTGCACGTAAATTCCTCCATCCCTGCCCCTAGATGCACACAAAACAAAGGAGACATAAGTGAAGACTGGTGACAAGCTAGATATCCCTCGCGACACCACGCTCACACCTCTTCAAGATGGAAGATGAAAAGGAGAAGGCATATCCTGGTCTGGCTGTGTGAACAAGGCAATAAACACAGGGGGCGCTGCAGCAACAGCAGACAGCCAGCAGGACTGCTTTGTGGTTTCTGGGAGCTTAAGGCTTCCTGCTAGCGGTATAGGCTTGGTCATCCGACACCACTGCACTCACCCCACAACAGCAGATTTCTAATTCCGAGCCTTACCTGACATCTGTTGGAATACAGGAAGTACTACAAGCAATAGCAGTGTACAGGCACACAAGTTTGAAGGAACATCTATTTATTTATTTACTTATTGAATCAATCCTGCTCTGGCTGGAGTTTCTTTCCCTTCCCTCATAGTAACCAAACTCCAGTTAAGGCTGCTTGTTTGGTTTTTATACCAATGAAGGAGAGTGCACTGCTCCTGGAAGTACTGCAATACCAGGTCGATGCGTGGAGTGGATGGAGCAAGCCCCTATTCCATCTCCCTGTTCCAAAATTCAGTTTAATATATGGTCCCCAGATAGGGAACATATCAGATATTAAACTGATAAGAACAAATTTTTTTTATCAAAAACAATAAAAATAAAAGACACAGGCAAGAAATTACAATCAAATCGCACTCCTGTAGACCCAAAGCCACCCTCTCCCCTAACAGAATCATCCAAAGAGTCACAAAGCATAACAGGTGGGACAAAAATCCTTTCACAGATCAACTGAGCCACCCTATCCACCTCCTAACAACATAATCCTCCTTACCAAAATTAAACAGCAGCACCCCCACATTTCCCTGATAATCTCTGTCACTCACCCCGGCTCCCATGTCCAAAAACCATTTCGCTGCCAGTCCTGATCTCGGGGCAATCCTGCCATAACACCCGCTTGGCAAACTCAGGCAAATATCCGTCCATACTATCACCCTCCCTCCAGCCAGAACGATCCAATCATGGGCACTGCTGAGATTGAACCCTGCTGCTCCTTCCGATACTCTTTCTGGGACAATTGCATAGTCAAAGTCATACATCGGATGGTGTTCTCCAATGCAGCCCTGAACAAATACAAAAAAGAAACTATTCACTAGAGAACTTCAACAGAATGCGCTCCTCACTCTCCACCCCAATAAACCCAACCAAAACAGACCCTTCCACCTCTCCTTTGCTGCAGCGAAACCCCATCTCTCCACATTCCTCTTAATTCAAAAGGCAATAGTGCCCTCTATGCCATATCTCACACACCTTGTGCTAGCCAATTTCCACTTCTCCACCACCTGTTTCCTCGACTCCCAAATACTCAGTTTGGTTAAACTCATTACCACCCATATCAGAAAAAAAACCCGCCTGCCCACACCCTTCTAAACCGACCCCTCTCTGAACCATCTTGCATGACACCGAACCAGGGCCTCCCACCATCCTCGACAATACCTTCATCTCCCACCATACTCGCTGTGCCCAAATGCAGTCCCAAAACACGTGGGACTGTCTTCACCAGACCACATCCAGCACGTGGAACCAATTTAGACCTCGTTAACCCATGCCTACGAAGTTGTTCCCTCACTGGCATCTGCCCCCAGATCATCAGCCAAATAAGGTCCTTCAATCTGTTCTCCAGGTGCCTTGGCTGCACCCTTGTCCAAACCTCCCTCCCATACACACCTGTCCAGCCTGCATCCCTCACCACCACTGCCCTCACTAACTGATACAGCTCCCTATAGTTCCTGCAAACTGAATTGTCCTTTTAAAAAAAAAAGTGTCCCATCAAATCCACTGCCCTTTGATAATGTAATGGTAAGCGCTCTGCATGTGGCACAGCGTTGTTCCAGCCCCCCAAACCCCACATCCTAGCAGCCAACCAAAAACTTCCGAAATACTGATACTTAAGCTCCACCACCAGACACAAGGCTCTGCACAAAAATGCATAACATGAAGTCCACCTTCAAAGGGATATCCACAATACCCCTACCCCCATCCACCATTGTCCTCTGCGTATCGACCCTTCTTTCGGCTGCTCCCGTTAAGGGTTGCCACAGAGGATCATCTTCCATATCTTTCTGTCCTCTGCATCTTGTTCTGTTACACCCATCACTTGCATGTCCTCTCTTACCACATCCATAAACCTTCGCTTAGGCCTTCTTTTCCTCTTCCCTGGCAGCTCTATCCTTAGCATCATTCTCCCAATATACCCAGCATCTCTCCTCTGCACATGTCTAAACCAACGAAATCTCGCCTATCTGACTTTGTCTCCCAACTATCCAACTTGAGCTGATGTACTAATGTACTGATTTCTAATCCTGTCCATCCTTGTCACACCCAGTGCAAATCTTAGCATCTTTAACTCTGCTACCTCCAGCTCTGTCTCCTGTTTTCTGGTCAGTGCCACCGTCTGCAACCCATACAACATAGCTGGTCTCACTACCATCCTGTAGACCTTCCCTTTCACTCTTGCTGATTACTCCTGTCACTCTTCTCCACCCATTCCACCCTGCCTGCACTCTTTTTCACCTCTCTTCCACAATCCCCCATTACTGTGTACTGTTGATCCCAAGTATCTAAACTCATCCACCTTCGCCAACTCTACTCCCTGCATCCTCACCATTCCACTGACCTCCCTCATTTACACACGTTTTCTGTCTTGTTCCTACTGACCTTCATTCCTCTCCTCTCTAAGCATATCTCCACCTCTCCAGGGTCTCCTCAACCTGCTCCCTACTCTCGCTACAGATCACAATGTCATCAGCAAACATCATAGTCCACGGGGACTCCTGTCTAATCTTGTCTGTCAACCTGTCCATCACCATTGCAAATAAGAAAGGGCTCAGAGCTGATCCCTGATGTAATCCCACTTACACGTTGAATGCATCCGTCGCTCCTACCGCAGACCTCACCACTGTCACACTTCCCTCGTACATATCCTGTACAACTCTTACGTACTTCTCTGCCACTCCCGACTTCCTCATACAATACCACAGCTCCTCTTGAGGCACCCTGTCATATGCCTTCTCCAGGTCCACAAAGACGCAACGCAACTCCCTCTGGCCTTCTCAACTTCTCCATCAACATCCTCAGAACAAACATTGCATCTGTGGTGCTCTTTCTTGGCATGAAACCATACTGCTGCTCACTAATCATCACCTCACTTCTTAACCTAGCTTCCACTACTCTCTCCCATAACTTCATGCTGTGGCTCATCAATTTTATTCCCCTGTAATTACTGCAGTCCTGCACATCCCCATTATTCTTAAATATCGGCACCAGTACATTTCTTCTCCACTCCTAAGGCATCCTCTCACTTTCCAAAATTCCATTAAACAATCTGGTTAAAATCTCCACTGCCATCTCTCCTAAACACCTCCATGCTTCTATAGGTATGTCATCTGGACCAACGGCCTTTCCATATTCCATCCAGCTGTCCTTACTTCCTCCTTGCTAATCCATTGCACTTTCTGATTCACTATCTTCACATCATCCAACCTCTTCTCTCTCTTGTTATCTTCATTCATCAGCCTCTCAAAGTACTCTTTCCATCTGCTCAACACACTCTCCTCGCTTGTGAGTACGTTTCCATCTTTATCTTTTATCACCCTAACCTCCTGCACATCTTTCCCAGCTCGGTCCCCCTGTCTAGCCAATCAGTACAGGTCCTTTTCTCCCTCCTTAGTGTCCACCCTCTCATACAACTCATCATACGCTGTTTCCTTAGCCTTCGCCACCTCTTTCTTCACTTTGCGCCTTATCTCCTTGTATTCATGTCTACTTTCTGCATCTCTCTGACTATCCCACTTCTTCTTTGCCATTCTCTTCCTCTTTATACTCTCCTGTATTTCATCATTCCATCACCAGGTTTCCTTTTCCTCCTTCCTCTTTCCAGATGTCATGTCAAGCACCCTTCTTGCTGTCACTCTTACTACATCTGCTGCAGTTTCCCAGCTGTCTGGTAACTATTCACTGCCACCCAGTGCCTGTCTCACCTCCTCCCTAAACTCAACCTTGCAGTCTGCCTTTTTTTCAACTTCCACCATTTGATTCTTGGATCTGCCCTCACTCTCTTCCTCTTTTTGATCTCCAATGTCATCCTACAGACCACCATCCTATGCTGCTTAACTACACTTTCCTCTGCCAAAACTTTGCAGTCTTAAATCTCCTTCAGATCAACTCTTCTGCATAGGATGTAATCTACCTGTGTGCACCTTCCTCCACTCTTGTACGTAACCCAATGTTCCTCCCTCTTCTTAAAATATGTATTCACCACAGCCATGTCCATCCTTTTGGCAAAATCCACTATCCTCTGACCTTCTTCATTCCTCTCCTTGACACCATACCTACCCATCAACTCCTCGTCTCATTCCGCCCAAACACACAAAGTGAAACACTGTTTTCCTCAGAGCCCTACCCACCCTATTGGACATGGAAAATACTAACCCCAAGTACAGACAGCATGGCAGAATCTCTGTCTTCACTATGGTTGCTTTCCCCATCAAGGATAGCAATTTGGCTGTCCACAGACCCAGCTTACAACCCACCATCTGCAGCTGCTTGTCCCAATTCCTTTGACCACTCTCCTGCCTAGAAAATTCAATCCCCAAAATATTAATGGATTCATTACACAAGTTCATCCCACATAAGCTCTCCATTCTATCCCTCCACTTCCCAAAATACATCATGTTCGACTTGTTCCAGTTCACTGTAGAACCCGTAGCCTTTTCAAAATCTGCTAAAATGGCCAGTCCCTTCTGCAAATCCCCCTCCCTGGCAGCAAACAAAGTCTCATTATCCACAGAGATGGCAAGTTTAGCAGCTACACCACCACTTCCTGGTAAGACCAGTCCTAAAAAAGCCTGCTCCTCCCTGATCCACACTGCCACAGGTTCCAAATATATAGCAAAGGAGACAATGGGCAACCGTGTCTCAACCCGGCCTGTTCACTCAACCACCCATTCATGTTAACACTCCCAACCCCCCTATATAAAACCCTCAACCATGCCATAAACTTGGGCCCAAATACAAAATGCTCCAAGACTTTAAACAGAAAGGCATGGTTTACCCTATCGAATGCTTTATCCTGGTCCAGGCTAGCCACAATTAACGCTCTGTTCCTCTCTTCTGCCCGCACAATCGAATCCATCACCAATGCCATATTCCACCAAATTGATCGTCCCGGCACACCACAGGTCTGATCAGCCCCAGTTATTTCCGCCAATACCTTCCTTAATCTCCTTGCAAAGACCTTGGCTAGTAACTTATAATCAAACCCGAGCAAGGTAATCAGTCTCTAATTTCACAAATCAAACTCGTCTCCTTCTTATAAAGAAGGGAGACAACACCGGTTGGCATCAATTTTGGCAACCTTCCCTCGTCGAAAATGGCCTTATAAATTTCCATCAAAAGAAGCCCAGGCAATTCCCAAAAAGTCTCAAAATTCCTTAGGCTGTCCATCCTTCCCTGGAACCTTGCCGCTCTTCATAGATTTCATAGCTTCATTTAGCTCCTCCAGTGTCACCCTGTCCTCCAAAACGGTCACATCCTTCTCCCGGGCCAACACTTTTACTGATGCCAAAAACTCCTGTACCATACCCTCCTGCCCTACACTGGGCAAAAAGAGCTCAGTATAAAACTACTGATCCACCTCCAACACTTCATTCTTATCCCTACAAATAGCACCATCATCTCTTCTGTAACCACCCACCACCCTTTTCAGTTTTGCTGCTCTAATTGCCCGAAAGAACCTGGTCCCCCCGTACACCTCCCCCTCCAGTATTTGCTCATTTAACCTAGGAAAATATCTTAAAGCCCTCCCCTTCACTATTTCTCCCAGCTCCCTTTTTAACCTGCCCCACCACCTCACAATCCAACCCCCTCCCCTATTCAGGACCCCATATTCCTTACACAATCGTTTCTGGAGCAGTAGGATAACTCCCCTTTCCCGTCGAGATCTATGAATCCCATAGCTCCTCACCACCAAACCCTCCCACCAATCCAAAATGGACATACCTCGGTGACCCTCCGTGATCCATCCCTTCAGCAGCACACTCAAGTCTTGTCTAAACTGTTGGTCCTGCAGATGCAGAATGTTCAGCTTCCAGAACCCTCTCCCAAAAATCGGCCCTCCCCCTTTTAAAGTGCACTGAACCATAGAGTGGTCCAAAAACCAAACAGGACACAAATAACAATTCATCACTTCCATTGCAGAAGTAACAAAAAAGTAGTCTAATCTACTAGACGCCCCTCTAGTATTACTCCATGTGTGTCCTGTCATCCCCACCACCTTTTTGCGGTACAAATCACATAAGCCAAACTCTCTTAAGTTGTCCCAAAGACACCCTTGTATAGTCAGAATCAAGCGGTTTTTCCATGTCTACATTGAAATCCCCACCCAGAACCACATCCCTATTCGTTACCATAACATCCCATAGTGCACCGAAGACTTCCCCTCTATATTTCACATCTGTTGGAGCATAAACATTAATGAAACGATACATTCTCCCAGCCCACTCCCCGTCAACCATGGTAACCCGCCCCTCCACAACCATCACCACTTCAGTGATAGCCCGCTGTCCCCCTTTGAACAAAACACCTGCAGAAAGTGCGTTCCCCACCCCCCACATCGATGGGCCCCCACCTCCACTCTTGAACACTCCGCGTCTTGAACACTCGCTTCCTGGACAAAACAGACTTGGAAAGGCAAAGAGCCCAACCAAAAAAAAACAGCATCCCGCTTGTCCCTCCCCCGCAACCCTCTCATTAATTGTTGCACAAAACAAAATGAAACCACAAACCACCCTAAAAACCTGTCAACCCTCCCCCAAACCTTCTCCACCCCCTCCTAACTCCAGACCATGTTCAGAAAAACCAAAAAGCCCCCATTCAATGACCATCTCCATTTTCTCCCCCCAGCCAGGCCTTGTAGCCAAATCCCCCTGGCCAGCTTCAACCTCCTCCTGCACATCCGGAAGTGACTCTGGCACCACCAAACCTACAGAGGTTAACTCCCCTAAGTCTACCTGGCAGTGGCCCTCCATGTTGTTCACACCACTCTTCTCTCTAATATCCACCATTTTAGCACTCTTTCCGGGCCCCCCCTTTGGATTTCCTCTTGCTTCCAACGACCAATCTCGTCCTGAGACTCAACTGCCCCAGCTTCCAAGAGGTTCCCCATAGACTCGAAATGACCAGTGTCTTCCACTTCATTGACACCTTCCAAATCCCCACCAGAAGGAGTAGTTTCCTCCACAGTAGTATTTTTCCTTCACCTTGTCCTTCATACCCCTCAAACTCCTACCTTCCTTGTTGTACTTGTTTTCTCCTCCCATAAAGTTCATCATAAAAGGTCTCAATTTCTCTCTTTTCTCCTTCTTTTTTGTATTCTTTACCTTTCTTATCCTTTAATAATTTGATGTAACCCTTCATCTTTTGGTCTTTTAATTTCTTAAAGAAGAATCATTTGCATTTTTCATTTTCTTCTGTCTCCTGTACTCTGCTTTGAAATTTTTTCTGCTCTTTCTTTTGCTTGTAAAGCTCCTCTATTTGCTGTTTGATCTTTTTTACTTCCTCCTCTTTACTCCTTTGATTATACCTTTTGTCCAATTCTTCCTGCAGTTGAACCATTTTTTCTTGTTGCTTTTTCTTCCTTTGCCTCCCTTTCCTCTGGAAAAAGAGTTTTTTGTCTTTTCCTTCACTAAATCCCACCATTTGCTGCTTGTTTGAAAACAATCTTTAAGTGTAGCCCACTCTTGGTAAGCCACCTAATACTCTTCTTGTATTTTAAGATCTTTTAACAACTCTGTATTAAGTTTCCAATATCCTTTCCCTCTCTTTCCCCCCCTTTCCAGCTCTGCTGTTTATATAGAGATGGTCCAAAAAAAGGGTTGCAATTTGTGTCAACTGCTTTATACGATGCTCTCTCAAACAGTATGTAGTCTATACGGGACTCCTTTTTCCCTTTTCCTCCTTTCCACACATGTCCTGCACCTTTCCCGCCTCCTTCCTTAAAGCTGTCTTTTAATTGGTGGTCCTGCATGATTCACCTCAATAACCTAGAATTTTTAGCGAATCTCTTCCTTTTGGTGCTCATCTACTACAAAGTTGAAGTCTCCGCCTATAATTACATCTGGTTTCCTTGCTATGATCAGGTCAAGCTTCTGGAGTAAATCAAATCTTTCATGTTTTCCGCTTGGAGCATATATATTTAAAATTTCATTTTCTTCTCCCCTTAATTTCATTTTTACTCCAATAATTCTTCCTTTTACTATTTGTGTAATCTCTTTACTCTTTATAATGAGACCTACCCCTGCATTTTTGTTGAGGTTTGTTCCAGAAAAGAGTTTTCCCTTCTTCCCAACTCCTTTCTAAATCTTTGTAGGATTTCTTGGATGGTATCCCACATTCTTGTAAAGCTATTACATCCACCTCAATGTCTTTCATAAATCCATAAATTACATTTCTTCTACTCTTACTTAGAATACTTCTTACATTTATTGATGCTACTTTCATTTTTGGGAAAGGAATTATATTTCCTTTACGGCCTTCCTTTTCTTTCTCTTTCTTTTCCTATTCTTTTATGTCCTTGTTCTTTGATCTGCGTTATTCTCTGAAACGCCTCCACTATGTCCTTACTTAAGAAAGGGTTTCTGCTTTCTGCCACTTCACCTTCTGTTACTTCTGCCTCTGACACCAGTAAAGAACCCTCTTTATCACTCAAGAGGTCACACCACTCATTTTTATTTTCCTCCTTTTCTTCCTTTATTCTCTGTATTACTTTCCTTATTGAGGGTGCCTCTTCTAAAATACTTTGTATGTCCTCTATTTGGGACTTGGTCTTATTTATTGTTTCTTCTAGCATCCTTTTGCTCTCGATTATCCTACTGTGTTTTGGCTCCATGAAGTCTTCGCTCTTGTCTGCCCCTTGCTTGCCACTGCTACTAAGGAGAGCACTTTTGGTTTTCTTTCTGTTTTTTCCCTCCAATTGGGGTTTGAAACAGGAAGACACTTCTTCATCTTCATCATCTTTCCTGTCTTCATCTTTTCAATTTATTTTTATCATTACTGCATTGTTTTGCCCCCTTTTGCTAATATTTGCAAAGGACTTTTGGCAGTCCCTGAAGCTGTGAGAGGAATCTCCACAAAGGTTACAGATTACTTTCTCTTGGCATATTTTCCCACTGTGCCCTATTTGGTTGCATTTATGACATTTTTCTATTTTACATTCTAATGCTATGTGGCCGATTTGGTCACACCTCCTACACATTTTAGGTTGGCCAGGATAGAATATTACTCCCCTAGCAGCTCCCAACTGAATGGTAGGTGGTGTTTTATTATTCCATTCTCATCCCTTTTCAGTTTAACCTTGAAGCTGAAGTATCCTGTTTTTATCCCATTTTCATCCCTTCCTACTGTTCCTGTCTGAACAGAGCAAAACTTGCTCAACCAAAGTTTTATATCTTCCATCTGGACCTTTTCATTGAACATTGCCACATTTACCACTTTGTCCTCTCTTTGACCAAAGGCCTGTATTACGAATTTACCTAATACTGAATCTTTTTCTTTTTTTCAACCACAGTTTGCATGCATCGATCTACCATTACTGCATTAATGAAAACCACCTCAAAAACTTCCTTACTTGGAAGTGCGAAAATAAAATCTACTTGCCTGGGGGTGAAGTTCAGTTTTCCCAGAAGAATGCCAGTGGTAAAATTCTTCCGATCCATCCTGTCTCCTTTCGGTAAGCGGAAACGCAAAACGTTTCTTCGTCCATCTTCCGTTGTTCTGTACTACTCCTATTCCAAGACAATCTGGATCGCCACCGTTAACTTTCATGAGCTCTTCTTACAACCCACCAAAAGTGAGTTCATCTCCACAGGGAGTCCAAAAATCTGAAGAAAAAAAGATACTATTCCTGCCATGCACCCAGGACTCGGTTCCAAGCGGCGGACCTGCCTGCTTTTCAATTTGTCAAGGGCCGTGAGGTGTTCCCTAGTCTCAATCTTTTTCACAAGAAACCAAATGAGCCATCCAATCCGATCCTAGCCAAAAGGCAAGGATGAGAAGGGCTTAAAACCACCATCACCACCTTCAGCCCCGCCCCTAGATGCACACAAAACAAAGACGTCGGTGAAGAGCAGTGACGAGCTAGATATCCCTCGCGACACCACGTTCACACCTCTTCAGACACCACGTTCACACCTGTTGGAGATGGAAGATGAAAAGGAGAAGGCACATCCTGGCCTGCCTGTGCGAACAAGGCCTCAAACACAGGGGGCGCTGCAGCGACATCAGACAGCCTGCAGGACTGCTTCGTGGTTTCTGGGAGCTTAATAAGGCTTCCTGCTAGCGGTATAGGCTTGGTCGTCCGACACTACTTCACTCACCCCACAACAGCGGCTTTCTAATTCCGAGCCTGGCCTGACATCTGTTGGAATGCTGGAAGTACTACAAGCAATAGTGGCCTACAGGCACGCATGAATTTTTTTAAATTAATTAATTAATTATTCCGTTAATTAATTAAATCAATCCTGCTCTGGCTAGAGTTTCTTTCCCTTCCCTCATAGTAGCCAATCCCCAGCCAAGGCTGCTTGTCTTGTTTTATACCAACAAAGGAGAAAGTGCACCGCTCCTGGAGGTACTGCAATACCAGGTTAATGCGTGGAGTGGACGGAGCAAGCCCCTATTCCATCTCCCTGTTCCAAAAATCTATTTAATATATGGTCCCCAGATAGGGGACATATCAGATATTAAACTGATAAGAACAGTGTTTTTTTTTTTTTTTTTGAAAAAATATACTTTATTTACATATGTTTGGGTAATATATATAAAACACAGTCTAGTATGCTTACAATCTATACCAATCTACAAAAAATAGAAATGACTGTATTCAGCTATAGTCTGATACAGTCTTTCACTATACATTACCTACAACACCTCATTTACATAAACAAGGGTCATTTGTATATAAAAAACCACAATGTTTACAATCTTACACACCATATTTAGTGTTTTGTCAATAATCTTCGTTAATTTTACATTACATTCAATACAGCGTTCCATATGCTATTACTATTTACAAGTTAATACAGTCTCAACTTGGTCTCCGTCTCTGAGGCTTGTCCTCAAAAAGGGGGCTTTGCCGAAGGCTGCAATAAAACTGTGGTTACTTTAATAAACCTCTTGGAGAGAGAGGTGGTCTTGCATATCCTCAGTTCTTCAAGGAGTCCAGGATAGAATAGTCTCTGAGGAGGCTGCGGATGTATCTGCAGCAGTCCTGGATTGTCATCCTTTCCCTCCTAAGGACGAGGCGGTTCTTGGCGACCCATAGAGCGTCCTTCACGCAGCACATGAGACGCCATGCCTCCTCTGTGGCTTCCAGTGAGTGGGTACCCGAGAAAAGGCCATAGAGCACCAAATGGTGCGAGAGATTGTCTCTGGGTACCGACTCTTCCAGGGCGTCAAAGAGTGACTGTGCCACTGGGCATTCCCAGAAGAGGTGCAGTGCGTCGTCTTCCCGCTGGATGCACCACGGGCAGTGTCTGTATCTGCACAGATTTCTGGCATGCATGAACGAGCGGATAGGCAGTCCCCCCCCCGCACGGCCATCCACGCCAGGTCCCTGTGCCTGTTTGTCAGTTCCTTGGTGGCTATGTTCTCCCAGACCACCGTGGCTGTCGCTGATGGCAGGGTTCCGATAGGCTCCGTTGTGTCTTTGGCTCTGATGAGCTTGTAGATGGTTTTCGGTTTCCATAGGTCCGGCTTGACTCCCTGAAGTCAGTGTTCCCTTACGAAGCGGACGACATCCGTGTAGAACCATGGAGTGCCCCAGTTGTAAGGGTAGGAGCTGTCCCACTTGTCCCAGCCGAGCCTTTTCCAGACGAGCAGGAGGAAGAAGCGGGACATGGAGTTCCCGGACGATCCGATGCTGTACTCCGTCAGTGTCCTGCGGATGCAGTTGCAGGCAAAGAAAGCCCTGAGCAGGGTGGCGATGTCGGGGATGCCTTTCCCACCCTTTTGGGGTTCCTTGTACATGACTGCCCGCTTGACTCTGTCCATCTTGGAGCCCCAGATGAAGTGGAAGACTGCCCTGGTGATGGCTCTGCAGACAGTGGCGAGGGGTGGCCACGCCTGGGCCGGGTACTGCAGGACCGGGAGGATCTCGTTCTGCAGCACCAGCGCTTTGCCTTCCAAGGTGAGGTCCCTGAGGCTCCACAGCCCGATCTTCTGCCTGACTTTGGCCAGTCTCTCGTCCCATGTCTTCAGGGCCGCTCCCTCTCCCCCGAACCAGCTGCCCAGGATCTTGATAGAGTCCCGTCTGATGGTGAAGGGGTGGAGGGTGTCAGGTGCCATTCCCCGAGGAGCATCGCCTCCGACTTCCCGCAGTTGACCTTTGCCCCTGAAGCTCGTCCGAAGTCTTCGCAGATCTCCGCCAGCACCGTCATTGATCTCTGGTCTGCGCAGATCACGGTGACGTCGTCCATGTAGAGGGAGCATCTGATCTCTTGCCTGTCCGGTCCTGGTGCGGTGATCCCTCTGATCTCCGGTCTTCCTCTGATCCGTTCCACCAGGAGCTCTATACAACAGACAAAGAGAAGAGGGGAGAGAGGGCAGCCTTGTCTGACCCCGGACCGAACCGAACCGGGAAGGGGTCAGTTTTCCAGCCGTTCACCAGCACCATGCTGGAGATGTCTCGGTACATCAGGCTGATGTACGAACAGAGCGTGTCGCCCATTCTGAGACCTCGCAGAGCCCTGATCATGAACTCGTGGGACACCCGGTCGAAGGCTTTCTCTTGATCTAGGCTGACCAAGGCCGCGGTGATGCGGCGTTCCTCACGTAGTGCACTGAGTCCCTGATCATGCCGCAGGTCTGGTCTGGGTGGACGACCTGTCCAATCACCTTTTTTAGCCGGTTGGCTATCACCTTGGCCAGGATCTTGTAGTCCACGTTCAGGAGGGTGATGGGGCGCAATCTCTCTCCCTTCTGTTTGTACAAGATCGTGATCATTCCTTCTCTCAACGACGGAGGCATCCTGCCCTCCGCCACCATCTCCCGGTAGAGCTCCAGCAGGTCCGGGCCGATGAGGTCCCACAGCGCAACGTACAGTTCGGCTGGTAGCCCGGGGTCCTGCTGGCCCTGAAGGATCTGGCGGCAGAGTGCAGCTTCCCCAGCGTCAAGGGTGCGTTCAGAGCAGACTCACCTGCGGGATCCAACGTTTTGTTAATACCTGTTAGGAACCGGTCGGTTGCGTCTGCTTCGGTCGTCTTTGGGGAGTAGAGGCAGCTGTAGTAGTCCCGGACCACTCCAATCACTGCCTCCTTGCCCGTTTTGATGACCCCTTCCTCGTCTCGCAGTTCTCTCAGGGGCGTGTGGCCGGAGTGGAGTTTCCTAAAGAAAAAGGAGTTACACTTCTCACCCTTCTCCAGGTTCTCATCTTTGGATCGAAAGACAATGTGTTTGGATTCCTCCTCGAAGTGCATCCTCAGGCTCTCCTTGGTCTCCTCCAATTCACGTCTCACGTCCCAGCCACACTGGTGAAGCTCTTGCAGGGACCACAGCTCCTTCTGCAGTCTGCAGAATTCCCTTTGCCGTTGGCACGCCTGCTGTCTTCCTTTGGCCTGAAAGAAACTGCGGAGTTTAATTTTGGTAAATTCCCACCAATCACTTACCTTCTGGAAGTGGCGTTTCTCTTCCTTCCAAGCGACGTAAGCGGTCCTTAGCTCCTGCATGACGTCTTCTCTTTCCAGGAGGCTACAATTCAGTTTCCACAACCCCGGGCCATGCGGAAAGTGTTAGCCGAGGGATCCCTGGAAATGAACTGCCCTGTGGTCTGAGAAGAAGCACGGGACCAACGTGTACTTCTCGGTTCTCACTGCTCTGAAGACGAAGACGAAGTCGATCCGGGAGCGGGTCAGGCCGGCTCCAGGTGTAGTTGGCTGAGCCCGTCCCGGTAGTCCCCACCGCGTCCGACAGGGAGGCTTCCGTCACCATCTCCCTGAGCAGCCTGGATGTGGTGTCCAGTCTGGCGAACGTGCCGGAGCTGCGCCCGTCCTCCTCCAGGGGGCAGTTGAAGTCTCCGGCCATCACCACCGCCCTGGAAGTGGCGAGTTGGGGCCGCAGGGTCTGGAAAAGCTCCAAGCACTCGTTCTTCCCAGGGGGTGCGTACACACAGATGAGCCGGACAGGCTCCCCCGCCCACGAGCCATCGGCGACCAGCAGCCGGCCGCAGACGAACTCCCGGACAGAGTCCAGCGTGAAACGGTTCCCCCCGACAAGGACGGCGATCCCAGCGGCCTTGTTCTCACCACCTCCCGACCAGTAGGAAGGGCCGTGAGACCACTGTTTGCCCAGGTGGTGGTAGTTTCTGGAGGGTGGGAGGGCACACTCCTGCCGCATGTGCACATCGCACTTCTGAGCGGACAGGAAGGTCATCACCATCTGTCTCCTCAGTTTGTCCTTGATGCTCCTCACATTGATGGAAAACAGTGAGAGAGTAGCCATCTGTAAGGAGTAAAGTGGAGAGGTTAGTGTGGGCCAGGTGCCCCAAGTCGTCGCCTCCGTCAGGCGGGACTTCAGGTCTGCCGGCCCCGGGGTCCTCGATCTGAAGCAGCCGGTTGATCTGTGCCAGGTTGTCCATGTCGTTGTGAGCAGGCTGGAAGTTTAGAGCTGCTTCGAGAAACAGCTCCTCTTCCATCTGGGTCTCCTCGTCTTCTTGCTGTGGGCATTCAGCTGGGGGCTCTGCTGTCTTCTTCCTTCTCTGGTGTTCCTCTGAGCTGTTTGGACTTCTCCTCTTCCTTGTCCGATTCCCTGTAGGAGTGACAAGAGGGGGAAAATCCTCCGGGTTGAAGGTGAGTGGGGGAGGTGGAGGTGAGGGCTCTGAAGCAGCATGGGAGGGGGGAGCTGCCTCAGTGGTGGAAGGAGGGAGGGTCGAGGGGGGAGGGGTGGAGTTCTTTGTCTTTCCTTCTTTGTCCTTTTTCTCCTTTTTCTTGATTACCTGTGCCGCGCCCGGTGCTGCGGTGGGGGGGGAGCTTCAGTTTCTGCTTCCTATCAGCAGGCAGATTGGGTTTCGATCCTCCTCCGTGCAGACTGTTTGAGGCGACAGCGGCGTAGGACTTCTGTCTCTGAGGGCAGTCTTTGTACACGTGGCTGCTCTGTCCGCAGAGGTTGCAGGTCTTTTTTCTGGGACAGTCCTTCGTCTCGTGGCCAGTCACACGGCAGTTCCTGCAAGCGGCCTCCTTGCAGTCCTTCAGCATGTGGCCCATTGCTCCGCGTCTCCTGCAGGATTTTGGCTGGTCAGAGTAGTGCAGGATTGCCGCCGAGTTTCCCAAGGAGAAGCTCTGTGGTAGGTGCTGGAGGCCGTTTGGAGAGGCGTTGTCCTTCGATAACCCGACGATGACCGACCACTTACCCGTCCAGAAGCCATTCCCGTCCTGGATCTGGGTGGGTTCCCTCACCACGGTGCAGAAGCGCTTCAGGAACGTGGAGATGTCCTTGCCAGGCATATGGGGATTTCTCATGGCAATCGTCACTCTCCTTTCCTCTCTTTGTATGGGGCAATTTCCCACAAAGCGAGTAAAGGGGGAGTCCGGCATTGCATTCTGGACCATTTCCCAGTAGCGTTTGCAGATCGCAATGGAGGCAAACGTGACGTAGAAGAGGCCCAGAGCGAATG
The DNA here is from genome assembly GCA_026402145.1 of Polypterus bichir lapradei. NCBI lineage: Eukaryota > Metazoa > Chordata > Cladistia > Polypteriformes > Polypteridae > Polypterus > Polypterus bichir. The sequence goes on from JANRMT010062791.1 coordinate 227,875,022, forward strand.
TCTGCATGCTCAATGTATCTGCTCTGGAGAATCCCTGCTCCATGACCATTTTCTTCCCAAACGTCTCTGCACTCATTTCAGGGATCCTTCCCTCCACCTCCTTAAGCCTCAGTACCACTGTCTGCTTCATCCAAGGTTCCAGAGCAGGGAGGCTCTCCTGGAACTTTTGGGCTGGAGTCTGGTGAGCTGCGGCCTGGGAAGTAGAGGGGCCAGAAGAGGGCTGATCTTCCAGGCTGGGAGTAGCTGCCTTCTCCTTTCCCAGCTTCTCGGAGGTCTTCCTAGCCGGGGCAGAAGCAGAGGTAGGAGCAAGAGCTGAAGCAGGAGCATCAGCAGAAACTGGAGCCAGGGTTGTCAATTCCATTCTATGTCTTGTCTTTTCCAGGTGGAGGTCGTCTGCAGATGAGAGATGAATCTTTCCGGAAGATATCAGCTCTCTTCTTGGTGGGCAGAGCTATGCAAATGATCCACCTCAAACTTCTTTCTTCTTCTTTATTTGTTTTCTGTTTTCTTGGTTTCAGATTCTTGAAACTTTGTAAAAAGTGGTGGAGTCAGCCAACCTACTTTCACTCAGAATCAAGAATTAGGTAGCCGTAAAAACAGCTCTTGTGCTTCCTTACTGACTTTGAGAGCAGAGCTTCAATCGCCGTCAAAAGGAATTATATCGCAAACACGATCCCAATGGAAAAAACAAGCGGCTCTCCGCTCTGATAAGAACAGATTTTTTGAAAAAATATACTTTATTTACATATATGTTTGGGTAATATATATAAAACACAGTCTAGTATTCTTACAATCTATACCAATCTACAAAAAATAGAAATGACTGTATTCAGTTATAGTCTGATACAGTCTTTCCCTATACATTACCTACAACACCTTATTTACATATACAAGGGTTATTTGTATATAAAAAACACAATCTTTACAATCTTACACGCCAAATTAAGTGTTTTGTCAATAATCTTCGTTAATTTTTCCATTACATTCAATACAGCGTTCCATATGCTATTACTATTTACAAGTTAATGCAGTCTTGACTTGGTCTTTGTCTCTGAGGCTTGTCCTCAAAAAAGGGGGCTTTGCCGAAGGCTGCAGTAAAACTATGGTTACTTTAATAAACCTCTTGAAGAGAGAGGTGGTCTTGCATATCCTCAGTTCTTCAAGCAGTCCAGGATAGAATAGTCTCTGAGGAGGCTGCGGATGTATCTACAGCAGTCCTGGATTGTCATCTTTTCCCTCCTGAGGATGAGGCGGTTCCTGGCGACCCATAGAGCGTCCTTCACGCAGCACATGAGACGCCATGCCTCCTCTGTGGCTTCCAGTGAGTGGGTACCCGGGAAGAGTCCATAGAGCACGGAATGGTGCGAGAGATTGTCTCTGGGTACCGACTCTTCCAGGGCGTCAACGAGTGACTGTGCCACTGGGTATTCCCAGAAGAGGTGCAGTGCGTCTTCTTCCCGCTGGATGCACCACGGGCAATGTCTGTATCTGCACAGATTTCTGGCATGCATGAACGAGCGGAGAGGCAGTCCCCCCCGCACGGCCATCCACGCCAGGTCCTTGTGCCTATTTGTCAGTTCCTTGGAGGCTATGTTCTCCCAGACCACCGTGGCTGTCGCTGATGGCAGGGTTCCGATAGGCTCCGTCGTGTCTTTGGCTCTGATGAGCTTGTAGATGGTTTTCGGTTTCCACAGGTCCGGCTTGACTCCCTGAAGTCCGTGTTCCCTTACGAAGCGGACGACATCCGTGTAGAACCATGGAGAAGCGATGCCACAAACTCCCCAGGCCAGCCAGCCCCACCGTCTTGCCCATGCATCAGCTGCATGGTAAGCATCAGCTTGGCAGGAGGAAGCAGCTGCCCTAACACAAGCGCCGAGACGTGAACCCATGTCACATACCACGTCCTTGTGACAAAAGCAGCCCACCTTGGAGCCAAGGCCTGATACAAAGCCCAAGGGTTGCCACGATGGCGAAAAAACTTTCAGAGTTGTGCGGATACGAGGTAGCCGATACAGATGGGAGTAGGCGTGGGGGAGGGGAGGGGAGGGGAGGTTGGCGGTCGAGGTGGGATTTGGGGGAGGGGGGGGCAGACCAGGCAAGGAAGAGGACGGCTTAAAACCACCATCTCCACCTCCATCCCCGCCCCTAGATGCCCACAAAACAAAGGAGACGTCAGTGAAGAGCGGTGACGAGCTAGATATCCCTCGAGACACCACGTTCACACCTCTTCAGACACCTCGTTCACACCTGTTGGAGATGGAAGATGAAAAGGAGAAGGCACATCCTGGCCTGCCTGTGTGAACAAGGCCTCGAACACAGGGGGCGCTGCAGCGACATCAGACAGCCTGCAGGACTGCTTCGTGGTTTCTGGGAGCTTAATAAGGCTTCCTGCTAGCG
>JANRMT010062791.1:227910165-227935746 GCA_026402145.1 Polypterus bichir lapradei
AGAATAAGAAATCAGGAAGGGGGCAAATAGTTTTTCACACCACTGTAGTTTGGCGCGGGGTTATTTAAGGTTTTGTAGGTTATTAGTAGGATTTTATATTCGATTCTGTAAGACACAGGGAGCCAGTGAAGACGGAGTGGGATGGATGTGATGTGCTCGCTGTTGCTGGTTCGAGTAAGGACTCTTGCAGCCGAGTTTTGAATAAGCTGGAGCTGTGATATAAGATTAGAAGGGACACCTGCCATCAGCGAGTTACAATAATCGATACGGGATGTGATAAAAGCACGGAGAAGTTTCTCAGCATTAGAAAAAGAGAGGAAAGAGCGAACACGGGATATGTTACGGAGGTGAAAGTAAGAAAGTTTCTTAATGTGATTTATGTGGGCGGAGTAAGAAAGGGAGGAATCAAAAATTACACCAAGATTCTTTGCAGTAGAGGCAGGTCTGATGAGATCACCGGCAAGATTGACTGGGAAGGAGCTCATTTTATTAAGTTGCATTTTAGTCCCAATTTGCGGGAGTTCAGTTTTGTTGCAATTTAATTTTAAAGAGTTCTGCTCCATCCAGGTTTTAATTTCACTAAGGCAGGTTGTGAGCTGAGAAAGCTCTGATGAAGTTCCACAACATTGAAGTAGAGTTGAGTATCATCTGCATTAAAATGATAAACCAGTCCAAAGCTACGAATAATATGGCCAAGGGGAAGCATATAAATACAGAAGAGAAGAGGGTCGAGGACAGAGCCCTGAGGAACTCCTTGTGTGACTGGCACCAAGCTGGATCTGCTGTTGCCAAGACTAACAAACTCTTGCCTATCAGTCAGATAGGACTTGAACCACTGGAGGGCAGTGCCAGAGATACCCAACATGTTCTCCATTCTGGACAGCAGAATGTCATGTCTGACCCAAGTGCCAAATGCTGCACTGAGGTCTAATAGAATTAATATGCTGGTTTGTCCAGAGTCTGCTGCCATAAGCAAATCATTGGTTACCCGTAGCAGAGCAGTTTCACAGCTGTGCCGTGCCCTGAAACCAGACTGAAAGGGTTCCATCAAATTATTAGTGGTTAAGTAATTGGTGAGCTGGGAGGCTACAACACGCTCAAGAACTTTTGACAGGAAAGGTAAGTGGGAAATAGGCCGGAAATTGTTAAGATTGTCAGCATCAAGACCAGATTTTTTTTTAACATTGGGGTTACAGAAGCGGTTTTAAAAGTAAGCGGCACAGAGCCAGTGTCAAGGGATGAGTTTATTATTGTTGTAACAGTTTTATGTTTACGGGATTATGGCATGAAGGCAGGGTTTAAGTAGTGTGCTGGGGATGGGGTCCAGTACACAAGTAGTCATCTTACAAAGCAGGTCATTAACAAACGCAGATGTGACTGGTGAGAACTTAGAGAAGGAGCTGGATGGAGTAGGATAACAGGGAGAGATATAAACAGATGATGTATTTATGTTAGTTGAATTATTTAGATCTTTAATTTTGTTATGGGAAAAGATGGAGGAATTCCTCACAGACTTCAATAGAGGAAGTAGTTGGGCCAGATGGGTTCGATTAGTTTATTAACTAAACTCTAAAGACTTGGACCTTCATCCTTTCGGGAGCGCCACACACCCCTTTCCAGCGACCTCATGACCCCCCCATGCTCTCCCAATCCGTCTACTGACTTCATAGGAAGAGTCACCAGAGACATGAATCTCAATGCCAAGATAAGTAAACCTCTCAAAAAGGTTAACACTCTCTCCGCAAACAGACACACTGCTGATGGCTGTACCCAAGAGATCATTAAAGGCCTGGATCTTGGTTTTTATCCAGGACACTCGCAAGCCCAGACACTCAGACTCCTCACTCAGTCTCTCGAGTGGCCCGATCAGAGCCTCCATTGACTCTGCGAAGATCAGAGCATCGTCAGCAAAGTCAAGATCTGTGAATCTTTCTTCACCAACAGATACCCCACAGCCACTGGACCCCACAACCTTGCCCAACACCCAGTCCATACAAGCATTGAACAGAGTATGAGCAAAAACACACCCCTGATGAACCCCAGAACCAACTGGGAATAACGCAGAGGTCCTGCCTCCACTCTGCACAACACTCACAGTACCAGTGTACAGGCCAGCCATGATATCCAGCAACCTCGAGGGGATCCCGCAAACCCTCAGGATGTTCCACAGGGCAGCTCAATCAACTGAGTCGAACACTTTGTGAAAATCAACAAAGTCTGCAAAGAAACTCTGCCGATATTCGCGTTTGCACTCCATGAGAACCCTCAATGCCAGGATACGATCGATGGTAGACTTCTTAGGTGTAACACCAGACTGTTCCAGTCGCTGGTAGGTGAGCAAATGATCACAGATCCTATTGAGGACGACCCTAGCAAGGACCTTACCCAGCACCAAGTGCAGTGTTATCCCCCTGTAGCTGCTGCAATCCAGGCGATCACCCTTCCCTTTCCAGATAGGGAGGACAAGTCCCGTTTTCCAGCCAGTTGGGATGATACCAGTCTCCCAAATGGAAGAAAAGATTGCTTGCAATGCCAGGAGGACAGCCTTACCACCAGCCTGGAGAAGTTCACCCCGGATACCACAGATCCCTGCAGCCTTCCACCCACCCCTACCACCCCCAATCCCCCAAACCCCTCCCCCCAAGCTGGTAAACCACCTGTGCAATCTCAGTGAGACTGGGTGGTTCACAGCTAATTGGAGGATCAGCCTCAAGAACCATCGACCCAGAGATATCCAACGTCCTAGCTGGAGGATCAACTTTAAACAACTGCTCAAAGTAGCCAGCCCAGTGGGTCACAACTGCAGTGTCATCCATAAGGTCCGTTCCATTAGCTGCCCTGACTACGACTCTCCGAGGAACAGATTCAGATGTGCATAATGCTTTGATTCCTCTGTATGCTGGATGTGGGTCGCTAGACCACAGATGGTGTGTCACTTGCTCACAGATTCCTCTAACAGACGCCTCTTTATCTGCCCTCAGAGCCCTCACAGCTGTCCTTCTCAGTTCCCAGTACAGACCAGAGTTGCCATTGAGCCATGCGCTACGACTCCTCTCGATGATATCCAGGGTGCCCTGCGAGATGAAACACCTCCTTCTGGGAAAACCGGTAACAATTTCCTAACTTGTATGTGACACCTTGGTGTTGCGCCCATGAGACTGAGGACCAATTGCAGCACAGAGAAAGGCATTACGGCTGCAATTCAATGTACCCTTTGTCACCAGCACGCTGACTATAGCTCAGGAGTGTCTAGCCACATGTATGGCTCATCCAAGAACAATGAATGTATTGAGTCGTGGTGGTCCCTATTCAGAAAATGAAGGTACAGTTGGTAGCCTTAATGAAGCATTTTGCTCTTCATCAATACTGTCAGCCTACAAATTTTACCTCTTTGATGTCTGTTAAGGAAAAACAAAATGTATTATGTTAGTTTTAAAGCTGCTGAGTAATCACCATAAACGTGTTAAATTTTTAAACGCAACCCTTAAATATGGTATTTAGGATCCCAGGCCACTTACTGTCCCTTGTTGTGTTGAGGCAACATGTTATGTTACATATCAAATTACTTTTTAAAGTAACAAGTAACTTAATGCCATACTTATTTTATTGAAGGAAGAATACTGTTAACTTGAGCCACTCAAAAAAAAAAAAAAATATATATATATATATATTCTGGGGCTGTCACATAGTGACCACTATAGTTGTCTGGTGGCATCCTGCACATGCAGAATGGTAAATTTAATCAGCCCAGTTTAAGGTCACAGGCAGCCAGTGATTATTGGAGCAGCAGTGGGTGAAATACAGGAAGCAAAAGCATCTTAGGGGGCTCAGGTTGGGGATATAAAAAGGGGAGGGATTGGTGTTTTTTACTTCGCAACACTTTGTGAAGTAGATCATGACTAAACACATTTTCTTAATTGAGAAGTAGTTGACCACTATCATTAAATTTAAAATAAGCTTTGGTGGAGTTTGTTCTACTGTACCCAATGTTAGAAATGACATCCTAAGAAATAACAAAGGCGTAAAATAAGGAGCACTAAGGAGCTGCATTATACTGTAAATAAGTAGAATTGAATCCTGTTTATGTTATCCTCTTCATCTGGAATAGAGTAAGTAGTTCAAGAAAACAGATTTATTTTTATAACAAGTATGGGTTTCATATCTGTTACTTTGAGAGAACATATGCAAAGATAAGCCTGGTTTTTAATGAATTAAAGTAACTACTGTATATAACATCTTTAGTTACTTTTTTTGTAAGTAATGAGCAATGTATCCAAGTTAATTTTAAAAGTAACCAACCCCAACACTTGTCACTTGTAAGCATTTGTTTTCTGTATCTGGATATCATACTTTAATCCACCAGTGTAAATAAACTGTCATGCTTGAGCAACGAGCAGAATTAATGTTAAGTTTACCCAATTATTTATATAGGTCTCAGTTCTGGATGGAGTTATTTACAGACCTCAGCGATAAAGGACACTTTAATTGAAGTCATGAACATCAGTTGCTGCTAAGATTTTGCTTCAATGATGTCATACAGAAGGACCTGGATGAATGTGTGACTCTGTGTAACCGCCACCAGATTCGCACTTCCAGAACCCTGTTATGTCCTGAAAGAGTGCCCAATGATCTGTACTTCTTATCACACAGGTAATGGATTGTTATTTCCCTGTAGCTGTTTGTGCTATTTATAGCTTAAATATAAATATTAAATATTATACTGATCCATTCCTCAATCTAGATTTGGCTCCAGAGACTGTGGATTTAGTATTGAATGTGCAGAACAGAATAGTTTCCCTGAGTCAAGTCAGCTAAAGCATTCATGCAGGATTACTTGGACTTTGTTATGGAGCAGGGTCACCGACAGAAGCCAGAAAACAGGGAGTCTGCATCAGAACTATACAGATTAATGAAATTGTGTCTCAACCATATGCAGATTAACTTATGCTGTCCATGAATTTTTAATTTTACTGGAAAAGCTCCCACATCTAAATTACCATAAAGTGAACTGTGAAATTAAATAACTTGAAGTAAAAGTAATGCAAAGTATAAAATATTTATTACACTAATAAAGCATGTATTTGTTAGTGCTTTACATCTATGTAAAATAAATAGGTTTAATTTCAAGTACTCTTCATTTGGCTTTTTTTTTTCAATGAGATATCTCTTTCAGATCTTAGGATTTAGTGAAGCTGTGAATCTAGCAGTGGTGCATCATGTTGCAGTGTCCAACAGTAGTCAGCAAGCACTGACAGATTCCAGTTGCCCTGGTATCGTTTCTCCATCGTAGCAATGTCCTGGCGAAACCTTTCACTGTGTTCGTCACTGACAGTACCGAGATTTGTGGGGAAGAAGTCCAGGTGTGAGTGGAGGAAATGAATCTTGAGTGACATGTTACACTTCATTGTCTTGTATGCTTTGAGAAGTTTGTCTACCAGCTGAATGTAGTTTGGGGCTCTGTAATTGCCCAGAAAATTGTCAACAACATCTTTGAAGGCTTTCCAGGCAATTTTTTTCCAGCCCAGCTAACAGATCTTCAAACCGTTTGCCACTCATAACATGACTGATCTGGGGGCCCAGAAAAAATGCCCACTTTGATCTTGGCGTCAGTTATTCTTGGGAACATCTGTCTTAAATAACGAAAACCTTCACCTTCCTTGTTCAGTGCTTTCACAAAATTCTTCATGAGTCCCAGTTTTATGTGAAGAGGAGGCAAAAATATATTTGCCGGGTCAACAAGCGATTCATGTGCCACATTTTTCTGTCCTGGAACTAACTTTTTATGGAGTGTCCAGTTCTGTCAAGAATAGTGCAACTCTTTGGCACGGCCTTCCCATTCACAGATGAAACAACAGTACTTTGTATAGCAGAGCTGCAGTCCTAGTAACAGAGCAATGACTTTAAGATCTCCACAGATATTCCAGTTGTACCTGCTATACTGGACGTGCTTCAGCAACAGTTCCATATTCTCATACGTTTCTTTCATGTGTGCTGCATAGCCAACAGGTGCTGAAGGATAAACGTTGCCATTGTGTAGCAGAACAGCTTTCAGGGTTAACATTGACATATCAATGAAGAGACTCCACTCTTCCAGGTTGTGATCACAACCCAAGGCCGAGAACAATCCTTCAATGTCACAACAGAAACAGAGACTGTCGACTTGTGCAAAAAAATTGGTTATATCATGATGTTGGCCTCGAAACACAGAAATTTTCATACCTGGTGATAGCAAAAAACATTCCTGCAGTCTCTAACCCAGCAGCTCGTCTTTTGCTTTTGACAGACTCAAATCTCTGACCAAATCGTTCAATCCGGACTGTGTTATCAGATGTGGATTGCCTGATGAGCACGGTTCAAAATCCGGGTCAATGTCACTGTCAGTACCCTGCATTGCAGTTTCTTCATCTGGTTTGTCTAAGGTCCAATCCTCTGGTGGTTTCGGAATTGGAAGAGTGTCGTCATGTGGAACGGGTCTCATTGCTGATGGCAGATTAGGATATTCAAATGACTTCTTGTTTTTGTCTGAGAAACCAGACAAATTTGTCAGACAGAAGTAACAGTCCATCACATGGTCTTTATGTTTTGCCATATCATCGGAACAGCAAACGGTGTCGTCTTTCGAATGCCTCTGAGCCAGGCTCTCAGACTGACAGCACATGTCGCACAGTAAATGTAAGGCACCCATTCCTTGTCTTGATCACCGATTTTGCACCTGAAATACAGATGATAAGCTTTCTACACAAGAGCAGTCATCCAACGTCTCTGAGGTGCAAGTGTATATTCTCCACAGATATAGAAGAATGTATCACGGCTGTTACGACATTGACAAGACATATCGCCCGACACCAAAACGACTATAGCATCAAGCTTACTTACTGTTATATTGCTACAGATACTATAGTTTACTATACTCATACTATATGTACACACTGACTATCTATATTAACCAAATGAGCAGGATCGGTGTATGCAAGCCACCTTTATAGCATGCTGAGACAGCATCAAGCTCGTTCAGACCTTCCCAGGCATGCCCAGGATGTCAACTTCCACAGAACAGCTTCCAACTTGGCCTGATTCCATGCCTGAACATGCACAGGCTGCACAAACCGTTGTTGATAAGTCACTTACGGGAGTGAAAATGTTTGGATACAAATATAAAAAAAAACTCATGACAAAACAGAATAGTTCTCTGAAACAGTACGTGATAGGTAAATTTTGATGTGATATTCGTGATCAGCACCCACAAATCTATAAGAAACACCCAACAGTGTTCAAGAAGCAAACACTTTGTTGTGCAGTGTCCATTTCCTCTACAGATACGCCTGTGCTTGCAGCAGGGGCTGTTAGTTCCAAGTACTGTAAATATCTCTGCAGTCTGGAGCCTCCACCCTGGCACTCCAATTAGGTGCAGTTGACTCCAAATAACTCTAACAGAGTTTTTTCTGCAGACTTCCAGAGCTCCATCCAGTTACACTATTGTGGTAGGGCTGTCTCAATATTGACGACCACCCATTAAATTAACTCCTAGTACTTGGAGCTCCATGGTGGAGGCTGCGGGTGGCAGAAGGTTCCATATCATCAGGATTCTCTTCTCACCCCCATTCCTGTTGATCATTTCTGGCTCTGTCATCACTGATTCATCTTCAGTGGTAGAAGGTGAAGGTAGAGGCCATTTAGTTGGAAATAGAAAAGGCTCCATTTTAATATTGTCTGTGAAAATAGACTTTGCACGTATGGGCCATATATATATATATATATTAATACCTCGACTCAATACAAGTTAGAACCATGCAATGGGACTCTGCCTCTGTAGTTAGAACATAATGTGGCACACGCGGACGCAGTATTGCATGATTAGCTAAGAATGTTCGAATGCTTCAGTGACGCCGCTGGATGGCCAAGTATAGTAAGTTGGTGTTGGCTCGAGCAGATAACAATAAGTTCAGTTGGTTTTTGTAACGTTGGTTTGGTGGGGCGTACTTTCCAGGACTAACATCCTCGACTGACTTAAACCCTTTGACAGCTCCAGAACTGTAAGTAATTTAGAACGTATCGCCATTTGCTTGGTACGTCAAAATCTTTGGGCAGTTTGGTTTTGGCATCCGTCCTTCTAAAATCTATTGGCAAACTGAGTAATGATGGCTGGGTATTAACAACGGTCATTGTTTAAATTTTAGCCGATCTCAGATCTAAAATGACCACGCCAACATAATTATTACTCCGACTCTGATTAGAGTCGTAAAATACGTTTGTTCTGAAAATTTGTTTGCCGGAAAAAATCAAATGAGGTGCGCCGAAGAGCTGAGTTCAAGTCTCGCAGCCCCGTTTAAACAGGAAGCTCTTCATTACATTGGCCAAAAAGGTCTATTTTAAGCACAAATCAGTGCCATGATAACAAAATCATTTCAAGGACTTAAAAAACACAAATAATTCTTTGCAGAGAAAGTATGGATTTCACAAACGTAGAATTTGTAGCCCGATTTGATCAGGCTCCCAGTCGCTAGTATATATACTAACTGTGTAAGCCTAGAAAGTATTAAAATCATCAGAACTACTCTGGGCATCTCTCTCCTAGGAGAATTTGTGTTGCCGACATGCTCGAATCGTTTGTGCATTAGCAGCTAAGCAACTGTCTTTCTTCGGAGGTTTCCTTTTGCCAGTGTGCTGGCATCGCTTGCGTATCCACGGAGCTGGAGCCCTTACCCCGACTCTACCTCTCACTTCCGGGCCGGACAAAGACATACACTTCCACGCGTAGACGTTTATATATAAGATATATATATGGTTGTTGGAGTCACAAACACAGAATGAGTCCCAAAAATAATTGGGATGCCAACCCGGCCAACTCTATTTAATTTTTAAAGTAACAGGCGCCCTGGCGATGGTGCTCAAACATAAAGAACGCTGTCAGTTGCCTCCAGTTTGCCCTCTGGTGGTCTTTCCGAGTGTCACTTCCCACCCCTACCCAGAAGGGGGTGGGTTAGGGCTGATTTCACCCAACAATATTTTTAGTCAACCAATGAGAAACATGTGTTTCATGAAAATCGCTCCAGCCGTTCGGACGTGATGCTGGAACATAAATACATACATACATTGACTTTTATATATATAGATTAGAAGCCGGTGAGCTGAATGCAAATCAAAGCGCACGCGCAGACGGCTACTGAAACCCATTTGTACTTGTGGTGGCCCGTTAGATTTGGGATTCTCAGAAAAAGCTTTTCAGTGACCGCAGATACGGCAACTAACGATGACTCGTGCCCCCACTTCTGAGTTTTGCATTTACAGTATTAAATATTATGTAAACATAAAAGTTTATAAAGTATATCATAAAGTCAGAGAAGAGCCAAGCAAAATTACACCTTTAGTTAGCCAATAAAAGGTGTCATTTTGCTTGGCTCTTCTCTACATTCATAATGGCTAACACGGTACAACACCCTAGTACTACTATCATAAAGTCAGTAATGTACATACCTCTTGCTGTTGAAGAAGTTTATTAAATAGAAATTCCTCCACATCTCTCTCCTCTACTGCTAAGCGGAGAGCAGCTTCAAGATGCTCTTCATTCAGTTTGTTGGTGTTTAGATTTTAGGAAATGAAGTGAGCTGAATGTATGTCCCGGGGGAGATGTGAGGGATTTGTGTGGTATTTTTCTTTTTTTGGATTTTTTTTCATTTATCACACTGATTGGGTTGATTATTTAAATGTGTTTTGCATTGGGGTTTTTTTTCCACCGTTTTATGGATGTTAAAAAGAGGATTATTTTAAATGTGTTTTGTGGTTTTATCACTAATTTATGATGTTAGTGTTTCTTGTAGTCTAGTGACGTTCAGCACTATCATTTTGATAGATTTAATTAAGCCTGTGTCATGTGTGCTGAATTGGGACTAATTGGGAGGCGGAACTTCTACTTTAACGGATCGGTCAGCAGTGTTTTGTGGAGGGGTACTCTGGGTTGAACTCGGGGATGTTGTGTGCGGTAATCTGTGAGCGAGTGATTTTTCCGGCCACTCCAAAGGAGAGCAGAAAACTGGAGGAGATTGCTTTACGCCGGATATGTGCGGCGGGTGCGTTGCTCTAAATTGACAGAATCCAGGACAGACAGTACGATCAGCGCGAAGGAAAGAGACAAAGCGAGTCAGATAAGAGATTGGGGAATCATCTGACTGGTGTTTCCAATTGACTTAATTCTGTCCGGGCTTCAACGTAGTCGTGGCCCGGAAGATGCAAGTACCTTCAATGTGTGCTTTATCTGGGGTGATTTAGACGCTAATTGTAACTTCTTGTGATCACTCAAGTCGATTAGAGTGGAGAGCCCTGTCTGGCACTGTGTGTGTGTGTGTGTGTGTGTGTGTGTTTTAGGAGCTAATGGAGCAGCGTGGGAAGCCACTCCCTTGAGATGAGCTCATGTGGTTTACCCCTTGTAGATGCAGGATCGAGCTGAAAGAGAAAAACCTGCGGAGCCTTTAACTTCCAGGGTTTTACACAGACACAATGACAATTGACAGAGATGGGAAATCTCAAGTATCTGTGCAAGCGCTGCATTTGACTTTGATTTATTTTGTCTAGATGTTGATAATGATGATTGAGTTTATTCTTTTTTATTAAAATTGTAATTTTTAAAAAAGATTGTCTATCCGATGTGGTGTTCCCTTCCCTTACTGGGTGGCGTAATCGGTCAGTTATTTCTTGGGTATTGAGTGGGGTGGAGTTCAGGAGAGTTAGGTATTTAGATGTCTCCTGCCAGTGAAAGAAAAAAAGACAATATATAGTGCCCCCAACATCACATCCTTTTCCTGAAATTTACATTTCTTATGCTCATCTCGATGGAGTTCCATCAAGGAGCATCTTATATTTGACCAGTCAAGTGAATATAAAGATGGGAAAAAGAGAATAAACAAACAACATTACAACATTAAGTTCTGAAAATTAGTCTGAAAAGAAAGTAAACTTCCTGAAAAATGTTGATTCTTTAAAACTGCACTCAAGTTCATCATGTACTGTTTCTAAATAGCTCATAATTCTTTCACACAATTTAGTTTTGATATCTTGAGACTGTGAATCGAGGAAACTATAGCATTGGAAAAACTGTTAAATCCTTGTCTTCTTTCATGTGTAAACTGATATCGTGTTTTGGAATTTCACAATTATATAAACAGTATCAACGATTGTTAAATCGGGTTAAGCTGGTGATTTATTGAAATTAGGCAAAAAGTTGTTCAAAAATAAAATATTTCAGTGCACAATGCTGTCTTGAAGTTGTTTATAGTTTAAAGCAGTTGTCACTGTATCGTAAAGTTCATAGTGACGATGGATACTTGATTCAAAACTCAACCAATGATTTTAATTCTAGTTGAAGAGCAAGTGTTTCTCACTTGTCATTTCACAAAGTGGCTGAAAGCTATATTTTTAAGGATACTGCATTTATTTGTTGTGTTAACGGTTTTCTTTATAACAACCTCAACATCTTCCATTGTTTTACATACAGCTTTACAAATGAGAACTTCCTGATGAACAAAACAATGCAATCTCATTCCCGAAAAGTCTTAAAACACTATTTGCCACTCTTTGCATCGCGGATGCTCCATTGGCAGTGATACTATAGAGGCTCCTACAGGAAATTCCTAATTCATCAAGTCGAGATTTTATAGCTAAATAAATGTTTTTTAGCATTTGGGCATTCTTTTTGAGAAACCAAACAATTTTTGAAAAACCACCTTTGTCCATTTCAAGAAGCCAGGAACACACAACTATCTGATTGGTTTTAGTGATGTCATTACTTTCATCAACTGACAAACTAAAATATAAATTTCTTGAAACACTATCTGCAATCTCATTTCCTATGAAATTTCCAAGCTCTATAAATCTTCTTTGAATTGTGTCATTGCTAAGAGGAATTTCCCCGAATAACTGATTATCTGGTTGTATCGAAAGAACCAATGTTCTGTGAATATGGAATGGAATGGAATGGAATTTGTGTGCTCTGTATCATTAGAATATTAGAACACTCTAAACGAGAACAGCCCATTCAGCCCAACAAAGCCCACCTGTCCTGTCCACTTACTGTATTTTTTCCAAAAAAACATTGAGTTTTGAAAGTCCCTAACATCTTACTGCCTACCACACTACATGGTAGCTTATTCCAAGTGTCTATTGTTTTTTGTGAAAAAAACTTCCTAATGTTTGTGTGAAATTTACCCTTAACAAGTTTCCAGCTGTGTCCCTGTGTTCTTGATGAACTCTTTTTAAAGTAACAGTCTTGATCCATTGGACTAATTCCCTTCATAATTTTAAACACTTCAATCAGGTCAAATATGCTGGATTATACTTCACGCGTAAACCAGAATGATGAATGTCGCTGCACCGACTGAACGGGCCACAGATATGAATGTACTTGGCTCACTGACCAACCCCACGCTTTGCTTTGCCTTATGCGCGCCAGCTTCATGCAGAAAATATAAACTATCCCTGAGAGACCGAAACACATTCTTACTTGCACATTGCCAGTAGTCCGTAGGTGACAGTTTTTGGTCAAAGTCGCATCCCTAGCAATATCACAGCAGAGGAAGTGAGACTCATTTATGAAAAATGTTGTCAGATAAGTTTTAAAAAGTATTTAATATAAATCTGTTTAAACCCTTGTATTATCATAGTATTTCCCTCTACTTACCCTTTCAAGGGTAAGTGTACTCCTCAAGTTCGTTATTGGGTTGGTCTACTGTTGCACTTTAAGATTAACAAACACATACATAGCTATATGCATACGGACAGAAACTCAACAGTGCCCTATGAATGACACACACACAGCTGGTTAATCTGTAGTACTTTAAACCACACAAGTGCCTTATGAATAACACAACTTGTCACTCTCCTAGGACTTCATGAGACTTACATACACACAGACCCTAACCATAACAGTGCTCCATGAATGGCACACACACAGCTGGTTAACCTCTAACACTTTAAACCACACAAGTGCCTTAGGAATAACACAGCCTGTCAGTCTCTCAGCACTTACTTATTCTCAGCATGAACAACATACAATGCTTTAATGATATCTCAGACCTAAATATTACTTTTGGTCTACAAGAATACATTTAAACATACAAAGGCTCAGCACTCTTGACTATAGGCCATTTATCAGCCAAGAATGTCTTACATACTGTTCCCTGCTATTGGGTGGAGCTCACACCCTCAGCCCTTAATAAACCTCGCAGCACAGAGGTAATGGCAAACCTCCGGCTGCACCAGGTGCTCAAAGGAATCTACCATATTACTTCAATCACTATAGACATGAAGACAAAGCATAGAAGTTAAAAGCAGCATGGTATTTATTACATGAATTATAATACCAAATAGAACAAAGAATAATAGAAAACAATATTGATAGTAAAGTCTGGATATATATAGTCATTAGAAAAAGCTTACAAAAAGTTAAAGATGACAAGGATAAATGTCGCAGGCGGCCTGTGCGCTAGCACTCATAGCTGTTCATGATGCTTTTCTGACGACCAGATGGAAATGGCTTCACGTTGACATCGCTCTGATCTCCTCTATCATCTTCGTCTCTTCTTCTTCCTCCCTCCTTTCTTAATATATCACTCCTCGGATGAGGCATATTTATTCTAAAATTCTACCGGGGGGTTTTACAAGAGGTTTGTAGAATGATTGTTAGATATTCTGATATGATGAATGAATTCACTGTCCATTTTTCCAAACAATAAAACTTTTTTGATGTTGCCTGAGGTGTCGCTATGTTTTCCTTTCCCAGGCCGTAAAAAAATTAGATATCCATCCTTTCTCAGGTTATGAAGTAATTGATAGCTTGAGCCACCCGCATGTCTTCCTTTCCTTGTTGGAACAGCTGTTTTAAAAGTGAGACATAACTGAGAAGAAGACATGCTTTGATGTGCTCTAAATGTAGTTTATCTGTTGTCTTGTCTTGAACAAAATATAATGGAAATATAAACCAAAATATACAGATTTTGTGCCCCAGAACAACCCTTCTATAATAGGATTAGTTAAATACTCTCTGAATTGTAGATGTTAAAATTGTTTAATTTGTTGGAAGTCACGACTGTTTTAACTAGTTGTTTCCAAGGTTCAAGCCTAGAGGAGTCATGTGGCTGCACATTTTTACTTGAACCTATACAGCCAGGGAGCCATTCAATTAATCTAATAAGTTATTGTTTAATTAGCTTGTCCACTCCTCATAACCCCTCTGTCTTTCTAATGGTTTTCTTATGGACAGCACAAGGTGGGATGACCAGTGGCGGCTACAGCAGATTACGTCTGGGGAAGACAGAGTTTTGTTTTTCTCATCTCTATTATTCACTCTGCCATTTAATCATTATTGTTAATCAAATTAAAAAACAAAAAAGACCCATCGACATTGATGTATGGTGCATTCTATTAAAGTTTTAAGCATACAGTATTTGTAAAGCTAGGTGGCACAGTGGTTACTACTGCACACTCTCAACACCAAGGAATTTGGTTCAAATTCCAATTCAGTTACTATCAGTGTTGAATTTGTGCATTTCTTGTTGTGTCTGTTCATTTTGTGTATTGCCATTATTTTCTTTGCCTCTCTCATCCTTGAAAATAAGGTTGACTAACAATTCTGAACTGGCCCCAGATGAATGTGAGCATGAACTACAGTGGACTGACCTCCAATCCAGTGTTGGTTTCTGCTGCAATAGGCTCCAGCTTGGTGTAAAACTAATAAATCAGAAGAAATGGGTTAAAAAATAGATGGCGTGATAGAACAGCTGACCTCTAATTGTAATGTAAATTTGAAAGAGGACTAAGATATTCCTCTTGAAACAAAAGTGATTAAAGAACATAGAAACTCATCCTGGTTTAATGAGAATAAATTAAGGAGTGTCAAAAAATGGAGTGTAGATGGACAGCAACAAAGCTGCAGCTCTTCTGAGTTTCAAGGACATAGATTGTTAAAAATGTATAAAAAAGCTCTCTTTATAGCTCTCATACAACTATTCTAGATTAACAGATAACAACTGCAGTAATCTATGTGTACTGTTTAGAACAGTGGCTAATTTAACAAATGGGAGCTCTGAAATGTAATGCAAAACACTTACTTACATACGATAACTTCATTGAAGAAGTGGCCCTGCTGTACTTTTAAGGGGTTTTCCTCCCCAAGGAAAGGAAACTATGACACTAGCAGGCTTAAAATTAAAGACTGAAAAGATTCAGATTAGCCAGTTCAGTGCAAATTCTACTGTAAAATGCCCACATGGGAGTGTGCATCCAGTTGGCCGAGGTCTCCAGGGGCCTCGATTATAGAACTTCGCGTGATTCTGAGCGTAAAAATAAGTGTATGCCAAAAAGCAGGAAAATGCATAGGCAAAAAAATATATATAAAACATGGAGAATTCACACTTCTACACATTTTAACCTTTATAAATCACAATCATCTTATAAATGTGTGTTCGTAAACGCGCCTCAAGCCCTGTCTGGTTCCACCCTCAAAACTACCATATATGAGCCATGCTAATCAGCCTCATACATATGCAATCACGATGCTGCAGACCTTCATTGGCTGGTAGTGCAGTTACATGATGCATCCAGTAGCGCAAGACAGAAGTTCTCATCTCTAAATTAGAGGTGTGTAAAGAAACTTTAATTGGTGGCCTAAGTGTTAGCAACAAGCGCAAATATGTTGAGTGGCAACACGTTGCTGCTGCTGTAATTGCCATGTGCTCCAGCAACACCATGCCTAAAATAAGAATAAGGTTTGATCTCTGGTGACAAAGCCCATCACTAGTTAAGGCAGAACGTGTGTGTAATGGGAGAAAAAAAAAACCACACACACATCTGCGCTCTCCGATTTTGCTCTACAAATGGCATCTGTAATTGGAGATGTCTTTTTATGTGGAATTATGTCACTGCGGTTCTGACGATTGTCAGTCTTATCTTGGCATCACAAATGAAGTGTACATTTATATTTTATATTTCAGAATGTCTTTCACCTTACACTCTTCAAAGTGAGATCTTCAAATGAGCGTCTGCTTGTAATTCCAATAGCTAAACTTAAAAGAAGTGGTGAGGTGGCCTTCTGCTGTTATGCACCTAAAATCTGGAATAGTTTACCGATAGAAATTCACCAGGCTAATACAGTGGAGCACTTTAAAAAAAACTGCTAAAAACTCATTACTTTAACATGGTTTTCTCATAGCTTCATTTTAGTTTAATCCTGATACTCTGTATATGCATTTAATCATCATTATTATTCCTGGTGGCTCCATAATCCATACTAAGCCTTACTTTCTCTTCTGTTCTTTTTTCGGTTTTCTGTGGTGGTGATCTGCGCCACCACCACCTAATCAAAGCACCATGATGTCCCTACATTGATGGATTAAAGGCCAGAAGTCCACATGACCATCATCATCAAGTTCTTCCATGTGAGCCCTGAATACAATGAGGACTGATTGAGGTCATTTATGTTATATAGAATGGCTAGAAGGGGCTGGGTGGTCTCGTGGCCTGGAACCCCTGCAGATTTTATATTTTTTCCTCCGGCCATCTGGAGATTTTTGGGCTTTTTTTTCTGTCCTCTCTGGTCATCAGACCTTACTTTATTCTATGTTAATAAGTGTTCCCTAATTCTATTTTTTTATTTTGTATTTTTTTCTCTTTCTTCATCATGTAAAGTACTTTGAGCAACATCATTTGTATGAAAAAGTGCTATAGAAATAAATGTTGTTGTTGTGTATGATAATACACAATTGCTAATGGACAACAGCTTTATTCTCCATAGGTGCAATATGCGTGCATATAAGTGTCCTGATCACATTAGGAAAATGGACACTGGTAACAGCATGTTATATATGAAAACTGGACATAGCGCCTCCTCAGTCAGCTAATCACTTCCAGCACAGTGGGCATGACGGGGTGAAGCTTGGCTAAGATATTCCTGATCAGTCCTGAAGCCTGTCTGGATTTAGTATTTTGTAATAATCAGGATAGAATTGAGGGTGTAGAGGTGATTGAACCACTAGGGTCAAGTGACCATAATGTAATACAATTCTCAGTATTTTGTAAGAGTGCAGATGCAAAGACTAAAATTGTTAAGCTGAACTTTGGTAGGGCTAATTTTGAGAAGATTCGACAAAGTCTAAATAGGAT
This sequence comes from Polypterus bichir lapradei, assembly GCA_026402145.1. Taxonomy (NCBI): domain Eukaryota; kingdom Metazoa; phylum Chordata; class Cladistia; order Polypteriformes; family Polypteridae; genus Polypterus; species Polypterus bichir. Next base: position 227,927,314 of record JANRMT010062791.1, read on the forward strand.
AGACTGGGATAAGCTTTTAAGTGTGGAGACAGTCAAGGAGCAGTGTGGGACAGGTTTAAAAATGTTTTAGATGTAATGCAGGACAGATACATACCTACATTTGGAATTAATAGGAAACTAAAAAAAACTCCACAATTGATTAATAAAGATTTAAAAAAGAAGTTGCAAAGGAAAAAAGTGCTTTATAAGGCATATATACTACTAATGACTGCAAAATGAATCGTAGAGCGTATGAGAACATGAGGGCAACCATTAAGAAGGATATCAGGGAGGCTAAAAGGCAGCTGGAGAGGAATATAGCAGATAAGGCGAAAGAAGACCTTAAGAGATTCTTTCAGTATTTTAGTAGTAAAAGAACAGTTAAGGAGGAGGTCAAGTTCATCAGGAATAGTAAAGGGGAATTAAAAGACACAGACAGTGAAATAGCAGATGCCCTAAACTTACATTTTCCTGAGGTGTTTACAAGTGAGCAAGTGGATAACCTCCCAGAGGTAAACGCGACTACTAAGGAGGTAATGAAGGATTTGGAAAATGTAGAGAGAGAGGTGCTGCTCAGATTAAATAAGATGAAATCAAACAAATCAGCAGGGGCCTCATGTATAAACGGTGCGTACGCACAGAAATGTTGCATAAGAACGTTTCCACGTTAAAATCGCGATGTATAAAACCTAAACTTGGTGTAAAGCCACGCACATTTCCACGGTACCTCATACCCTGTCGTATGCAAGGTTCTCTGCTCGGTTTTGCGTCAAAGCAGTGCTACTGTTCCTGTGTGGTTATCCTTTCTTTTCCTGACGCGGCTTTATAAATACACTGAAATTAACCGCATATTGTTTATTAGTTTAATGCATCTGATTGTAATTAACCAGTAACAATATAATGGTCCATGGAATGGTCAAACTATTCCAAATACCATAGCTGCTTTAGCGTTGTTACTCTCACTGCACCTTATTTTACTTCTCTCAGCTGCTCCTGTTAGGGTTGCCACAGCGGATCATCTTTTTCCATATTACTCTCACTGCACCACTCGGAGCAGCTGATCGTAAAGAGAATTATCGGTATACAGCATCAAACACACGCTGCCTCAGCCATGCTTCCTATTTGAACTGTTTCTCACATGGCAAATGCTTCAAACCTTTCCTGTGCGGACCTTGCGGTTCAGAAAGAGTTTCATCCCAAGAGCTCTAAACGCACTCAATCAAGTGCTCCTTGTAGAACTATCTGTACTTATAAGTAGAATTACCTCACTGTAAACTTGCACTACAGTGCACTATTGTAAAACCTGAGCCACTTTATAAAGCACATATTTACATATGATGACAATATCATTTTTAAGATGAAATGCAGCAAAATATGTTTATTATATTATACAGATAAAACTTTAACTTCATTTAAATAATCTGTATTGTTAATAATTAAAGGTTGTTCCTGCCTTGCACTGTATGCCTCACTGGGACTGGCGTGAAGGATAGAATAATTAAACATGTACTACAACGATATTTCAATGTTCCTTAAAAGTTTTGAAGAATCGGCGCTCTAAGCTTACAGATGACTTAACGTCCATTACAGAGCTGATTGTGTGGCGATCGGTTACTTGGAGAAAGAAAACGAAGGACAGGAATTGGAGGTTAGTACGTTTGAAAGAGATAGTACTGCAGGGGCGGCCCTGTGCAGCTGCACAGTTTGCACCTGCGCAAGGCCGTCAAATCCCAGGGGCCGCCACGCCAATATATATTGAATATAAAACAGAAAGAGAAAATAACGACACAGCTAAAAATGCAGCGGCAAATTTCGACAAAAGTTAAACGCTTGTGTCATTAGCACGAGGCAGCTATGCAGTGTCCGCAACGGACGTGGCCATCCGCCATGCATAAGATACCATTTTGACATTGGCGGGCGAAGGGGCCACCGATTCTTTCTCTGCCCAGGGCCGCCACGAGCCTACAGCCACCCCCGAGTACTGCTGCAATAAATTATTTCATCGAAGGTTGCGCACAATCAGTGCACCACCGTGTTTCCATGTTTAATAATGTTTTACTTCCAATATGACTCAGAGTCCTGCCATGTGCAAAAGTTCACTGATGATACTGCTATTGTGGGCTGCATCAGGAGTGGGCAGGGGGAGGAGTACAGGAAGCTAATCAAAGACTTTGTTAAATGGTGCGACTCAAACCACTTACATCTTAACATCAGCAAAACCAAGGAGCTGGTGGTGGATTTTAGGAGGCCCAGGCCCCTCATGGACCCCGTGATCATCAGAGGTGACTGTGTGCAGAGGGTACAGACCTATAAATACCTGGGAGTGCAGCTGAATGACAAATTGGACTGGACTGCCAATACTGATGCTGTATGTAAGAAAGGTCAGAGCCGACTATACTTTGAGAAGGTTGGCATCCTTCAACATCTGCAATAAGATGCTGCAAATGTTCTACCAGACGGTTGTGACGAGTGCCCTCTTCTACGCGGTGGTGTGCTGGGGAGGCAGCATAAAGATGAAAGACACCTCACGCCTGGACAAACTTGTTAAGAAGGCAGGCTGTATTGTAGGAGTAAAGTTGGACAGTTTAACATCTGTAGCAGAGCGACGGGCATTAAGCAAACTCCTGTCAATCATGAAGAATCCACTGCATCCACTGAACAGTGTCATTTCCAGGCAGAGGAGTAGCTTCAGTGACAGACTTTTGTCACTGTCTTGCTCCACTGACAGACTGAGGAGATCGTTCCTCCCCCACACAGGCGATCTTTCCAACCCCACCCGGGGGGGGGGTGGGGGTCTAAATGCTAACATTGCTCAAAGTTATTGTCTGCTTTTTTATTTTTTCATTTTTATTACTATTTAATTTAATATTGTTTTTTTGTATCAGTATACTGCTGCTGGATTATGTGAATTTCCCCTTGGGATTAATAAAGTATCTATCTATCTATCTAACATGCTTTAACTGAGTTCCTTCCCTCCACATTGTATTCGCTGAAATTCTTTCATTTTCCCTCTTGCTTTTCCCATTGCCTTTTCACAGAACAGTGAGCTTAAAGGCTAAAGGCATCACAGGAAAAGTATTGGAAGGAATTATTAAGGATAAGATTGAGCAACACATGGCAAGGACAGGAGTTATTCTGAACAGTCAGCATGGGTCCAGAAGAGAGAGGTCGTGTTTTACTAACATGCTGGAATTCTATGAGGAGGCAACAAAAGGATACGATCAAAGTGGAGCTTATATTATTTATCTGAACTTTCCGAACGCATTTGATAAGGTGCCACATGAGAGGTTGGGCATCAAATTAAAAGAAGTGGGAGTTCAGGGTGATGTTTTTAGATGGGTGCAGAACTGGCTCGGACACAGGAAGCAGAGGGTGTTCCACAGGGGTCAGTGCTAGGGCCACTGCTGTTTTTAATATATATATATAAATGATTTAGATAGGAATATAAGTAACAAGCTGGTTAAGTTTGCAGATGATACCAAGATAGGTGGATTAGCAGATAATTTGGAATCCGTTATATCATTACAGAAGGACTTGGATAGCATACAGGCTTGGGCAGATTTGTGGCAGGTGAAATTTAATGTCAGTAAATGTAAAGTATTACACATAGGAAGTAAAAATGTTAGGTTTAAATACACAATGGGCAGTCGTAAAATCGAGAGTACACCTTATGAGAAGGATTTAGGAGTCATGGTGGACTCTAAGCTGTCGACTTCCCGACAGTGTTCAGAAGCCATTAAGAAGGCTAACAGAATGTTAGGTTATATAGCATCATGTGTGGAGTACAAGTCACAGAAGGTTCTGCTCAAGCTTTATAACACACTGGTGAGGCCTCATCTGGAGTACTGGGTGCAGTTTTGGTCTCCAGGCTGTATACAAAAAGGACATAGCAGCGCTAGAAAAGGTCCAGAGAAAAGCGACTAGGCTGATTCCTGGGCTACAGGGGTTGAATTATGAGGAAAGATTAAAAGAGCTGAGCCTTTACAGTTTAAACAAAAGAAGATTAAGAGGTGACATGATTGAAGTGTTTAAAATTATAAAGGGAATTAGTACAGTGGATCGAGACTGTTATTTTAAAATGAGTTCATCAAGAACACAGGGACTCAGTTGGAAACTTGTTAAGGGTAAATTTCGCACAAAAGTTTTTCTTTAAACAAAGAACGATAGACACTTGGAATAAGCTACCAAGTAGTGTGGTAGACAGTAAGACGTTAGGGACTTTCAAAACTCGGCTTGTTGTTTTCTTGGAAGAAATAAGTGGATAGGACTGGCAAGCTTTGTTGGGCTGAATGGCCTGTTCTCGTCTAGAGTGTTCTAATGTTCTAATGTCAGCCAGTTCACTGAGAAGTGTCAACATGTAATCTAAACTACCAAAAAAAAAAGTTCTTCACTGAAAATATTTAGCATTGGTCCTCTTAAAAAGGAATTACAATACAGTCGGTGTATAATATTTATCACATTTGAGCTTTAATATGTTTGTCACATTTAACACACATTATAAAACCAGCTCTGTGATAAGATACATGAGTCGTCATTTATCTGATTTGTCCTCATTTCCCAGTTTCTCCAAAATGTTGCGTATGCATTGGTCAGAGTTGCCATAAATTTACGCACACTCCCCCGTCAAGTTTTCTTTTTTTAAATCCCAACATTTGTGTGGGAAGTTGCAAATGCACATTTCCAGCCCCTTTTCGTGCATACACAAGCTTTATAAGTGAGGCCCCAGCACTCTGACTGTGGACCCTCTTGCAGTTTATTTTCTCCAGTGATGTTGCTGACTGGACTTTTCCTCTTCTATGGTGTCAACTGGGGCTGCAGATCAACAATAATGTTAATGTACAGATACTGTAAGGCTCAATTTGTTAATCAGCTTTTAAGTGTTTGCATTTATTGTGTGTTTAAACCAGGGGTTCTCAAACTCGGTCCTGGGGGACCCCTGTGGCTGCAGGTTTTTGTTCCAACCAGATTCCTAATCAGTGACAACACCTGATAGCACTGATCTAATTTAATTAGGTATTATTTTTCTTTTATTCTGTATTCAGAAAAACACAGCAACATGATTTTTACATTTATAATAAACTTAGAAATATTTGTTTTTGCTATGGATTTAAATGCTTAACTCTCTTTTTATTATATTTCGCCCTTTCTCTGTGTAGTTTGCTCCCTTCATTGAATCTTAATAATGACAATTAAAAACAAGCAGAGCAGAAACCCAAGCAAACAACACTCAGTCGTGAAAGGCTGCAACTACTTTAGCGTCAGCCCCACAAAGTAGTAAATAACAGATTGATTAAACAATTAGAACACCTAGAAAAGTAGAATGAAAATCAAGATTAAAATACTGTTAAAAAGAAAAGAAATGCATATAACTGCTTAGTACATTTTAATACTTCTGTTTTTTTTTTTTACCAAACTTAGTTTCCTAATTTGTATATTGTTCCCAAAACAGGGAATCTGGGAAACAACAGTTCACTTAATTAGCACAGGAGTCCAATTAAAAACAAAGGCTGGTTGGAACAAAAACCTGCAGCCACAGGGGTCCCCCAGGACCGGATTTGAGAACCACTGGTTTAAACTAATGTTATTTTAAATTACATGAGCACACAAAGTTGTAACTATTATATCTGTGCAGCCATAATTAGGCACTTGTCTCTTGATCTTTCTTTTGCCTCTGATCATTACAGAAGGACTTGGATAGCATACAGGCTTGGGCAGATTTGTGGCAGGTGAAATTTAATGTCAGTAAATGTAAAGTATTACACATAGGAAGTAAAAATGTTAGGTTTAAATACTTTGATGAGTTATCCATGTTAGCTTTGTATTCACATGGTGTATGAGCAGGAAGCTGGCACATTCACTACTAAACCTATGCCCCTGACAGTTGTTTTTTTTTTGTTTTTACCTGTTGGTATAATGTCTTATAACCTCTTGGCACTGCCTAGTGATAGTGCTGTAGTCAAGTCTAACCTTCGTCGAGTCCAAAACAAACCCAAGACTGCAACTAGTCAAAATCAAGTTAAGGCTGAGTCCAAAGTGGGGTCAAACCCATGTCCAAATAATACTGAGACCGTGTCCAAAACCAAGCAATAACTAAAATTTAACTAGTTCCAGCCTAAACTTGCTAATTCTGTGATGGAGCAATCAAGACTTAATTCTACTAAATCCCCATATATTCACTTTAGATGGTGGATTAAACCAAGAAAAATGGTCTCCCCAGTCTGAGTGGGGAGCATACAGAAAAGGACACAGCAATAAGGGAGTAGCCGTGGAGCTCTAACCCCAAACAAAAATGTGATTGCTCTTCAAATTATGGAAAATAAAGAAATTTGTATTTGTTAAAAGTTAATGATTGAGTATTTTATAGGTTGATGGAAAAGATTAAAATGTTTGATGTTTAGATGAATATTTTGCACCTTTATATAATCAAAAACAAAATAAAACTACAGTATAGGTTCAATTTAGGCCTCATTATTTCAAATACGGTTTGTTAGCTGGCATTGCACTGAACACTCTCTAGAAATATGTAAGAATTTGTAACCCCGTGCCTCATGAAGGGTGTTGTGAAGTAAAAGTCACATAAAGTCAAACTGAAACTCTTTCATTGACTACTCAACGTCAGATTCAATTCTAACGTATCACACAGATCCAAATCAGCTTTCTAGTATGGTGTATTACTTACATTCTCTATGCAGGTAAATACCAAGTCACAGGCTACAAAGACAAGATCATGCTAAACAGTCCATGTATGTTAGCACATGAAGTAATGGAAGAGTCACTTACATTTTCAAAACTGCATAAACTCAACTTTACCAAAGACTGGAACTTCTCAAAGAGTTTTGTATCTGCTCTGTGCAGCTCTTCTATGAATTATTTCCCCTTGTATGCGTCTACACAAATCAGTCCTTTACAGTACTACAGAAGTCCATGCTTGTACTTGAGAAACAGAAGGACATGACTTTATTTTGATTTTCAAACACAATATTGAAAACCAGAAAAACACAATTTCACTCTTTTTTTTAGTCCAGACAGAAAAACAGGTTATGGACAAACAACTTGATGCTGTTCTTTAAATCTACAAAATTGAAAGCAACGAGTTAACATAAAAAAAAAAAAATACATTTTTTCAGTGGTTATCTCATAATGCCCACAAGATGTTAACCAAAAATCAAAGCTGAAAAGACTTGCTCTGATTGTCACCCAACCTCCAAACCCAATACAAATGAAAAATGTCTTGAGACCAGATTTGGGTACTATAGCCCACCCTAGTGAGCCATACTGTCTGTAGGTGTGGGTGCTGGGAGTTGATTTGTGCCTAAATTGCAAGAATCTTTCTGTATCTATGAAAGTTGCTCCAAAGAATCATTTGCCACAGCCAGAGCAGCAATACTAGTTCTCACCATTGCAAATGCTTGTGTGGACCTGGAAATTATTAGGAAAATGTTTCCCACACTCATAACAGAAATACAGCTTCTAACTTTTGTGAAGTCTTTCATGGATCTGAAGACTTCTGTTCTTTGTGAAGCTCTTCCCACATTCAGAACAACAATATGGCTTCTCCCCAGTGTGAACTCTGTAGTGTTTATGAAGATCGGTAGTGTCGTAAAATCGTTTGCCACATTCAGAGCAGCAGTGTGGCCTCTCTCCTGTATGAATTCTTTCATGTTTACGAAGATTGCTACTACCAGAAAATCGTTTTCCACAGTCAGAACAGGAAAATGGCTTCTCTCCTGTGTGAACTCGTGTGTGCATTTGAAGATGGCTCTTAGTTGAGAATTGTTTGCCACATTCAGAACAGCCATATGGCTTCTCGCCAGTGTGAATTTTTGTGTGTATATTACGATGGCTAATTGTTGTAAATCTTTTGCCACATTCAGAACAGCAATAAGGCTTCTCTCCAGTGTGAATTCTCATGTGGGTCCGAAGATGACTTTTCGTTGAGAATCTTTTGCCACACTCAGAACAGCAATAAGGCTTCTCTCCAGTGTGAATTCTTCTGTGGCTCTGAAGTCGCTCACTTGTAGAGAATTGTCTTCCACAGTCAGAGCAGGTATTTTGCTCCCAGTTTGCACATATCTTCTGATAAACACTGTGATCATATTTGCGTTTATTTATTTTTCTCAAATCTTCAGAGACAGGCAAAATTGCTGAATTCAAACTTTGTTCATGCTGTTGACTGTTTGTCACATCGGCCTGTGTTGTATTAATAGGTTGAGAACTACCCTGTAAAGGATTTGGTATTAAAATCTCGGATCCAGACTTCAGTATCCTCCGATTTCTATCATGCAATGTGTGCTGGGGTTTGCACTGAAGAGAGGTCTCAGTAAATGGTAGTGGAAAGACACAGTCACTCTTCTGTAAATCTGCAAAAATAAATCAATGCAGAATTAAGTAAATAGAACAAGTTTAAAAGGTGATTGTACTGAAATGAACTCCACTCAAAAGAACCCTCCAACC
>JANRMT010062791.1:227940746-227978636 GCA_026402145.1 Polypterus bichir lapradei
GAATAAGAAATCAGGAAGGGGGCAAATAGTTTTTCACACCACTGTATTAGTCTGATTAAAAATCGAACACTCCCCCCCGCCCCCAAAAAAAGGTACTAAAATTCTGAAGATTTGAAAAAAGAAATTTTGACAAAGAGCGCTATCTGTTAATAGCCAAAAAGGAAAAACACAAACTTGTAATTTTATGAAATTTAAACAAGGAGTCAAATTAAGAAAGAAAGAAAGAAAGAAAAAAAAAAAAAAAGGACAACAACTGTAGTAGATAACTAGTGAACAACGTCAGCTGATAATTTGTAATGCATAATTTTGCTATTGATTTTTTTTTTGTACAATTAAAACTTATTTTTAATATACTTTACCAAAACAATGTCAGCAAAAGACACACTCCTCAGTACTGTGTTTTAAGGCTATATTAATACAGTTGGGAGATGCTATGTTAGTGCAGCTTCTTTAGAGTTTCACCTGTCCCCACCTGTTTCAAGCACACAGCCATCAACCCTGTTCCAAAGAAAAATAAAGTAGACTGCCCTAATGATTACCACCCAGTAGCACTTACTCCCATAGCCATGAAGTGCTTTGAGAGGCTGGTACTAGAACACATCAAGGACATCATCCCTGACAGCCTGGACTCCCTCCAGTTTGACTACTGTTGCAACAGGTCCACTGAGGATTCCATCTCCATAACACTTCACACCACCCTGTCTCATCTGGAGAACAAGTACTGTTATGCCAGGCTACTGTTTGTGGACTACAGCTCTGCATTTAACACCGTCATTCCATCCCAGCTCTTCGCTAAACTCCTGGATCTGGGACTTAGCTCTTCAATGTGCAGCTGGGTACTGGACTTCCTCACCGGCAGACCTCAGCAAGTGCGTATTGGTGGAAAAACCTCCTCCATCACCATCAACACTGGCACCCCACAGGGCAGCGTGCTGAGCCCCCTGCTTTACTCTCTCTATACACATGACTGTGTAGCTAAGTACAGCTCTAACACCATCCTCAAGTTTGCTGATGATACCACTGTAATAGTTCTGATCAGCGAGGATGATGAGACGGCCTACAGGGATGAGGTCAGACTCCTGGCAGAATGGTGTCAGGACAACAACCTCACCCTCAACGTTAGCAAAACTAAGGAGATGATTGTGGATTTCCGCAAACAGGCAACAGAGCACAGCCCCATCTACATCAGAGGTGATGCTGTGGAGCAGGTCAGCAGCTTTAGGTTTCTCGGAGTCACCCTCAATGATGACCTTAAATGGTCAAGTCACACTTCGGCAGTAGTCAAGAAAGCCAACAGCGCCTCTACTTCCTCAGGAGACCAAGTAAGGCCTGGATGTCCCCCACAACCCTGTGCAGATTCTACAGGTGTACTGTGGAATCCATCCTGACAGGATGCATCACATCCTGGTACAGCAACTGCTCAGTTAAGGACTGCAGAGCACTGCAGTGCGTGGTGAATACAGCACAGCAGATTACGGGTACACAGCTCCCTGTGATCCATGGCATCCATACTACACGCTGTCTCAGGAAAGTGAACTGTATCAGACGGGACATCAGCCACCTTGCACTGTCACTTTTCACCCTCCTCCCATCTGGGAAGTGACTAAAGTCCATTCGGACATGCACCTCCAGGTTCAGGAACAGTTTCTACCCAACTGCAATCAGACTCATGAACAATCAGTAACCTTGTGTCACCTCCACTGCTACCTGCACATACACTTCTGCCACTGTCTCTATTTATTCCTAGGATTCTGGTTTTACTTATTTACTTATTTATATTCATTTATTTATTGTGTGTTTTTTTTTTTTTGTCTATGTTCACTGTCTGTGGGGGCACATGCAAGCAAGCATTTCATTATACATGGTACTTATACACATGACAATAAGGAACTGAACTGAATTATGGAGTCAGCATCAAATGTCGAATCTTATGACGAGCCATTGTGTGTGTGGGGTTTGTGTGGAGTCTGCCTGTTTTCCGTGAGTCTGCATAGGTTTTGTTCTTACATCAACAAAGACATGCAGGTTGCATTAACTGCCAATTCCACATTGACCGCTGTGGGTATGTGTGAGTGGGTCCGGAGAAGGACTGGCATATTTCCAGGGCTGTTTCCTGAACAGCAACCCAAACCTTAAAGCAAGTTTTTTGAGGACTGTTATGTTTCAAATGGCTTATCTTATTACCAAAAAGCTCAAGGTTGAGGGTGGGGAAGTTGGAGAGAAAGAGAAAAAACATAAAAATACATGCTACTGTCTCCCATGGATTTTTATAGAGGACGTTACCTGGATGCAAACCACTAGGTGAAACTAGTGAAGCATATTTATAAACTTGATAATGCAATGATATGGATGTCATAAAAACTTTTACTGGCATGCTATAAGTAAATGGAAAATGTGAACACATTTAAACACAAAAAGCATGCAGAGGGAAAAAGGGAAATGCAGTTTGTCTAAATGTATTAGTGCAGGGGTCCCCCAACTCCGGTTCTGGAGGACCACAGTGGCTGCAGGTTTTCATTCTAACCCTTTTCTTAATTAGTGGCCTGTTTTTGCTGCTTATTAACTAGAAACAAATTACAGTGGGATGCAAAAGTTTGGGCAAAATAATAGTCATTATTTTCCTGTATAAATCGTTGGTTGTTACGATAAAAAATGTCAGTTAAATATATCATATAGGAGACACACACAGTGATATTTGAGAAGTGAAATTAAGTTTATTTGATTTACAGAAAGTGTGCAATAATTGTTCAAACAAAATCAGGCAGGTGCATAAATTTGGGCACCGTTGTCATTTTATTGATTCCAAAACTTTTAGAACTAATTACTGGAACTCAAATTGGCTTGGTAAGCTCAGTGACCCCTGACCTACATACACAGGTGAATCCTATAATGAGAAAGAGTATTTAAGGGGGTCAGTTGTAAGTTTCCCTCCTCCTTTAATTTTCTCTGAAGAGTAGCAACATGGGGGTCACAAAACAACTCTCAAATGACCTGAAGACAAAGATTGTTCACCATCATGGTTTAGGGGAAGGATACAGAAAGCTGTCCCAGAGATTTAAGCTGTCTGTTTCCACAGTTAGGAACATATTGAGGAAATGGAAGACCACAGGCTCAGTTCAAGTTAAGGCTCAAAGTGGCAGACCAAGAAAGATTTTGGATAGACAGAAGCGACGAATGGTGAGAACAGTCAGAGTCAACCCACAGACCAGCACCAAAGACCTACAACATCATCTTGCAGCAGATGGAGTCACTGTGCATCGTTCAACCATTCGGCACACTTTACACAAGGAGATGCTGTATGCAAGAGTGATGCAGAGGAAGCCTTTTCTCCACCCACAGCACAAACAGAGCCGCTTGAGGTATGCTCAAGCACATTTGGACAAGCCAGCTTCATTTTGGAATAAGGTGCTGTGGACTGATGAAACTAAAATTGAGTTATTTGGGCATAACAAGGGGCGTTATGCCTGGAGGAAAAAGAACACAGCATTCCAAGAAAAACACCTGCTACCTACAGTAAAATATGGTGGTGGTTCCATCATGCTGTGGGGCTGTGTGGCCAGTGCAGGGACTGGGAATCTTGTCAAAGTTGAGGGACGCATGGATTCCACTCGGTATCAGCAGATTCTGGAGACCAATGTCCAGGAATCAGTGACAAAGCTGAAGCTGCGCCGGGGCTGGATCTTTCAACAAGACAACGACCCGAAACACTGCTCAAAATCCACTAAGGCATTCATGCAGAGGAACAAGTACAACGTTCTGGAATGGCCATCTCAGTACCCAGACCTGAATATAATTGAAAATCTGTGGTGTGAGTGAAGCCATCAAACCTGAATGAACTAGAGATGTTTTGTAAAGAGGAATGGTCCAAAATACCTTCAACCACAATCCAGACTCTCATTGGAACCTACAGGAAGCGTTTAGAGGCTGTAATTTCTGCAAAAGGCGGATCTACTAAATATTGATTTCATTTCTTTTTTGTGGTGCCCAAATTTATGCACCTGCCTGATTTTGTTTGAACAATTATTGCACACTTTCTGTAAATCCAATAAACTTCATTTCACTTCTCAAATATCACTGTGTGTGTCTCCTATATGATATATTTAACTGACATTTTTTATCGTAACAACCAACGATTTATACAGGAAAATAATGACTATTAACAAGGTTGCCCAAACTTTTGCATCCCACTGTACACTGGGATAAACAACTTGTTGAATTAAAAAAAAAATGTTGCATGTTTGTAAAGATATTTTCATAAAAAATTCTTAAATTATAACAAGCCTGCATTTATAGTCTCAGGGAAATATCACGAGTGCTCTTCAGTTATATATTATCAGGTCCAAGCCTGACATTTTCATTTTAGCACATACCTTTTCTAGAATGACTTGAACATGATGCTTTCTCAGTCTTCTCCATGTCAGACTCCAAAGACTCTGATTTTACATGGACAGAATGATGCTGTAGAAGATGGTTTGGTGTAAAGCCAAACTGAGGCAACTCTTTGTCTGGACACACAAACTGAGGAACAGAATCGGATTTGACAGCTTCTTCCTTGATGCTACTTAAAATTTCGTTTTTCTGTATGTCAGAGCTAATAGATATCAATTCAGATTCTTCTTTAACACTTACTAGCTCCCATTCACAATCTTCCTCTTTCTTAACTTCATGACTTCCCAGTTGATTGTGTGCAGATTCCAATTCACAGTCTTCCTTCTTAATTCCAATACTCCCCAGCTGATTGTTCACAGATTCCCATTCAGGTTCTTCTTTTTTAATTCCATGACTTCCCAGCTGATTGTTTACAGATTCCCACTCACAGTCTTCTTTCTTAATGTCTTCAGTTCTTTTGTTTGTGGTATCCACAAAATGGAGGCTCTTGTGGAGCATATGATTTTCCTTTTTCTCATTGTTACTTTTTTCTTCATCCAAAGCCACCTCTTCACATTTATAGCTCACCCCTTGAATTTCCTGTACAGTTGGGCACATCTCCTCCATTCTGCAGTTCTGTAAAGACAGTCTCCTTTGCCACCACCTGTGAACAGAGCATAGCAGAATGAACTCCAAACGGAACCAAACAACACCCTCAGAGTTTGCCAACGTTTTTGAACCTCTTTATGACATTGTACTTTGTCTTCTACTCTTTGTCTTTTATTTTACCCCTGCTGAGAGCACAGAAACGGTGTCTGACAATAGCATTCACACAAATGAGAGGTGAGTGGACCGTAAGCGTGATTAAATCTCTTGGCACAAAGTCTCGTCTTGCGGGACTTGAAATTATCTTTCTGAAAAAGTCTTGTCCCAGGATTTTTTTTTTATATAATAGAAAGATATAAACAAGTTGAAGTTTAAAGCTCGAAGCTCCTCATTGTGTAATTAGAATTAGAAATTTGTGCATCTTAATGAGCAAGACTTCAAATTTCACTTTCAGTCTAGAACAAACTTGGCATTGCCCATTTTTCTAGGAATTTAGTGTCACACAAGGATGGTTTAGACAAAAGATGCATAACAGGGACGCAGAAAGTCAGAGTGAATGGCTGAAATGCAGCTCTACCAACACTTCGGTCAGTCCTGTACTTCAACCGATAAAGTGAAATCAGAGTTGGGCTGAAACCTCTGCAGAGAAAAAAAAATTGCTTCACATAGTTTGTGAAATGTTCTGTGTGCCAGATGCTGCAAAGCCTGTTTCCAACTCATGGAGCGAGCTCTAGTGGCACCACACTGTTTTAAGTTTACTCTTGGCTGTAACGTGTGTTTGTGCACCCTGAACTGTCCTGGGTGGGTTACACATCTGGTTTTAACTTTTCCCATTCAGGGCTATGCTGCACACACCAGCAAAAGATATGAAAAAAATTAAAAAATCACAGCACCATGTGTTTTTCACTGAATATTGCCACTCTAATTTGGGGGTTGACTTCAATATATCAAGCACATGATATTCTGCTGATCTGAATGGGGCTCAGGAAATAATGATCTTCGTTCACCAATTATGCGTCAGCAGTGTAACGCTCTTACTTCAAAATGCAGACATATGGTATGGAAAGACCAAGTATTTAAACAATCATTATTGTTGGCTGGCCTCAAGTTGTCCGGCCAACATCTGGCCAGACACAGTTAACAACTGGACAGCCATAGACACTTCTGTTTGAGATGTGGAGCGTGTGGAGTCTGAGTTTTTCTTTTTTTTTTCCTTAACCTTTTCCACCTTAAAGCTGCTGGAATAGAAACTGGAGAAATTGCCATTTCAATTTAGGATGCTGCCAGCTGATAGATTTTCCTGAGCAGCATGTGGCTGTAAGGCTCTCAATTTACATTTAAATTTGTATGGCTGTAGTTTGTCAGATGATCTGATGCCAATCAAACCAGGTCAGGCACAAGCATCCCATTGTTGGACTGAGTACTTTCAAGCAAACTGTGAGTAAATTTGCAAAATAGGGACAAATACTTTTAGTTAGGAATGATAATATTAAAAATTACAGTGGTCTGCACACATAAAGGATGATTCTGGTAATGTTGTACTAGAATTTACATGCCAAAAATATTGCTGCTTATTAGAGTAGTAGGTTTATATTTAGTTATACAGTACTACGGGGCTTCGCTCACCAACCCCAGGGCCTGCTCTACGCACTAGACACTTTACATTTCTGCCGCTCGTGTATGTGGATTTCATTTTCACCAAACAACAAATCTTTTCATTCTCGCGGATACGCCTCATTGAGAAGAAAGTCTATTTTTCCCTGATGGCAACACGAATTAGACAATCTACAAGTCTCCGACTTAAAGTTTAAATCTGAACAATATATTCGATCTCTTTTTGCTGTTCCATTATTTCACGGAGTAATAATTTCCGTTTGTTAGCGCTAATGCAAGCTTTTCTATCAGTTTTTTGAGACTTTCGAATTTTAGTACTTTCATTATCTCTAACCGGCTCTGCATGTGTATCGCGCCAACGTTTTTGAATTCTTTACGATGTTCTACTTTGTCATCTACTCTTTGTCTTTTATTTCCAGACCCAGGTGTGGGTAAATCTCTTGGCACAAAGTCTTGGCTCGTGGGACTTGAAAGTATCTCTCTGAAAAAGTCACGTCTCATCCCAGGCGAAAAAGCCTCATCTGGTCCCAGGATTTATTTATATAACAGAGAGATAGTGCATACAAACTATATTAAATTAGGTTTACTGTACATGTTTTTCTTTGCTTAAGTTGGTTATTATTTTTCTTACAAATAAAATGGCAGATCATGTCTTGATCCAACACTCCTAGTCACAACAAAACTCTTAAGTATTTCAGACATCAGTGGTGCTTTACTGTAAAAGAATGCTAAGTAGCACAGTTGTGCGATATGCTTGATATCTCTGAAAAGACTAACAAGAAGTCACAACTGCTCAAGACAAATGATCATCATATCATCCGTCCCTATTATTAAAGGACTTTTCTTTTAAATTTAGTTACTCATACACTTTACACTACCCACTTTCTGAGGGTCTATGATACAAACCCAGTCCCTCAGTTCTGTTTATTCAAAAGCAAATCACTTCGCTAACAGGTTCATCTTCTACTTGAAGCACCTCATAATGAAATTCTCTCTTATGTTAATAAGCATCCCCCCATATTTAAAGCCATTTACTCCAAATAGGGTCCAGGGTTTGTCCAGGTTTAGACTCCCTTTCAGATACGGCCCATGGACAGCAATCACTGACATGAAACCTCAGCACAGTATAGGCCACCTCTTGAGTAATCCAAGTCCAAATGCAATGAGACCACAAATGCACTTTGAACAAACTTTTGTGAAGAAGGCAGTCAGACTCAAAAGCGTAAAAATACCCCATGTATTTCCTGCCTATTCATAATGAATACATACATTCATGGATTTGTGCCAAAAAAATAAAAAATAATGCAGTCTCATTAAAATAATAACTGGAGATGAATGGAAAAAACTCCTACAAGAGTGGTGTAACCTGTGTATTGAGAAAACTCTACAATGGTACTCCAGTTTGACTGTGTGTGTCCTTCTGGGGAATGTACAGTAAATGTAGAGGAGGTCGGTCTCTTTCTTTAATGATACAGATGGAATATATACATACCATAGGGGCATGGTATTCAAATAAAACAAATCAATATATACATACCATAACAGCATGGTATTCAAATATTTTTTTAGCCAAACTAGCCGAGGTCTGAATTTGTTAACATAACATTAAGAAACCCCTTAACCCAATTCAGTGAAACACAGATATTATAATACATGGCTAACTTTTTTACACTAATCCTGGTGGGGTGCAATAGAAACAATCTTTACCACATAATTCTGAATGCAGTACATATTTTAAACAGTACAGTCAGCTAATCCAAGCCTTTCAATAAATTCTCTTTGTTATTACTGGAAGGGAAAAAAAAATCATACACCACTAACAACTTCAACTCAAACTACCTTTAAGATACAATATATAATTTTTCACATTTCATCAAAAGCACTTATATAAATTAAGGTCAAACCCAGTTCCAGCATTAATCTCAAACCAGGGGATGAGGCAGACTGTTAGATTGTAACTTTGACAGATCCTCCAGCACATGAATACAGCTTTAGTTACATACAGGTATGTGGATTCAAACTAAATGAGCATGACTTATCCATGAAGCCCACTGTCTCAGTCTACACATTTAAAACTTAGTATCTTCTGAACGTGGCTGCAGAAGGGAAACCCACTATCAACGATATAGATTTGAGGTCTGACCTTAAACTAAGAAAATCCTCATATATGCACAATTTTTTCCCTTAAACCGATTTTAATACAGGGCGTCACAGAGGTGCAGTGGCAGCGCTTCTGCCTCGCAGTTAGGAGACCTGGGTTCGCTTCCCGAGTCCTCTCTGGGTGGAGTTCGCATGTTCTCCCTGTGTCTGCGTGGGTTTCCTCCGGGTGCTTTTCTCCCACAGTCCAAAGACATGCACTAACCATCAATTTACATTTATCATATACAGAAAGAGAATATCATGTATTAGTTCGTTTTTATTAAAGCGGTCTCACATAAATCATCATTAAATACATTCAGTCACCAATTACTACGACTGCATGACGAGCACATTTATCAAAATGTCCATGATTTGGATGAAGCGCGATTCATAGTATTTCCTTCAAATACGCTATGCACAAGTAAAACGCGCATCGGCACATTGAAAATCTGGCCGAAAGGATTCACGTGGTGACGTGGGCGAGCCCAAACGAGCACTTCCTGACTGAGTGATAATGGAAATTAACGAACGACAGATAGGGTTTGTATAAATACAATTGGCACTCGACGTAACAGCTGACGTTTACCGCAGCCACTGATCAAATAGCCGAGGGGCCAAAGTACGCCTACAGAGTCACTTCATCTGTGCCTCCTATAGCGCCTATACAACAAAAGAAAGCGAGGGATCATCCATAAGGTGTCACGAGTACAGCGATACACCTTACTGTATGTGCAAAAAAAAAAAAAATTTGCCCAGCTCAGTTCGAGCGCAAAAATAAAGATACCCAGGAATCAGCCGTTATGCAGAAGATCAAAGACGGAAACCGCCGGACTAATCTCAGCACTAGACTGGTCCGCTCCTTTGAGACTAGAGCAGAGCTCGCACAGCCCGATAAAAATGAGAAGAAGCTAAGATAACAACACATTGAACCTGTGAGAGTAAACAGCACTGATACTGCGGTTTTATGGCTTCTTGTCTCATCATTTTACGCAAATACACACCTTTACGTTCCACACATGTGCTTCTCCAGCTGGGTCTCACGAACTCGATAGGACGATGCTCTTTTTCGACAGTTTAACACTCGCGGTGTAACACCACGTGTGCAGTGCCTAACGCACTGCCGTTTGTTTCTGTCGCTCTGGATGACGTCATCGACATCTGCAGCGTAACCCTAGCAACTGTATCAAAATAAAAGTCATTTCAAGCGTGTAATAGAGATCTTTAAATATGGTAATTGCAGAATGATGGCCATCTTCAAAACTGTGGATTTCACAAAAACTCCATAGTTGGAATAAAGAAACAGCATACTTTACTAAGTAAGAAACAAAACGGTAAGATTGTATATTTATGAGAAATACAATTGTAAATCTGTCATTCTAGCGGAGTATGAAACACTTTTTTTATCAATTAAATACCCCAAAAACTAAATACTGAGGTAATAAGAAAGTGAGTAGTAATAACATCGACAAACAAATCTCTAATACAAAAAGGTGTCACACATATTGCCATTCTTCACACATGCATGGAATATGAAATATTGACTAATTATAACACCTTTTCTGAAGGTTTTGTACTCCACATTGTGATTCACTCACCCAAAGCAGCCACAGAGGTGTGAGACATTCAAAAATAGCCAGGGAAGCAGGCCTGGATCCCAACAGCCTGCCCAGAGGAGGTGCAACCAAAAAGGCAGCCTAGCTTCCACCTGAGTGGCTGGCTTTGGCCTACACCAGGCTGCACTTAACTATTAAAGTTCAAAAATAAAACTTTGGAACTATCTACATGCAAAAGGCAATAAAAGATCATTATAAAAGAAAAATTTAGTTTGTTTAAAAATACTAGATATTACAATCCCTGACGATTCAGCACAGCACTTGCATTGAATGGGGCTGGAGATGTCTTCTTGGTCAGGATGACTGTGACATTCCATGCAAGGACACTGTTGGACAATTCCCGATTTAGGATGCCAGTAGATGAGACGAGCGACCAGGGGATGAAGTAAGTGAGATGAAGCCATGGCTAAACTATTTACAAAGCAAATGCCTTGTAACAATATTTACAAAGTTCAATGCAAAGACACTATCAAAACAAAAGAATATTACTGCAGGTGCTACTTATAATATTTACAGTGAGTACAAAACAAAAGTGAAGAAAAACAACAAGAAAAACAATCTTCCTCCTTCTTCCTCCAGCTACAAGACAGTCCAGGTAGGACAGGATGAAAAATTATCTAACATCTAAAAAATGAAAAAGTAAGCACAAGGACAAAGATACAAAGATCGGTATGTATCTCTACTACTAAACTAAGCAAATCAATAACTGAGATCTCCACTTAAGCCCGAAGACCTGGTCAAATAACGACCCCCTGGTGTTCGGGCCATATTTTATACCGCGAGTCCTTTTGTCCAACCAGTCCTCATTTATGTTACCTGCGGTCTCCCAATAAACCGTCACGTCGATACGTGTACCATACGTCAACAACTGGTCAGGTGAAGTCCACTCTATTTAAACGTTCCCACACTCGTGCGCGCATACCCATCTGTTTTGGTGATGTGAAGGCTCTTCGTTCAGCCTCTAATAAGTGAGTTTTACTTTCTCCCGCTTTTACTTCTATTCCCTTTTGCCGGCTAATGTGAAAGTGTGCTTTTTATCCTTCTGATCTCTTATTCTGAATTTAAATATAACAATTTTGCCCTCTCTCATGCAGTGATTATGGGAGCGCGTCTCCACACTCGGTCACCAGAAACCGTGAGCGTCTTCATTGGTTAGTTCAAGACCCACGGCTTGCTCTCGGAGCACCTGTAGTCTTCCTGGCAGCCCTATGTGCAACCTTGTGCTCAAACGCCAGTGAAACTTTACAGCTGCTGTATTAATCTGGGAAGGGAGGCACTAAAACAAATATATGAAAACTCCAACGTTTTTCTCCATGTCCGTGATAACAAAAGTGGCTGTATATGTATTTGCTTTATTTCTACAGCCACTGAACTTGGTTTATCACAATGACATTGATAATAACCATTTAGTGATGTT
The DNA here is from genome assembly GCA_026402145.1 of Polypterus bichir lapradei. Taxonomy (NCBI): domain Eukaryota; kingdom Metazoa; phylum Chordata; class Cladistia; order Polypteriformes; family Polypteridae; genus Polypterus; species Polypterus bichir. Next base: position 227,952,504 of record JANRMT010062791.1, read on the forward strand.
TCCACTACATATCATCAGTTGTGTACCCGGGCCTCAAAAGGTGTTTCTGCCTTTTTCCACAAGACACTCTCAGCAGAAGCAGGTCCATCACATGCTGATCAGAAACTGGGTGTGTATTGAATGGTTACTAAGTGGTCCTCCCAAGGGACTGTCAGCTCAATGATGAAGACACAGTGGCAGAAGTTAGACCAAATCTGGGTGCAAATTAGTGGCTGTGATTTCAGATGGGAAGGTGAGTCTCTGATTTAAGTCAACACACATTTCCCAATCCCTGGCTGTACTCCATAGACATGAGTCTGAAGGTGAGAACTTGGTCTGTTGTTTCTCCCCTACACGGATGAAGGATGTTAGTTGTGGGCAGGTAGCCTGGGCATTTAGGGGGATGGCGTTGGTTGACACTCTCTTCTCATCTAGTGCCAAGGCCAATTAACACAGTACTTGGTTATAACGTCACCTGTATCTTCCTTGTGTTAAGCTATTCTTACAACCCACCAGGGTCTGTCTGAGGTTGCTGGGTCCACTCCATGCCAAAGATGTAGGTTTGTTTGTGAGGGCAGCACATCATGTGGCTCTAACGATGAAATTTTTGTTTCCATGTTCCACAGCTCACTCCATTTGATTTTATGTCCCTCTATGCCAAGGTTATTATAGTTTTGCCTTTTTATATTAGTTTTTATTTCTACATTTTTTCTGCCTTAGAAATTCAGTTTAGTTTTAGTTTTCCTTCATCATATATTCTTAGTTTTAATTTAGTTTTTATTTCCCAAAGACATTTCTATTTTATTTTTATACCTACTACTTTTAGCAATTATGGTATGGTTAAAGAGCTACTATGGTGTTTAATTTTGTGTCACAATCAGACAGAACTGTACACTTAGGTTTGGATATAATATTAGTTTAATGTTAGTGGAAGCTTACTATAGTACACTACATGGTTTACTATCTGGTTTTCTTTTTGTCTGATTAAAACCAAGCATAATCAAAACCAGATACTGAATATGAACAATTATGTATTTTAAAATATTTTCTGTCATTTGTGCTGAACAAATCTGCGCTGACTGTTGGCTGCTTTTATTGCCCAGAATGGACCAATTTGTAATGAAACTTAGGTGAATTTTAAGGTTTGAGGTGTTTTTTTTTTTACTGTGAATGTCTACTGCACACAACATATCCTTCCCCAAGACAATATGCTTACGATTAATGCCTTCAATATTGCATTCAAAAATCTCCCATACTGGGCTTTATTTGCTACCAGCCATATTGATCTCTGATCCCGTCTCAGGCACATACAATTTATAGACAGAATTTTGTCACCTGCAGGCCTGAAAAGATATAAAAAAAAAAATCAGAAAATAAATTCTACTCTGTTCTGACAGGTGTGACCATAAAACTCATGAGGGATTAGGAAGAACAGGGCTCTTAGGCTTGAATCAGTATGCAGACCCCACCTAGCTGTATTGAGGGAAACAAAGAAAAACTAGCATGTAGTGTGAAGGTTAGAGGCAGTGAGACTTGAAAAGCCTACCATAAAGGACAGTAAACCCTTAATGAGCAGAGTAAGTGCAGGTAATAAGAGTATGGATGGGCACAAAACGACAGACAGCATCTGAGAGTAGGAACAATATATACATTATCTTAACCTTTTTATCCAGAGCAGGATCACAGGAAACCTGGAGCCTACCCCAGCAGGTTTGGGTGCAAGGCAGGAAAAGTCTCTGGTATGCAATATGTATGATATGGCTGATGTTAAGAGCAAAAAGAATGATATGTCAACTATCTGTTTTGAGAGAGAGATAGAAATATTGAAAAGAGGGGCATATATTTTAAAACATAATTCTGCTACTGGATTATTTTCATAATATCGGGTATTTTGAGCTGTGAATAAAAACTAAAAAAGATAAATGAATAAATATGGAATAAATACGAAAACACATTAGTATGTTTCCATTTTTACCATTTGGCAGACTCTTCACCTACCTACCTGTAGTTGAATGGAGACATTGCCAGCTCAGGAATTTTACAAGGCTTGTATCGCTTTGTTGTTAAAAGCCTTTAAAACAAAAGTGATTGGTCAGTTACAATATGCTGATCTTGTATGTTGACATTGTCAGTCTCTCGATCAGTGCATTTTTATTTTCAAAAAGGATTTCTGCTCTGCAAACTGGCAGGTGAATTATTGTCAACAGAACGCAGGAAACTGAGAAATAAACTGAAACGTTACTCACTTGTGATTTTTCTATCCATACTGTAAGAGCCAATCTTAGAAAGTTAAAGCTTTGAGTTAAACTCATATATTAGTGTTTGCTTAATTTGAATAGAATATAACTTCTTTCATAGTCATAGACAATGGTATAGTGTTTTCCGCCTATAAGTTAGTAAAGAACTTTCTTGCTATAACGGAGATACAGTGAGTTAATTGTTTCAGTTGTTGTTTAGAACAGGTCCCAGTAATCAGGGACTTAAAAGACCCATTTTCAACTCAGAAATGAGGTAGGCATACAGTTTTCTCATCGTCATTTTGAAATGGTTCAGGAACGTGATTTGTAACGATTTGAAATGTAACAAGATTTAAGCTTTAAACGGAACTTAACAAGAATCTTTCTTTTTTGTGTGTGAATTGTTTTACTTTGAGGGCAGCACGGTGACTCAGTGGTAGCACTGCTGCCTCGCAGTAAGGAGACCTGCGGTGGGCTGGCGCCATGCCAGGGGTTTGCTTTCTGCCTTGCGCCCTGTGTTGGCTGGGATTGGCTCCAGTAGACCCCCGTGACCCTGTAGTTAGGATATAGCAGGTTGGATAACAGATGGATGGATGTTTTACTTTGAATTTTAACTAAAACTTTTAACAAAGAAGATATTTTGTCTGTGAAATCATTTCGGCGCGTCAGGCTTTTGTTGAATCCCATTTTTAAGCTACAGCTGCTGAACTTTGGTAATTTTGGAAAAACGCAGCTACATTTTCATCAGAAAACTTGCCATCTGAAGGCGTTGAACTTGAACTGGAAACTACCTTCTGAGGACTGAGGACGCTTGTGCTCCAGAACTTGTCAAGGAAAGAAAAATAACGGAACGAGGTATCCTCTTATCATCTTTCTCTGCATGATCATAACTGAAAGCAAGGTCGCCATACCTGAACTTGAGATTTAAGAGTCTGTGATATAATATACGGCATTGTGGAAGATCGCTTGTGTCTTTGCCCGAGTCATGGGAGCCTTGCTGTAAGGGAGTAATTACTGTTTTGTTGGAGCGTCCCGATTGTGACGAAGCGGTTAGTCTGGAAACACGCCGTCATAAGAGACCCACGCTTATTGTGAACATGGCGATGTCTAAACATAGTTCAAGTGAAGTTGCCGGGAGTGATCTGAGTACGGACTCAAAGCCAGAGAATGTGATTAGGGATCTTAAAGGTCACATAACGGAAAGGAAAGATTAACTTTATGAGCTTATGGCTGAAATAGAAAGCCTTAAAGACATTCCGGAAAACCACACTGAAGTAGCGTAGAAGCTTGGAATCTTTCCTGAGATGCACTGTCAGGGTCGAGGAGCTCAATGAAAGTCTAATATCAGCGCGAAGTAAAGTAGGTGCAATTAAAAAACAGAGACAGACATTCGCAATTTAACCTCCTTTTTACATAAACAGGCTAAAGTATTTATGCATCCTATTTATGGAAAGACTTCAAGAGGCAGCACAGAGAAAAAGGAAAAGACTGACAAGGTTATCTCCTCTTAAGTACTGTACGGACAGAGATCATGAGGTATTTTTGCTACAAGTATTTCTGATGCTGCTGAAAAACGGACTCAAGAAACCTTGGTCAAAAAGACTGTTAATGATGCCATGTGCATTTAAAAAGCCTTGTGTATTCTGCAATGGCCAGCATATCTGTGCGGAGTGTAGTAAAAATCAAAGAACTGCCACACAGAGAAAGAATTGTCTTTTTAAAATCCAACGGTTTATGCTATCGCTGTCTCAAGCAGGGACACCTTGGTTAGAACTGTAAAGAAAGAATTAAATGTCAGACGTGTTCTTTTCAGCACCCAGATATCTTCCATATCAAAAAAGAGGTTGGAGTGACACCTATGGCAATAGCCAGCGCGACAACACCTACTGAAAGGGAGACCGAGACTGGAATTTTGTGCCTTTACTGGGGTCAGTGAAGAGTGTGCGCTGGTACCCATTAAGGTAAAAATCTAAAAGTGAAAGGTATAGAAACACATACGCCTTTATAGACCTCGGCAGTACAGTAACAATCTGCACTGAAAAGCTCCAGAGACAATTAAACCTTCAATGGAGAAGAACTCAAATATTCCTCAAAACTGAGTAATTATGATGGTGATTCAAAATTGCTAAACCAATGTTATGTTTTATGAGATTTGCAAGTCTGTGGTCTCAATTATGATGAATATATTGATTTGCCAAAGGTCTTCACACAGGTCTTCATTCCAGAGAAAGTATTCCACTACAAGAAGATATCGATAAGTGGGCATATCTTAAAGAGGTACGTCTATCTCATATTGACTCTGAAGTTGATCTTTTAATAGGAATCAACTACCCAGAAATCTTCAAACAGTCGCGAATTATACCTAGCCAACGAGGTGGACCTCATGCTGTGAAAACTGCTCTAGGATGGGTGGTTGGTGAACCATACAAAGAGATAGATGGCCTCTCAAAACAAAGTGGTAAGCTGCCCAAACATTCAATCAATAGCGTGCGAATAACAGAAATTGAAGTTATGTTGCTGCAACAGTATAACACAGATTTTTCCAGAGAGCAGCTGTGAAGAGACAGAGGAGATGTCACTGGAGGACATCTTGTTCATGCACATAGCCTCAGAATCTGTGAGACTGGTAGGTGGCCACTATAGTTTAAATTGCCTTTGAAGGATGAAACCCTTAAAATGCTGAACAACTGCTGTATTGCAGAACAGCATGCTATTGGGCTCAAGAGAAAACAGGGCAAAAATTCAGGTTTCCATTAAGACTATAAAGCCTTCATAAAAGACATTTATTGACAAGGGTTACGCTGTCAAGGTACTCAAAGAAAGCCTGAAATGCAATGAAGGCAGGGTGTCGTACATCCCACATCATGGTGTGTATCATCCAAAGAAAAATAAGATTTGAGTGGTCTTTGCACTGCTTCCTACCAGGGGACTTCACTTAATAGATAGATAGATAGATAGATACTTTATTAATCCCAAGGGGAAATTCACATAATCCAGCAGCAGTATACTGATACAAAAAACAATATTAAAGAGTAATAAAAATGCATTTAAAAACAGACAATAACTTTGAATAATGTTAGCATTTGCTCCCCCGGGTGGAATTGAAGAGTCACATAGTGTGGGGGAGGAATGATCTCCTCAATCTGTGGAGCAGGACAGTGACAAAAGTCTGTCACTGAAGCTGCTCCTCTGCCTGGAGATGACACTGTTCAGTGGATACAGTGAATTCCCCATGATTGACAGGAGTTTGCTTAGTGCCCGTCACTCTACTACAGATGTTAAACTGTCCAGCTTTATTCCTACAATAGAGCCTGCCTTCTTAACAAGTTTGTCCAGGCGTGAGACGTCCTTCTTCTGGTGTGCCTCCTCAGCACACCACCACGTAGAAGAGGGCACAATTATTAAAAGGCCATGACCTAACTAACAACAACAACAACATTTATTTATATATATAGCACATTTTCATAGAAATAATGCAGCTCAAAGTGCTTTACATGATGAAGAAAAGAGAAATAAAAGACAAAGTAAAACTAAAAATAAGACGACACTAATTAACATAGAATAAGAGTAAGGTCCGATGGCCAGGGAGGACAGAAAAAAAAAAAAAAAACTCCAGACGGCTGGAGAGAAAAAACAAAATCTGCAGGGGTTCCAGACCATGAGACCCCCAGACCCCTCTGGGCATTCTACCTAACATAAATGAAACAGTCCTCTTTGCATTTAGGGTTCTCATGATGGAGGACTTGATGATGATGGTCATGTAGACTTCTGGCTTTTAATCCATCAATGTAGGAACATCATGGTGCTTTGATTAGGTGGTGGTGGCGCAGGTCGCCACCACAGAAAACCGGGAAAAGAAACAGAAGAGAGAGTAGGGGTTAATACGGATTTTACAGCCACCATGAATAGTTATTATAATGAATTGAATATACAGAGTATCAAGATTAGATGAAGGTGAAGTTATGAGAAGGCCATGTTAAAGTAATGTGTTTTCAGCAGTTTTTTAAAGTGCTCCACTGTATTAGCCTGGCGAATTCCTATTGGCAGGCTATTCCAGATTTTAGGTTCATAACATTAGAAGGCCGCCTCACCACCTCTTTTATGTTTTTCTCTTGGAACAGGTAAATGGCCTCTGTCTGCATTTACCCGCAAGTCATTTACTACTTTAACGAGTGCAGTTTCTGTGCTGTGATTCGTTCTGAAACCCGACTGAAACTTATCAAGAATAGCGACTTTATTGAGGTGGTCATTTAGCTGCATAATGACTGCCTTCTCTAGAATTTTACTTAAGAAAGGCAGGTTAGAAATGGGTCCAAAATTTTCATTTTTGGATTATTTATGTGAAGATTTTTAAAGCACTGCACCTTTTATTTGAACACTTGTTTTGTTGATTTTTAAAAGCACTCTGCACTTTTTGCACCATCCCTTTGCTTTGTTGTGCCTCACTGTCCAGCTCATCGGTGACATTACCGACGGTGCCGGGTTCAAGAGCTCCCAGAAGCCGGAGCATGGAGTGGAACCCGCATCGTCACACCACCATTCACTAATGTTGGAGTCTATTATTTTGTTCCCTTTCAAGTCAAAAGAGGACGAAGTCTGGTCAAGAGGTATGGAGTAATCTTCACTTATTTACAGTTTTTCTCAAATGCTAAAACACATTTCACAAACGTTTCCTCCATGTTCCCCAATGTCTAAACACAACACCCTTTTCTAAAACTACATAAACACAACCACACCTTCTCACTTCAAAACTCAAACTTTCACACCAAAAGAGCAGCTCGAAGCTTTCAAAAATGTAAACACTATACACATCATTACACACTACAGCAAAACAATTGAAAACACATTGCTCAATTTGTGAGAAGGTTCTTTGTTTCATAACTGCCAATGCATATTTTTAGAAACTTTACAGTAACAGATCTTCTTAAATCTCTGCAGAGGATTAGGCATTTAGATTTGTGAGTTTCATATGAAGAGTATAAATCTATAGAAAATTCTGCATGTACACTACTGTAACACAACTCAATGCAAAAACAGAATCTACTGCACACAACAGTACTCTTGAAAACATGATCAGGGTGTGAAGTTTTTTTATTTACTTTATTCACACCACACACACACCACAATCACTGTGCAGCATCATGTCGCTGAGCTGCATCGGGCCACATCACCTCATCCACATCGCAGGCTATATTGTCTCTTGCCAGGCACCGCGGGAAAACGCCCTGGAATGGTGAATCCATCCTTGGAAGGCCTCCACTGGGATGTCAACACAGGCCAGCTCCATTGCCCTTAGGAGGTTCTCTCTAGTGTATGGTTGTCTGTCATAAACCTTCCATCTCCACGATGAGAAGAACTCCTCTATAGGGTTCAGGAAAGGGGAGTAGGGTGGCAGACAGACGTTTAAAAAGTGGTTACTGTTGGTGGTGAACCACTCTCTGATTTGGTTTGTTCTGTGGAAGCAGACATTATCCCAAATGATCACATAAATGTGATGTGCGGGCCCAGGATGGTGTTGTTGGCGGTCCAGGAGGATGTCTTTTAGCTCCTCTAGGAAGGTGAGGAGACGTTGGGTGTTGTAAGACCCAAGGACAGCATGCTGGTGGACAAGCCCCTCCGAACCCATGGCCGCACAAAGAGTAATATTACCCCCCCGTTGGCCAGGAACGTCAGTGATGGCTCTTTGGCCAATGATGTTACGGCCTCTTTGCCTTCGTTTCTGCAGGTTGAAGCCAGCCTCATCCAGGAAGAGGTACTCATGAGGTCTGGCCATCGCGTCCAACTGTAATATCCTCTGTGAAAATGCAGAGGTGTTCAGAACAACAGTCAATCAGGTAGCACAGTATTGTCCAGAAGTAATGTAGGCCACTGAGCAACACAGTATGTCCACTAACTGTACTGTGAACATGGATGTATACTTGCACATATTCGTAACGTAGGTCTTTGTGTCGCGCAGAGTTGCGCTCAAAGGGAACCCTATAGACCTATTTCATCCGCATCTTTTGGCGCTGGAGAACTCGGTCTATTGTGGCCAAGCTGATATCATCAATGCTCTCAAAGTTGACATTATCGGCAATGACTTTGTCTCTGATCTCCCGGAGTCTGATGAGGTTGTTCTCATGAACCATATCCACAATGAGGGTTTCTTGTGCCGCTGTAAATATGGCATCCCTCCCACCTCTATGTGGCATTCTTTCAACTCTAAAGAAAGAAACATGTGTTGTCAATTGACATGTTTTACAATAACAACTGATTTGAAACCAATAGACTACTTTCACAGGCTTGTAAAACTGTATTGTGACAAAGAAAGCAATAGAGTACAATACCTGTTGTGTTGTCTGAATGCCCTGATAATGGTGGCCACGGTGATCCTACTCAGGTTTGAACGGACTCTTAGTCCTGCTTAAGCCATTGTCATGCCATGGTCAATGACTGTTGCTCGCATCTCGTCCGTAATGATGGTACGAGGTTGTCTTGCTCTCCCTCCTGGACCTTCTCCTCTCCCTTGTTGGCCTCCTCCTCTTCCTCGTTGGCCTGCTCCTCTTCTTCCATGGCCAGCTCTTATCCCTCCTCTGACTCAAATTCCTCTTCCCCTGACTCTGCCTTCATCCATTGTGTTTGTTTGGAATCTTCAGCAAACTGTGCACTCTGAACTTGCTTTTATACATGTGGTCACAGCATTAGCAACAAGTGTCTTCAATTTTGAGTCATTGTGTGTAATGAATGACGCCAGGTGTATTCATTGTGTTCAAATATTGTTGACTGTGGCAAGCATTTTGCATCACATGAGCTTTCATTTGAGAATATGAGCAGAGTTCTTTTGCAACTTGTGTTTTAGCAAGGAAAAATGTGTTTAGATTTATGAGAACGGAGGATTGTGTTTTGTGAATTGTGTCTTCATGTGAAATGTGTTTATGATATTGGAAAATGATGGCTAGATTTAGCAAATGTGTTTAGACAACTGGTCATTTGGTTTAGAGGATTGGCTTTTGTGTTTTAGCATTTGAGAAAAACTGTAACCAGAGTTGCGCACATAGATTGCACATGGCTTAGACACGGATTTTTGTATCTTGTTACTTAAGAAAGGCAGGTTAGAAATGGGTCTAAAATTTTAAAAAGCAGAGGGGTCAAGATTATTTTTCTTGAGCAGGGGTTTAACTACAGCAGTCTTAAGACAGTCTGGGAAGACCCCCATTTCTAATGACGACTTTACTATGTCAAGAATATTATCAATTAGCACGCCCGATACTTATTTGAAAAAATTGTTGGTATTGTGTCAAGGACGCAGGTGGAGGGTTTCAGTTGAGAGATTATTCTATGTAAATCAGGTAAATCTATCCTGGTGAAAGAATTTAATTTGTTTATAACGGAGTACTGGGGCTTAGGAGGATCCACAGTGTTGGGGAGATATACTATATTATTTCTAATATCATTAATTTTTTGATTGAAAAATGCAGCAATAGCTTCACAGGTTTCACTGGAAGTATTTTGGAGGCATTCCTTTGTGTTACCTGGGTTTAGCAGATGATCAATCGTAGAGAATAAGATTTGTTAACACACACTCATTGGTGTCCTTACAAGATTCAGAAAGGAGCCAGTAGCCTTAATGGCAGACATTAACTCAATGTTCTCCCAGGTTAAAGTACCAGATAAAGACACTGATCTTTTACGCTTTTTATGGTGGCCTGAAGGTAATCTAAGTAAAGATTTGGAAGAATTCAAAATGACAGTACCTCTCTTTGGTGCTACTTCTTCACCCAGTTGTGCTTCTTATGCTTTGCGTAAAACAGCTGAAGATGCCAATGATACATTTTCTGAAGAAGCTTTTAACACCATTCTCAATAACTTCTAGGTGGATGATGTCTTAAAGTTGGTGGCAACAGAAGTACAAGCAATAAAGCTGGCAAAGGACCTCCAAGCTCTATGCCTCAAAGTTGGATTTCACTTGACTGAGTGGGTGAATAGCAACAGAGCAGTTTTATTGTCTTTGCCTGAAGAAGACAGAGCTCATGAACAAAAGGACTTAGATTCGAACCACAGTCTCCTTCCCACAGAGTGTGCCCTGGGCATCCAGTGGTGCACAGAACTAACAATTTCAGATTAAGTTACAAAACAAGCCTGCTACAAGTTGTGGTATTCTGTCTGTTAGCTCAGTCTATGATCCACTTGCTTTTCTAGCACCCGCCACACTGCCAGCAAAGCTTATTCTAAAAGAGTTGTGCAAAGAGAAATTTAGGTGGGATGAAGAAGTAGAAATCAAACAGTCAGAAATGGAAAAAATGAAGGGATGATTTGCAGTTACTTATAGACTATAAAGTGAACAGATGCTTCAAACCTACCTGGGTTTGAATCATAAAAACAGCCCAAATGCACAAATGCAGATGCCAGTGAAGATGGATATGGCACTGTCACTTACCTTGTCTTAACCAACGAAGAGGGAAAAAGCATTGTTCATTCCTGATGGGCAAGTCAAGAGTTGCACCGTTGAAGCATGTCACGATTCCGACTGGAGCGGACAGCAGCCGTTGTAGCAGTCAAAATGGACAAAATGCTCAAAAGTGAGCTTCAAATGCCCTTACAAGAATCTACATTTTGGACTGACAGCACGACAGTGCTAAAATACATTTCAAATGAAAGCACTCGATTCAAGACCTTTGTTGCCAACAGAATCTCTGTGATCAGAGATTATTCACAGCCTTCACCATGGAGGTATGTCACATCTGCCCTTAATCTGGCTGATCAAGCATCCAGAGGGCTAAGCATAGAAAACTTTCTCAAAAGCTCCACATGCTCACAAGGTCCAAGTTTCTTAATGAAGCCCGGATGAGAGTGGCCAAAAAGACCAGATCTACTGAACGATTCACTGTTTAAAGATGATCCAGAAGTTAACACTTGTGCAGCTAACATAACAAGAACAGAAGTAGCGACCAAGCCCATCAACAAACTCATCACTTACTTTTCAGATTGGCATCTCTTGAAGAAAGCAGCGGCTTGGTTGTTCAACTTTAAAGACCTACTTCTGCACTTAAGAAATGCAAGAAAAACATTTCAACTAGAAATCAGTCAGTCTAAAAGTAATCCAGAAAAACAAAAATCACTCATTGCAAAGCACATGAAAAGGTATAAACTGACCTTAAAAACAAGCCCAATTTCTCTAGAAGACTTGGCTAAAGCCGAAACGGAGCTTATCTGCCTCAGTCAAGAGCAAGAATTTCCAGAAGAATTAAAGGCTTTAAAAAAAAAGCTTGTGTAAATAAGAACAGTCAAATCTATAAACTTGACCCAGTCATACAAGATGGAATACTGAGAGTTGGAGGAAGACTCGGCAAAGCTGCAATGCCCAAAGAAGCTAAACATCCTGCAGTTCTTCACAAGCATTCACATTTTGCTTCTCTCATATTGCAGCACATTGATAAACAAATCAGACATTGTGGGTGCAACTATGTGCTCGCACAGTTATGCCAGAAATACCTCAAGCAAACTCGGATATCAGAAAAATAATGTCAAAGTGCACAACGTGCAGAAGATACAATGCGAAAGCAAGTGAGCAAAAAATGGCAGATTTGCCAGAAGATCGCCTAGTACCCAACCAACCACCTGTGCTGTAGCGGGTCCACAGCTCAAGTCAAAAAGGTCATTTTTTAAATAATCGCCGCCTTTGTGGTTTAGAGAGGTGTCGTGGTAGTGTGGCTGGAAACAGTTCCTGGGGGAATTCGTGATGTGGGCAGTCCTTGCTTAAGTGCACAGGTGAGGAGTCGTCCGCATCCGTAATTGTGGCTGTGAGCTGCTGATTGCCACACCTGATCCATGTCCCCATGATAAACAGAAGCGTGAGGCTAGGCTAGGAGGGGGAAAAAGAAAAAAAATGGATGGAGGGAGAGAAGGAGAGAGCCGGTGCATAAACGTGTGAAGGTGCAGCTGATTAGCGAGCCTGCGTGTTTGGCCGGCACACCGGGAGCAGTTGGTAGTTGTCACTCCCGCTCCTCAATCATGCTCAGGAAGGACGATGGCTCACCGCATAAGGCCGAGAAGACAGCGGGAGTTGGGACTTGAGATGTTAAAGCCCCAGCGTGAGCGCCCTGGTCACTGGGGAGCCCAAGTCACGGTCTGGTGAAGCCTACCGGAGCCAGGGATCGGAAAGGCGAACAGACCAGCAGGAGAAGGCAGAAAGAAGGTCAGCTGCAGGTAGGGTGGCTCCCCTGGTGCATAGCCTGGACGGGAGAAGTAGGGGAGTCACAAGTAGAAAAGCACCAGGCTTTGTTTTAAAAGACTGCTTCCAGCCATTGTTTTAACCTCATTGTTTTTAAAAGACTTTTGCTAGTGTGTTTTTAACCTCCACAATTCACCTGTTTTTTTATGGATTATTTATTTGAAGATTTTTAAAGCACTGCACTATTTATTTGAACACTTGTTTTGTTGATTTTTAAAATAAAAGCACTCTGCACTTTTTGCACCATTCCTTTGCTTTGTTGTGCCTCACTGTCCAGCTCATCGGTGACATTACCAACGGTGCCGGCTTCAAGAGCTCCCAGAAGCCGGATGGGAGCATGGAGTGGAACCCGCACCGTCACACCACCATTCACTAATGTTGGAATCTATTATTTTGGTCCCTTTCAAGTCAAAAGAGGACAAAGTCTGGTCAAGAGGTATGGAGTAATATTCACTTATTTAAAAACCAGAGCCGCGCACATAGATTGCACATAGCTTAGACATGGATTCTTGTATCCAAGCCATACGTAGATTTATGTGCAGAAGAGGACAAGTTAAAATCATGCGTTCAGACAATGGAACAAATTTTGTTGGAGCAGAAAGAGAGGTACGAGAAGCTACAAAAAATATGGAGCAAGAAAAAATCGGCAATGCTATGATGCAGAAAGAAATCAAATGGATTTTCAATCCACCATCAGCCTCTCATCAAGGTGGAGTGTGAGAAAGACAGACTAGAAGCATAAAGATTTTAAACTCCAAACTAAACCAACAAACACTCAATGATGAAAGTCTTTAAATGATGTGTGAAGTGGAATCATCAATAACAGACCCCTTACAAAGACATCAGATGACACAAATGATTTGGAACCACTCGCACACAATCACTTGCTGTTAATGAAACGCTAAAATTCATTCTAAAAATGACCAATACCTCAAAGACGCTGGAAGCAAATTCTATACATGGCTGATTTTGTTTTGGAAAAGATGGACTAAAGAGTATTTGCCAATACTTCAAGAATGTCAAAAATGGCTTGCACCAAATAAACTGTGCCTGCTTCAAGAAACTGCCAATGTTTGAAATAAATGTTTGTTTGAAGTGTTATTGCTAGTGATTTGAAAACAATAGTTAATGTGGATCATATTGAAGTAAAGTATAGTAATTTTTTCCGCTCCTGCATAGTCAATTAGGGGCCGGAAATGTAAGAGCCAATCTTAAAAAGTTAAAGCTTTGAGTAAAACTCGTATATTAGTGTTTGCGTAATTTGAATAGAATATAATTTCTTTCATAGTCATAGACAATCGCGTAGTCTTTTCCCCCCTATAAGTTAGTAAAGATATAATTTTCTTGCTATAACGGAGGTACAGTGTGTTAATTGTGTCAGTTGCTGTTAGAACAGATCCCAGTAATCAAGGACATGAAAGATCCATTTTCAAATCAGAAACGGGGTAGGTATACAGTTTTCTGATCGTCATTTTGAAATGGTTCAGAAACATTTTTTGAAGTGATTTGTAACGATTTGAAATGTAACAAGATTTAAGCTTTGAACTGAACTTTTAACAAGATTTTTTTTCTTTTTTTTTTGGTATTTAAATTTCTTTTTTGTGTGAACTGTTTTACTTTGAATTTTAACTAAAACTTTTAAAAGATATTTTGTCCGTGGAATCGTTTCAGCGTGTCAGGCTTTTGTTGAATCCCATTTTTAAGCTAGAGCAGCTGAACTTTGGTAATTTTCGAAAAATGCAGCTACACATACAGTTAAGGTTCTGTTGCCCAGCACATTCAGATTTCAGGCGTTTGAATTGCATCATGATATACAACAAGTGCAAAGAAGGGCAGCACAGTAAATCACTTTCTATTTCACATGCTTTACGCGCCCGTATTCCACTTGCTCTGTCAGCGCAAATGCTGTGTGAACACCAGCCCTCCGTCACCGGCCGCCATTCACTGGGTCAATATATGTGGGTGGATGACTTTCTGTTTTAGAGTTAAAAGTTACAAGAGTTAAAGACTCACGGCAAGAATATTCATTCAAAAATGAAAACTAAAATCCATCCATCCATTATCCATCCCGCTATATCCTAACTACAGGGTCACGGGGGTCTGCTGGAGCCAATCCCAGCCAACACAGGGCGCAAGGCAGGAAGCAAACCCCAGGCCGGGCGCCAGCCCACCGTATGGCGTGCGCACACACACAAACACACACACACACACACTAGGGACAATTTAGAATCACCGATGCACCTAACCTGCATGTCTTTGGACTGTGGGAGGAAACCCACGCAGACACGGGAAGAACATGCAAACTCCACGCAGGGAGGACACGGGAAGTGAACCAGGGTCTCCTAACTGTGAGGCAGAAAGCTAAAATTGTTTTTAGTAAATTATTTTATTTCAGTTAGTGTTTCCAGCTACTTTAATAATTTTGTTGAGTTTTAGTTTTTCATTTCGATTTTAATTATTTTACTTCAGTTTATGAAAATGTTTAATAATAGTTTCAGTTTTGATTTTAATTTTCATTAACTATAATCTTGCTCTATGCCATCCCACCTTATCCAGCAGCCTTCCTGGGTTTGGACGACTGCTGTGGCACATCTGGTTGCCCACCTCCTCCACCACCAGATGCCAGGGTTCATTTGGTGTAGCCTTTTGCCATATGCTTCTGCCGTGTTGGACTTGCCCCACAGTTCCCCGGTGTCTGAGAGTGGCCTTTGCTTTTGCCACTGCTGAAGCTGTGTCCCGTTTCCTCCTTGTACCTTGGATTGGTGCAGATGAAGTGTTTACATTTATGAAGTGTTTTTCCACACTTTATCAGAGGTTGTCTTGAGACTAATATTTAAGAGTGAAATGTATGTGTGAAGACTGAATGTACGGTCTCCTCGTTCATGAAAAATCCAAGACAAAATGGTGTTTGCTGGTTTTTTGAGTCTGTGCCTGTAAAAGAAAACTGATTTATATTGTGTGGCCTGGGTTAAACTTGGAATTCCTGACCTGAATAAGCTTCCCAGTCTGGCTCTGCGTCATATAGTATACAGTACATCTAATTTATTTCATCCTCACTAGGAGAATACAATGATACTCTTGTGCCAATGTAACCAATTTAACTTGAATACATCAAACAAAATATACTGCTCAAAAATTAAAGGAACCCTTTTTAATGAGTATACCATCAAATCAATGACACTTCTGGGATAGTGATCTGGTCAGTTAGGTAGCAGAGGGGCTTGTTAATCAGTTTCAGCTGCTTTGGTGCACTAGAGGGGCAGCAATGAGACGACCCCCAAAACAGGAATGAATGGTTTAACAGGTGGAGGCCACTGACATTTTTCCCTCCTCATCTGTTTTTTCACTCGTTTTGCATTTGGCTACGGTCAGCGTCACTACTGGTAGCATGAGGCGATACCTGGACACTACAGAGGTTTCACAGGTAGTCCAACTTGTCCAGGATGGCAGGCACATCAATATGTGCCATTGCTAGAAGTTTTGCCGTGTCTCCCAGCACAGTCTCAAGGGCATGGAGGAGATTCCAGGAGACAGGCAGTTACTCTAGGAGAGCTGGACAGGGCCGTAGAAGGTCCTTAACCCATCAGTTGGACTGACCAGTATCTGCTCCTTTGGGCAAGAAGGAACAGGATGAGCACTGACAGAGCCTACAAAATGACCTCCAGCATGCCGGCCACTGGAGTAAATGTCTCTGACCAAACAATCAGAAACAGACTTCATGAGGGTGGCCTCTGATGTCCTCTAGTGGGCCCTGTGCTCACTGCCCAGCCCTGTGGAGGTTGATTGTAATTTGCCATAGAATACCAGAATTGGCAAGCCCACCACTGGCGCCCTGTGCTTTTCACAGATGAGAGTAGGTTCACCCTGAGCACATGTGACAGACGTGAAAGGGTCTGGAGAAGCCGTGGAGAACGTTATGCTGCCTGTAACATCATTCAGCATGAGCGGTTTGGTGGTGGGAGTGATGGTCTGGGGAGGTATATCCATGGAGGGACACACAGACCTCTACAGGCTAGACAATAGAACCTTGACTGCCAGTAGGTATGGGGATGAAATCCTTGGACCCATTGTCAGACCCTATGCTGGTGCAGTGGGTCCTGGGTTCCTCCTGGTGCATGACAATGCCTGGCCTCATGTGGTGAGAGTATGCAGGCAGTTCCTGGAGGATGAAGGAATTGATACCATTGACTGGCCCCCACGCTCACTCGCCTGACCTCAGTCCAATAGAACACCTCTGGGACATTATGTTTCAGTCAATCTGACACCGCCAGGCTGCACCTCAGACTGTTCAGGAGCTCAGAGATGCCCTGGTCCAGATCTGGGAGGAGATCCCCCAGGACACCATCCACCATCTCATTAGGACGTTGTCAGGCCTGCATACAAGCATGTGGGGGCATACAAACTACTGAGTACGATTTGGAGTTGCTGCACTGAAATTTCGGCCAAATGGACTCGCCTGCCTGCCACATCACTTTTTCATTTTGCTGTTTGGGGTGTCTTTGAATTCAGCCCCTCTGTATATTGATAATTTTCATTTCCATCAAATAATGTGGCATCCTTTCATGCTTAACACATTACCCGTGTGTACCTCCCATCCAACCTGATGGAGCTTGAGAGGTGCTGCAAAGAGGAATGGGCAAAACTGGCCAAGGATAGGTGTGCCAAGCTTGTGGCATCATATTCAAAAAGACTTGAAGCTGTAATTGCTGCCAAAGGTGCATCGACAAAGTATTGAGCAAAGGCTGTGAATACTTATGTACATGTGATTTCTCAGTTTTTTTTATTTTTAATAAATTTGCAAAAACCTCAAGTAAACTTTTGTCTCGTTGTCGGGATGTTGTGTGTAGAATTCTGAGGAAAAAATGAATTTAATCCACTTTGGAATAAGGCTGTAACATAACAAAATGTGGAAAAAGTGATGCGCTGTGAATACTTTCCGAATGCACTGTATATACAGTCCCTGTCAAAAGTCTTGTCGCTTGTGTACAAATTGACCTGACGTGCCGCTAAAATATATTTCTAATCAAGATTTTGTTACAAGAAATGGGTCATTTTAATCCCATCAGCTTTTGTAATAATGTTTCAGTGCAAAATGAAACTGACAAAAATTATTCTAATATTCACAGCTTGGTAAAGTCCATTGAGTAAATTTTTGGCAAGACATAAGTGTTGTCGCCTTGTCATATGAGCTTCACCTGTGACTAATAATGGATCAATTAGGTCTCAGGTGTGTATATAAAGAACCCCAGTACACTAGACATTCACATCAACTGCAACTAGACCTCTGCAAACATGCCTAAGATTCACCCTGAGACTAAAGTGTTGATTATCAAGAGGCTGAAGACCAAATCCACTGCTGATGTGGCAAACACCTTCAATGTGTCTCAGCGTCAAGTTCAGAGGATAAAAAAAAGATTTGAAGAGACTGGAGACGTTTTTGACAAGCCCAGGTCAGGAAGACCCCGCAAGACAACTACTTGAGAGGACCATTTGTTGGCTCGAAAATCCAAGGCCAGCCCATTTTCCACTGCAGCAGAGCTCCACGAGACCTGGTCACCTGAAGTCCCTGTGTCAACCAGAACAGTTTGTCGGATTCTGTCTCGAAATGGCCTCCATGGTCGAATCAGTGCCCATAAGCCAGCACTAAACAAAAGACAATTGAAAAACCGTGTGGCATTTGCCAAGGCCCACAGCCTGCTAAAAGGATGGACGCTGGAAAAGTGGCAGAAGGTGGATTTTTCAGATGATTCTTCTGTTGAATTACACCACAGTCACCGCAAATATTGCAGAAGACCTATTGGAACCCGCATGGAGCCGAGATTTACCCAGAAAACAGTGAAGTTTGGTGGAGGCAAAATCATGGTCTGGGGTTACATCCAGTATGGGGGTATGCAAGGGATCTGCAGGGTGGAAGGCAACATCAATAGTCTAAAATACCAAGAAATCTTAGCTACCTCTTATATTCCCAACCATAAAAAAGGCCAAATTCTGTAGCAGGATGGTGCTCCATCACATACTTCCATCTCCACATCAAAGTTCCTTAAAGCAAAGAAGATCAAGATGCTCCAGGATTGGCCAGCCCAGTCACCAGACATGAACATCATTGAGCATATGTGGGGTAGGATGAAAGAGGAAGCATGGAAGACGAAACCAAAGAATATTGATGAACTCTGGGAGGCATGCAAGACTGTTTTCTTTGCTATTCCTGGTGACTTCATCAATAAATTGTATGAATCCTTGCCAAACCGCATGGATGCTGTCCTTCAAGCTCATGGAAGTCATACAAGATATTAAATTTGGATCTCACAGCACCACTACTTAATTTGCTGACATATTTTTGGATTTGCAGTAAAGTTGTTCATTTTCTGTATAGGCGACAAAACTTTTGTCTTGCCCAAATTTGACCTTTCTGTCTTGATTAAATGATAAATCTTTTTTCAGTTAAACTAATTTATTTCAGTGCATTAAACATCATTTGGGAGGGCTTTAGCTTTTCATATGAACTATTTCTAACACCAGTTGATTAATTAAAAGTCAGGTTAATAGCAGGAGTTTCTACAAAATAGAGAAGCGACAAGACTTTTGTCAGGGACTGTATAAAAAATTAATGTGCTTATAAAGTTCCAATGTTTGGGGTACCGACTGGCTGTGCCACGCAGTATTTTTTTGATGTTGCTCTTCAGCCTGCATTCACAAGTCACTCAGCATAGCAGAACCCACTTAGCTGGTATGTCTTTCACTTGTCTGTGCAGATGCATTGCACTTTATTCTTCCATGAAGAAG
This sequence comes from Polypterus bichir lapradei, assembly GCA_026402145.1. Classification (NCBI taxonomy): domain Eukaryota; kingdom Metazoa; phylum Chordata; class Cladistia; order Polypteriformes; family Polypteridae; genus Polypterus; species Polypterus bichir. Next base: position 227,971,713 of record JANRMT010062791.1, read on the forward strand.
ATAAAAAAAGCCTTATAAATAGTAGTCTTAAAACTGTTTTGTTACAGTTAGATTGCTCACAGAGTGTCACATTTCTAAAGCAATCCAACGCCTCATGAAGGTGGCGCTCAAGGTAGAGGCGATGATTTTGAACTGCAGAGATCAGAGGTGCTTTTGGTAACCTGGTCCAACAGCCAGCAAGCTTACGATTGTGATGAAGGATCTATAGTCAAAAAGTCTCCTATAACAACCCCTATTAGACATGTAAATGTGTGTTGTGTGTGCAAGGGAAACCTGATGCAAGGAAAAAACCTTTGTGTAACATCAGATTACCACTCGTCTGTTGATGTCTTCAAATGCCAGTGTATAAATGTGAATGATATGTTGTCAGAGGTGCTGCGTGTGCACTTTGTTGTTCAGTGTTACAACAATAGTAATACTCGATGTACATTTGAAAGAATTGGCAGCTGTATTCATGAAAATATGAATTGCAAAATATGCGTTTGAAGTATACGGTTTGTCACACCCCGTCAAAAGGACTGTTATGAGAGCTGATAACGAAAAGCCAAAGGAGTACTCAAAACTCCCAAATCAACAAATCTGCCTAATGGCTGCACAACATCTACCTTCTGACTGCACGTCTGATTAACTACAGAAATGTAACACTACTGTCTAACTGGAAATGCAAACACGTTATGACAAAATAGCTGCAGCATTTAACACGTTGTACTGTACAGCTATAGACCACAATGCTTATCTAAACACTGTTTGCTGTTGTTTTGTCGTGTGGAGATACAATAGTCAAAATGACAGAATGATAATGTAGCAGACTGAGACACTACACAAATTTGTGGAACCCAGGTGGTCTACGTGTGTCTGTCTGGCTCCAGTGTTGCCGTCCACATTACAACACGCAAATGATTAGGTAAGTTTCAATCATCTTGTGCTACTAAGCTCCTGACAGATAGATAACAGTAATTTAACTGAAGAAAGGACTTGACCCTGAGAGAAAATAAAAAGATACTTTTCCTCTCTCCCTGTAACTCCGGAGGTTTAAAATGCACGGACTAAAGAAATTGGGAGCAGGTTTTAAAGAAGACCATCTGTGGGTGTGGCCTTTGCGCCGTCAGTTGTTCACTGCCAACGTTTTAATGGATTCTCCCCGGCTGTGTATTCTTGTTTTAGTGACCTCATGAGAATATATACATAGTAATAAATCTTTCATTGTTATTATTTCACAGAGTCACATAATAGTCTTCTTTAAGGTTTGTTTTGACTGCTGGTGCAGCTCGTCGCTACATCGCATTTGCATTCTCTAATATGGAGCTGATGAGACTGGACTATGTGCTACTCTGTCCTGGCACTCCTCTATTTGAACTCCCAAGTTAAGCCTGATATATTGCTGATATAATAGGCAGTTTATTTGATTGAATACTTAAAAAAACTCTCTAAATAAAAACTACAGGATCTGTGACATAAGCTTCAGAAAATCACACAGATATGGCCAAGAAGCACAGTCGGACGTCTGCTAAAACTGCAGAATCTCACACACACACACACACACAGAAAGTCATGGATGCATTGTTTTGTGTTATTTGCAGTCTCCAGCTGTTGATCAATATACTTAAGAACAATACAAGTTTGTTTTTTTTTTTTTTTTTTTATAAATACAAGTATAGTGCAAATCCATCTGGAATACCGATAAGATGGTGGCATCATGTACGCATGAAGCAGATTGCAGAGTGAGATAAAATGTGAGTGACGTTCTGCACTTGGCTTCTATGGATCTATGATGTCACGATGGCCTTACAAAGCAACATGGGGTGCTGGGGAAAAGAAAAAAGGTTGTCTAGTCAGCCGCACAACATATTTCCAGGAAATATTCTGTGAGCAAAGTCACCGGCGAACACACCAACACCACACATTAGCAACATCCAGCAGCGATCTGTTCCTCAGGCTGCACCAAGGTGTAATTAGAATGACTGTGAAGATGCTTAGGTTGTACTATTAGCAGCGCATGTTTTGAAAATCATTTCTGACTTGGTCAATGGAACTAAAACAAATTCAGATTCTTTGGGGTTTTTAAAACAAAGAAAGGATAAGAAAAAGAATTGCTTTGAATACGCAAATTTGTTTATGGCTGTTTGTAGTGAGAGGTCAAGCCAAATGACCCCTTTTATTGGCTAACTAAAAAGATTACAATATGCAAGCTTTTGAGGAAACTCAGACCCCTTCTTCAGGCACGATGTAATCAATTACAATTACAAAATGTAGTCAATTACAAATTACAAAATGCAATCAATTACAATTACAAAATGTAATCAATTACCATTATAAATTACATCTTGTCTGAAGAAGGGGCCTGAGTTGCCTGGAAAGCTTGCATATTGTAATCTTTTTAGTTAGCCAATAAAAGTGGTCATTTTGCTTGACTTCTCACTACATTCATAATGGCCAACATGGAACACCACCCAAGTACTTTATGGCTGTTTGTAATTCAGGGGAAGCCTATATTTCTTTGCTAGCCCCGCTGCTGAAATCTCTTAGCAAAACACATCACAAGTAGACTGAAAAATAATTGATTGACAATACTTTCATTATATAAAATACAGTTCGGAAAAGTTCTCAAGTAAACAGGACATCAGGAAACAGAGTTTTCTTGTTTACTAAGGCAAATGGTAAACTCTCCCACAGTGAGAAGAAAGAAAATTGGGATAACAAACAGAATAAGCGACTGCACAACACAGGACAGACACTAGAATTAATTTAAAAATCTCTGCTACCATAGGTGACATATGTTGATGATACAAACCACCTTTATTAATTGGTACTTTGGTTAACATACATGGCAACTTTGGTATTTTCCAAGCTTGCTTTCTTTCTCTCTTTTTTTTTTTTTTTTTTTTAGAAAGAAAGGGTCCATGGGGAACCAGTCAAGGTGTGAAAAGAAAGTCTTAACACTTACAAAACAAATCCACTTTGTATTTTCAGAAAACACACTTTCCATGTTTTGGAGGTAGTTATGTTGGGAGTACTACATTGTATCACAGATTCTTAGCAGTATTTTTCCTCAAGGTAAGGATTAATTTTTATTCACTGATCCTTTCACAGCAATCATGTTTTCATATAAATATGTAAGTTAAATGACACAAAATCATACACTTGTCCAGAACTGCTTAGGCATGATACTGCTGACTGCTTCTTTACTCTGATATTTATCTGAATACTTTAAAAAAAAAAAAAAAATCTTTTCTCCTAATTGTCTGAATCAATGAAGAAAAAAAAAAAACAGCCAACAAACTACAGGATTTGTGAGCTAAGCTACAGAAACTCACACCCCTGGGGGTGAAAGGATGCCATAGAGATGGCTAAGGAGAACAGTCTGACTTCTGTTAAAATGGCAGAATCTCACACACACACACACACACACACAAAAGTCATGGATACACTGTTTACGTTATTTGCAAACCCAAGATGTTGATCAATACTTGAGAACATTCTTGGCTTGAAAAATAAACATATTTTGGAAGTTATAAACCTTGTCCATGTGGACTGATGCACTTTAAAACTACAACAACCAGCACAGTATTACTTACAATATATAAAAAAGAAAAATGCTGCAAGATCACATTTATCCCATGGCATATTATTATATATACCACAGTTGTGAAAACAGACCTTGGACTTGAAAAACACTGAACTTTAAATAGTGCATTACATTATGGAAAAAAAAATCATATTGTCAAAAATGAATCTTAGTATTCTAAACTTTCAGAGATATACTAAGATGTAAATTTAATGTGCTCTGCCTGATAACCTTTATCTGTCACTAAGATTGGTGCAAAAGGTAGCCACTTGGCAGTTTACAAGCAGATTGAGTACAAAATACTTTAGAAAGAATTTGCCATGCTATTTCATTTATACTGGGTTTTGGGAAACACCTGTAAATTAACCATCAGTTTTAAGATGGAAATGACAAGGTTATTAGCACAACAAACCTTTTGAGAAACACACCCCTGAAAATTAGTACCACTGCTGGTGAATTGAATTCCACATTAAGATCACCAATGTGATTTCTCTCGGAGTGTGAATTTTCTGTGTGGATATGAAGACTGCTAATTTGGGCAAATGGTTTGCCTAAGTCAGAACAGCAGCATGGCTTCTCTCAGTTCTTATCTTTTCTGGCATGGTTTGTTGTGCACACAGTCAAGACAAGAATAAACCTCAGTCAATGGTGGTTTGCGGTTATTCTCTTAGATTTCTGGAAAGGGCTCTTCTCTTGCCTTGTCCAAAGTGATGGCTTCTGTTGTAGTTCACAGGGGAGGATCTAGAATACCCTGGAAAGTTCTATTGGGCAGCCCTGCGTAGCTCCTAACTTTCTAGGAATTTGTCTAGGATGCGGTCCAGGTGTCTCTGTAATGTTGATTTAGTAATCTCATATGCTGCAGATTTTCCCTGGATGGAGTCTGGAAACTTTGTTGTATCTTTGGTGTACAAGCTTTCATCCATCAGAACCATGGAGCCAGAGGAGTTCATTTTTCTAACTCTGCTGGTTAGAATCAAAAAAATGTCTGCTTTTCCATTTTCTCTATTGTTGCTTGAACTATCTTGTGCAGCTTGATTGTCTCTTGATCTTCTTTTGCCTGTGCTAAGCTAGTCATATGTTATTCCCTTATTCACATGTCACAGAAGCAGAAAGTCAGTTCTTTTACCACAAAATGTGTGCTGTTGCCGGATGCTTTTTGCTTTCTGTTTGTTAAATATTTCATAACCTATTTATGCTGCCTAGCATGATACACTGTCTCCATCTGTGCATAAGGTAAAAAGGTTGGGGTTAATTTGTGCCTGTTTAGCATGAATTTTTCTGTGTGTACGAAAGCTGCTCTTCCCAGAGAATCTTTTGCCACAGTCAGAACAGCAGTATGGCTTCTCTCCAGTGTGAATCCTTGTGTGGTTCTGAAGACTGGTATTTGTGGTAAACCCTTTTCCACAGTCAGAACAATAATACGGCTTCTCCCCAGTATGAATTCTTTTGTGGGTCTGAAAATGACTTTTCACAGAGAATTGTTTGCCACATTCAGGACACCGATACGGCTTTGCTCCAGTGTGAATTCTTATGTGTACCTGAAGACTGCTATTCATGGTGAATCGTTTTCCACATTCAGTGCAGCAATATGGTTTCTCCCCTGTGTGAACTCTTGTGTGTATATTTAGAGTGCTGTTCTTTGCAAATCGTTTCCCACATTCAGGACAGCAATATGGTTTTTCTCCAGTGTGAATTTTCGTGTGGGCCTGAAGACTACTGCTGACAGTGAATCGTTTGCCACAGTCTAAACAACAATATGGCTTTTCCCCAGTGTGAGTTCTTCTGTGGTTATGAAAATGGCTATTCACTGAGAATCGTTTCCCACATTCAGAACAGCAGTATGGCTTTTCTCCAGTGTGAATTCTGGTGTGGGTCTGAAGACTGCTATGCTTAGAAAATCCTTTGCCACATTCAAAACAGCAATACGGCTTTTCTCCAGTGTGAATTCTTCTGTGGGCCTGAAGGCTGCTGTTCTTGGAGAATTGTTTGCCACATTCAGAACAGGAATATGGCTTCTCTCCAGTGTGAACTGTTGAGTGTCCATAAAGATGGCTACTTGAAGAAAATCGTTTACCACATTCAGAACAGCAAAATGGCTTCTGGCCAGTGTGAATTTTCAAGTGCTTCTGAAGATAGCTACTTGTAGAAAAAAGTTTTCCACATTCAGAACAACAATATGGCTTCTCTTTAGTGTGAATTTTTGAATGCCTCTGAAGATGGCTACTTGTAGAGAATCGCTTACCACATTCAGAACAGCAGTATGGCTTCTCTCCAATGTGGATTTTTGAGTGCTTCTGAAGGTAACTACGTGTAGAGAAATGTTTTCCGCATTCAGGACAGCAATACGGCTTGTCTCTAGTGTGAATTTGTGAGTGCCTCTGAAAATGGCTATTAGTAGAGAATTGTTTTCCACAGTCAGAACAGCAATATTGCCCTCCTGTTACACAACTTCTCTCGTCATCTTTTTGTTTATATTTGCATCTAACAGTTTTCCTTAAATCATCACAGACATGCAGATCTTCTGGATTTGAACTTTGCACTTCTTGCTCAGTGTTTATTGTGTCAGTCCAAGTTAGTTCCATAGTGGCTTGAGAGCCACCCTGTAAAGCGTCTGGTATTAAAATCTCCAATCCAGAGTTCATCATTTTCATATTTCCATCATGACTTGTCTGCTTTGGTTTGCACTGAAGATAGAACTCAATAAATGATGGTAGAGAGACACAAGCACCCTCTTGCATATCTGCAGAAATACACAAATGTAAATATTTAAGTAAATAATACAATTTTAGAAGATGAGCAACAGCTTACTCCAACTAGAATAAGCCCAAAACTATGCTCCGGAGGATGGCTGGGCCCTTGCCCGACCGGGACACCTCCATACTAGAGGGACCAGGAGAGCAAGCGTGGCCAGAACGTTGGGATCCGTGGGCACCGCCATGGAGTGCTGCAGCGGAGATGGGCGGTGCTGAAACCTGGAGAGCAGCTCCTCCACCACACTCAGAAGTGCTGCCAGAAGTAGGTCAATGAACACCTGGAGCACTTCTGGGTGACCTATATAAGGGGGTCAACTAGCAGTATTCCTAGAGCCAGAGTCGGGAGGAGGAGGATGAAGCTTACTGAGGAGTGGAGGCGAAAATAAAGAGAGAGAGAGAGAGAAAGAGAAAATAAGAAAGCAAAGACAAAGAGTAAAGAAGCTGTGCATTTAGGCTGTTGGGGACACTGTATATAAAATTTATGTGTGCTTTTTGGACTTGTGTCTCTAGCGTTTGTTTTGTTGGGTTAGCATGAAATAGCTAAATCTATCTTCCACTATAAATAAACATACACATATATATACATACATACATAATATACATACA
>JANRMT010062791.1:227993636-228076448 GCA_026402145.1 Polypterus bichir lapradei
TTGGTGATGCATGCTGTACTTATATCCCTAATAATACAGCTCCTGATGGATCAATCACCCATGCTTTAGCTGATTTGACTGCTCTCTCTAATGAACTAGCTACTAATTCTGGCATTTCTAATCCTTGGGACAAATGGTTTATGTCCACTTTCGGGTCCTGGGGCCAATGGCTCAGGTCTGTTTTCATCTCTCTTACGGTTGTTTTAATCATTCTCCTGTTTGGTGCTTGCTGTATTGTTCCCTTGATAAGATACATTGTATCCAAGTATTTTACTGCTTTTATGGCAAAAGCTTACTTGCTACACGAAGAAAAAATGCTTCAGATCAGCACAACCACACCACACTCCTCCGCCCACTCCACTCCATCCCTCTCTCCTACTTTTTCCCACTCAACTTTCCCTTGATCAAATATTTTTTGTTTGCTAAAAAAGGGGGGAATGTGGAAACTGAATGTTCTCTTCGTTCCCTTGTACTAAGTCATGTCTGAGAAGTAGGCTTTACAAAATCATGCTTTGTTTTAGCAAACAGAAAAATGTTTGTGCAAAGGACTCAAGGCCCATGCCTTCCACACAGGAGGCTGCCTTATCATTTTGTTCCTTAGCTTACATCTGAACGCCATAACAAAAGGAGCCAAGAAATCAGGTTTTGTAAGGGGCACAAGGATTGTGTATAATAAATTTGTTGACTGTTGCATTTTATAATGATATTAAATCACGCATGCTAGGGGTATAAAAGGGGACCCCACCCAACAGACGGGGTTCAGAAGAGCCCTGACATTTTTATGTATTGATTTGTCTGCTTTTCTGAAACTGTTCTCACTGTGCGCCTAACTAATAAATAATAAAGTGCTTTATTGTTTCACCTGCTGTCTGGTCTGAAAACTTCGTCCACAGTTTTGGCGCCCAAACGTGGGGCAGGAGACGGCAGACGGCTCCTCGTGCAGGATCGTCCAGAGGACCGTGGTGGAGCCGATTCCGGCCGGGTCGGGTCCAGCTTCGGTAACTGTAGGATTGGCCTGCCTTGGGCGTTTCCTGCGTGGGGAGTCCCTGACCTCCTCCTAGCCGAGACGAGGCATGACTTGACGGGCATTTCCAGGCAGGTGGACGGCGTCGCGGTGAGTATATCGGGGGATTCCTTTTAGTTGAGTTTGACTGGTTTGCTGGAAATAATACGAAAGGAAAAATAAAAGAAAGCATACTGTATGGAAAATACATAGGAGGGTTCTAGGGGCTCACGGAAAGTGGCTTTGGGACCCTACGGAAAACGGCACAGTGTGAATGTTAGCTAGTCACCCTTGTGGAAAGGATTAGAAAAGGGGCGAGTGGCACGCTCCTATAATAATTTGAGGAACGGGGGTGAAAGGGCGTATTTAGAGAATGTGTGTCTAATAAACGGGAGGTCGAGTTTTTCATCCGCTGTCTGGTCATACTCTTGTTTCAACGGGTTGCTAAGGTGACGGAGACTATACCCTGGCAGATTGACGCATACAAACCGTCTGATGAAGGGATCGGGGTAAAAACCTCCATATCCCGGACTCCACGGGGCATATTGATGTAGGATTCTGCTGATGCGAAATAACGGACACGAAGTCACCTGAAGCTGTAATCCGGGAATAGGAGCGGACGGCGGGTGGAACGGGGTTTATCGAGGGCTGAGTCACTTTCTGCTGAGATCCTGCCACTCACTATGGGAAAAAACAATTAGCAAGCCAGTCAAACAGTCCCCCAAGAGTCCTAAAAACCTAACAATAGAAGGATTATTTTCGGAGGATCGCCAGGCTCCTGGTGCGCTGTCGGGATTGAAAGGCGGGTCCCCTAGAAGGCTCATTGAAAAGAAGACAGGATTAGATTTTAAAAAGGCATGTAGGAAGTGGAATAAAGACAGTGGAGGCAGATGGCCAGTGGAAGGAACTGGAGATATGAGTGAGATACAAGAAATTAGAAAAATACTGTGCAGAAATACACAGGGTTGTTGTAATGGAGGTCCGTATCGGATGGATATGTATGACAGGTGGGAATTGGTTATTAAAGACCGTACATTGGAAGCAGCACAGAAACGTAATGAGCTTTTAGTTGCTGAACTTAAGAATAGAAAGGAAAAAGAAGAGCTGCTTATGGCCTTACAAAAAGTGCAGGCTTCACCCACAACCACTTCCACCGCCACATGTAATCATTGCCCCAATGTCTCCTGTGATTACCGATGCCCCAGCTACTGATGATTTCTTTGATGAACAAAATCAGTGCAACCCCTCCTCACTTACAGATCCTGATGATGAGACTGACGGCCACTTGGTAGGGGCTATGGGAGGCTCTTCTAACTCACACAAAAAGCCTTCCATTTCACAACGTACTAGAAGCAAGACCTTCCGAGATAAGTCCCCTGAAAACCTTACCCCATTTAGGTCCCCTAAACCTTTAGCACCCACATTTTCATGCCCTTTAATTGAGGTCCCTAACCCCCGACACGATCCCACACAACCTCCAGGAAATGATAACCCCACTACTGTAATGATACATCGTAACTGGGATATTCAAGAGCTGAAAGATGTAGTGTCCGAATTGCCTGATCCTAAGGTAATCGGTGGGTCAAAGTTTGTGGAGCAGGTGCAGGAGCTAGATAATATGTACAAACCCAGTGCAGCCGAGTGGACCCAAGTGCTACGCAGAAAGTTGGGCACTACGTGGGCTACTGTCAATCATGGGCAGCAAAATGGAGTACAGTGGCAGTGGAATGAGGCATTGCCTCGTGGACAGAATAATGAGGGTCCTTTCCTTGCCCAATGGGAACACGTGAAAACTGCAATAGATGCAAAATATAAAAAGGGCACCGACTGGTCCCTTATTTCAGCTGCAAAACAAAAGAAAGATGAGACAGTAGATGAATGGGCACACCGCATTCAGGAGTTGATGACAAACCATTCTGGTTTAGGAAGCCCAGATGACCGTGCCAAGGCAGCAGTTCCTCCTTTTGTGTCAGGACTCAGAAGTGATATCCAAAATAAAGTACGCACGTCCTGTATTTGGATGGGAAAGTGCCACTTTTGATGAAGTTTAAAGACATGAGGAACATGCTGAACGACAAACTAAGCAAAAAGAGTCAGATGCTCAGACTAAGTTAATCGCGGCACAAATGAATTATTATGCAGGTGGAGCCGCCTCAGGCAGGGGCCGAGGACGTGGAGGACGTGGATTTTTCCGAGGACAGGGGCGAGGCCAGGGGAGAGGTCGTGGATTTTTACTTCCTAATCCGAATTCTTCGTCGGCTCAGCCGCCTCTCCCCTTAGATCAAGCACCGACACCTTATGTTTGTTACAGGTGCGGTGAGACAGGACACATCCGACGCAATTGCCCACATCAGCTTCCTCCCCCGCCTCCTTTACCTGCACCTGAGGATATTTCTTGGTCCTAGGAATTCGCAGGGACCCTCAGCCACTCTCTTCAGTTGCCTTTGCTCACTCGCCATGCGGACACAGATCCTTTATTGACTTTGTTGGTGAATGGCACTGAAACTGCTTTTCTTGTTGATACTGGAGCTACGCGTTCCACCCTTTCGCTGAAGGAGGTCCCTGCCTCGAACGATAAAGTGACTGTTCTTATTGCTTCTGGACAACCTCATGTTTTGCTTCATTTCCAGTGGTTCCACTTTGATGCACCGTTTTTTATTAAATCAGCTCTGCCCTGTTAATCTGTTAGGAAGGGATCTGATGACAAAGCTCTCCCTCTCTATTTCTCTAACTGAACAAGGGTTTTACTGTTCTATTCCTAAACTCCTGTGCCACACCTTCCCCCACACTAAGCCCTCTTTTGCAGCATGGACCCTGAACATCTCCTCACACACCGTTCTCCTTAAAGCCCTACACTCTTTTCCTTCATGTCTTTTTTCCCCACTTGCAAGTCCCCAACACCCTCCACTGCACTGCCCAGTACTTCCCTGCTGAAGTGGACACACCTTGGTTAGAATCTTTTCTCTCTTCAGGTACGAGCCCAGAGACCCTTCATATCCTTGCATTTGTTTTCTCATGCAAACACAGCTGCTGCTGTCAGTGCACTTCACATATTCACAAAGCGTTTTCTATTTAGGAGATTCAGTTCCCCATGTTTTCTTTAGCCAATTCTAGCACCGTTCACTGAGTTGAAATTGGGGAATGGGTGGGACAATGTTTCGATAGGACGGACTGGCTGCACGTTGCTCCGGGTATTTTTGATACTTCAGATCATTTGATAACTAAGATTTTACTTCGGGATGACCTTCCATTTATCCGTTCATTATGCCATCCCACCCTCTACACATTTTCATTTCAGACTTCATATCCCTCTTGGCTTTCCTCACTTCCCGATGCACTGTGGTCCCAGGGGAAAAATGATTATGGAAGGATAGCGCACTGTGAGCCACTGGTGATTTATCCAAAATCGTCCTTCCGCCCGCATCGCGCCCAGTATCCTCTGTCTCCCGATGCAGAGGCTGGCATCTCCGCCGTACATTCCAATCTCGTGAAACGTGGAGCAATCATTCAAATTAACTACTCTCCAGTCAACTCCCCCGTTTTACCTGTTAAAAAGGCTGACGGTTCATTGCGGTTTGTTCAAGATCTTCGACAAGTTAATTCTGCAGTTTTTCCTAGGGCACCTATTGTTCCTAATCCTTCCACTATTCTTTCTACGATACCCTCGTCCGCCCGTTATTTTTCTGTTATTGACCTTGCAAATGCTTATTTTTCTGTCCCTGTGCACCCCGACTCTCAATTCTGGTTTGCCTTTACTTTTCAAAACCGACGTTGGACGTGGACCGTTATGCCTCAGGGATATACTGAAGCCCCTTCTGTATTTGGACAAGCTCTTGCTCAAAATTTAGAAGGCTTTTGGCCGGAAAAAGACAGTGTATTGATACAGTATGTGGATGATATAATGTTATGTAGTTCTACGGAAGCAGATTGTGCACAGGATACTCAGCAATTGTTATTCTTTTTAGCAGAAAATGGCCACAAAGTTTCTAAAGCAAAATTGCAGTTAATTCAAACAACTGTGGAATATTCAGGTCATGACATTTCTTGTGAAACAAGAGCTCTCTCTCTCTAGTGATCGTATAAACACCATTCAAAATCTTCCTAGACCTGTTACAAAGCAACAGGTCATGTCTGTATTAGGCATTCTAGGATACTGCCGGTACTGGATTTTAAACATCACTGAAAGAGCACAGCTTTTGCAAACTTTAGCGATCACCCCTGATCTCCCCCTTTCTGGTCAGGTGGCATGCACTGATCAAGCTGAGAAGGCTCTGTGTGATTTAAAAAAAAAAAAAAAAAAAAAAAGTGCCCTACTGTTTGCGCATGCGTTGGGACTGTTGACTATCTCGTCCATTCACACCGTTCATGGACGAAAAGGGGGGATATATGACTGCAGTTCTTACACAAATCCATGGAGAAAAAACAAAGGCTTAGCCTATTTTTGAAAAACAATTGGATCCAGTGGCTGCGGGACTGCCAACCTGTCTCAGAGCTGTAGCAGCCACAACAGAGGCCGTGCTAGCTAGTACAGATATAGTGCTCATGAGCCCCCTAGTGGTAAAAGTGCCTCACGCCGTACATTCCATTTTAGTACGGGCTAAAACCTCACATCTCACTCCTGCTAGGGCAATACACTACCAAAATGTACTCTGTACTCTGTCAAACGTTACCATAGAAAGGTGCTCCACCTTAAATCCAGCTACTCTTCTAACAACTGTCATGATGAAATAACTAAGGTTATAAAACCTAGACCAGACCTGCAGGAAACACCCTTAGAAACAGGGGAGATAATTTTTGTGGATGGATGTTCTTTACGATTGGAGAATGGAACACCTTCAACCAGCTATGCAGTGGTCAAAGGTGACCACCTGCTGGAAGCAAACCGAATTTCTTCAAGTTTAAGTGCACAGGCAGCTGAATTAATAGCTCTCACCCGAGCTTGTCAGTTGTCAGAGGGAAAAATTGTAACTATCTATACTGATTCTAGATATGCTTTTGGTGTCGGTCATGATCATGGGGCATTATGGAAACTCAGGGGATTCAAGACCAGTACTGGCAAGCCCATTCAGCATCAAAAACTAATAGAATCCCTCTTAGAAGCTATAAACAAAGCCATCAAAATTGGCTATAGTTAAATGCCAAGCCCATACTGAAAAACAAGATCCCATTAGTAAAGGAAATAAACTGGCTGATCATTTTGCAAAACAAGCTGCTTATAATAATACGCAAATCTCTTTATTCCAACAGACAGATGACAGAGATTCCGGTAATTTAGTCGTTTCTTTACAGAGTTCAGCTTCAGAAAAAGAAAAACGAACCTGGTCCAAGGAAGGATCATTGGTCAACGAGATCTGGACCCATAAACAAACTAATAAACCTTTCCTTCCTAAAGCTTCTTTTGCAGGTATGGCAAAACTTGCACATGGCCTGGATCACGCTGGAAAGGATGCAATGGTTCAAGAAGTTGAGAGACATTGGGAAGCAGTAGGTTTCTCTACATACGCAGAGCAATTCTGTAAACGCTGTGCTGTATGTCAGAAATTTAATGTAGGGAAGGGTATTCAGGTAAGTCCCGCCGTTACACCTAACCCAATGGGTCCATTTGAACACCTCCAATTGGACTTCATTGAATTAACACCATCAAAGGGGTACCGATACTGTTTAGTAATTGTTGATGTGTTCTCCCGATGGGTGGAAGCTTTCCCTTCCAAACATGCAGATGCCAAAACTGTAGCAAAAGCTTTGATAAAGGAAATCATTCCAAGATGGGGAATACCACAGAAATTGCAGACTGATAATAGTAGTCATTTTGTAAATTCTGTGATTGATGAATTGACTACTTGGCTTCAGATAAATGTACATCATTACTGCAAATACCATCCTCAGAGTGGGGGCATAGTAGAAAGATGCAATGGCACCTTGAAATCTAAACTGGCTAAAATCTGTGAGCAAACAAACTTACCTTGGCCTGATGCTCTGCCCCTGGCCTTGATGGGATTACGGGGAAGAACACATCGGCAGTTAGGGCTGTCGCCATTCGAAATTCTGACCGGACGGCCCATGCCAGTCGGCATGGTCATAGGTAATGTTACACTGCACACTGTGGACAATGATCTTCTTTCCAATCTTACAGGTCTCCGAGCTTCTTTGAAGGAAGTCCATGAGCAGGTGAATCAGGCCTGGAGAACTAATCCTCCATTAGATGACTCCCCGATTCCATTAGGAACCTGGATTTTGGTGAGAGACACTCGAAGGAAACATTGGCATCACCCTCGGTGGAGAGGACCGTTTCAAGTTCTGCTGTCGACACCACATGCTGTTAAAGTTGAGGGACTGCCTGCTTGGATTCACATCTCACATTTCAAAAGATGGCACCCATGATTGTGGTCCTACTATATCTTTCCATCCCTGTGTCGGCTGCCCTGGTCACCTTGACTTTTCCTTTCGGAATCACCACATCAGTTCAGGTGGATTTCTGTTCTATTATTGACTGTGAGACTGATCGACAAATCCAGTGGACCTGACAAACATGTGTGTGTAACTATTACAAACTCTGGATTCGGAAGTAACTGTGAAAAGTGGGACTGGGTTTTTGCTAATACTGGAACTAATGACTGGGGTTATCAACCCTATAAGGCCCAGAAGTATGGACTGAAATATTGTTTTTCTATTATAAAAGGACATGCCCCTCATGAATGTGCCGAATACCGTTGTAACCCTTTGATCATTACTTTGAAGAACCCTTCTTTACATGATTCAGGAACCTATATTTTAGGGGCATATGTATCTGGAATAGATCCTCTAGGGAGATTTCAAATTAAGGTTGAGAACCCTGTTACTAACACCTCCCATTTCCCCACACACACACCTCTCTCTCTTACCCCGGGTCCAGACCTGCTCCCTGTCAAAGTCATGAATATTTCCACCTTTTCTTCCACTTTTTCGACTGAAACTGGGTATGGGGATCAGAACCGTTGGCTGCAATGGGTATTATATTCGGCTAGACAAGTGAATCAATCTGATTGCTATGCATGTGCTACAGCTAGGCCACATTTGGCCACTGTCCCTTTTCCTCTTTCTAACATATCTGATCCTACTGGCCTTCCTTGCCTACTTGCCCTTCTTATCTCTACCTCTATTACAATCAACAACGATTCTTAAATTTTACTAAGAAGCTGTTGAAGGTATCCATGAGCAACTTGATAAAACATCCCTCATGACCTGGCAAAATCGATTGGCTTTAGATATGCTCTTGGCTGAGAAAGGAGGCGTTTGTGCTATGTTTGGTGATGCATGCTGTACTTATATCCCTAATAATACAGCTCCTGATGGATCAATCACCCATGCTTTAGCTGATTTGACTGCTCTCTCTAATGAACTAGCTACTAATTCTGGCATTTCTAATCCTTGGGACAAATGGTTTATGTCCACTTTCGGGTCCTGGGGCCAATGGCTCAGGTCTGTTTTCATCTCTCTTACGGTTGTTTTAATCATTCTCCTGTTTGGTGCTTGCTGTATTGTTCCCTTGATAAGATACATTGTATCCAAGTATTTTACTGCTTTTATGGCAAAAGCTTACTTGCTACACGAAGAAAAAATGCTTCAGATCAGCACAACCACACCACACTCCTCCGCCCACTCCACTCCATCCCTCTCTCCTACTTTTTCCCACTCAACTTTCCCTTGATCAAATATTTTTTGTTTGCTAAAAAAGGGGGGAATGTGGAAACTGAATGTTCTCTTCGTTCCCTTGTACTAAGTCATGTCTGAGAAGTAGGCTTTACAAAATCATGCTTTGTTTTAGCAAACAGAAAAATGTTTGTGCAAAGGACTCAAGGCCCATGCCTTCCACACAGGAGGCTGCCTTATCATTTTGTTCCTTAGCTTACATCTGAACGCCATAACAAAAGGAGCCAAGAAATCAGGTTTTGTAAGGGGCACAAGGATTGTGTATAATAAATTTGTTGACTGTTGCATTTTATAATGATATTAAATCACGCATGCTAGGGGTATAAAAGGGGACCCCACCCAACAGACGGGGTTCAGAAGAGCCCTGACATTTTTATGTATTGATTTGTCTGCTTTTCTGAAACTGTTCTCACTGTGCGCCTAACTAATAAATAATAAAGTGCTTTATTGTTTCACCTGCTGTCTGGTCTGAAAACTTCGTCCACACTAAACACGTATGTAACAGAGTACATGCATTAGTGGAGGTATTGAGCAGTGAAAATGGACAGAGAACATCCTGAAACTGAAGCTGTAGCAGACGATAAAAGTTGAACATGATAACACAGAAGAACTTTTGCCGAAAAAAGAAGCCGTGTCTGTTGTCTTGAGATACTTTGGTTTTAAAAGGTCGGATGTGGAGCATTTTGTTCAAATGTGTGAATACTGTTTCTATACTACTGGATAATACTGCAAGCCAAGTTGTATTTTTTTCAATACTGTGTAACGTACCTGGGTACTGTATAATAGTGTGACGACATGTTGACTTTATTCTCGACATTTCCACTTTAATTTCAATGCTTATGAAGAGAATAAAGTCCACATGCTAACTTTATTCTCATAATTTATCATTAAAGTAGAACATCGTAAACTAAACTTTATCTTAAAATGAATATTTAATTTACTAGATTTTCTCAAACGCCGTCGTAAGTTATGTAGCACATTAAATGCTTTGTGTTAAGTGTTCCCCGAGCCATGTTAATCACTACGTGCTTCTTATACTGACTTTCTTTTGCACTAAGAGGAGGCGCAGGCAGCACACACAATACATTCATTTCATGATATTCCTGCTCCCTGAACATTTAGAATGCTAAGATAAATACTTGATATAAATTTCATGATAAAATGCACTAAAGCAGGTATTAATCATGTGGGGGCATGGTGGTGTGGAGGTTGCACTGCTGCCTCGCAGCAAAGGGGTCCCGGGTGTTCCTGCTTTGAATTTGCATGTTTTTTCTGGTGGGTTTACTCGCCATGGTTCAGTTTCCTTTCAAAGTCAAGGAGGATGTGGGGTTTTGTTATGCTATATTGATCCTGCTAGTATATGTATTGCTCGTATTCACCCTGCAATGTGCTGGCACCACGTTCAGGATTTCCTCCTGCCTTGTACACAATGCTTGCTGGGATGGGCACAACCCTGAATGGACGGCCTAATTAAAAATGTAGAACGAAGATTTTTTAAAAGTCTGAACACTCTGTGGTCTAAGTTTATAACAGTTTTAATTTCACAAAAACGTTTAGCGTGTGGTGATTGGTTATGTGGAAAAACGAAGGCTAGGAACTGGGGTTTTGGTACGTCAGATAGAGACAGCATGTATGCAATAAAGAAAGCCCAATCAGAAAAACATCCATTGATTTCTGTGTTCGTGTCTCTGACCACCAGATCACAAACCCAACATTTTCACAATATTTAAGTTAAACCTGTGCGATACCCATTCATACATCCAGTTTTTTGAAGCCTCATCACACTTGCCATAGTTATCTATACTGAACGTACACCTGGGGACCCCTTACTGCGAGGGAGCAGCACTACCGCCTCACTACCGTGCATGTTTAATACCTGCTTTAATGCATTTCATCATGAAAATGATATCAAGTATTTATCTTAGCATTCTAGATTTTCAAAGAGCAGGAATATCATCAAGTGATGAATGTATTCTGTGCGGCCATCCCTGCCTGCGCGGCGATCCCTGCCTGTGCCTCCTCTTAGTGCGGAGGAAGTCAGTTTAACAAGTGCGTAGTGATTAAAAACTGGGTTGGGGAACACTAAAAGCATTTAATGTGCTACATTAACTTATGATGGGGTTTGAGAAAATCTAGTAAATTAAACACTGATTTTAGGATGAAGTTTAGTTTACGCCATTCTACTTTAATGACAAAATTATGAGAATAAAGTGGACATGTCGACTTTATTCTCGACATATAGTTTTTTTATTCTTCACTGTGGCCCTAATACGCTTCCGTAGGGCAATACCACAAATAGCATTATAAATGCAAGTTGCAGTTTTATTATTGATGTATATAGCTTAGGTTGAAGCAAGGTCCATATTAATGCAATTTGCCTTAATGATGGTTCAGTTGGTAAAGAAGTCTCACCAAGTTGCACTTGTTTTATTTTATTTTTATTTGGCGAATACTGTGTAATGCACCTGGGCTTGAAGTCTTGAAGTAATAGTATTATTAATGGAAGTTGCACTATTACTTATTTTATTGTTATTATTTATTAGTTTAAATATTATGCAGTTTAATGATAGTAAAGTTGTTTAAAAAGTCTAACGTGTCAGTGGACAAAGATTGTTAACATTAACAGAAAGTGTAGTTGGTTTACAAAAAATATTTACTATTTATTCCTTTTCTAAGACATGTTCAGTGCAATACAACTTTTGACAAGCACCTCTGAATATTTTACTAAGTCTAAATGCCTCTTTGGATGGTTGAACATATGTTGTCAAAATTTTTGCTTAAGTTGTTTGCAAAATTTGTTCAATAAAAAGGTTCTATATTTTGACTGCAACTGTCATGCAATGTGATTCCTTCTCTTCATTAGTGCTAGTATCATTTTATGGGGCCATGCAAACCTGTTTTAATACTTGTGTGCACATTAAAATGTTTTTTCGTACAATGTACAATTCTCATGACAGTGGAATAGGTTATTCTTAGCCAGCTTTCTGCAGTAATTGCAGTGGAAAATGTGGTTAACATCCACTCATGCATGGGGAAAAAATACCGTCAAATACCATGAAACCGGTATAATTTTGAAAAATACCGTGATATAGAATTTTGGTTATACCGCCCAGCACTAAGGGTGACATGTTTTTATTTATACTTACTTTCTCCAGAATGACTTGAACACAATGCTTTCTCAGTCCTCTTCACATTAGACTCCAAAGGTTCAGCCTTTACATGAACAGAATGATGCTGTAGACTACGGTCCCTGCTCAAAGGAAGGCCTGATTCACTCGGACACACAGACTCTGATTCGATAGCCTCCTCCTTGATACTGTTTACATTTTCAGTTGTCTGCTTATAAACGTTAATAGATGTTGGCTCAGATTCTTCTTTAATAATTACTGGCGGCAATTCACAACACTCCTCCTTAATTCCAAGACTTCCCAGCTGATAGTGCACAGATTTCCTCTCACTGTCTTCTTTCTTAATGTCCATGGGATCTATGAAAAGGAGGTTCCTATGGAGCATGAGATTTTTCTTTTTCTCATCATTATTTTTGTCTTTCAAGGTCCCCTCTTCACATTTATAGTGCTGTGGAGTCCCCAGGTCAGCTGAGCACATCTCCTTCATTGGTACATCTGCTACGCCAGCCTCCTTTATCCCCCACCTGTGGGCAGACAACAACAGAATGACCTCCAAACTGAACCAAACATTCTTAAGTCAATATCTTCTGCCTTTTTATGAACTCGCTGCCTGCTGCCCTGCTCTTTTCTGGACTTCTTCAGTGATTGTGTGAGCTTTGTACAATAAGAAAAAACAAACAGCACAAAAAAATGCAGATTTAGCCTCTTTGTGTGCTAATCAGTTTGGACATAGCCACTCTTGATTTCACATAGCTTGGGTACTATGAAATTTAACATTCTTTAACTTTTTTAACTGCTTCTTTACACTCTCCAGGTATTTTCAGACAAGGTGAACTTTTAAGCCCCTCCCTGTATAATCATATTTACAAAATTTCAAAATGTGTGCTCTTCAATGGGTAAGACTCTCACATTAGTGAGAGATAAAAACGTTTTGTCTGCAAATCAGAATTTTTGTCCAGACCCATCTGTAGGGATTTTACAGCCTCTGAGGCATCTATTAATATGCTCTTTCAGTGCTACCTGGAAAATTTGAACTAAGTTGTAAATTACATCTTTGTATTTAAAACATCAAAGAACTCAGTTGTCTTTTCAGTTGAGCTAATTCATAAAATCATCATAAAGCGTACTGTCCTGTGCTTAAATCATCGATCCACTCTGCCCGACTCTTTGTCTCTTGTTCACTGGCCTCACATGATGCACCACATCAAAAGCTTTTTGAAAGCAAACTTAATAAATATTGTTCACTCTTTAAAATGAAGTTCTTTTTATTGCTTCCATAAAAAACTTAGCCTACTGGTGAAACACTACTCGCCCATTTCAAGCTGTTTGCTAACACACCTTCAATTGACAAACATTTGAAAGAGCACTAGTTCACCACACGGCAAAATAGAAATTGGCAATTAACTAACCACATTATTGTTTGGGGTTAAGGAAAGAGACCGTGTTGACTAATTAACCCGTACTTACCAGGGTGACTCAACTGTGTTTTTATTTATTTATCGGGATTATGTTTTATATTTTTAGTAAGTAGAAATTCTAAAGGAATATAGTAATTTCTGGGGGAAAAAATGCATCCACTCATCCACTGAGTAGATCAGATTCACTTCTCATTGTTTCTTCTTTTTGAAATGAACATATTTTGTTTTACATCTAGGCCATTGTTCTACACCCATCCCTACAGTATATTATTTCACTTTTATTTTCCGAGCTCGATATAAATAATGGTTGCAACAACTACTACATCCATCCACAACAATAGCGAGGAATCCGTGTTCCTGGCAGAGTTTTGTTCTTAGGCTTATCTTCAAGTCTTCATTTCTTCAATGTGACCAGTTATCGACTGTGGTATTTGACCGTTTATTTGGTGTATACTTTGTTTGTGACCAAAACTGCATTATGACACTATCATTTTACACCTCCTCTCTCCTTCACTTCAACGTAAGCCTCCCGGTAAAATGAAAAAAAGACACATACAGCCAAGCTGTGACCAACAGAAACGGTCTCGCTGGCCTACATAGTCACACCAACACACAAAAGCAGAAACATCTACAGGTACATCACTCCAGACCAACAAGCACAGGCAAGAGGTCTTAGAACAACAAAGACAATGTATGAAAAGCCACAGAGCAACATTATCCGAAGATCAGAGGCAGAAAGTCTTCCACCAGGACAGTAAATGAAAAACGACATACACACACAACTTTTCTGAAGCACAGCGGCAAACTGCCAGAAAACAAGAAACACTACAACGGAAAAACTACAGGGATTCCATAACACTGACAACTCAAAACAAGATATTCCCTTTATATTATGGCGTAGGCAATTCCCCATTCGTTTAGCATATTGTACAACTATCACCAAGTCACAACGACAAATGTTTAATAACGTCAGGAGTTTATTTGCCAGGCCCTGTTTTTATCCATAGCCAGTTGTACACTACATTTTCCAGAATTACATCGAAACCCGGGTTAAACGTACAAGTACATGAGGGTTACACACAGGGAAATATTTTCACCGAGAATAACGTTTATGCAACAAATTGTGTTTTCCGACAATTATTATAGATGTCAGTATACTACATTACCTGACAACCACACTTCACACATACATGTGCCTTGCATTCCCCTTCTTATCCAATATGTTCTGTTAACCTGTTATGTTACACTTTGTATTGTAAATATTCATGCTGTTGTACGTGACTATAACATCATCCCATACAAATCACGGGACTATGCTAATATTGAGTCCTCTCACAAGTCACTACTTGGACAAAACATTACCTGCCTTCTCCCAGTATGTGGATTGTATTACCCGGGGAAATAGGACTATTGACCTACTGTATGCAAACGTTAAAGATGCATACAGAGCCACCCCGCTGCCTGTGCTTGGGAAAGCAGATCATAACCTGGTTCTGCTTCAGCCTCACTAAAAACCAAGAGTAAGGGAGCTACCTACAACCATACGCTCATTCAGAAGTGGTCATCTGAGGCAGAGCAGGCTCTGAGAGACTGCTTTGGAACTACGGACTGGGATATCCTGCAGGGGTCACATAATGAGAACATTGAGGAGGTTGTTGGCTGCAGTACTGACTACATCAACTTCTGTATGGACATTGTAGTTCCAGTAAGAACAGTACGCTGCTATGCTAACAACAAGCCATGGATTACAAGTGATATCAAGGGCCTTTTGAACCAGAAACAAAAGGGCTTTTAAAGGCGGTGATCAGCATGAGCTGAAGCACGTGCAGAAGGAACTCCGAGTCCAGCTCAGGGAGGTGAAGGAGCAGTACAGGAGAAAGCTGGAGCAGAAGTTGCAGAATAACAACATAAAGGAAGTGTGGGATGGGATAAAGGTCATCACTGGCTGCAGCTCGAAGCGGGGTGCCACCATCAAGAGAGAAGCAGAGAGAGCATACCTGATGAACAACTTCTTTAACAGGTTTGACCACTCTCACCACAGAGTACTGCATCCTCCACCCATCCTTCTGCTGATACCAGCACAGGAGAGAGTTTCCCTCCACCCACAATTACAGAAGGCCAGGTAAGCAGAGAGCTGAGGAGACTTCGTGCCAGCAAAGCAGTAGGTCCAGATAGAGTATCGCCACGACTGCTGAAGGTTCGTGCGTTGGAGCTGGAGAGTCCTCTACAGTGCATCTTCAACCTGAGCCTGGAACAGGGGAGAGTCCCAAGGCTTTGGAAAACATCTTGCATCACCCCAGTCCCAAAGGTATCTCGTCCTGGTGAGCTGAATGACTTCCGGCCTGTCACTCTGACGTCACAAACCACCTACACCTGAACACCAGCAAAACCAAGGAGCTGGTGGTGGATTTTAGGAGGCCCAGGCCCCTCCCAGACCCTGTGATTATCAGAGGTGACTGTGTGCAGAGGGTACAGACCTATAAATACCTGGGAGTGCAGCTGGATGATAAATTGGACTGGACTGCCAATACTGATGCTCTGTGCAAGAGAGGACAGAGCCGACTATACTTCCTTAGAAGTCTGGCATCCTTCAACATCTGCAATTAGATGTTGCAGATGTTCTATCAGACGGTTGTGGCGAGCGCCCTCTTGTACGTGGTGGTGTGCTGGGGAGGCAGCATAAAGAAGAGGGACACCTCATGCCTGGACAAACTGGTAAGGAAGGCAGGCTCTATTGTAGGCACGGAGCTGGACAGTTTGACATCCGTGGCAGACTGGCAGGTGCTGAGCAGGCTCCTGTCACTCAAGGAGAATCCACTGAACAGTATCACCTCCAGACAGAGGAGCAGCTTCAGTGACAGACTGCTGTAAACGTTAACACTATACAAGATTACAGACTGTTATACCTGCCTCGCACTCTCCACCCTGCATTTTTTAACTTGCACTGCTCTTTTATTGCTCTTTAATTAATATTGTTTTTATCATTATGCGGCAGCTGAAGTATGTGAATTTCCCTTTGGAGATTAATAAAAAATATCTATTTACTTATTAAAATAATCTCCTTTCTTACTGTAACGTGTGATGCTCTTCTCTCCCTCATCATCATTTCATTAACGCTTTTATTTTTGTGAAATGTTCGCAAGTACGATTTGCTAGTCTATAAATTAAGAAGTTACTCCAAGTTTAATTATCAAAGGTATGCTTCTTCTTCTCTATGTTCAACTTTAATATTAAACTAGTATCATAATCATGAAATGGACTGTGCACGTTTGAAAAGGCAAATGAAATTAAAGAGCTTTATCCTGCCAAAACAATGTGAAACGTAATATGATAATCACCGTACTATACTGTAACTGTTCTGTTATACAGTATGTGAATACTCTTAATTATATCAATCATTGCACAGTGTTAACTCTGACATCACCTTTCATTTTTAACTAATTATATCAAATCACCAATTACTGATTACCACATATACTCGTGTCTGTGTTCTCCCATGGATAAGTCGGGGCTTGATTTTACCGTATAATTTCCGGTATTTTATAATGTCAGTCATATACAGTAAGTCGAATGCGGAAAACTATTGGTCCAAGAGATTATGATATGCTAACACCCACCTGAAAGAGTAACCACTGAGCACACTGACTTTTTTTTCTATGCATTGTGCCTACGTAACCACACTGTAATACCTGAACTATTCCGAAGTGACGTTTGCACCGATTTATGTTTTTTGTATCTCACACCTCATACACCTTTATTGTATGAGCATCCCTTATCTACATTGGAGCATTTGATCAGAAAAAAATATGAAGCTGGTTTTAAATTAAACATTGTTGAAGTAGCAAAAGAAATTGGTAACTGCGCTGCTGCAACAAAATTCGATGTGCCTGAAAAACTGGCGTGAGATTGGAGGAAGTAAGAAGAAGTAAAAAAAAAAAATAATAATAATAATTAAGTATCGCATTTTTGAATGGGCGTATAAGTCGGGGTCTGATTTTATGATCAATTTTTCTGGTTTCAAGACCAGACTTATACGCGAGTATATACGGTACTTCTTTGAACCCCTGTTCATGAACCTGTTGGGGTTCCCCAGTTTTTACATGAGTAAATTCCACCCCTCAATTTGCATTCCCATATTATAATAAAGTTCTTTCCTGACACTACCCACTGTATAAGGGTCTAGGACACATTCCTAGTGACTGGCCTCCGTCTGTTTATTCAAACCCAAATACCCTCTAAGAGGTTCAATGTTCTACCTGAAACACCTCATAATAAAATTTTGTATTATGTTAATAGGCACTCCCAAATGTACAAATCTGAAAGCTCCCAACAAGCAGCAGCAGCCCTGGGATGGTCCAGGTTTAGTCTCTCTTTCAGATATGACCATGGCTAACAATCACTGACAAGAATGCATACTTGAAACTACAGCATAGTCCTGGCCAATGTAAGGTCACTCACTGAGTGATATAACAAAAAACGGCAAAGTCCAAATGCAATAAGAACCACAAGTACATAGCATAAAAAGACCCCACGGATTTCCTGCCAATCCTAAATGCATGCACACGTTCATGGACTTGCACCAAAAATACCTGCTGCGTCAGCATAACGTTATCATGAAAATAACAGAGATATAATGAAACAGCTCTCAAAAGAGTGGAGTAGCATGTAGGCCGTGGACTTGATAAACTGGTACTCCAATCTTACAGGCCCCAGTAGGACACACGGTCAGTAGATGAAGACTTTTCTGGTGATTACACGGACAAAACTGGTACCAAAAGAACTCTGTGTTCAAATATGTTAAATGAGGAAACTCTGCTGTAGATTGGGGAAGGAACCCAAGCTAGTGTGGGAGGCAGTTTGTAGCCAAGTGTGAAGCAGCTGGGATGAGGATCAGCACCTCCAAGTCCAAAGTCATAGTGCTCAGCCAAAAAAAAAAAAGAGTAGAGTGTCCTCTCCAGGTTGGGGATGTGGTGTTGCCTCAAGTGGAAGAGTGTAAGTATCTTGGAATTTTGCTCATAAGTGAGGGAAGAAGGGAGCAGGATATCAACACTGTGTCCGTAGTTCTGCATGCGTTGTACTGGACAGTTGTGAAGAGGGGGCTGTGCTGAAACATGAAGGTGCCGAATTACTGGTCAATCCATATTCCTACCCACAATCTATGGTCAGGAACTGTGGGTAGTGACAAGATCAAGAACAAGATCGCAGATACAGGCAATAGAAGCATCTATCCTTCACTGTGTGACTAGGCTCAGCTTTAGAGATAGGGTGAGAGGCAGTGATATTCTCATAACGAAAACAAGAACTAGAACTAAAAATATTGTTTTTCTCTTTACAAGCACGACAACTAAAATTAAGGCAAACAGAAAAACTAAATAAAAATAAGTGATATGTAAGCGAACTAAAATGAGAATGAAAATTTAGTCAAAATGAAAAAAAAAAAACAGCAATAGCGTTTTCGTTCAATGCGGTTCAGTCGTGCAGAGTGGTTGTTTGTTGGTCACTCTGAGCGTTCAGTTACGTCGCGCTGTTCACTATGCAGTGATCTTGTACCTTGGGCTTACTACAGTCACGTGGTGCAACTTCCGTAAAGGACCATTGTTTGTTTGTTTGTTGAGCACATTTGGCTCATCGGGTTGAAACAGTAAGCATGTGTGGTTGGCAATGGCGAGTTTTGCACAGATGTTTGCGGACAGAAAACAAGAAAGTAACATTTGGAAATGCTTTAATTACAGCGCAGATGATAATAAAAGCAAATGTAGCGTGTGAGAAGATGAAAAAGAGTTTGGGTTTTTAGTTAGTGGGAATAATACTACGAATCTGAAGGCTTATTTAGCTTGACATCATCCAACGATTTTAAGTTCATTAGATGAGGAAAACAAGACTAAAGCTGAGAAGAGAAAGAGAGAAGGACATTACAGTCTGCTGGCGCCAGTGGCCGAGGACCTCATCTGTGCACCTGCATCACAGGCGTTTATTAACTATGTAGCCATCTGTGCAACGGACGTCATTGCAACATGAACAGATGTCTCAAAATGCGTGCTTGTTTAAAGCTTAACAGCAACGTGCTTGCACAGACTGGTTTCTTGGGCTGAAACATTTGATCTTGCGGACTGTACTCATTAGGCCACTTCGTCTGTTTGTTCATTGATAGTCAAGCTGTGTTTAACGGCATTATGAACTGTGAGTGTATTTTGTTGACTGAAACATAACTTGCATTTAAATATGTGTAGGCTGGCGTTTGTGGTCTTGCATCAGAAAAAAAAAATGTAAATTGTACTAATATTATGTAAAAAGGACAGAACTAAATAAAATAAAAACTACAGAGACCTGAAACAGTAACATTCGGAAACCCCCTTAATCAAATTCAGTGAGGAAAAGAGCTTGTAAGATGTGACTAAACAATTACTTTTACTAAACTAAAGTTTAGGGGCAGTATAAAAACATTTGGCAAATAATCGTATTCTTAAATGCCTATTTTTTGAAACAGTGCAGTCAATTAACAAAGATCTTTCAATAAATTCTGATGATCCTATTAGGAAAATCAACTAAACCACCTTTAAGATATACTATAGAACTTTATAAGTTTCAGCAAAGGCACTGATGTAAAATGAATTGTACATTGGATGCCAGCATAAATTATACACTGGGGGGAAATGTAACTTCCACAACTCCACACTAACACATGAATGCAGTATTACTTACCCACACATTTGTGAATCCAAAATAAGTAACAATATTTACAGCGTTTATGTAGCTCACTGTGCAATTCCACACTTTAAAAACTGAAAAACACACACACTTGGTAACAGTACAGAATCGAGTTCTTACGATTTTGTTAACATAAATTACAATTATTGCATTAAAAGTTATTTTAGCACATGAACTTGATTACCTACCCAGAGCTTTATATTTCTCAGAACAACTCCATATATATTTATTAGTTTTTATCACACTTCTTTCACACAAATCACTCCTAAATACTGTACATTCAGTCACCCTAAATTACAGGAGGAATACCTTTTATCTCCCGTCCCAGTTCCCTGACATCACTTCCACGAGATGAACTAAACGTGCTTTAGATTACATTCTTCAGATATGCCACGCACGAGTAAATTGAATTGAGAAGCCCAGCACTCGATATATTTTTTTAAGTATGAGTACAGTATCTACCCGGGAATACCTAATGTGTACAATGAAATAAGGACTAATACCGCCTGGGAGAAAATGAAAATTAATGAGCGACGGAGCCAGCTTATCCAATAAAAACGAACGGAGACCCGTTATTGGTTATTGAAGTAAGCCGCGTAAAAAGTTATCAAGTGAATGAATGAACAAGGTAAGCCTATCGACATACTCGGTCTGAACTCGTGCAGTGCCCACACAACCAAAGAAAAAGGGGGTCAACCGCTGGACTGCTCTCGTGTAATGCGAGAGGTCTTAAAACAACACGCACATTTTCTATCCGCCGTCAAAGAAGCCAATCGGAGAGTCGAAGACGATTATAAAAACTAGAAATGGCATTTACACGTTAGAACGCTGTCACTCGTCAGATATGTATACTGTATAAGGTCTGATACGGACCATTCTGAACGCTGGTGCCAATCTCCGAGACGGTGTTTTTTGAAGTAAGTCGTACAAATAACCAGCGTTGACTCATCAACCCCTAGGGCCGCTCCTCTGAGACCGGAGTAGAGCTCGCACAACACAGTAATTACTCGGAATAGATGCTCGGTAACTGTGTCTCCTTCTGTTGTGTCATTCCTTCTCTCCACATATACTCACTTTTACGTTTCTGTTTCTCCACACGGACCCAAAGAGCTCTCTCGATTTGCTAGTTGACGTTCGCGCCGTAGTGACAGCAGGTCCGCAGCTAGACTCTGTCACGCGACTACGCAACTGTTTCCGTCGCTCTTATGACGTCAGCGTCCTGTCCTGTCACATTAAGGATCTATCAGTCCGCTGTCTGTTTTGGGTGCGGCATGCTGCCAGTCAGCAGACCGGCGGCGAAGGTAGAGATGGGATTTATGGCTCTTTGAGGGGATCCGGATCTTGGCGATCCGTTCCTTTCAAAGAGCCGTTCTTTTGAACGGCTCTTTGGCTCTTTTTAAATATTTAGTCAGGTTTAAGTCGCCAGCTTGGGGGCATCTCAGTTTATCCTGGAAATAATCACTGGGAGGAATGATGAGGTGAGATTTGTAGTCAAATAATTACATCTGAAGAAGGGGCCTGAGTTGCCTCGAAAGCTTGCATATTGTAATCTTTTTAGTTAGCCAATAAAAGGTGTCATTTTGCTTGGCTCTTCTCTACATTCATAATGGCTAACACGGTACAACACCCTAGTACTACTAGTCAAATAATTAAAACTCAGATATCACACACCAATATCTGAGTTTGAATTATTCTGAAATATTGATTATTACCTCATTTGTCATGTGTGGACTATATTCCATAGGGTTGCACAACATCCTTCTGCTTAGACAGTGACATCACTATTTTGGATTTACCTTTAGTACAAAGTGTGTGTATGTGTAAAGCTACGTTGACTTATGTTATTCATACAATACCTACTCACAAATAAACATCAAAAACAAAGCCGGCTGCAATGAATTTCTGTGCAAAACAGCTTTTACTACAAACACTTCCACACAAGAACATTGTTATCACACAATAACATTTTGATAGAAAACAAAAAATATTTCAAGTTTTAAATATATACTGTAGATAAAATTAGAATAAATAAAATGGAAATGTCTACATTACTACTACTACTATTACTACTGTAAACTTTGCAAATAGGACATCAGCCCCTTCAAGTCTTAAATGAACACAAAATGCAATGTAAATAAATACAAAGCAGTTCCTTACTTTATGGCTTTTTCTGCCTCTTTCTTGTTCTTGGGCAAATTTGCATTAAGGAAGACAAGAGCTCTGACCTTTTTGGGCTTAAGGCGACTTCTCCTCTCTGAGATTATCTGTCTAGTTTTCGAGAATATTCTCTCAGAGGGAACTGATGTCACCACAACACAAAGCTTCTTGGCCATCAGCTTGCTAAGCCTGGGGTAAACAAGCTTGCAGGGCATCTCTTACCACCAGGTTAATAGTATGGGCCAGGCATGGAAGGTGCGTCCATCCAATGGTTTGTATAGCCTTAGTAACATTTGCTGCATTATCGGTTAGGCAGCACACTACTTTCTTGTCCACCCCCCACTCTGCTGCAACACTAAGCAGCTGTTGTGCAATGTTGTCTGCTGTGTGCCGCTCACTGAATTCAAAACAGTCCAGGAGGCAGGAGGCCACACGGAAATCCTCGATAAAATGGCAGGTTACAGACATATATGATGCTGTCGTTCTTGAAGTCCAACAGTCTGTGGTTAAACAGACAGCTGGTACTTTTGACACCCTTCTCTTCAAAGATGCTGTCTCCCTGTCATACATATCCGTGACCTTCTGGGCTAAGGCCTTCCTACTTGGAGGAATATAGGAGGGGTTGAGCGCCTGTGAATATTTTTTGAATCCTGTGTCCTCCACTATTGAGAAAGGCTGGAAGTCAGTGGCTATCATCTTTGCCAGCTCTTCATCCATCTTCTCCTGTCTTAATGGGGTCAAGACGAAGACAGGAGGTAAATATTGACTGATGGATGTCTGCTTTCTTTTTGGTCGTGCCTGGCCAGGCGATGTGGTGTGCCCAGTGGGGTCAGAGGCTGCTGGTGCTGCAGTTGCACTTGATGTGGAGGCAGAGGAGGCAATGGACACATCAGTGTCACGGTTGTTGTCTGAGTCTGGCTCTGCTCTCAAACCTGTGACCTGCAGTGTTGGGTGTTGAGTCTTCAAATGCCTGTGTAAATTATTTGTTGACCCAGACTTAAATGAAATGACTGTCTGACAAATGCTGCATTTAGCCTTACAGTTTTCTTCGCGAGAAAAGTGCACCTAAATGCTGCTTCTTTTCCTCTGGCTCTTTTTCACGTGTGTGTCTTATTCCTTCGAACGACCCGCTATTACTGACTTTGGCACTGAGACAGAGAGGCACTCGCACTTTTTATTTTTTTTATTTTTTTATTTTTACTGGAGTAAGCATGTGACAGCAGCATGCACAAGTCATGCCTCCGCTCCTACTCACTGGCTCCTCAGTATTTACAGTCTATGGCTCCTACCCAATGAGAGGCACGCAGGGTGGAGTACTCACGTGAAGGATGCATGCACAACTATCATCATTGTTAGGCAGTAGCACCCCTGCTGGATGCGCCCCTCCCCCTGTGTGGGTCCGCCCCACCTCCTCCGCAAGACTGTTCTGTCTCGCGGAGGAGCTAATTTGTGTGCATCTGTGTGAAACACGCATAGGAAGAAAAGAACGTCAGAAAGAACGGCTCCCCCCCAGCCGTGACTCGGCTCCCATCGTTCATATTTATTAGCCGTTCAAAAGAATCGATTCATTCGTGAACGACACAACTCTAGGCGAAGGGATAGCAGCAAGCCGACAGAGTTTACAGTCGGGGCCAACTGTTGACTTGCTGGTGGCTGACCAGTTGCTCAGTAGTTAGCGGTTCATAGCTGCTAAAACGCTATTGGTAACCATCCAGCGGGTTAACATCCTTTTTTGACATTTATCCATACAATATGAGGCACAGGGCCGGAGTGGGACTCATTTTCAGCCCGGCCACTATATACAGTATACACCCACATATTATTTTTAAAACTCTCACCTCACCCTTTCTTTCACATGGGTGGTTGCATATTCACTTCAAGCTCCGGTCCTCTACCAGAGGTTTGGGAAATGAGGGTTCTTTGCAGTATCTTTGCAGTTCCTATATATATATATATATATATATATCCATCCATCCATTCATTCTCTTCCGCTTATCCGAGGTCGGGTCGCGGGGGCAGCAGCTTGAGCAGAGAGGCCCAGACTTCTCTCTCCCCGGCCACTTCTCCTAGCTCTTCCGGGAGAATCCCAAGGCGTTCCCAGGCCAGCCGGGAGACATAGTCCCTCCAGTGTTTACTGGGTCTTCCCTGGGGCCTCCTCCCGATTGGATGTGCCCGGAACACCTCACCAGGGAGGCGTCCAGGAGGCATCCTGATCAAATGCCCGAGCCACCTCATCTGACTCCTCTCGATGCGGAGAAGAAGCGGCTCTACTCTGAGCCCCTCCCGGATGACTGAGCTTCTCACCCTATCTTTAAGGGAAAGCCCAGACACCCTGCGGAGGAAACTCATTTCAGCCGCTTGTATTCGCAATCTCGTTCTTTCGGTCACTACCCATAGCTCATGACCATAGGTGAGAGTAGGAACGTAGATCGACTGGTAAATTGAGAACTTTGCCTTACGGCTCAGCTCCTTTTTCACCACGACAGACCGATGCAGAGCCCGCATCACTGCGGACGCCGCACCGATCCGCCTGTCGATCTCACGCTCCATTCTTCCCTCACTCGTGAACAAGACCCCGAGATACTTGAACTCCTCCACTTGGGGCAGGATCTCTTCCCCCAACCCTGAGAGGGCACTCCACCCTTTTCCGGCCGAGGACCATGGTCTTAGATGTGGAGGTGCTGATTCCCATCCCAGCCGCGAACCGATTCAGAGAGAGCTGAAGATCACGGCCTGATGAAGCAAACAGGACAACATGATCTGCAAAAAGCACTGACCAAATCCTGAGTCCACTAAAACAGACCCCCTCAACACCCTGGCTGCGCCTAGAAATTCTGTCCATAAAAGTTCTAAACAGAATCAATGACAAAGGGCAGCCCTAGCGGAGTCCAACTCTCACTGGAAACGGGGTCGACTTACTGCTGGCCATGCGGACCAAGCTCTGACACTGGTTGTACAGGGACCAAACAGCTCTTATCAGGGGGTCCGGTACCCCATACTCCTGGAGCACCCCCCACAGGATTCCTCGAGGGACACAGTCGAATGCCTTTTCCAAGTCCACAAAACACATGTAGACTGGTTGGGCAAACTCCCATGCACCCTCTAGGACCCTGCTAATGGTGTAGAGCTGGTCCACTGTTCCGCGACCAGGACTAGAAAACCACACTGTTCCTCCTGAATCCGAGGTTCGACTATCTGATGGACCCTACTCTCCAGGACCCCCGAGTAGACTTTTTCAGGGAGGCTGAGGAGTGTGATACACACATATATAAAAAACATTACATTATCCTCTCCAGCAATGTTTTTTTAAATATCACTTACCAATTAAAGGAAATAATACTTTACAAATTCTGAATTATTTTTACAAGTAAGGAAATGAGTCACATAATGACGCAATGATACATTGTCAAAAACAATGTATTTTATGACAACAAATTTCTTACTTCTGTGCTTTTACATTTCTAAATATCCAACCCTTAACCACAAATAGATCAAATAAAACAAAAATATTTGCATTGTTCTTTGCTTGTTTGTTATACAGTGTAACTTTCTTCTAAAATGTTTTTCTTCTGTATCTTCATGAACTCATGGCTAACTTTAAAAGATTAATGAATGCCTGAGCAGCGAACTGGTTTGTGCAACCTTGTTTAGAATCACATCATTGTCCAAGGACATGAGGATTTCGTTCACAGTGCACATGAGCATGTATGCTTCCGGGTTCTTTTGGGCTAAAGTGCTTCTGAGCCTGTTTTTTAAGAACTTCACTGTTGAGAAGCTCCTCTCACAGGCTACTTGTGTGATGGACAGTGTTAATAACAACTTGTAGGCCAGTCCAGTCACATGGTATGCATCAGTTAGAAGATTATACTGGGAGAGAATGAGATACACACAAATGGTGCAGTTTTCACAGGAGGAACAGGTTTTGTTCTCTAATTCAGTATCTTGCTGTTCTGTGGAAAGATCCTCCTGCCTTCCTTGTGACATTTCACTGGCTGTCCTGACAATGTAACACTGCATGGGGGACATCTTTAACTTCTCCCACTGGAATGCAAGGCTGCACAGTTCACCACATAATGTGCTAACTGTAGCTCTACTGTCAAACTTAAGCAGACATTTGCTTATTTCTTCCAGAACTGAACTCGGAAGCCCATTTTCTCTCACATGAGCAAAGTGTCTAGGATCCAGATGGGCAAAATCTGAACAAAGTTTTGCATTAGCAGAAATCCTTCTATGGATATTGTCAGTCGCTGTGTCTAAAATGACATTGTGAACATTAACAGTGAAGTAAGTGATAGCTGATGCTAATGGCTCATCTTCTGCAAGCTCCCCTGGCATTTTTTCTTTTTTCTGATCCTTCGCTGAGAAAGGGCAGTTTGCACCACCAGCTCACACTCTTCTTCCTCCTGCAGCTTTCTGTTAGCCCACTGCACAAACTTATCAGCTGCACACCTAACTCAACTTCAAAGTCCCTAGCACTCTTCCTGGGACTGTCCTCTGTCCCTTCAACCAGCCGTTGAGGTGTGATAATATCCATTCCCTTTGTTTATAAGTATTTTGATAAAGAAGTCGTCTGCTCAAAAATGCGTAGGAAAATTTGAGCAGTGAGCACTATTTCATACTTCAGAAGGCCTTCTATGAATCCCTTTGCCTTGGCCCTCACAGTTGGCATTTGTGCACTGTCCTCTACAATGGTGTGTAAAGTCAAATGCACTTCAAAAACCAAGGCTCCCTCAGGATTCGCAAAACACCCAGATACTTTGCTTAGTGCCTGATCCTTAGCCCACCACCTTGTGTGCCCTGTTGGGCAATGTCTTCTGTGCTGTGTGTCCTGACTCATCTGTTCCCACTTCTGCATGTGCTTGCACGACTCTCTCAAGAAAACTATTTCATTAAGCAGTGAGAAGAGGGAGGCACTTTCCACAACACTGCCTGTTGTGTCTGCAAGGACAAGATTTAAAAGATGTGCATAACACCATACATGAATCTGAAAGGGAGACTGCTCAGAGAAAAGTGCACAAAATCCCTGATAGTGACCCTGCATAGTACCTGCACCATAAGTTGAGTTGCCCACACATGTGCTGATGTCAATATTGAGCTTCTCTAGCACTTTTTTCAGGATCTCTGCAAATGCTGCCCTGTAGATGACTCACAGACCACTATGGCGATCAGTCTTTCATGGATGACATCTGTTACATAATTTGAGTCACGCACTGGTCTTCAGAGCTGATATCCTGTGTTGTGTCTATCTGAACAGAAAACATGCTAGCCTGTCTAACTTCCTCTGCTATTGTTCTCTTTATGAGTTGACTGATTACATCCACAACTTTGCTGAACATGTCCTTAGGCAGCAGGGTAAGTAAAGAGCCTCTGCCCCTTGTGCCAGTTTCGTGCTACTTTTTGCTACTTTCTATGCAGGCATTTACATGTTGCTGAAGGCAAATGTTATATTTGCTTAATAGCAAAATCAGTTCGAGGACATTTCCATGGTTAAAAGCAATGTTTTCTAAGCTATAAGCACCTCTGAAGCTAAGGCCACATTTGCCAATAACCTTTATAACATCAACTACTCGCTCCATCACCTGACATTTCTTTTTAACTTGTTCAACATGTAATGACATTTGGTTGCTGATCAATACGCTTCTGACATCTGCCATTTGTGCTTTCAGAAAGTAGGTATCTGTACTATCTTTGTGCATCTTACTTGCTTTCATACTCCTCTATTCTTTGGTGAACATGTTTCCATGTTTTCATGCCTCCCTTTATGAAAGGGCTATCACTAGAAAACGGAGCAAATGCCAGACATACGGTGCAGTACAGAGACTGATTTTTCTTCACAGAAAGTCAACCATTTACGGTTGGTTCCATCTTTTCTGTCGTAAACATTTGGTATAGGACAACTTGGAGATTGTTGTGGATGAAATGACAAAAATGCATTTATGTCTTGTAACTAAGGACGAGCAAATTAATCAAAGTTATCAACAGTCTGATCTTCAAATTTCTGCTGCTGAGTTGCTGTGGCCTGTTTAATCTGTCCCTAAGTAGACTCTTCTCTTTTATTCACACTTCCCTCAGTATCCCTATCCCTATGACACTCATCTGCACCTGCATTACAATAAAAAACAACATTCTGTAAGGCATTAGCAAGATTGACATGGAGCATGCTTTTAACAAAACAATTAAGATTTTTCTCACTGAAAAATACAGTCATATTTTCATTCTATTCTCTTTCAGTAATGGATTTTGTATTTACAAACTTAACATGTAGAAAAAGTATAATCAGTCTGTAGTAATATGAGGCATAAAAGGTGGTTATAGTGAAGCTGAACTAATCCATCCTATAATGAGCTCACCTAAACCCTTCACAGTGACAGCAGCACTTTCTGTGGACACACTAAGCCTACCCTCTCCTGGCACATAAAAACTGTAAGCATTTTTAGCCTAAATCGACCTTAATAGAAAGTTTTCTGATCAGGTCAAAGCAGATTTATTTGTGATGCCAAATCATTCATAATCTCTGGGCACTTTTTATATTGCCAAATATTACAGCATATAATGCATAATAAACTTTATCACAATGTTCACTCAGAGAGTAATCCTACCTGCTCCCTTTGAAATGAAGGCTTTATGGCTGCTGCTTGGTTTTGGCTCTTCAGTATCACCAGCAGCAAATTTGGGATGGAGGCTGCTGCTGCTGAGGGGCTAGAGGACCACAAAAGTGTCTCATTTAGGTGGCATCAATGTCACAATAAGCAGTGTTCTAAACAAAATACAGCACTGCCTGCAAATTACTGTTTAAGTTTATGAATCATGTAAATTAATTACGTGGCGTTATGGCATATAACGTAGTCTGTGTGATACGAACAAATGCTTTGCAAATTCGTAGCTTACTTACTTTTTTCACCATCTCCACTTAGACTTTTGCTCTCAAACCGAGGATTTTTAATTAAAAAGCCACTCAATTTGAAGCATTTGGCCGCGTCACTTTCAAGTGCCTTTTTTAATTCTCGCCTTTTCGGCACCACCTTTGCCTTTTTTTTTACCATCCATCTACTCTCGGGCGTCTCTCTGAGGAACGTAGTTCGGTAACTGCAGATCCTCTCTACTGTACTACTCTGTCAGCCCTACACACCAGCCTCTGTGTGATTGGCTGGTTGTGGTCACATGGCACACGTTAAAGCCGGTTACACAGTGAGCGCTGGCTGGCTGGCTGTACCTGTGAGTGCAGAAGCAGTAGGTGCAGCATAGTATGTGACACGTATGTTGATTGTGATTGTGATTTAACACCGGCCTTCGCGGCCCATAAACCTAGCCGGCCCACCGGGAATTTTCCCATTTCTCCCGATTAGCCACTCCAGGCCTGAGGCATGCCCAAAAATACAGTAATACAACAAAATATATACATACAATACAGCAAGAAATGTGAATATCAATATTTTGACAGATTGTAATGAAAAATAACGCGCAGCAGAAAAAAAGGAACCTACGGGAGCTTCATATAATTTAAAGTCATCACTAATGTTCAGCAATTGTTTTCACGGTTTCTTTTTCATGTACTGTACTGATTTACAATATAACGTGAATTCGTTCATTAAAAACAGCAATGATGGCTTTATTTGAAGGATTTTCACTAAAATACGCAAGATCGTCAGCAATTTTTTTTTTTATCCTTAATAAAAATTCCAAATTCGTGTAATTTCTGGTTACATGACAAAGGGAGATAATTTCTCAATGTAATCAAATACATACAGAATAACAATTGTTTAAATACATAAAACAAGTAATAAATTCAAAGTAGTACAGCAGAATACAAGACAAAAAGACAATATAAACGTTCTTACAATGCATAAAAATCATGAAAAGATCAGAAGGTTTTAACCAACCTCAGAGCTTTGCAGGTATTATTTAACTACCAGAGAAAAAGGTTAAATAACGGGCTACATCTGATTTATTGATATTTATGAAGGGATTATTTCCCAGATAATATTAAAAAGTTGGTCACATATAAAGTAGTATAATCAACAGATGTGTTCTCATAAAAGAAAATAATTTTCTTTAATTCAGAAAAGAATAAATAAACCAACCTTTGTGCAATCCTAGTGGACATTTCTTTTCATAGAGTTCTGAAGATGAGACATCAAAAAAACATGCGTTGCACTACAAAATCTGCAATTTATATCTAAAAAAAAATTTACTTATAAGGGCATTACATTACTAAATCTTATGAAGGATTTTATATTGGGTTTCAAATATTTTTGTTAATAAAGGATCATTTTTAGCAATTAACCAAGATTTCTGCCAATTCATTTTAACAATTGCACCCCAAGAACTGTGTACTCTTGAATAAATGTGATTTAATATAGAGATATGAATCCTGACAAATATTTCATTTAGTCTAAATTATTTAGGGCAGGGGTGTCCAACTCTGGTCCTGGTGGGCCGCAGTGGCATCAGGTTTTTATTCTAACCCTTTTCCTAATCAGCGGGCAGTTTTCACTGCTAATGAACTCCTTTACCCTTCATTTTAATAGCCCTGATTTTAAGGATCCCTGTGACCCTGTAGTTAGGATATACTGTAGTGGGTTGATAATGGATGGATGCATGGATTTTAAGGATTCAGGCCTCTGAATTGACTCATTTCTTCATTAAATGGCAGCCAAACACAAATGAGATGTGAAACGAGCCAACAGATGACCAGCTAAATTGGGGCTTCAAACTCCAGCCAATTTCACTCCACTCACTTTCTTAATGAGAAGCTAATTCTTGCTGTTAATTAACACTGTTATTGAATTTCATGACTTGTTGCTGCTCTGATTCTGCCACAGGACACTGTTGATTTTCTGTTTCTTCTAAGACCACCGTCAAGATGTTTTGGTGACCTGAGCAAACCTACATGACCCAGACCTTCACCTTTCTTTATTTTCAGGGTAGGTGGTCATGTGCCAGCTTGTTTTGTGTCTCATTATTGTTTGGCTGCTCATTAAGGAAAAATAAACAACTAAGAGGTCTGAGTCACGTCAATTAAAACTAAGGAAAAACAAGTTAATCAGCAGCAAAAACTGCTCACTAATTAAGAAGATGGTTAGAATGAAAACCTACAGCCACTGCGGCCCACCAGGACCAGAGTTGGACACCCCTGATTTAGGGTAACTAGACAGACAGACAGACAGACAGACAGATAGATAGATAGATAGAATTTTATTTCTCCCCAGGGGGAAATGTGGGATTTTTACAGGAGCTCTTTAAATAAATATATACATAAAAAGGTAGATAAACGAATACATAAATAAACATACACACACTGGAGTTTCTATGAAGCAAGAAAATTCAAAAGAAAGAAAACTTCTGATTTGGCAGTCTCAGTCCCAGTTAAGCCTTATACAGATGAATTGCTGTTCACATAAATAAGTCCTCATAGTGTTTCTTGACACACTTCTGGAGAATAATCTGTTGGCTGAAAATCCTCAGTGTTTGTGTGTCAGAGAGAGGATGTGCAGCATTGTTTTTAATGGCACTGAATTTTGTTTTAATTCTCTCCTTTGCCTCAACTTCCAGGGGGGTCCAGAATGCCTCCCATATCCTAGCCTGCTGATTCAGTGGACCAGTGTTGAAGTGTTGTTACTAGCCCAGCACACCACAGCATAGAAAATCCCACTGGCCATGACAGAGTAATAGCAGACATTAAGATGTCATTTCTCTTAAAGAAAAAGAGCCTGCTCTACCCTTTCTTATATATTTTGTCTGTGATCCCAGATCACTCCAACCTGTCATTAATGTGGACCCCCAGATACTTGTAGGAGTGCACCACCCCTACATCCTCTCCCTGAACAGTGACTGGACGCAGAAGCTCTTGGTGCAGTTACATGGGAAGCCTTGGTGTCTACATAAATACAGCAAGTTTACTGTAACGACATTTAAACTAAGGCAAGTACCTCCTTAATAAAAGTATGTGTTTCTGTGTGTTTGTGTGTTCATCCAGTTATTATGTCCCTGTCATTCCAGCAGATGGCGCATCACAAACATTACTGCTGCTTTTACTAATCCCATACCAAATGGCATATATCAGAGACATACACACTGTAAACGTTAATACTGAGGTCTGCCCAGATGATTTAGATTTCAACCAGTTTTAGACTGATAGCACAGCTTGTGAATATATAAAATGCTAAGGTTTATGTCCGTCTGTCGCATGATTACTCGCAAACCACTGGAGCTAGAAGCTTGATCTTGGTCTTAATTGAAAGCTTATGTGTGGAAGCAAAAAATGTAGCTAAAGGCAACGTCTATGAAGTTATCAGGGTTCACGTCTTTCTTTTGACAAAGTGCATATTCAGTCTGGTCGAGAATGTGATATGGCAGAAGGAAGAAGAAGAGCAGCGACGTCTGCTGAGCATGAGGCTTATTTCCTAGTACTTGGATATAAATATGCGGTAATGGAAAATACTGGCATCAATGTTAATTCAATCAATTAACCCAATTGTCCAAAAATACTTCTTTCTATACAAATTATATTATTATTATTTGCAAGCATAAAGCAGGGAATTAAGTACTAAAAAAACATTAGAACATTACATTGTCTGTTGATTGAAATCTGCTGATTGGAAAGTCTAATCAAAAAGGACTCCACATTAACAATTTAAATGAATGAATTATTTATATAATCGAGTCTTTCAAATCCTTTACTAAACATTTAAAGGATACTGGAATTTATCTTTTACTATGGTGTAAGAAATTAAAATCATAATAAAATAGATGAACTTAGTATATCCGTCCAGCAGATGGCAGCAATAACTTATTATGCACGATCCCCGTCTACCAATATACAGTACTGAAAAATAAAAACCATGTATGGGGATAGCACGCGTCTCTATGGTGGGAATATTGAATTGGGTGGCTCACTGACTGACTGAAGCTGTCATAAAGGTCCTCTGAAAGAGATAATGGTAATTGTATACAGTATTGTAACGAGCACCGAGATGGAAAGACCGAGATACACGCCGAACTGGAGTTAAGCCCATTTTATTCCGCAACAGTTGATTTACAACAGTCTTCTAGTATAATCAAACTGCACTGTAAAACCCTTGTAAGACGCCCCGTAAAGATAACAGTCACTGCTCTAGACAGGCTATTCCACTGTCGCAGTGCTCCCAGTCGTCGGTGTCCTTTTCCCGTCTCCTCGTCATCATCTGCAAGGCTGAATTTATAATCCTGCTGGAAGTGGAGTGCAATGCTGGCTGCTCCAGTATTAACACGCGAGAAGAAAGTCCAATGTTGATGAAGTCATTGATGAAGTGTTGATGAAGTGCAGGAATGCCGCTATCGATCCCCGTGTGAATCTAAGTTGTATGTCGCAGTTTCTGCTCTGGTTTGTTCCTGAATACCTGCGTAGTTGGCGTGCACCAACCCGTTTTATTTATGTATCTATTTATTTCCGACTTTCGCTTTACACGAGACTGTGAAGCGTCACATGAAGGATGACCCCATTACTTTTTTTCTTATGGAAGTGTTGTTAACTGTCAATGTGGCGCACGTATTTGTTTCCTTGGTCTATTGTGTCCGCGCCTCACTTCTCTTTGTAACATTCACTGCTGTCCCATTTCCTAGGCAGCCAGAGCCTGTCTTTGATTGCTCGCATCCCTGGGCGTTTATTTGCATTTGCGTCTGAATTTAATAGGATTGTCTTGTTTGTTTAGAGACATTTAATTAGATTCAAGTTTTGGTAACACTGTGCCGTTCTGATAGCCTTTATGATGTATTTAGGTGATTGAATGTGTTTATAGGTTTTGAGTAAGTGAAAAAATGTAATATTAACAAATCTGTAAACGGTATAGGGTTGGTCAAGAAATGCGAAGTATAAAATTATATTTATAAAATGATGAGTGCTAAATCATAGTTTAATTGAACAAATATAATGAGTATCAGTGTAAGAGACTAACCAGTTTAACAATTCCTCTTGTGAAGGGTGGGTAGCTCTAGTACATCACATACACGCACTCACATCTGGGCAATTTAGAGTTGCCAGTAATTGTTTTTGCTCCAGTGACGCAGATTAGATAGGAATGTATTTTACGATGCCAAAAGATGCTGACAAATACATAAAAGAGAAGACTGGATTTGGAAAATGCTCACAACTCTCTGTTTCATATTAACTTTCCAAGAGCAAAGCTTACAACATGGTGTTTACCAAGGTTATTATAGTTTTGCCTTTTTATATTAGTTTTTATTTCTATATTTTTTCTGACCTTACTTGGAAATTCAGTTTAGTTTTAGTTTTCCTTCATTATGTATTTTTAGTTTTAATTTAGCTTTTCTTTTACAAAGACATTTCTACAGTATTAGTTTCAGTTTTAGTTTTAGTAATTATGGTATGGTTAAAGAGCTACTACGGAGTTTAGTATTTGTGTCACAATCAGAACTGTACACATAATGGGTTTGGATATAATATGAGTTTAATGTTAGAGGAAGCTTATTACACTACACGACACAGTTTACTATTTGGTTTTGTTTTTGTCTGATAAAAACAAGCATAATCAAAACCAGGTACTGAATATGAACAATTTTACACAATTGTATAATTTTTTAAATATTTTCTATGTCATTTGTACTGAAAAAATCTGCGCTGACTGTTGGCACTTTTTTTCTTTTTCTTTTATTGCACAGAATGGGCCAATTTGTAATGAAATTTAGGTGAATTTTAAGGTGTGAGGGTTTTTACTGTAAATGTCTACAGCACACAACATATCCTACACCAACAACAAAGTGCTTATAAACTCTCTCATACTGGGCTTTGTTATTTTCTACCAGCCATATTGATCTCTGATTCCATCTCAGGCACAAACAATTTATAGACAGAATTTTGCCACCTGCAGGCCTGAAAACATATCAAAAATTAGAAAACAGAGTCTACTGTGTTCTGACAGGTGTGACCATGAAAATCACCGGGGCTTAGGAAGAACAAGACTCTTAGGCTTGAATCAGTGCGCAGACCCCACCTAGCTGTATTGTGGGAAACAAAGAAAAACAAGCATGTAGTGTCAAGGTTAGGGGCAGTGAGACTTGAACAGCCAATGTATAAGAATGGTGAACCCTTAATGAGTAGAGTAAGAGCAAGTAATAAGAGTATGGACAGGCACAAAACGACAGAGACAGCATCTGAGATTAAGAACAATATATACATTATCTAAACCTGTTTATTCAGAGCTGGATCACAGGAAAGCTGGGGCCTACCCCAGCAGGTTTGGATGCAAGGCAGGAAAAATCCCTGGTATGCAATATATATGATATAGCTGATGTTAAGAACAAAAAGAATATGATGATTTCAACTATCTGTTTTGAGAGAGAGAGAGAAACATTGAAAAAATGGGGACTAATATTTTAAAACATAATTCTGCTACTGGATTATTCTCACAATATCAGGTATTTTGAACTGTGAATATTAACTAAACAGGATAAATTAGTAAATATAGCATAAATACAAAAACACATTTGTATGTTTAGCTTTTCATCACTTGGCAGACTCTCTTCACCTATACCTGTAGTTCAGTCGAGACGTTGGCAACTCAGGAATTTTACAAAGTTTGTATTGCTTTGTTGTTAAATGATGTTTTTAAAGCAAAAGTGATTGGTGATTAACAATATGCTGATCTTGTATGCTGACCTAAT
The DNA here is from genome assembly GCA_026402145.1 of Polypterus bichir lapradei. Taxonomy (NCBI): domain Eukaryota; kingdom Metazoa; phylum Chordata; class Cladistia; order Polypteriformes; family Polypteridae; genus Polypterus; species Polypterus bichir. Next base: position 228,029,399 of record JANRMT010062791.1, read on the forward strand.
CAGTCTCTCGATCAGTGCCGTTTTATTTTCAGAAATCGGGAGTGGTCTCCCCTCGACTTTCTCGTGTACTCAGATATGGGGATGGATATTTGAAGAGTAAACCACAAGACAATGATTATATTATGTAGATTAAAGAACAATCATCAACAGATCAAATCAAATTAATAATATATTGAACAATTATTATAAAAGTAAAGTTGAGTAAATCAGACTCTGAAGCTACATGAATAAAAAAAATCAAGTATGTGTTCAGGTAAAGTACCACTTCTGGTTGATAGATTTGGCCCAAACGTTAATACAGATCTACAATTCTGGTGTAACAACCACATGCTGAATTTCATCCATCTATCTAGTTGCGTTTTTGAGTTATCGTGTTTACACACACATATACGTAATTCCAAAAAACGGTATTTCCGGACTCGGGGAGGTCTAAAATATCAAGATTCATCAAAATCGCGAGGTCAAATTTTTTTCATGATCACTATACTTTCTCTATACTTCGTGTGCGAAGTGGCAGGTGAATTGCTGGCAACAAAAAAGCAGGAACCTGAGAAGTAAACTGTTACTCACTTGTGAGTTTTTGTTGACCAGCACATGCCAGTTTCAGGCGTTTGAATTACATTTTGATATACAAGATGTGCAAAGAAAGGCGGTACGTAAATTGCTTTCAATTCCACACTCCTTACGCGCATATTCAGCTCGTTCTGTCACTACAAATGCTGTGTGAACACCTGCCCTCCATCACAAGCGGCCGTTCAATGGATGAATATGTGCGGGTGGCTTGTGGTGGATGACGTTCAGTATTAGAGTTAAAAGTTACAAGGGTTAAAAACTAACAGCAAGAATCTTCATTCAAAAACGAAAACTAAAATTATTTTAATAAATGATTATTTTATTTCAGTTAGTCTTCCAGCTACTTTAATAGTTTCGTTTAGTTTTAGTTTTTCTTTATTTCAGTTTACGAAAATTTTTTTTTAATAATAGTTTCAGTTCTGATGTTAGTTTTCGTTAACTATACTCAGCAAAAAAAGAAACGTCCCTTTTTCAGGACTGTGTAACATCTCACAGCAAGAACTGACAAATCTGGTCCAGTCCATGAGGAGGAGATGCACTGCAGTACTTCAAGCAGCTGGTGGCCACACCAGATACTGACTGGTACTTTTGATTTTGAGCCTCCCTTCATTCAGGGACACATTGTGAAACATTTTTAGTTTATGTCTTATGGTGTTGACTCTTTTAGTGTTCATACAAATATTTACACATTAAGTCTACTGAAAGTAAAAACAGTTGAAAGTCAGGGGACGTTTCTTTTTTTTTGCATTTTTTTTCTTTAATTTGCATTGAGAACAATTTATATTGATAGGTTTCCTATCTAAGGGCCTCTTCATATACAATATTTTTGGTTTTATCAGGGTTGAGGACATATAGGTTTCTTGGGGAACTAACCTGGGAGAAAGCAACGTAAAGCTGACCATGTGAGAATCCTTTGAGCTAAGAACAACCCTTGCCAACTTGAGTGTCTGTCCCTGGGTCTTGTTAATTGACATTGTAAAGCAAAACTTCACCTAACTGTAATCTCTTGAATTGAAAGGGCATGACAGTCATAATTAGAGGAATGCGTGAGATTAAAACACTCTCGCCAATACCACGTGATGATCTTTGCCTCTATGATGTTGGAGACGGGCACCTTTGCAAAGTTTGGGTGGGCTCAGGTTTCTCAAAAGGATAATCAGTGCTCCTACTTTCAATGCTAAGTTGTAGGGTGGCAGGCCAGGAGGATTAATGGAATGTAAAAATTCTGTAGGATAATGAACTGAATCTTTGTGTGCTAAAGAAGTATATATTAAAGTGTATGTCAGAGACAGCGTGTCAACTAATTTAAGCACCAATTGATTCATTTTATGCCTCCCTCTCCCCTCAGCCCACAGCCTCTCTCTCTGATTTGAGCAAATAAATTAGTACCGCAAGTGAAATATGATACTCAGCACAATGAGAGAAGTTGCAAAATCAACCGGAATGTTCAAGCAAAGTACAGAAAAAAAATCTAAATCCGTTAAGTAGTTCTTTCACAAAAAATGGACAGACATAGGATATAAACAAAAGCACAGTATGTAGGTGCTGACCCAAAGACTATTCTGAAGATAACCATAAAAGATATAAAGATATGAACTTAACACGTGCCGCTGCAAGGACCGATTTTAATTTACTTTTTACTTTACGGCTTTAGAGAGTGGAATTCCTTATTTTCCACCCAAAAAAAAAAAATCTTCAGTACGCTTTGCATTATGCAACTGCAAAATTGCGTGTGAAATTAATTTTAGTGTCAGCTTTGTGAAATTTGCCTCTTTTGCTCATCACTATAAATCACCCCAATTTTGATGAACTCTATAACTCACTTTCTAAATCTCTTTTTTGCAAAGGTTTCATCTCAAATGGACAAGTAACAACTTGTTTCTTTCCTGCTTATTTTAATTGTTAATGTAACTCCATTGTTAAACATTTAACATTCTCATTTTATTTCTAGTAAATTGTGTTTGCAAATTACACATTTTTCGTACCGATTTACTTGCTGTTATTTACCTGTTACATATTTGTATTTTATATGAATACTAATGTATGTACATACTGTTCACTTTTGTTTTTTTTTATATATTTAGCTAATAAAAAAAAGTATGCAAAATTGAATGTTTCCTATTTCCTTCTTAAAGTTTTTTATAACATAAAACAATGTCACATTCAAAAATTGCGGGTTTCAATACTACAAAAGAACATTTCAGCTTAGGATTTGTTACTCAGTGAAATCAGGTCTGTGACTAAAAAAAATGTTATTTTGTCCCGTACTGTATATCAATAAAGAATCATGACAAGTCAATTCCAGGGCACATTCATCATAACATTTGAACAGAACACGGCCACCACAATTCATGACAATTTTTTTTCTTTTGAAAAAAAGAAAACTATTATGGGAATAGCCTCATCTATTCAACATGGTTCACAATAAGGAAACAAATAAAGCTATGAGGATCTTACATTTGACTTGTTTTCCAGTATTTCAATATCATATGTTGTACGTTTGATTTGTGGATGTGTTGGGTCCATCTAGAGGTTACCTTTTTGGATTTATTTCTCCACATGGACCATGTAAAAGTCTCTCAAAGGCAGCTGCAAGAGATCCCACAGCCATCGGGTCAACTGGTGGAGGTTATGGTATGACGAATGTGTTACGCTAGACACAAAGGGTGTTTTAGAGGCAAATAAAAGAGGTATACTAACCATCCAAATGTGTGTGGAGCCTTCACCCTACAGAACATTTAATGGCTGCTCAGGTCACACAAAGCAAGACATTTCTGACTGCAGAAGGAAAGATCATGTATCTTCTAATGTGGGGCATACTTCTATGGGGCAGCCTGTTTGCTTGTGGATGAGAGACTCTCCTCCTCATCTTCATCCTGTAATACAAATAATATTTACTATAAGCCCCATGGGACAAATAAAGTACAATCTATCTACTTAGAACTACTGCACCATGTAATATCTACGGCACAATATGGCACCTTTCACTGGGGGCATCTCCAATGGGCTCCATCCACCACTATGGTATAAAGGATTGGCAGATGGAGATTACAATGCCATTGTGTGGCCTGTATCAGCCATCATTCAATTATATCACACATTGGTGTAAATGTCTTCTATATATGACCTGTTCTGGTTCAGGCAGAGGGTAAAAGACCAGCCTAGGCATGCACACCCCCCAATTTATGGGCTTTCATTTAGATCCTGTTGGTTACGTAGTAAAAAAAACCTAGGATGTCAGCCTCTGCCTTAAAAATTGTTGGAAAGGACCTAATTGAGGGCGGCACAGTGGCGCAGTGGGTAGCGCTGCTGCCTCGCAGTAAGGAGACCCGGCTTCACATCCCGGGTCCTCCCTGCGTGGAGTTTGCATGTTCTCCCTTTGTCTGCGTGGGTTTCCTCCAGGTACTCTGGTTTCCTCCCACAGTCCAAAGACATGCAGGTTAGGTGCATTGGCGATTCTAAATTGTCCCTAGTGTGTGCTTGGTGTGTGTGCCCTGCAGTGGGCTGGCGCCCTGCCCGGGGTTTGTTTCCTGCCTTGCGCACTATGCTGGCTGAGATTGGCTCCAGCAGACCCCCGTGACCCTGTAGTTAGGATATAGCGGGTTGGATAATGGATGGATAGACCTAATTGACATGTCAATACTCACCTGTCTGAAGTATATTTTTGTATTCAATCTTACCTTAAACTCACAGGTGCACTTGGGTTGCTTCTGGGATTTAAAAATTACACACATACCAGTATGACAAGGCTTAATGCAGGCAGGAAACCATCCAACATTTCTCACGGTGCTACTTCAGCAACTTGGACAACTTAACACTGAACTTCATAGGCCTTTCACTTTTTAATTGCATTTATTTTGCAAAAATGGAATGTAATGCTTATTTGAGCAGGTATAATATTTCAAGGTAAATACATCATTGTCATTCTACACAACATTTGAACAGACTTACTGATTAACTGTCTTACATATTCATTCTGTCAGCAATATTTCTCCATATATTTTCCCTTTCTTTGGCAGCAGCTACTGCTGTACTACACCTTTTTTGGAGGATGTGCCAAAAAATAGATATATAAATGTAAAGAATTATTATTTATTATCTAGCGCTTTACATTGTGAGTGGGGAGCCACTTCGACCACTACTAATGTGCAGCATCCACCTGGATGTTGTGACAGCACCAATATGTAAACCACACATGAGCTATTTAGGTCGTCAAGTGGTGAGAGACAGTTAGCCAATTACAGACAGGGGATGATTGGGGGGATCAGAATGACTAGGCCACACTGGGCAATTTCACCAGGATATTGGGATGCACTCTACGAAGGATGTCCAGGGATCTTTAATGACCACAGACAGTCAGGACCTTGGTTTTAGGTCTCGTCTGAAGGATGGTGTCATTTTTACAGCACAAGGTATGCGCCCCCTGCTGGCCTCACCAACACCCCTTCCTGCAGCTCCAAGCTTTTCCTGGTTGGCATTTCATTCAAGTACTGACTAGGTCTGAACAAGCTTAGCATCTGGTGGATGACCTGTTCTGAAGTGCATGTGGTATGGCTGCTGGCTAGATAGATACTTTCTTTTATTACATGCAATTTTAAAATTATATTTCATCACATTTTAAATATAATGTAAGGCGCTGTAACTTTTCAGCGGTCAATTGCATAAACAGTAGTGCTACTCCTCTGTTTGCTCATATACTTCCAGCTATGTTTCAGTGGGTGTATTTAGTTTGTCAATACTCAAAAGCATGCAGAGGCCTCACAGAAGAGCAGGTTAACATGCCAGTCTTTCTTGCAAAAACTTTGGAAGTTGCGAAGACATTGTAGTTTATTTACACAAAAACGCAATGTGCTCCGTTTGCACTTATGTAAAGCTCTAAGTGAGCTAGTGGTCTGTTTGTGTGTTACTTTTCAGAACAACTGTTTGCAGAAGACCACATTGATGTTTTTTATACTTGAATGTTTATGCAGTGTCTGTTTTAAACTTTTTACATATACTGTTTACAAAAGATTGAAATACTTATTCAATAAACATTTAATGACATTTGTAACAGTTCACTGTACTACCTCTGTAACAGTATTTGTTTTCATCAATGTGAAAAACTGCTGAATGGGTTTACACTCCTTTACTTTGTATTGTTTACAGAACTTTACTCTTACCTTTTACAAAAAAATTGCACTGCTTGAAGTATTTGTATTTAATGACTACAATTTATATTATTAATTTAATCAATGTAAAAATGTAAATGCATACAGAATTGCAGTTTATGTAAATACATGTTTTGAATTGAGTTACATAATATACTGTATTGGGCATCAAAAATAGTACTGAATTTCAATACTTATCTTACTATGGTACTAAAGTTTGAAATTTTGCTATCATGATGACCCTGCTTCCATGCAGGCTTTAATAAATATCCTCCCTATACCGGAGTTTTACTTCTTTTTCAGTTTATTACATCAAGTGTGGAGCATATTTTTATTGCATCATCCTTACTTTGACTTTATTTTATGTTGTTACTTTTATGAGTTATGAGTTTTACCGCACAATTATCTCCTGTTAATTGTTGTTCTCTCCAATGTGAATTTTTGCGTGCCGCTGAAGACTCCCATTTCGTGAGAATTCTCTGCCACATTTAGAACAGCCAAACGGCTTTTCTCCAGTGTGAATTCTTTTGTGGGTCTGAAGAGACCCACTAGTTTTAAATACTTTGCCACAATCTGAACAGGAATATGGCATTTCTCCAGTATGAATTCTTCTGTGGCACTGAAGACTGCTCATTCGTGAGAATTGTTTACCACATTCAAAACAGCAATAAGGCTTTTCTTCACTGTGAATTCTTGTGTGGGTCTGAAGACTGTCACTGGTTTTAAAAAGTTTGCCACAGTCAGAACAGTAATATGGCTTTTCTCCAGTGTGAGTTCTTGTGTGTTTCTGAAGACAAGTATTGCTTATAAACTGTTTGCCACAGACAGAACAGGAATATGGCCTCTCTCCAGTGTGAATTCTTGTGTGCCTCTGAAGACAGTGCATCCGTAGGAATCGTTTGCCACAGTGAGAACAGCAATATGGCCTTTCTCCAGTGTGAATTCTTGTGTGATTCTGAATACTGCTACTTGATGCAAATCGCTTGCCACAGGCAGAACAGAAATATGGCTTTTCTCCTGTATGACTCATTTTGTGCCTCTGAAGATTACTCATTCGTAAAAATCGTTTGCCACAGTCAGGACAAGAAAATGGCTTCTCTCCAGTGTGAATCATTGTGTGCCTCTGAAGACAACTCTTTCTTACGAACTGAGAACCACATTCTGAACACCGATATGGCTTCTGTATCATATGACTCCAGTTATTTTTGTATTTAGATATGCCTTTAAAAACTGTCCCCTCCTCTGGGCAGACATTTAAAGTGACCACATTTGTATTCTGAATCTGTTTTTGACAGCTGATCGTATCTATCCTTGTTGGTTTCCCAAAAGGCAGAGGACCACACTGAAAAATGTGCGGTTTTGAAGTCTCTGTTTCAGATGGTGGTTTCCTCATATTTTCATTGTGTGGAGTCTGTTGTGGCTTTAATTTAGCACAGGCTGGGGAAACTGAAGGCAGGGATAAGTGGCCACTCTCTTGTAAATCTGTAAAAACACAATTATTCACATATTTATGTAAACAGAAGAGATTTAGAAAGATCTATCAAATAATTTAAACAAACATAAATGCAAATTTTGTGAATAGGAAAAAGTATACCCCTACATTTATCACTACCTCAAATAGCTAAAATGTAAATCAGATGTAAATAATTACATCATTAGAGAGGATCTTGGAAGTGCCTGTGTTATTTAAACTTTAGACATTTAGTTTGGTTTGCCCTTTTTTGTTGAAGTGTGTGTTATCACCACACCTAGATTGAAAGAGTTCTCCGAGGACTTCAGGAAAAAAGGGTATAGATGAACTAGCAGTCTAGAAAGAGATTTAAAAGGATCTCCAAACAATTGGAAATCAACCGTTCCAAGTCCAGAAGATAATCTACAAATTGAGAAGATTTTAAATAACTGCCAACTTGTCCAGGTGCAGCCCAAGAACAGAATGCAAGATGCTGGAAGAAGTCTCCAAGAACCCCAGAATTTAATCACGGGATCTACAGATAGCTCTTGCCACTGCTGATGTCAAAGCGCATGAGTCTACTGTTAGAAAAAGGCAGTACAAATTAGATCTACATGGGAAGTGTGCCAGGAGAAACCTTTCCAGTCCTATAAATAAATGTTGTTGTTGTTGTTGTTGAAAGAACACCAGGGCAAGACTAAAGTTTTCTCATGAACACTTAAGCAAAGACTAAGACTTTTGAAAGAATGTGCTCCAGAGGCAAAGAGAGAGTTATTTGATCATGGTACCAGAAAACACATCACACTAACGGTTGTGATAAACAATTTTGGACAATGGCAAACTATGTGAAAAAACATCCATGGGGAAAAAAGGAAACAATAAATAAAATTTTTTTTATGTACCTCATGTTGTATAATCTACATGTCTGATATCGATTTTTATGTCCAAAACGTGTAAAAGGTGTGCAATTGGTTTGCTAAAATGTTATTAATAGTTACTTCCTGGAGGGGCTGCTTTCATAGTGAACAAGAGAAATGTCATTAGCCAATGCTGCACATCTGACTTGAAGACCTGCCTCTACCCTGATTCACTGGTCAAGAGTCTTCAATTTAAAAACATCGTAATGTTGGAAAGACCTCTTTCTTGTTTATTGTTTGCACGTAATTTTACAGAAGTATTAATAATATTTTAGCAAAACAATGAACACATTTTGCATGTATTGACCATATGAATGGATATTGGATTAAGCAGCAAGAGTTAAGTGAGATTCTTTTTTCGTTTTTCCATGGGTATTTTTTACATTGTTTGCCATTATCCAGAACTGTTTACTACAGGGTCCCATTGAGTTTGAATATTCAATATGTAATTTCTCTCAGCCACCACTACAAACGAGGGGTAAGTAATATTAAAAAAAAAATTATGATTTTTTTTAGGTGGAGTATTCCTTTAAAACATCTCTACATCAACACCCTATATTCGACAACAAAAACAGAAATGCAAATGAATATGCATACTCATAAATGTACAATTTTTATTTATTGCTCAAAGTGCTAAATTGTAATGTGATTCATGATTATAAGGAGTACTATAAAAACATGACATTTATAAGTACACACCCTTTAAATCATGTCACCAACAAAAAATAAATAAATAAATGACTTGCTTAAAATTGCTATAGACTTCAAACCCCAAAACAGAACTGTAAACCTGAGCAAAAGGTATGGAGAACACTGCAGGGTCGAAGGGCCTGCATGAGCAACCCAGAAACCAACTAACAGCTGCAGGCATGAAAAAAATGGTACATATTCCAATTTCTACACAAGAAATTGCATTAAGAATATCATGGAAAATTGGGCAAAATTAATTGTATTGCTATAAACATTTTAAAGGAATTAATTATTCACTTAAGTTTACTGCTTATTCAGTTTTACCAGAACAGCACCTTATGCTGCAAAAAATGTTAATATTTGGACTTCAGACACATGATGGATGAAATAGAGGAGCCAAATCAATTGATCTATCAACCTCCACATGTTTTCTTTATACAGTGGTGCCTTGTACTTCAAACTTAATTCATTTCAGGAGGCTGTTTGAATTGTTCAATTGAATTGTTCTGAATTTTTCCAAGTCTGAATCAATTGTCTCTATTAGAAATAATGGAAAGTGAATTAATCTGTTTGCAGACCCGAAACAATGCTCCTTCCGATAAACTTAAACTGCAAATACACCTAATTTAAGGTAAAAATAACAGTTAAATGCCCTAGATAATAAATTAAAATATGAAACCAATAAAATTTGTAAATACTGTATAATAAAATGGAAATTGCATTTACTATACCTTAATGAGGAGTGGTGATGTCTTGTGTGGCTGGTGTAGAGGAAGAGAAAGGTTATGGTTTGGAAGGGGAGTCACCTTCCATAAATATGCCGAATAACTGTACTTCGTGGTAAGTTCCTTTTTCTCTTCAATCATCGATATTACAACCTTCCTCTTAGGCGTTGTTGCTTCAGTACTCTTCATGGATTCCATGGTTAATACAGTATATAACCAAACACACCAAAAATGAAGTGAAAAAGCACTGAAAACATATGAGCTACAAATATATGAACACAAGAGATGCTTTCACAGTCAGTGCAAGAGACGACTTAAGCATACATCAGATGACGTTTATGCTTGATGCATAAGTGCCATCTGTTACTTCATTTTTTCACTGTGCATGCTGTTCAAATATAGAAGCATTGTTCAAACTCTGGATCAAATCTTTATTGAATTTAGTGTTTGAACTCTGGAACGTTCGAAGTTAGAATCATTTGAAGTACGAGGCACCACTATGTAGGGAAGGGGGGAAAAAAACAGTTCCTCTTGATACCTCTGAGGGTAGCACATATAAAAGAAGAGTGTAAAGTAAGATTTGCAGAGAAGTTCTGAAATGACACCCAAGTAATGCCAGGTTCCATAACCACTTTAATTTATTAAACTAAACAACTAATAGTTGTGCTCATTTGGTCCAGGAGCTTTGGCAGTTCCCCCCTCTCCCTTTTCAATGATTTTTGTAAGCGTTATTTCTACTACAGTATTCAGACTTGTTTAGAGGTCTAAAACTATAAGTTATAGTTTTCCATGTAACACTATATTAATTCACTCCTAGCCATTTCAAAAGACAAAGAAAAGCCTGTCACCAGACTAGAAGGAGTATGAGTAAATTCTGCAAAGGTATTGCTCTGTCTATCACATGCTTGCAGCAACTGCACTTTATCTTTCCATTTTAGGAGAATAAAAACTAACTACTTACATAATGATAAATTACTTTTGTAAATTCAAACCTTATAGTTTATATTACTGTTGTAAAGCATGCAAGTTCAGTGAAAACCAAGAGAGTAACCAGTAGGTAAACCAACCGACCTTGGCTTTACACTATGCTATACTAGCACTTACCTTTCCCAGAATAATTTGAACAGTATTCTTGGTCAGTCGTTTTCACTTCAGACTTCACATGGACAGAATGATTCTGTGGTGCGATGTTCCCACCAGGAGTGAAGCTTATTCCAGGCATTGCTTCATCTGAACACTCATACGGAGAGGCAGACTCTGATTTAAGGTCTTCTTTAATAAAGCGTAAAATGTCATACTTGTGTATACCACCGCTATGACACGTTGACCCCCATTCTTCTTTAATGTCTATTGGCCACCAGTCACTCAGCTCCTCCTTAATGTCTAGACTCTCTTGCTTTTGGTGTACAGACTCTCCTTCGACATCCTCTTCCTTTATATCCAAATACTTCTTCTCCATGGCATATATGAAAAGGATATCACTACATAGTACAGAATTGTTCCCTTTCCTATTATTACAATTCTCTTCTGAAACTACTTGTCTTCACAGAAAATGTCTGTAAATCCAGGCATGTCTCTTCCATATTGTATATCCATTAGTAGAAATGACAAGTTCTTCTCTTCTCTGTAAAGAAAGCAAAAAGAGAATTTACTAAAAATTGCATCAAAAAACATTGAGAATATCTGAATCAATGCCTTTATCAGCTCTCTGTATATCAGTAACATGTCATTCTGAAAAAGTCAAGAATAGACTGACAAAGGCTAAAATGGGAGTGCAATATACTTTAAGTCAGATGCTAAGATTTCAAGAGTAGATTTACAGTATACAATGCATTAAAAATGTTTTCTATAAATAGTAATATTGTGAAAAAGGAACTCATTGACTATTCCTGTATTAGCAGTTTAGTAAACAAACCTTTTATTTCAGGTTCATATTTTTCAGGGTTAATAAACAACATAATAAGCCATTTCTTCTCTTACAAAGATTGTACATCCATCAGCTACACCTGAATTTATGTAATTTCTCACAACTTATAATCATAAAAGTTGAGTGTCCTTGTAACCATGTTCCCTGCATACAAACAATGTCTACAAGATTATTTCGGTTCAAAAGCTTTTTTTTGTCTTGTCCTTTTGCTAAAAAGCTTCACGCATTCTAAAATGTATGGTTTAATGTAAAAAATCAAGGCGCATTTCTTTATGAAGATTCACTAACCACTAAGTACCCATCCCCTTTACCATCATTTCTGAAATCCTCTCTTCATAGAAGTTTACATATTTGCTTAGCAGTCCCACCTAACAGGTTTAAACACAACGTTTCCACATTTATTCTGTCTGAGGTTCTTTCCACAACTGACTACTGCACACAAAGCCTGACAACTCAATCAATACATCACCTGATTCTCATCATACTAGATGAATATTTTGTCCAGTCTTATTTACTAAATTATCAAGTACTTCTTGAAACCTTTTCACTGGAACAAAATGTACTCTTTGTACCATCTTTACATATGTAACATTTTGTGATTTTTAACTTTTTGTCTACCTCTGGACTTCTGCTGTGTGAATCACAACATTTACAGTACTCTACTTCCCTATTAATGACTTCTTCCACATTTTGCAAACATTATTTTATGTTTAAAACAAGGCAGCAATGTGCCCCGTAAGCTGCCATTTAAAAGACCCCATAAAAGGGGGGGGGGGTGTATTTTACAATGTCTAACTGAATGACGAACACCTCCTAAATACACCTTCAATAGTAACATTTCCTTTTAACAATGTAACAGCTCTGTCCAAGTTTGCAATCTGCTAGCTAATATCATTTCACCTCTTTTCAATTTACCAGTAATATCTTCCCTAGAAACGCACACTGGGACGCCTGAAATCAAACCTCATACTTTAGAAATCTCTCGAAGAAATAATCTTAGTTCCATCAAGAGTACTTAGTCTTAACATTGCTCTTGCTATTATGATCGACGTATTTAATCAATACTCTAATAGAATGGTGTAATTCCAACCATAATCTTACCAATTAATTCATGAACTGACTTCGTCAATCAGAAATGGTGCCTATCATCACCCTTCTATCAGACCCAAAGTAAGAGTCAACTTGCATGCCTTTAACTCGATTCCCCCTCTACCCATTTTCCTTTTTAACACCTCCCAGACTCCACTGCATCGGCTCAATAAAATAGTCCGCAGTTTTCACTGCACAACCGATATCAACCATCCCTTACCTTATTTTTCATTCCAACTCAGCCGATCCACTACATCCGGACTTCATTTCCAGTCTCCAGCATCTAAAGTTCTTTGTTCCTATTCGTATGTTATGTAAGTATGTACCTTTGCTCTTTCTCTTTTCTCCGGGTGGGTCTAACAAACAGACCCGCACACAGCCACAAATCGGTGTCAGTTCAACGTTCGCGCCTCGGACACTCAGGGCTCGACGTGATGTCTCTCTATTTCCGTCGCATGTGTGACGTCATTGCTTTGCTTTTTTTCGGTGGAGTGTGTAGCTTACAAAGCTTTACCTAGAGTATATACGGCGCGCGAACATTCAGTTAGCGGATAGAACGGTTTTGATTACGTGAGAACTCGGCTCCAAGCACCAAACCCTCAACAAATAAAAGGTAAGTTCTAATATCATGTAAGAACGAAGGAATGAAAGAGAGAGGAAAACATTGACCCCGTGTTGTACTGCCTGTATCGAGCTATTCTTGTCGCACGTTATTTACTCGAATCTCCATAGCGCATCCGTTACATCTTGATTATTCCTACTAAGTCAGTTTCGTCGCTGTTAAGCTCGAGGTGATGGGACTGATTTGTCTTAGATGTACAATTTATTACCGATTCCTGGGCTTCTTTGTCTTTTAAGTGTGAGTGCCTTCAGGGAGGGTCTAGCGCTCCGGGCGGTCGTGTCCACTGGCCTGGTTAAAAGAGCAGACCCAGGGGGGACGATGGGGTCGGCTTTGTTGATATGTACTTTACTCATAAGGCCAAGTATCATATTTTTTTTTTCCTTTTCACTCTTGCAGTTTGGTCGCTACAGGAGTGTTGACTGTGGGTGTTTCCTTCTCCGACTCAAAATCACGCTCAGCATCGAATCTTAATTTGATTTGTAAGTTGCCCAGACACGCAGTGGCGTTTACTTGTTAATGTCCCTTCTTCTATTAGTCAGGGATTGTAGATATTATTCAAAAGAAACGTTCACATTACAAACCCCACTGCTCAATTCCGATTTTTTTCCTAAGATCAGATTTGACAATATTGACGGTTCACGTTTATCAGTACAAGTGACCTTATCTAAATGTGTGAACGTATCTGTCCTCGAAACGGCACGCATGCGCACCTTGATAGTTTTGTGCGCGAGTCATCTACGTCACCAACAACAAAAAACTTCATACTTAATGAGGCAACTCGTTGTAAAACCTACAGGACGAAGGCGCTAGTAACTACTGTATGCGTCGCATTTCGCTCTGGAGGACAGCCAGCATTTCGGCAGCTGTACATGATTAGGCCGAGAAGGCGGAAAAAAAACAAAGAGAGCGTTTGCTGTTTTCGCAGTTACTGCTGCACCAAGAGATTTGTGGGAACGAGTAAAGAGGCAGCGATGGTGGGGTCATAACAATTGTAACAGCTTAACTCTCCACCATTGTTGTTTTGCTGCCCTGCCAAAGCTGGCTGATGACGGCACCGCTCAGCCCGTGCGTATAGGCAAAAAAAAAAAAGAAAATAATGAACTCCGATCTGACTGTTCTCATACATGTCGCGTGGCCATGGATCGTATATTTATTCGATCTATGACAACATAATTTAGTTACTAAAATCTGATCGGCCCTGAAAATATGAAGTTTGTGTCACATTAAATGTGTTTTTGGGGGCAGTGGCTCATTTTACAGTGCGTTGCCGCATCCACCACTAGATGAACCATCCAAAATGGGACCCGAGTGCAGCCGTGCAAGGGGTGACACCTCAGTACCACACTGGAACAGTGTGAGTGCCAATCATGCCACCAACACCCAAGTTTTCCTTACAAGTTTTTCTTTTCCTTACTTTTGAATGGGACATGCTTTAAGCCTAAGGCATAAAATCGGATTTAAGTTATCTCTGACACGTAATGTGAACAATATGTGCATTGATTAAAATGTTAAGTTCGGTATTTTTCAGGTCGACCTTATTTCTTCACAAACATGGTATGTACTGATTTGCCACCTGAAATTGTGTTGTAAAATTAAGCGTTTTCTATAAGTTTAAAAATACCTTATCTGTTCTTACAGTGTACAATTGGGCTTTAAGGTATAAAAAGTTCATAGTGACGGAAAGAGGCCTTAAAAGTTAAATACGTTCAATTTGAGGCAGCAAAGGTTTCAACTTACGAAAACATGCCTTCTGCGTTGAAGAGGTATGCTTCCTATAGCTTAAGCAAACTAGACAAAAATGTTATCATAGACTCTTGGTACTTTTTTTTGCTGGGTGAAATAACGACAACTCAACTCCACTGTCCCCATCCATTACATTGTTTGTTATTTTACATGGTCAACGAAGTGAGATGCACGCTGAGTGAAAAGGGCACATATGCGTTCATTGTACTTTGTGCACGAAGTAACATTAGTGAAATATACTGTCAGTCAGTCATTGTCCAACCCGCTATATCCTAACACAGGGTCACAGGGGTCTGCTGGAGGCAATCCCAGCCAACACAGGGCGCAAGGTAGGAACAAATCCAGGGCAGGGTGCCAGCCCACTGTAGGGCACACACACTTAGCACAATTTAGGATCGCCAATGCACCTAACCTGCATGTCTTTGGACTGTGGGAGGAAACCGGAGCACAGGGAGAACATGCAAACTCCACACAGGGAGGACCCATAATGCGAACCCAGCTCTACCACTGCACCACTGTACCTCCCTGAATTATACTGATAAAAGCCTTAGATTTTTGAAAGAGCTAAGCCTGCTTTCTGAACAACACCCACCTCCTTTTCCATGGCGTGTCTTACACCAAAAAAAAAAAAAACACATAAAATTACGAAATGTGCAATAAAGCAGTTCGAAGCACCACCACAAGCCAAAAATTTTTTTAGGCATGATGAGCCACTCATTCTTGCTGACAATGTGATAATAAAAGAATGCTGTTTTTGAATGGGTAAAGGCACTGACTCTAATATCAATAAACCCGTAAGTACATGGGGAAAACATGCAGACTCCATGTAAATCCTGGCGCTGTGAGGCAAGAATGACAGACTACTGTATGTTAAAATATTATTCTGAACTTACTAAACTTAAACTTGATTTAACTTTGATGAATTGTCATTTCTAAATTGGCCATACTGTGTGTAGATGTTAATGTATGTTTGCCCTGCAATGGACTGGCACCCTGTTTGGCTGTTGCCCTGACTTGTGTCTGTCTGATCATTGCTAGGATAGGCTTCAGCTGTACTGTGACACTGCCCTGCAAGAGCGAGATGAATGCCTATAGCATCGGCTCAGTTCTTGCAACTTGATTGCATGCTGTGTCCAAATACAACCCCAATTCCAGAAAAGTTGGGATGCTGTGTAAAATGTAAATGCAATGTTTTGCAAATCTCATAAACCCATATTTTATTCACAATAAAATATTGAAAACATATCAAATATTTAAACTGAGAAAATGTACCATTTTAAGAAAAGAATGCGGTCGTTTTGAATTTGATGGCAGCAACATGTCTCAAAAAAATTGAAACAGGGCTATGTTTAACACTGTGTAGCATCCCATCTTCTTTTAACAGTCTGTAAACATCTGGGAACTGAGGAGACCAGTTGCTGGACTTTTGGAAGAGGAATGTTCTCCCATTCTTGTCTGATATAGGAGTCTAACTGCTCAACTGTCCTGGGTCATCTTGGTCATTTTTTTTGCATCATGCTGCACCAAATGTTTTCAATTAGTGAAAGGTCTGGATTCTTCTTCTATGAAGCCATGCTGTTGTAATAGATGCAATATGTGGTTTATCATTGTCTTGCTGAAATATGCCAGACATTCCCTGACAAAGACTTCACCTGGATGGGAGCATATGTTGCTGTAAAACCTGTATATACCTTTCAGTACTGATGGTGCCTTTCCAGATGTGCAAGCTGCCAATTCCATAGGCACTAATATACCCCTCATACCATCAGAGATGCAGGCTTTTGAGTGCTGATAACAAGCCAGATGGCCCCTCTCCTCTTTAGTCTAGAGAACCTGGCATCCATGTTTTCCAAAATAATTTCAAATTTCTATTCATCTGACCACAGAACAGTTTTCCACTTTGCTTCAGTCAATTTGTAATGAGCTTTGGCCCAAAGAAGATGGCAGTGTTTGTAGATTATGTCCACATATTATTTCCTCTTTGCATGATAGAGCTTTCACCTACACTTTTGGATGGTATGGTGTGCTGTGTTCACAGACAGTGATTTCTGGAGGTGTTCCTGCGTGTAATCTCAAAACACAAACTTAATGCTTGATAACATTTTTGGTTTGAAAAATTTGATGCATTTGGTAAGTTGTAAGCATTTTTCTATCACCTGTGGGCCTGTGTACTCTAAAAACCCCTTTGTAAATTGTAAGAACACATAAGCTATTTTTTTTTTCATTTATAAAAACACTTTTTAATTTAGAACATAATTTCAAGTGGCATATTAATAACCATGATTGTGAAGAAATAACTTCAATTTGAAAAATACCAAACTCATCCTTTAATGGTTATTCAGTTAAATATGGGCTGGTGAGTAAATGATGAATCTGAAGAATTTATTTTTCCAAACCATGTACATGTTGAATGGGATTTTTGTGTTAACATCTGAATGCTATTTATCTGAACCTCAGACTTACCTTATGATGGTTAAATATATTTAAGGATATTTTTCAAATGCATCCTTGACTTTTTTCTCTGTGAGGAAACAGGCTTATGTGTTAAAATGGATTTAGATGGTATAAGTGTCTTTTGTGTTAATGTAAATGAAGCATCTTTCTCAGTTTACCAACATAAAACTCTTCAATTCTGTACTCCTAAAATGAGTGTTTTAGTATAGCACTTCTCTTGCTGGGACATCCATCCATTGTGATGTCCTTTAATACATTTTGGGTTGTTCTACTGTCACTTTTCAGAATTTTTTATATATATATATATATATATATATATATATATATATAAGTTTTCCTCTTACATGCTGTTGGTAGCTGAGGTATAATCCAGTTCATCTCTTATACATCTCACAGCAGAGTTTCTTTCTCCTCTTTTAGGAGCACATGACTGAAGGCATCTTCAGTGTGAATTTTTTGTGAGGTATGTATGTGACTTTGTTTTTTGTAATCTCAGAAAAATTCTTTACCATTACACTAAAACTTGTTTATTTTTTATTGTTTTGTATAGTTTTGTGGATTGTTGTTACTCTCAGTATAGGTTTCTTTTCCATATGGTTACAGATTTTTTTAAATTGATTTTATTAAAAGCAGTATCATTCCATACAATCAACACTCTAATTTGAAAGTCTTGGAAAAGTTATATTGATGGCAAGTTAAATTTGAAGTGTAATTGTTTGTAAAATACAAAGACATTACCTATAGTACAAACCTCTAAATGATTTAATCCCATACATTTTACAAACATTAATATTTGTGCAAGTTTGAGAGAGTGGAAAAAGGTGGTTATCATGTACAGGTGTCGCAGATAGAAGCTTCTCTAACTTGAAGTGCTTCCTACATTGGTTTCATATTTTGAGTGAATGAAGGACAATTGGGTTATTAGTATATTGGCGATGACTAGAATTTACTGGGGTACAAAGCAAAGAATATAAAGAAGTACTGCAGGATTTTATTTCTATTGCGGACCAAGCTTGTGTGTGTTTTTCTAGTTGTATCAATGTCCAGGTTTTAATAGTTTGTATATTTGCTACCCAGTAATAACACTGAAAGTTAGGTAGTGCCATGCCACCTTCTGCTTTAGGTCGTCATAGGGTCACCCTATGGATGCCTGGATGTTTCAGATTCCAAATAAATGATGTTATGATTGAATCTAATGTCTTAAAAAATGATTTGTTAATGTATATGGGGATGCTCTGGAATAGAAAAAGAAGCTTGGAAAGGATATTCATCTTCACAGTGTTGGTTCTCCTTGCTAAAGTGAGATGGAGGGTAGACCAGTTTTTCTATGCAGACAGCAAAATTTTGTTGAAAAACCACTTTATATTTACTTGTGATTTTTACCGCTATATATTTAAACTAATCTGTTATGATAAAAGGGATGGTGTTCAATCCAATAAGTTCATTGAAAAAAACACACTTGTATTCAAATTAATTTTGAGTCCAGATATCTTTTGAAATTCTGCTAGTGCTCTTAGTACTCCAGGCACAGAATTTTATATATACACTATATTACATATAGTACCATATCATCTGCATGCAGTGATATTTTCTATTCAGATCCTTCTCTGTTAAACACCCCTTTATCTCAGACGCGTTTATAAAATGAACAGCCAATGGCTCGATGGTGATTGCAAAGAGTAGTGGTGACAGGGGGCATCCTTGTCTAGTAGCTACCACGTTCTAGTCTGAAGTAGTCTGAAAAGATGTTGTTAATACAAACTGAAGCTTCTGGACTGGTATACAGTAGCTTGGGCTAAACCCAAATTTGTGGAATGTGGTGAATAGGTAGTCCCATTCAACCATATCATATGCTTTTTCTGCACCCAAAAATAAGATCCTCTGGGGTGGTAGACTTTATGGGTGAATATATTACATTAAACTAGCATCAAAGATTGAAAGCTATGTGTCTGCCTTTAATAAATCCAGTTTGGTCTTGTGATATTACTGAAGAAGTACTTTCTCAATCCTTCTAGCTAGAACTTTGGAGAGTATCTTAACATTGTTATTCAGAAGTGAGATTGGTCTACTTATTGTAATAAGTTCTTATTTTTTTAGGAAAGATGGTAATTAATGCTTGGCGAAAAGCTTGAGGAAAAATTTTATTGTCTCTGGCTTCTATAAATGTTACTAATAATAGGGGACCTATTTTTTTTTTAACGTTATTTTTACCTGAAAATCATTTGCCCAGTCATGTTAGTTGATATAAAACAGTTGCACTGTTTGGAATTAGCAGTAGGTTTTAAATGAAGAGGTATGCAATATGTAACATCAAACAGGAAGGATTTTATAAACTTAGTTATTATGGGAGGTTGCTTCAGTTTTTGAAAAAAAAAAAATAAAAAAAAATAATGGTTAGATAGTCTTGGACCACCTCATTTAATTTACCATGTCAATGAAAAACTTTGGTATGCACACGTTTTCCATTCAGGCGTTGTCACTTTTGTAGGTGTCTAAGAGTACAGGACTAAAACTTGCCTAGAAACTGCTGTCGATTTTTTTTTTTTTTGCCACCTATGGTGTTTATACATCTTTCCCATGTTGTGTAGGTTTTCCACCCACATCCCACAAACATGATGGTTGGGTTAACTGGTGACTGTAAATTTGTGTGTGTGTAAATGCACCTTATGGTGAAGTAGTTGAGCGTCTTGAGCATGTAAAAGGCGCTATATAATAAAATGTATTATTATTGATCCATTCAAAGATGATTCCTGCTTTACACCTAATACTGCTGGACTAGGTACTGGCTTCCCACATTACTAAACTCCACAATCGTGCTAGAAAATGGACAGAGAACCATGTCCATTACAGTAAGATGATGCATTTGAGAAATAGGTTTCCTTTTACTGTTTAGTTTTTTTTTGTTTTTTTTTTATTATTATTTTGTTAGCCTGTGGTTAGAATCTTTTCACTCTCAAACCTGCATCAACAGCATATTTTTATTTCTGAGCTTACACCATATTGGGATAAAACTGGAAATAATTATAGTCTTCTATCTACTTTTTTGTGTAGAGAAAATCC
This sequence comes from Polypterus bichir lapradei, assembly GCA_026402145.1. Classification (NCBI taxonomy): domain Eukaryota; kingdom Metazoa; phylum Chordata; class Cladistia; order Polypteriformes; family Polypteridae; genus Polypterus; species Polypterus bichir. The sequence goes on from JANRMT010062791.1 coordinate 228,049,796, forward strand.
TGCTATACTTTTCTATCTTTATTAATGAGATGTTTAAATAAAATGTGATCTTTATATTCCCTCAATGAAATTCTAGCACATGTGCCCTGATGCTATACAGTGATGTAAATGCATGATTTGCAACAGATTTTTAAAACATGGCCTGATGTGACACTCAGTGTTGGCTTGATGTAATAGTGAACAGTGATCTGCATTTTTCTTTAAAGAAAAAAAGTTACCAGAACACAGCAAAGTAGGAAGGTGAGATGTCGCCATTGGGAATTCTGAAAACTCCCATAACTTATGAATGCAGCAACTCATTTGAAAAATTAGTCTAAATGGAAAACACCATGCAGTAAGCTTTGCTCTTGCAATGTTAATATAATGAAACAGAGATTTTTAAGCATTTTTCTAATCCAGTTTTCTCTTTTATATATTTGTCAGTATCTTTTGGCATCATAAAATAAATTATCTAATCTGCATCACTGAGGCAACAGCAAGTTAGGTTAACTGGCAACTTTAAATTGCCCAGGTGTGAGTGTGTGTGTGTGTGATGGATTAGAGTTACCCACTGTGATAAATCTACTTATGAAATAAGAGGCTTCCACAAGTAAAAAGGTTTGGGGACCGTCCCTGTATAATGTCCATAGGACAAAGGAAAGACACAGACTTCTTTTGTGATTAAAAACATATATTGTGTTTGACATCAGTTACAAGAAAACATGGCGTTTGTATACAGAGAAACAAAATGGAGATGGGAAGTGAGTTGGCAGGTGATGACGTTGAAGCTGTGGGACAGATGCGATGTTATCAAAGGCAGACCGGAAGTGATGTGGTAACGATGTCATCAGGAGGAGCCGGAAGTAACATCATATGAAAGGGCTGGAAGTGATGTCATCTGGGTTTGACAGACATGGCGTTTTTGGCAGCCATCTTTGGAATCCGTCAGCACGTAGTTATTTTTCTTCCTTTTGTCTGATGGAAAGAAAGAGAGAGAGAGAGGCACCGTTACTGCATATCAACCCCTCATCTCGCGATATTTCACACACCTTTGAGCTTGTTGACTGCCTCCTAAGTGCATGTGTGTGACACCACCCTTTACAAGAGGAATTGTTATACTTGTTAAACTCTTATATTGATACTTATGATATTTATTCAGTTAAAGTATGATTTGCACTCCTAATTTTCTAAATATCATTTTATACTTCTCATTTCTTGGTCAACCTTATACAGCTTAGTTTGTATTACATTTCTTTCACTTACACAAAACGAATAAATACATTCAATCACCAATATACAGCTTTAGAGCTATCCAAACCATGCACAATGCTACCAAAATGTGAATCTAAATTCCTTTAAACAAAAAAGGCAATCCTCTTAAATTCAGAAGCAGATGCCAATAAACGCCCAGAGATGCATGCGGTCAAAGGCTGGCTCTGGCTACCTAGGAGAATAGACAGCAGTGGACCTTAAAAAGAGAAGTGAGGAGTTGAAGTGAGGTGCAGACTCAATAGACCAAGGAAACAAATACGTGTGCCACATTGACCATACACAACACTTCATGAAACAAAAAATTAACGTGAAGGGGTCAACCTTCACATGCCCTGCACAGCTCTCATGTAAAGCAAGACTCCTAATAAATAAATTCCTTTAACAGGTTGGTGCATGCCAACAATACAGGTATTCGGGAACAAACCAGAGCAGAAACTGCAGCATGCAACTGAGATTAGGAGAAAACTTCACACGGGGATCGATGGCGGCATTCCTGTACTCTACATCGACAGTGGACTTTTCTTTTTGCGTGTTAATACTGAAGTAGCCAGCATTGTTGCCTAGAGATGGGTAGGAGGCTGGGCAGGTGATTTGATAGGCACATATTCACAAGTGTGCTGAGCTCTGCATTCTAGCTGCTTCAGAAACTATTATGAATACATCCTTGTAGATAATGACGGGAAAGGAACACACGCAACACTGGACTACGATTGGGAACACTGGGATGGTGGAAAAGCCTGTTTAGTGCAGTGACTGTTATTTTTACGGGGCGTCTTACACGGGTTTTACAACGCAGTTTTATTCTGCTAGAAGACTGCTGAAAATCATCTGTTGTAGAATAACAAATTACATTTCACCATCAGGATCAGATACTTCATCTAATACTACAAATTAAATTGTTCTGTATATTAAGATTCCCACACCTCTAGTTTTCTTTGGACTGGCCAAATACTTCACTTCTGCTATACAGTCTCTTTGCAACCTAAACTAAATCCTTGCTTATTAAGCGAGTCTCCTGTAAAAAGTACTATCTTAGTGTTTAGACCTGTTAGGTGAGAGAATACTTTTTCCTCTTTAATTCGTGATTGAAACCTTTGACATTCCAGCTGACAAAGTTCACTCTTTGGTCATAGAGACATAGCTTCTGAACTTTTGTTGATATTTTATTCTCTTTATATTAAGGTAGTTCATTATCACATAAGATAGCTTTAACCTTAATTTCCAGTTTTGCCAGGAGTTATGACTATGAAGCCTATGTTGGTTGGTACTTACAATTGTGGGGGTAAAAAGGATAGATTTGAAATACAGTAGCTTGCTCTCTCCTCCCCACCCCACCTCACCATTTTACATCCTCAAGTGAGGCTAGAATACACTGAACGAAGTCCCAGTCCTCTGATACGCATAGAGATAAGGCATGTCCAGAACAAAACAAGCACCCCAGCAGCGGTGTAGAAATATAGAATATAATAAACAATCCAGAAAAAATAAACCCAAGGAATGATGTTAAACAGTACCCATGGTGAAGCAGATAATGTATGATAATATAATCCTAATACAATTATCTAAGGGTATGACATTAAACAGTCCCCTTTTTGGAAGGTTATAATTGTAATTAAAATGTAAATGTAGCCAAGAAGGAAACAGAATGTATAATTATGGCAGAAGTCTCATTGCTATGGACCAAATTGCAGGTAAAATCTTCTTTGCCTTGCCAGGACATGATGTGACTCACGATTGTATTTCAAACGGTGTTAGAATCAGTTTTCTTAGCTCTTTATCCGCTTCATCCAGAAAACTAAACGTGTAGAATTTGCCTTGAATATCCACTCTCAGTTTAACAAAACACAAGAGCCTGTATCTGTTTTCGGCTATGCGTATGCTTTGTTTAATGCTATAAAATGTGGCACATTTAGTACTTATTGAAGATGAGAAATCAGGGAAAACGTGAATGCAGATATTTTCAAATATAATCTCTTGTTTCAGTCTGACAAACATCAAATTTACTCTAGATTGTAGTTTGTAAAAACGGTTGACAGTGCGGATAGTAAGGCCATGCTCAGTTCTAATGAACCTCCTGGAATCGACGGGTTCTCCTAGCCCGACTCATGGCAGTGTTGCTCTCAGCTGGAGCCGATGCTGCAGTGTCAGGTCCCAGGAGATCTGTTCTTTCACCTATCTGTTCCAAGCCAGTCTTTGGCAGACCATACCTTGAACTTGAGGCCTGTTTAGGCTTTGATGAAGCTTTAAGCTGTCTTTTCCATTTCTTTCTGAACCCTTTTTCTGCTACTCATCCTTGTATAATCTTGCATATACTGTAATTAAATCCCCTTGGGTTGAATAAATACAGGATACCTCAGGATGATAGTTTAAAAAAAAAAAAAAAAAGATAAAATAACACCACTGCTAATGGAGTTCTGTCACAGACATCCATCTCCTGTAATGGACAAGACCAAATTGTTGTTCCAACCAGTTACTGATGAAATTGCTATTGATGGTATTGCTATCTATTGCTATGCAGATGTTACGCAGCTCTATGTGAGACTGTATTGGACTTTTATTACACCTCCATCAGCTCTTGCCTCCTGCTTGGATGAGATTGGATTGTCCAAGAACTTTCTTAAGCTGAACAGCACCAAAACTGAAGCTCTTTTAATTGGTACCCCCCATTAACTTCGTTCCTCTGTAAATCGTATTTCCTTTTCTGACCATATCATTACTTTCTCCCCTTCTGATACTAATTTGGGTGTCAAATTAGACTCCCATCTGTCATTTAACACACATGTCCATCACCTCTGTAAAACTGCATTCCTTCGTCTTCGAAACATAGCCAAACTCTATCCCTGCCTTTCCCTTTGTGATGCTGAAAAGCTGGTTCATACCTTTGTCTCCTCCAGGCTGGACTATTGTAATGCACTACTCATCAGGATCCCCAGCAAGAGCCTTCAAAAGCTCCAACAAATCCAAAATAGTGCTGCAAGGATCCTAATGAGGGTGCAGAAATATGAACATATTTCACCAATCCTTCAGTCACTTCATTGGCTTCCTATTCACCTCCGTGTTGAATACAAACTTTGTTTGGTCACTCACCAGTGTATCCATGGAATTGCTCCACAATACCTTAAGGAACTTCTTATATTACAATTCACTACAAGAAACCTTCATCTTGCAAATACCTACCACCTTTGCCTCCCTATGACCAAACTTCGTAAAAATTGCCTCTAATTTATTGTTTTATCTTTGTTTTTATCTTGTCTTTGTTTAAATGTTTTATGTAGCACTTTGAGGTTTATTACAAATGTAAAGTGCCTTATAAATAAAATGAATTATTATTATTATTCTTCACAACTGTATAGTGCTGCAAGCAACTGTGTGTTTTTTTGTTTTTTTTTTAATTCTTTATCCCTGATCACACAGTTTGTGAGTGCTCTTCATGTGCACAGTATGCTACAGGCTGTCCTTCACAGAGTATGACTGCTTCTTGCCTGGAATCTCCATACAGTGTTAACATATTTATTGACATAATAAAGTCAAGTTTGTTTTTGCTTGTTTGGCAGTGGCACATGTCCGGTAGCTCTCATCTTCATCTTTTTTTTTTCAGCCCATTAACACTTTTGAGAGAAATAAAGTACTGACTGTCTATCTGTCTGATATCGGTGTTTGATTTCCGTTGTTCTGATTTTACATTTACTAGGCTTCAAGTTGTATTTTCTTGCTGTTTTTAACAGATTTGTTTTGTGGTTTGATTATGGGCTTTTCTGGGCTGGATGGTCTGTTCTTGTCAAAATTGTTCTGATATTCAAAGTTAATGGTATGCTTTTGACCTTTCTATTCACATACTAGTGTTTTACTGCCCAACGGTGACATCTTGTGGCCTGAATGAAACAAGTTTACATTTAGACCGTATGTCTTCCGTTATCTTTAAAGCTTTGAATGTTTTCTCCACTATTCGATTGCTCTCTGTGACAGTGTTAGGCTTAAATGACACAATCGTCTGGTTAATCATCAAATTCTCATACAAGTTTTTTTTAAATCGCCTTTTGCTCTCTGTAGACTCTATCTCTGAGTTGTTTCTAGTGATCGTTCCACTGAACGTCAGTTTCATTTTCGCTGCCTAATTGTTTGCATTCCTTTGTCATATATGTGTGGCTTTTGTGATTTACACTTTTTTTGCAACATACTGTAAGTTATATAAGTTTCTTTTTGATTTTGCAGCAATGGAGACTTCTTATATTCAGGTTTTTGTTTCCAACATATATTACAGATTTTCTGATTTTTCCGAGCTCTTTCTCTATTTAAATTAACTTTGATTTATCACTTCTATTTCTTCATTTAGTGCTTTCATTAGGCTAGTCTTAATTGTGTTTTTGCACAGTCAATGAGGTGGTTGGGAAGTTCCGCAGCAGACATATACTGCAGATACTGGATGGGAAGAGTGTAGTGATTCAGAAAATCTCTTGACCCAGGTTCAACTTCTACAAAAAAGGCTCTTCAGACACAGCAATTTAAGACATTTATTTAAACAAAGATATTTTTGGAGCACACCAATACAATATTACTCTTGTGTTAAAAATTGAGTTATGCCTGACAATCCTTTCTTAGACAAAGGCTTTATATTGTACCAGTAACGGCACACTGCACTAGAACGTGCAGTGAATCCACTTGACTTGAGCATTCATAGTTTTCATCCTCTTTCTCTGTACATTTAGCATTTGTTTGATGTGCTTGCTGCTACCTGAACAGCACTTCTTTTCGCCACCCTAGCGTCCCGCTTCTTCTCTTCTTCCATCGGCTTCTTTTCACGTTAAAGCTGATTAAGTCAGTGTTTGTGTTGCAATTACGTAGCACGTTTTTCTTAATTTTTCACTTAAGCTGGCACTTAAGTCTTCAATCTGCCTCAAGAATGATTTAAGATATGAAGAGGTAGGGGAAGTGACGTGAAGGTGGTAGGGATGAGAACGGCGCCCATATGCATGTGCCACATGGCAGCCCTGTTGGCCGCTGCCAAGAGTTGATTCTACAATGAAATAAAATAAAAATAAAAAGAGGAATAACATTGGAAGTCAATCATCACCCTGAAAGTGTATAGTAGATGTCACATAGTATATGTGCACCAAATTTCAGGTCAATAGGTCAAATGGTTTGCAAGCTACAGGTGATTTAAAATCCTGGACAGACAAACGTACAGCCACGGTAGCGTATTATATAAGATGATTAATATCCAATAGTATATTTAGCATATAGCTGATAACAAGTTAATCTATTACAAATAGGTCCATATATGGGACATTAGATCAGGGGTTCCCAACTCTGGCCCTGGAGGGCCCCAGTGGCTGCAGATTTTCTTTCTAACCCTTTTATTAATTAGTGACCTGTTTTTGCTGCTAATTACCTAATTTTGAATTCATTTTAATTGACTTTTTTTTTTTTAAGATTTCTTCCCCTGAATTTCTTCATTGTTCTTCTGATTTGCTTTATTTATTTCCTTAAATGGCACCCAAACAAAAATGAAATGTGAAGACCAACTAAGTCAGGGCGTCAAACTCCAACCAGTTTCTTTATCCGGCTCTAATTCTTGTCATTAAATAAACCCGTTCTTTAATTCCATGTCTTGTTGCTGCTCTCATTGTACAGTAGCAGACATTTCATAAATTGTTGATTTTCTCTTTTCTAAGAGCTCTGTTAATGTTTTGTGGACCTGAGCAGATCAGCATTCCTGAGACCTTCACCTTTCTTTATTTTCAGATATTGTATGATGGTCACAGTTTGCTGTCGTGTTTTGGCTCATTTTGTATCTCATTATTGTTTCGCTGCTAATGAAGGAAAAAGAAACAAGGGGTCAGTGTCTTCAGGAGCAAGTCAATTAAAATTAATTCAAAAAAGGTTAATTAGCAGCAAAAACAGGTCCCTAATAAAGAAAAGGGTTAGAATGAAAACCTGCAGCCACCACGTCCCTCCAGGATTGGACTTGGGGACCCCTGCATTAGATCATCTGGGATTAGGTTACATAGAAACATACCTGATACTTCATGCTGAAGGTCAGGGGCTCACTAGGGGTTGCATACAAAAGATAAACTCCTCCTACTGAGAATAGTTAGACACAAGCCAATAGAACTGAAAAGCCACCCGCGTAGAAGTGAAACGGGACAGTGAGAAGGGCCTTGCCTGGCTCCCCACTCCTGACGTCACGCTTCCCCTTCCCCTCTGCCCGCAGTCTCTCTGTCTCGGATTAGCACGAATACATCACTCTTGCAAGTGAACTGTGATTCTTGGCTCGATGAGAGAAGTCGCAAAATCAACCAGAATGTTCAAGCAAATTCTAGAAAACAGCCCGATCTAAATCCGTTAAGTAGTTCTCTCATGAAAAGTGGACAGACATACAGGCAGGCGTTGGATTTTATATAGAGATTGTTACATAAAGATTTTCCACTACAGTAGCTGTTCAGCAGCTTCTAGAGATGGAATGTAAAGTTTAATGCATTGTGTTCTGTACTGTTAGCTATTTTGCTGTAGTGTAGACTTTCAACTTTTAATTTGGTGGTGTAGAGGAAAGACAGAAAAGTGCGGTAATACTCAGACGTACGAATTAGAAGCTTGAGGCAACTAACTTTATTAGCCAATCAGAATGATGGAAACAATGTATGTATGGTGAATGCTAATTAGCTGTTGTATTTTGTTTAAAACAGACTGACAGAACACCCTGAACCTCATTTGTTGACATCCCGAAAGACTGCATGCACGTGTAACCATTGTGGCAGGGAGAAGACCCTAAAGTGCAAGTAGCCCTGCAAAACACCACGAGGAAGGCTAGAATCTGACAACAGTGCTACCCAGAAGCCTCCTTTCCACATTTACTATGGAGAACAAACAAAATATTAATATTAAGGAAGAAGACTGTGAGTGGGAATGTATGCAACTTCAGGCAAATGTTTATGGAATTAAGAAAGAGGATGATTGTGATTGGGAAGAAGTAATAATTAAAGAAGAGTCTGACCCAACATCTTATACAACTGTCTTAGAAACAAATGAAACTGTAAACTGTGTCAAGGTTGAAGACCTTAAGTTGGAGACTGTCTCTCACAATTTGTGTCCAGAAGAAGAGGTAACTGGAGCAGGCTTTACAAATGTACATGTGAAGACTGAATCTTTGTATTCTGACATGAGTATATCTGAGAAACCATCATATTCAAGGAACTCTGGAGAAGGTAAGAGCTAAAATAAAACTAAAACACTCAATGTAAAGCTTGGTGTGATTTACATGGTGAGGCCTCTTTCACTGAACTTGGGAATACTGGTCTGTTTGGCTTTATGAATTTTAAACTGAAAAGCTATAATATGCTATACATTGCAAGATTTGAAACTAAATAAGGTTTCTATCTCAGTATAATTTAGAACTTGTAATTTTATTATTGCTCTGTTTGCAGATATTAGAGGTGCACAAAGGAGAGGTTATTAAGTATAGACCGATATGTCAGATGTTCATTCTTCACACTCCCCTGCCATTTCAAGGCTGGTATTTTCAGGCATGCTTTTTATTCTCTAAGGTTTGCTGCACAAGTTAATATGCAAGGAGTTTTATTAAGCAAGATCCAATAAAACAATTTAGCTTATAAGAAAGTGAGCATAAAAAAGAAAAATTTCGGTGAGAGAATTCAGATTCTGCTTTACTGTATTTAATTGTATATTTTATTTAGAGAGAGGCTGTGTGGAGCTTTGTGCTCCTGGTAGAGTCTCCCTTGGCAATCAGGTTTGAGCTGAAAGGTTAGACAAAGAATGGTTCACAATGACCTGCATGAAGGTACTAATTTAAAACCGTGTGGATAGAGGATAGAGATGCAATGACCCACCAGGTAGTGTTTGCTGCGCTTGTGGTTTCACCACCTGCAAGATAAAAGGTAAGGGTCAGGTGTGATGCCAGTTTAGTGGCAGGGACAAGTCGGTATGATCTAGATGGGCTAGGCTCTGGCAAAGGAAAATGGCTATGGGAAACTGAAATATCACCTCTGTAGCGGGGAAGGAGTCAGAGCTGGAACAGAGTGTGGAAAACTACCAGCTCTATATAGTCGGTATTGCCTCCACACGTAGCTTTGGTTCTGGAACCAAACTTCTTAATCGGGTGGTGGTGTCTCCCCCAACCCTTGGTTTCATAAGACAGTTGACAACTGAGAGGAGACCTTCAGTCCATGAAGCCTGTTTGTTTAATAGCTAAGCTGTCCCAATATCTCATCCAGACTTTTGTTAAAGGTTGTCAAGGTTTCTGCTTCAACTCCATGTCTCAGTAGCTTATCCCAGAGTCCCACAACTCTTTCAGGAAAGGAGTGCTTCCTGCCTTCAATTTTAAATGCACTTCCCCTTAATTTCCACTGATGTCCTTGAGGATGCGATTCACCCTTAACCTGAAAGACTGTTGCTGGATGTAGTTTATCGATGACTTTGAGAACTTTAAATACCTGGATTAAGTTTCCCACACATGCAGTCTTCCTCTGCTCGAGACTAAACAGGTTTAATTCTCTGAGTTTGTCAGAGTAGGACATGTCCTTATGTCCTGGGTTGCACTTGGCTGCTCTCCTCTGCAAAGCTTCATGTGCTGTTATGTCTTTCTTGTACCGTGGTGAGTAGAACTGCACATAATATGATATTATCTCTCTGTTATATAAAAAAAATCCTGGGACGAGGCAAGACTTTTTTTCAAGAGAATTTTTCAAGTCCCGCGAGATGAGGATTTGGCCATGAGATTTTTTTAAAGTCATGCCCTCCTCTCAACCATATTCAAACACGCACACGGTACTGTCCCCTCTCCTTCATGTGAATGCTTTTGACAGTCACAGTTCCTGCTCTCTCAGCTCTTATAAATGTTTGTTTTCCTCACTTTAAGTTCCCAATAAAAGAAGGCTTATGATGTCCAAATTTTATTAAAGAATTTCATCACTAAGGGTTATCAACAGAAAAAATGAGTACACAGGTACACGGAAAATTGGTTAAATGGGTATCAATAGACTATGCTGAAACAGTGGTGATCGTGCGGAAGATGTAAACATCAACTTACAATATCCCATAGAATATCTATAACCGTTAATACCATCCGGTTTTCAACCGCATGAGTTACTGTAGAAAGAAGGATGTATCCAAGAAAGGTAATGTAGTACATCTTCCGTGGACAACATAAGTGACCAATGGAGATCTTGGTATGCCATTCATATTAAAACGTTAACAGTTTCCCATTAGAATAGCTTTTGCAAAGACGATTAACAAATCTCAAAGCCAAACATTTGAAAAAGTAGTTTGAGTTAATAGAGAGAAAGAAACAAAATTCAATGACGGGCATTTATATGCTACGTTGTCACAATGAAAGTCCAAAGACAGAATAAAAATTCAATGCGATAGTGACGAAAATTGAATTCAAAAAATTGTTTTTACTGAAGGTTTACAGTAAAAGTGTAAGTATAAAAAGTTTTTGCGTGTTTAATTTCAATGCCAAACAAAACGAAATCGTATTATGCAACGAATAACGCAACATGAAACATAATTTTCTTTCAAATTATTACGTTTTACTATTTTTTAATATGGTTAATTACTTGCTGTAATGTAAAACAGTTCTATTATGCATATGTAACAATTCCCATGAAAATAACAATCTGTTTAAATTGTACATCCACATCCCCATACACAAGTGGCAGAACTGCAAAGAGGCTAGCGCGAAGCGCAGGCCCGGGGGTTGGCGAACGAAGCAATCGGGGGGCAAAGCCCCTAGTATGTATGTATGTATGTGTGCATATATACGTATGTAAGGATACATACAAGACCCCAGTTGGAATTGAGGGTTACTTCGTTGCAGCTACATGTCACAGAGAGGAAAACTGTAGCTGTTGTTTGTGTGTATTCACCAAACAACTGTTCAGATTATTCAGCCTTCTTGGAGAAAGTTTTTCAGGTGCTTGAAAAGGGCACTGGCCATTGACTCGGTAGGGTTGCCGGGCGACTTCAACTGTCACTTTGGAAAAGACTGAGATACCCAGAGGGGCATGATTGGAAAGAACGGCATGCCAAATCTGAAGCATAATGGTGAGTTGTTAATGGATTTCTGCGTTAGTCACAGATTGTCTATAACAAACACCATGTTCGAACACAAGGAGCCTCATAAGTGTACCTGATACCAAAGCAATTTGGGCCAAAAGCCGTCAATAGATTTTTGTATCTTTGTCATTAGAACTGAGTCCATATATTTTGGACACTCGAGTGAAGAGTGGGGCAGAGCTGTCACCTCTTGATGAGTGGGTAACTAAGACACTGAAGAAGGAGATGTTGGGAGGCTATGCAACACACACAGTGACCTGTTACCAAAACAAAGTAATGGGATTGGGGAGGCAACTTACAATTAAAATGCTTTCTAATTTTTTTTTCTCTATAGTTTACTGTACCTCAATGTTTTCAATTAAAATTTTTGATGCTTAAAACATTAATCCAGTATGCAACTAGAGGATAAAGGATCTTTGATTAATAAAATGAAAATACAGGGGTTGGCTCATTGCTGTGAGTTGGATTAATTTCATCAGGAATGAGGTACTGTACACTAAATAATTATCTCTTGTTAGTTCTATTTTGGGACTTCTTGTATATGCATGACATTGTTCATCTATATATCCTTGCAGATTTTCAAGATGGCACCTTCTTCCCATCTTCATTTTCTCACACCTCTCTTCACTGTAGACCCCAGCAAAATGAAAACCTGGAAAAACTGACATCTGCAGCAGAGATCATGATGCCGAACTTGTTCCCATATAGTTCACTGTCTTCTGTGAAACAGGTAGACGCAATCAACAGTCGGCATGTGTCTGACACAAATTCAGCATCTTTTTATGTCTACCAAGAGCAGAATGATACGTATAAACAAAAATCTGAAACCACACCTAAGTGGAGTAATACAAGACAGAGGCCATTTTGCTGTTCTGAATGTGGCAAACAGTTCTTGAAAAAAAGCCATTTCCAGGTCCACAAAAGAATACATACAGGAGAGAAGCCGTTTTCCTGTTCTGAATGTGGCAAAGGATTCTATGAGAAAAACAATCTTCAGGCCCATACAAGAATTCACACAGGAGAGAAGCCATATTCTTGTCCTGATTGCGGTAAAGGATTCTCTGATAAAAGTGGTCTTCGGGTCCACAGAAGAACACACACTGGAGAGAAACCATATTGCTGCCCACAGTGTGGGAAGCATTTCTCCAAAAGTGGCCATCTCCAGAGACACAAAACAATTCATAGTGGAGAGAAGCCGTATCACTGTTCAGAATGTGGCAAACAATTCTCGCAAATGAGTAATCTTCAGAACCACAGAAAAATTCACACTGGGGAGAAGCCATATTCCTGTTCTGATTGTAACAAAAGCTTCTACAGAAGTAGCAGCCTTTTAACCCACATGCGTATTCACACTGGGGAGAAGCCATATTGCTGTTCTGAATGTGGCAAACGATTCTCTACAAACAGCAATCTTCTGACCCATATCAGAATTCACACTGGAGAGAAGCCATACTGCTGCTCTGAATGTGGAAAACAATTTGCACAAAAAGGTAATCTTCAGGGTCACATAAGAATTCACACTGGTTAACCCCTTGAGAAAAATCAATAATGTAATTATGGAGACCTTTAAGAGAAGCAGAATCCTGAGTGTGGCATGGACTGACTGTATATTAAAAAAAAAAAAAAAAAACAAAACTTTGATTTCATATCTTATGTCTGGATCCTCAAATGCCTACCACTGTATCTTAGCAACTTCACACATGTATTCAAAATTAGCACCTAAAATCAACCAAACCACCTGGTAGTCACTTTACAGACCACTTGATACTATACAGCTCCAGCCACCAACACCTAGAAGAGCAGCTACCCTTAGTAAAAGAATTCCCAAATGACTTCAAAATGACATTTGAGCTCAACATGAGTGCCAAAGAGACTTTAATGGGAAATTAACAGTCCAGTGAAGATATCAACCTGGTGGAGGAATCCTCAGAAACTCGGAAGAATGCTATAAATATGAGGAGATAAATGAAGGTGCAGAAATGAACCATTGAACACCATGGCAGAAAACTGGCAAAGAATACATTTGTAAGATGATCCTCAGGACTTCTCTCAATGTGCAGTAAAATCTAGACCATTACCCAGCTAGCCATTCCCACTTTACCATACGGCTTTGGAATTATAGACTTGCTACAAACCAAGTAAACTAAACACTAAAGTACAAAAACTATTGTGTGCACCCAATGCATACCAAAAATCTACATTTCAAGAAACAGACATGAGCCCAGCTGAAACTGATAGAAACTTACAGAGCAGTAATCATTTGTACTGCAGACATAGGATCAAAATGCATTGAAAGAACCCCAACATGAAGTGAGGGAAAAAAAGGAATCCTCGGTTATAAAAACTACAATTTTGCAAAAAGGAAGGCATGACGCACTCCCCTGCGTTGTGCTCAGACCGTGGCAGCAGAACCTGTTACAGAGCAGATACAAGTTCAAATGGTTGGACCAACTGAAAAGGAAAAGCAATTTGCAAGACCACAAGTGTAACAGTGAAAATAAACTGACCTTAAGAATGAAACTACTGAGGTTGGCTCATTGTTGTGAGGTTGGTTTATTCCGTCATAAATAAGATACTGTACTCTAAATAAACTCTTTCAATTCTATCTCTGAATGTCGTATACTTGCATCTCTGCAGACTTGCAAAAAGGTGACACTTTCTCCTCCTCTTCGGTTTCCATAGGCATCTCCTCAATAGACCACAGCAAAATGCAAATGGGGCAGTCAACTGGATCAGAAATTTAGATCCTGGCCTTCTTGCTTTTTGGCCTTATGCCTGTAGCGAAATCGATGCACAACCACAAGTGCATGGTGCAAATCCAGCAGCTTTGCATGTGAACCACATTACAGTTTGGACTGTGGCAAAGCATCCCTGCACATAAGAAGTCTTCATTTTGTTGCTGAAAATATTCCACCATCGTTCCCAATGAATTCCAAGATGGACATCCTTAATTGCACCTGGACAGTGGAGCCTTGCCCTGTGAACAGTAAGGCTTTCCATAGCATAACTGGTTAATCATAAGAGATCTGTTTCTTTTATCATTTAGTTTCATTTACTTTGTATCCCTCCCACTGTTAAACTGACTTGTTATTTAGAATATAGGATAAATGTATTGGTGGGATGCACATCTAAAACACTCCATTTAAATTAAACACGAGAAGTGGGTGCAATGAATTAATTATAATTATATCTGCTGTTATAATATTGCAAAGTAATGCTTTGTGCACACTCACCCTTAAGTTAACAACACAATATACACATTTTGTTTTATGCACACATATATGCACTGCTATCCCTTTTATTAGTTTATATATATCTCAAAGCACACAGATTAGTAATACTCAACACAATAATGGACATGTAAAAAAATAAATAAGCACACATTCAGGAAATATCCACCTTGATTATCTTACATTAATTACTTGACCAAAGTTATTTCCTTAAATTGATGTTGACATGCTGTGTTGGAGCAAGTTACCTCCTTCTTCTTTCGGCCTCTCCCATTTAGGGGTTGCCGCAACTGATTATTTGTCTCCATCTGCCTCTGTCTTTTACATCATTTTCTGCTACAGTGACTGCCTTCGTATCCTCCTACAACACATCGATCAACATTCTCTTTGGCCTTCCTCTTGCCTGGCGGTTCCATCCTCAACATTCTTTTCTCTCATCTCTCCTCTGCACAAGCACAAACAATCTCAATCTGGTCACCAAACTGTCATACCTGTGTTATCCCTCTCTTTCCTAATGCTGTCATGCGTTGCAGCCATGGAAAAGCTGATACCTTAATTTCTGTGCACAATTAAAGCAGTTTCTCTTTTACTTGTTTCTTTTAACTAGCAACATGAATCAAGACCCCCACCCACCTTTGCTGCTGCAGTTTTCAACAACTTTTCCAAGCAGAGCTTTCTTTGTGCTTTGTACTTCATCATGCTTCACATCAACATGAACATAATATAGATAAATATATATATTTCATAAGCACTCTCTCAAATGTAATGCATGCTTTCTTTGTGTCACCTTTTCTTATTTCTCAACCTTTATGGTGTCCTGAACCAGTTTTTCTCATTCCAGTGTGTTTGCGACCCACTGTGAGGTCAGACCTCTTTGAATTTGGCATGACCCTCCGTTTCCGCCTCTGTGAATTTTGCTAGACCCACCACCCATGTGAATTTAGAACGATTGTCTGAGTCGGGGAAGTAGGGTGGGTCCCTACAGACAATAGAGTACAATCGTCAAAATGGGGCTGGTCCGACACGATTATCTGACTGTCCGAGCATTAGTTAAATTGAGCATGAGTGACAGAGCTGGTGTTGCTGAATTGGCTTAGGATCACCTGTGATCCACCTGCGATGCGGCCCCTGTAAATCGAGGGTGATCATCAGCCCGGGGTTGGGAATTTTGTCCAGGGTTGGCTGCAGCTTCAACTCTCCCCACAATCTCTCTCCATGCCTCCACGCCATTTTTCTTCTTTTCCGCTCCAAAGAAAAAAAAAAATATGTCATTGACTAACTAATGGTGCACTGCATTAAGAGCATCAGTTCTGTTTTTTCTTTCTCTTTTTTCACACTTTTCAATAATAAGTGTGTAATTGAGACCAACTATTGAACAGTTAAGTTCATCAGGACACCACACATAAGAGAAAGCATTTCAGTTACAGCAATGAGCAAACAAATAAATGCCAAATCCTTAAACCTCACCATGCCCTAAACCACCATGCAAATGTCCCAAATTAGTTAATCATTAAAAGTCTTAAGTAAATGTGTGGTTCATAGTAATAAGACTTCTTTATATGCAAATTAGGGGGCTTTGCCCCCTGCTCGTTTCGATTACCAACACACCTGCGCTGTGCGCCGTTGTGAAGAGATGGGGCTAAACGCACTCCAAGGAGACACGGTCGCTTCTCTGAAACCGCGCTTAAACGGTGATACAATGGGAAAGAAATACATTTTTTTTTTATCTCATCTTTGCTCGATTAGCTGTTGGTTTGCTGCTGCTTCCGTTTGCACGTGATCAGCATTTCAGGTGGCACATCAAGTGTTTAAAGCCTATACAGCACCTGTCCTTTTGTCCTCAAACACTATGCAATCTCTTTAACGCTTTTCCGTTATTTCACTGAGTAATATTTTCCGTTTGTTTGTGCTAATGTAATCTTTTAACTTTCGAATTTTCCTACTGCCATTATCTCTTAACATCTCTGCATGTGTATCACAGGACTTGCTTACAAAGGTGGTAAGTATGACGTGACATGCCTGTCTTGCAGGACGTGAAAGTGTCTTCTGTCTCTCTTCAAAAGATCACGTGTTGTCGCCGGAAAAAAGATTTTTTTTTTAATATTTTTTTTTATCTGAGAACAAAATATAAAGTGAAATGTTATATGAGATCTCACCTTCTAATTTAAATGTGCTGGTACTTGTCCTAGTTAAGCAGGCAGGGAGTTTCTTGCACAGTTGTCCACACTGAAATGAACACTAAAAACAATCCATATTGTTGTGCTGAATATGGAGGACAGCTGTACAGTTGTAGTAGTTGTTAGACCCATGGAACAATTCATGTTTGAGAGAATAAATTCAGAATTAAGGCAACAGATACCGCTGAATAAAAATAATTCTGATAATGTAAATGGAGTGGATTCAAAATGGAATCTACTCTTAAAAGGCACAAGCATCCATTTTCAAACATGGACTTAAACATGCACACGCATGCAGGAGATGTGCCTTAAATATGGGATAAGTGATACAGGAAGTGAATGTCACCCATCTGGACCTCAATGACACAGACGAGTGGAGAGAAATGACAGAAGATGTAATAAAACGGCACTGAAGACTGCCTCATATTTAAGGTTTAGCAAAGCCAACCTTTAATGGAAGTAAAAGCTAACCGGGTGGCATTCAACACTTCTGAGCTTCTATAAACAACTGTTACCGTTACAATGAAAAAATAAATCACTGTCATTTAATAATTTAATAATGGATCAAGTAGAAAGTGGCAGCAATTTATGACTAGAGGGAGTGATGTTCCTTAAAATGGAAGTTCCAAAAAGTAAAAGCTAAAGCACAGCATTATATACTTTAACACCTGAGCGCCTGACATTTCCAATTGTAAATGACAAGCTCAAATTCCCAAAGCTGCATAAAAACTGAGATTTCAATAGAAAAGTTACATGGCGTACTATTTGGAAAATGTTTTATTTCGCACAAAGCAAGAACATTCAACAATAACTAACCCATCAGACCCAAACTGAAATCCCCTGAAGATCTGTGGACAAACCACCACCACAGGGGCAGACTCCAACCTTCAAACAACAATATCAAAGCGCTACCCTCTTCACAGACATCAATGCCAACAGAATTTATAAGTAATTCAGTTATGATCAAATAATGGCAGCTGAAGAAAAAAGGAATAAAAAGTTCATGTGTCATGACAATGAACAAAATACTGATGGAGTGGTACAAGAATGTAGCAATGACTGAATGAAATAAACAGCATTCATTAGCAATGGAATTGATTGATGTTTTCAAATGAACAGAATTTACGCCATCACGATGCACCATTGGGAGGGGACACTGCATCTTTACCATTTTTAAAGATCAGATTATGGCCCAAAATGCCAAAATATGCCGGTGGAGATTCCAGAAAGATTCTTTGTCACCTCTGCTGTTTGGCCTGGTGCAACATAGACATGGATTTGACCTCAGTATTCAGATCTGTCGAGATCTTCAAATAGTAACGTGCCTGTTATTTGTCGATAACCTGAAAGGGTGCCGCTGCAGTGACTGACATGTTGGAAACCAACTGCACTTGGTTAAACAACATAAGATATTTGGTAACCTCACTCAATTAAAAGTTATAATCCTAGAAAGGTTCCTGCCTGCTGTGTTTCAGAGTGGGTTCCATCCCTGGCTCGTGTATCTTCTTTTGTTTATTTAATACTCTTGTTATCTTTTAAATATTATTTTTCACCAAGTCCATGTTTTTAATGTCATGTTACGGATCCTGTTGTCTTTGTTGTGTTTATATAATACTATTTTTTTGTTGATACTGTGCTTATTATTTTTTAATTCTGTATTATCTTACTAATATACAGTATGTAATGGTTGTGTTTCTTTTATGTCTATTCCTCTACATGTAGAGCCTAGGGGTGTGGGCCACCTGCCCCTAGGGTACTACTCCAGCTGTATTAAAGAAGAATGGCATTTTCTGTTTGTGATTCTTGATTTAGATTTGTGAATCTTTAATTGTTTGATTTACTGGCTTCAACCCTGCTTTGATCAGTGTACTGTTTTCATGGTTACTATTTTCGGGGTCTGTTTGCTTTAAGCTATTTTTGATTTTGATTTTTTGCCTTCCTTGATCTTTTGTGCTCATTTCTCTGGAATTCTTTAAATAAATTCCTTAACTATTGATGAAAGTTTGACTTGTGTATATCTGGATGATAAGAACATTAGAACAATCTAGAAAAGAACAGGCCATCCAGCCCAACAAAGTTCACCAGTCCTATGCACTTAATTCTTCCAAAGTAATATCACTTTGAGTTTTGAAAGTCCCTAAAGTCCTACTGTCCACCACACTACCTGGTGGTGTCTGTGATTCTCTATATAAAGAAACCCTTCCTAATGTTTGTATGAAATTTACCCAAAACAAGTTTCCAACTGTGTCCCTGTGTTCTTGACGAACTCATTTTAAAATCACAGTCTCAGTCCACTGGAGTAATTCCCCTTCATCATTTTAAACACTTCAATCAGATCTCCTCTTAATCTTCTTTGGCTTAAACTGTAAAGGCTCAGCTCTTTTAATCTTTCCTCATGACTCATCCCCTGTAGTCCTGGAATCAGCCTAGTCGCTCTTCTCTGGACCTTTTCTAGTGCTGCTATGTCCTCTTTGTAGCCTGGAAACCAAAACTGTAGTGGTGATTAGCTAGGCTGTCATGCTTCTGATTAAAAAGGTTTAACAGTTGAGCGTATGCTCCAGTTTGTGAATCTTTGAGTTGCATGTGAAATATACCCTTAATGTGTCCTCGGGTTCTTCCATCCATCCATCTATTATCCAACCTGCTATATCCTAACTACAGGGTCACAGGGGTCTGCTGGAGCCAATCCCAGCCAGCACAGAACGCAAGACAGGAACAAATCCCTGGGCAGGGCGCCAGCCCACTGCAAGGCACACACACACACCCACACACCAAGCACACACTAGGGACAATTTAGGATCGCCAATGCACCTAACCTGCATGTCTTTGGACTATGGGAGGAAACCGGAGTACCCGGAGGAAACCCACGCAGACACGGGGAGAACATGCAAACTCCATGCAGGAGGGACCTGGGAAGAGCGAACCCGGGTCTCCTAACTGCGGGGCAGCAGTGCTACCCACTGTGCCACCGTGCCGGCCTCCTCATGTTCTTGATGAACTCATTTTAAAGTAATCATCTCAATCCACTGCACTAATTCCCTTTATAATTTTAAACACTTCAATCAGGTCTCCTCTTGTTCTTCTTTTGCTTAAACTGTAAAGGCTCACCTTTTTTTAATCTATTATAGATTTTAATCTATCTATAATGTCCCTTTAATTATCTATCTTATTAGTTAATCTTATTATATATACTGTAGTGCCTTTTCCTATATGTCTATGTATCTATCTATCTGTCTATCAGATCGATCGATCGATAGACAGATATGCAATTATAGTTTTATATACACACTGTTTGGTATGTCACAATATGTGGTGTTATAATTGGATGTTCAGTTACCTTAAAATCTGTGGACCAAAAGCACTAAGATTACACATCCTAATAGTCCAGGTACAGTTGACTTTATGTATTTCATATTTATATTATTGCACATTGATATATAGTTCCTGTATAGCACTTCATGTGGCATAGGAAAAACTCTATGTGGGGTCAGAGCATGCAGTGTTCACTCCAAAATTGTCGGTCAAAACACTGGTAAGATACTCAAAGTATTCCACAGAGAAGCTCAGAAGGACTTTTTGCATGATTTATTGGATGGCATATAAGTATGTATGAAGGAGTAGCTTCCCATCATCAAATACACACTTTATACTGATTCTGTGCAAAACAAACTCTGAGTCTTACTACAAAATTTTATAACTCCATGCAGATGTGACTAGTATGTGTGCACCTGTTTCTCTCAACTAACATCCCATAAAATGCATACTCCGATGAGCAGAGAGATGTGCCCCCTGATCGGCGTTTCCTTACTAACACTTCTAATTGCTCTCTGAAAGTATACACATGATTAGTGCTAACATGCATCAACAAAGATGGAGATTTTGTTAAGGGAGTCAAATTTAGCCTCCGTCTCGTAATTTTAACATGAACTACTCGGCTTACAGAGTTTAAACTTCTGAAGTTCTGCACTTTAGAAACATCACTACTTACACTGTATTATCACCATCAACAGACGTAAGTGGTTTCCTATTTGCATAAGATATCTAAAACTAAATCTGGAACTCAACCTTGTCACTGTTACTCGATAATTTCGCAGCCGAACTTGTGCAGCTTATTTTCACCATTCAATAAACAGGAGGGGAGTCTGGAGAGACTGAAGCCAAATGTGCAAAAGTCGCTTCGCGTAATCTGTTGACGTCATCGCCCATGTAGGTCGAATGTGAGCATGCGTGCGTTTTGTAGCTTGACTTTCTGAAACGCCGTACTTCCGCGAGTCAGCACGTTGTCAAGTACAAGTACACTTGAACTTGTCTGTGTATTTAATGATGTAAGTGGAAACTTTTATTGGTATCATAACACATAAAACTAGTTTTGATAATGTAACAATAAAATATGTGAGAATGTTTAACCGACATTTTAAGCTGCTCGAAAGTCAGCGTGCTTTCAGTTTCATGTTCACAAGTATACTTATATATTTAACCAACTATTTGAAATTTTATTTTGCACCAATGTGTGTTGCGCTCACTGTATTTAAGTAGTTGCTGTAAGTGTGCCATGTATGTGTCGGCAACACTTTGTTAACGACGACACTCCAGAGTGGACCGCTATTTCTACTTCTCTCATTATTAACTTTCACTTCCTATTACGATCCACCAATTGCGGGAATCGTGACAATTATTTAAAAATTAATTATAGCTTAAATTAATAAAACAAGTAACACTTTGCTCCTCGGGCAGCGCAGTGGTAGTGCTGCTGCCTCGCAGTTAGAAGACCCGAGTTCGCTTCCCGCGTCCTCCATGCATAGAGTTTGCATGTTCTCCCCGTGTCTGCGTGGGTTTCCTCCCACAGTCCAAAGACATGCAGGTTAGGTGCATTGGCGATCCTAAATTGTGCTTGGTGTGTGGGTCTGTGTGTATGCCTTGCGGTGGACTGGCGCCCTGCCTGGGGTTTGATTCCTGCCCTGTGCTGGCTGGGATTGGCTCCAGCAGACCCCCGTGACCCTGTGTTAGGATATAGTGGAAAATGACTGACTGACTGACTATGCTCCTTCAGGGCACAAAAATGGCTTTCATAATTGCCATTTTTACAAATATTAAAGTAGTTTAAAATTAAAAATCCGTGATTTCTGCAGTATTTGAGAGTGCAATGAATGACTAATCACCTATGACTTGCAATCATTTTAACTTGTAGCATCGTGCTTGAATCTTGGAATTAGAAACCACAGCACGGATAAATTCTCATTTATCCTTTGAATGTAATGAACAGACCTGTAGTTGTCTGCCCAGCAGTCCATCCATTTTCTAACTTACATAACCAGGTTACAGTTACAGGTCCCTTTCCTGACTGTACAGGGTGCAAAGAAGTAAAATTCAAGGTGAGATTCAAAACTTGTATATATCTCGAAACTAAGATGTATTTCATTATTCTTTTGAAACCCTCCCAGCTATTACAGATTATTTTCATTAGTATTGATGTCTTTCTGCTGATGGATTTGGACTGGATTCACCACGGTCAAACAATTATCTTGTGTTTTCAACTTTCCTAGTGTTTTTCAAATGTTTCCAGCTCTGCACATTCAAACACCAGTTGAATTGATGGCTTTTATTACTTAATTGTACACCAGTTCTTCACTCTTTTTTTAATCCATTCAGCCATCCATTATCCAACCCACTATATCCTAACTACAGGGTCAAGGGGATCTGCTGGAGCCAATCGCAGCCAACACAGGGCGCAAGGCAGGAAACAAACCCCAGGCAGGGTGCTAGTCCAAAACCATGCACACACACACACACACACACCCGCGTCTCCTGACTGCCTCGTACACACACACAAACATACACACACCAAGCACACCCGCGAACCCTGGTCTCCTAACTGCGAGGCAGCAGCGCTACCACTGCGCCACCATGCCGTCCTTCTTTTTAACCTCCTTATCCAAATCTTTGTTGACACGCTCTTAAAATTAAAGATACCACAGTGACTCTTCAGAACGATGCCAAATCCACATGAAGGTTCTAGAATGAACCTTTGTTTATTTAGAACAGCCTCCATACAATAAATAAACATAAATAAATGGAAACAGATTTGTGAAATACCAATGGGTCACGATTTTAAAAGGACTCTCGCTGCACACCTCTGGTAACACAGGCTAAGTCCTGGTTCTCTTAATCTGCTAGTGTCCTGCAGCCCACCATACAGTACATATTTTTGTCTATATTAAGAAGTTTTTCAAAGCATAAAGAACCAACTTCACATGTAATGAACCCATTCCAGAATGAAATGGTGCTTGGTCAAGCAATGGCTCAATGAGGAACCACACAACATAGTAAAGAACCATTAAAGAACCACAATTTAAGAGTGAAGTTATTGAATGTTTGTATCTAAAGTTCACTCTCCACTTCAACACCCCATAGTCTGAACCTGCTGGTGAAAGAATATCAAAGCACACACCAGCGAAGCCTTCTAAGATGGCTGCAAGGAACCTCATCATAACTGGCCGATGTTAAGAGTGGTGTCCTACAGGGGTCACTGCTAGGGCCGCTGTTGTTTTTAATATATATAAATGATTTAGATAGGAATAAAAGTAACCAGCTGGTTAAATTTGCAGATGATACCAAGACAGGGAGACCGTCAGATAATCTGGAATCCATTAAGTGATTACAGAGGGACTTGGACAGCATACAGGCTTGGGCAGATTTGTGGCAGATGAAATTTTATGTCAGTAAATTAAAGTTTTACAAATAGGAAGTAAAAATCTCAGGTTTGAATACTTAATTGGCAATCTGAAAATCAGGAGTACACCTTATGAGAAGGATTTAGGAGTCGTAATGGACTCTATACTATTAGCTGCCCGACAGTGTTCAGAAGCCATTAAGATGGCTAATAGTATGTCAGGTTATATAGCGCCCTGATGTGTGGAGTACAAGGCACAGGAGGTTCTGCTCAAGATTTATAACACACTGGTGAGGCCTCATCTGGAGTACTGGGTGCAGTCTTGGGGCCTGCTTTTTGCTGAAGACATTGTGTTGTGTAATACCAGAAAAAAGAAAGTGGAGAGGAAGTTAGAAAAATGGAGCAGTGAGTTGAAAGACAGAGGACTGAAGATAAATGGGAAGAGGACAGAATATATGGCAATTAGATAGATAGTGTGACAGATAGGGGGCGCTCTCGCTCCCTTGAACCCCTGTCCACGACTCCAGACACCAGGTAAAAGTCCAAACTTTGATTTTATTCAATCACCACAGTGCACAAAGCACCCTCTCCTCCACTATACTCATATAAATCACAATTAACAAATATAATAATCAATCCTCCGACTCCCAGACGCGTTGCCACCCTTACACCCAGCTCAGCTCGCCGTCTGGGAGCTCCCACAATCCTTTTAAATACCCTGACCCGGAAGCGTTCTAATCCCCAGTCCATGTGACTCTCAATCACTTCCGGGTCAGGTAAAAAGTCCTTTTCTTCGCCCCGGAAGCACGTCATTCCCCTTGTCCACGTGTGCTTCCGGGGCATAGGGAAAATACCCATTATTCCTCCCTGCAGCGTCTCCTAGTGGCCCCCACGGCATCCAGCAGGGCTGTGTATAAAAACTACAATGTCCATGATGCCCTGCTGGTCTTCTGGGGACCTCCATGCTGCAAGGAGGGCACCACCTGGCGGCTTGGGGGTATTGGCCGGGATAAAGGGCCGGCCATTCACCACAATAGATAGATACTTTTTTAATCCCAAGGGGAAATTCACATACTCCAGCAGCAGCATACTGATAAAGAACAATATTAAATTAAAGAGTGATAACAATGAAGGTATAACAGACAGACAATAATTTTGTTTAATATTAACGTTTACCCAGGGGGTGGAATTGAAGAGTCGCATAGTGTGGGGGAGGAACGATCTCCTCAGTCTGTCAGTGGAGCAGGACAGTGACAGCAGTCTGTCGCTGAAGCTGCTCCTCTGTCTGGGGATGATACTGTTCAGTTGTTGCAGTGGATTTTCCATTATTGACAGGAGCCTGCTCAGCGCCCGTCGCTCTGCCACGGATGTTAAACTGTCTAGCTCCGTGCCTACAATACAGCCTGCCTTCCTCACCAGTTTGTCCCGGTGTGAGGCATCCCTCTTCTTTATGCTGCCTCCCCAGCACACCACCGCGTAGAAGAGGGAGCTCACCACAACCATCTGACAGAACATCTGCAGTATCTTATTGCAGATGTTGAAGGATGCCAGCCTTCTAAGGAAGTATAGTCGATTCTGTCCTTTCTTACACAGAGCATCAGTATTGGCAGTCCAGTCCAATTTGTCATCCAGCTGCACTCCTAGGTATTTATAGGTCTGCACCCTCTGCACACAGTCACCTCTGATGATCACGGGGTCCATGAGGGGTCTGGTCCTCCTAAAATCCACCACCAGCTCCTTGGTTTTACTGGTGTTCAGTTGTGGGTGGCTTGAGTTGCACCATTTAACAAAGTCCTCGATTAGTTTCCTGTACTCCTCCTCCTGCCCACTCCTGATGCAGCCCACAATAGCAGTGTCGTCTGCAAACTTTTGCACGTGGCAGGACTCCGAGTTGTATTGGAAGTCCAATGCATATACAGTGGTGTGAAAAACTATTTGCCCCCTTCCTGATTTCTTATTCTTTTGCATGTTTGTCACACAAAATGTTTCTGATCATCAAACACATGTAACCATTAGTCAAATATAACACAAGTAAACACAAAATGCAGTTTTTAAATGATGGTTTTTATTATTTAGGGAGAAAAAAAATCCAAACCTACATGGCCCTGTGTGAAAAAGTAATTGCCCCCTTGTTAAAAAATAACCTAACTGTGGTGTATCACACCTGAGTTCAATTTCCGTAGCCACCCCCAGGCCTGATTACTGCCACACCTGTTTCAATCAAGAAATCACTTAAATAGGAGCTGCCTGACACAGAGAAGTAGACCAAAAGCACCTCAAAAGCCATGCCAAGATCCAAAGAAATTCAGGAACAAATGAGAACAGAAGTAATTGAGATCTATCAGTCTGGTAAAGGTTATAAAGCCATTTCTAAAGCTTTGGGACTCCAGCGAACCACAGTGAGAGCCATTATCCACAAATGGCAAAAACATGGAACAGTGGTGAACCTTCCCAGGAGTGGCCGGCCGACCAAAATTACCCCAAGAGCGCAGAGACGACTCATCCGAGAGGTCACAAAAGACCCCAGGACAACGTCTAAAGAACTGCAGGCCTCACTTGCCTCAATTAAGGTCAGTGTTCACGACTCCACCATAAGAAAGAGACTGGGCAAAAACGGCCTGCATGGCAGATTTCCAAGACGCAAACCACTGTTAAGCAAAAAGAACATTAGGGCGCGTCTCAATTTTGCTAAGAAACATCTCAATGATTGCCAAGACTTTTGGGAAAATACCTTGTGGACTGATGAGACAAAAGTTGAACTTTTTGGAAGGCAAATGTCCCGTTACATCTGGCGTAAAAGGAACACAGCATTTCAGAAAAAGAACATCATACCAACAGTAAAATATGGTGGTGGTAGTGTGATGGTCTGGGGTTGTTTTGCTGCTTCAGGACCTGGAAGGCTTGCTGTGATAGATGGAACCATGAATTCTACTGTCTACCAAAAAATCCTGAAGGAGAATGTCCGGCCATCTGTTCGTCAACTCAAGCTGAAGCGATCTTGGGTGCTGCAACAGGACAATGACCCAAAACACACCAGCAAATCCACCTCTGAATGGCTGAAGAAAAACAAAATGAAGACTTTGGAGTGGCCTAGTCAAAGTCCTGACCTGAATCCAATTGAGATGCTATGGCATGACCTTAAAAAGGCGGTTCATGCTAGAAAACCCTCAAATAAAGCTGAATTACAACAATTCTGCAAAGATGAGTGGGCCAAAATTCCTCCAGAGCGCTGTAAAAGACTCATTGCAAGTTAT
>JANRMT010062791.1:228076848-228087237 GCA_026402145.1 Polypterus bichir lapradei
GCTGAGACTGAAGGGGCATCTCTTATAGTAGCAAACAGACCACTCCATAGTTTAAGGGGCCCTGTAACTAAAAGCTCGACCTCCCACTGTTATTTTATTAATCCTTGGAATCATAAGCAGACCGGCATCTTGAGATCTTAATATGGACTCAGGTTTGTAAGACATGATAAGTTCAGACAAGTAAGCCAGACCTTGGCCATTTAATGCTTTATATGTTAGAAGCAAGATTTTTAAATATGCTCTAAATTTAACCGGGAGCCAGTGTAAGGATTTAAGAACTGGAGCTATGTGTTTGCATTTTCTTGTCCATCCATCCATTATCCAACCCGCTATATCCTAACTACAGGGTCATGGGGGTCTGCTGGAGCCAATCCCAGCCAACACAGGGCGCAAGGCAGGAAACAAACCCCGGGCAGGGCGCTAGCCCACTGCAGTGTATTTTCTTGTTCTTGTAATAATTCTTGCAGCAGCATTTTGGATTAACTGGAGGCTGTATAAAGAACAGTTTGAACATCCAGTGAACACCGCATTGCAGTAGTCAGTCCTACTACAAATACATGCATGAATTAATTTCTCAGAATCCTGCTTATTTAGAAAGTGCCTTAATTTCCCAACATTTTTAAGATGGAAGAAACATGATTTGGACAACTTTGTAATATGCGCTTTAAATGACATGCTAGAGTCAAAGATAACTCCCTCAGGGGATACCTCAGGAACACCTTTTTTGAAAATTACCTAATTCTGAAAAAAGTCCTGTAATGTAGTACCTTAGCACTGCACCAAAGTAGAAGCAGTTGATGGGCACAGAGCTATTTATAGCCAGGATTTCTCATGTACAGTGTGTGATGCCACCAGGGGCTGTACAGCCACCCTAACCCGGACACACACAGGCAGGACATAGGTTCCACAGAACACCCAGTTTATTTACAGCTAAACACACTGTGCACAAATCACCAACACAACAATCCCTTCTTGCCGCCAGTCCTTCTCCCTCCACTCCTCTTCAGGCTTTGTCTTCTCCTCCCGACTCTGGCCATTCAATAGAGTGCAGCGGTCCTCTTATTCGGGTCCTGAGAGTGTTCCAGGTGGCTCATCAGCATTACCTAGGTGTGCTGGAGGTCCTCTATAGGGCTCTGCAGCTCCCCCTGGTGGCCCCCATGGAACAAAACAGGGCTTCACCAAACACCAGCTCCTGACATGCCCTGCGGGAGTCCATGGTACCACAACCGCCCAGGTGGGCTGCCCTCTAGTGCCCCAGGGGAGGTATTGCCTCACCAATGTCCTCTCCCCTGGTCATTCCACCCTGTTGACGTCCAGGTCATGGCTACACATCACAAGTGGCATATAAAAGTTTGGGCCCCCTTGCTTACAATGTCTGTTACTGTGAACAGTTAAGTCAGCAGAGATGAACTGATCACCAAAATGTGTAAAGTTAAAGATGACACTAATCCTTTCAGCATTTTATGCAAGGTTAGTGTATTGTATGTGTTTTGTACAAATGTGCAGTGAAATAAGGAAAGAAGAAACATGCAAAAGTGTGGGCACCCCAAGATATTTGGGGTCTCGGATAACTTTTCCCAAGGTGGTCTCGGACTTTCATTAGCTTGTTAGGACTCTGGCCTGTTCACAGTAATCATTAGGAAACTCTAGGTGATGCAAACTGCAAAGCTGTATAAATGTGTGGACTCCTCAGACGTTGTCCCACCAATCAGTAGCCGTGGGCTCCTCTAAGCAGCTGCCTAGCACTCTGAAATATAAAAGAATTGATCCTCACAAAACAGAAGAAGGCCACAAGAAAATAGTAATGTGTTTCAGGTCGCTGTTTCCTCAGTTTGTAATGTTATCAAGAGAGGTCAGTTAACCGGAATGGTGAAGGTCAAGTTGAGGTCTGGAACACCAAGAAAACTTTCTGAAAGAACTGCTCATTGGATTGCTAGAGAGGTAAATAAAGACCCCCGTTTGACTGTAAAAGACCTTCACTAAGATTTAGCAGACTCTGAAGTGGTGGTCCACTGTTCTACTGTGCAGTGACACCTGAAAAAATATGACCCTAATGGTACAGTCAGCAGAAGAAAACCTTTCCTGCATCCTTGGCACAAAATTCAGTGCCTGAAGAATTGCAAATGAGCATCTAAACAAGCCTGATGCATTTTGGAAACAAGTTCTGTGGACTGATGAAGTCAAAACAGAACTTTTTGGCCACAATGTGCAAAGGTATGTTTGGAGAAAAAAAGGGGGCAGAATTCCAGGAATATAATCCGTCTCCAACTAGTAAACATGACGGTGGATCAATCTGGCTTTGGGCTTGTGCTGCAGCCAGTGGCACAGGGAACATGTCATTGGTAGAGGGAAAAATAGATTCAAATAAATACCAGCAAATTCTGGAAGCAAACATCACACCATCTGTAAAAAAAGTTGAAATTAAAAAGAGCAAGGTAATGATCAAAACATCTCTCAAAATCTACAATGGAATACCTTAAGAAGCGCAAACTGATGTTTTTGCCATGGCCTTCACAGTCCACTGACCTAAACATCATTGAATATCTGTGGACAGATCTCAAAAAAGCATTGCATGCAAGATGGCACAAGAATCTTGCAGAATTAGAAGCCTTTTATAAGGATGAATGGGTGAAAATACCGCAAGTAAGAACTGAAAGACTCTTAGCTGGCTACAAAAAGTTTTTGCAAGCTGTAATACTTGACAAAGGGGGCTCTTACTAATTATTGACCATATCGGGGGCCAAACGTTTTTCTTCAGCGCCTTTTCATTTGTTTTTTGGTCTTTCATACCCATGAATGATGGAAATAAAAATGTAATCTTGCTTAAAATATTAAAGGGCCGTGTCATCTTTAACTTTAAGCCTTTTGGTGATCAGTTCATCTTCTACTCACTTAACTATTCACAGTAACAGACATTTTAAGCAAGGGGGCCCAATCTTGTGCATGCCACTATGAATAGTTAAAACAGTGCATTTAGCCTTTTTTTCTTTCTTTCACTGGTGCATGAGACGCACTGAGATTGTCACCAGCATCTGATGGTGGTGGTAAAAGCAATGTCAACCTCCAGTCCTTTAAGAAAATATTTTGGGGTGGCCAGCCTTAAGACAAGGTGCCAGGTACACGGTGGTCACCTCACAAAGTAACCACCATGAAGCCAAGACACGTGTAAAAAGCAAGAGTGTCACTGGCGGTTGGTCACTAAGAAACATATGGCCATATAAAGGGGGTTGAGTGGACACTAGAGGTGGTCTGTCTTCAGGCCAGATCTGGGTTGCAGAGTCAGTAGGTGGTATTACAGATAACTCAAAGTCGCATGGAGAGAAGATACAGAGTGAAGGTTGCTGGTGAGGAAAGAGTGAGGTGCTGGGGAGTTCAAACTTGTGAAGTTTGCAAAGAACCTTGTACAGTAAATATTTTTTTTCTGGAAGAAAGGGGTCTTGTATTAGGTTAAGAAAGAAACCTTTTTTTCCTTCCTGCAGAATTCACGTTCAACACATGTATATATTGTAACTGTTATCTCACTTTTCAGCCTCTAGGGTTTGATTTTTTGGACTTTTGATTTTGATTTGAGTGGTTGTGGATTCAAGCTTTTTTTTTGTTTTGTTTTTTTGCATGACTTTCAAGTTTTATTTTGTGTTTGGTTTGCACTTGAACAATAATTGTTGACAATAAAGGAGAGTAATTGTTGTGTTTTCAAGAGTCTATGTGCATTTCTCATGCACCTCTGGTTTCAGTTCGGCTGGGAGCTGCTTGGAGCCCCACTGTTAAGATTGCGCAACAGGTTCAAGGATGTGGGGTTCCACAGGACCCGTAAGGTAACCCTAACCTACACAATGGAGAGCGGTCATATGTTTTGAAAGATTACAACTAAATGAAACTACTGAGCAAAGTAGCATAAAATGAATTAATCTGATTACCAAAAAATTCACACAATTTATTACAATAGATAAAATACATGAGGCCATAAAGACCTGGACATCGACACAAATTGATGAACATGCACAAGCCTGGTCTGCAATAGAATTAAAATCTTAAAGTACTTCTTTATATTCCCTGCTTTGTGCTCCAGTAAATACAAATTATTGTCAATACACTAATACAGCGTTTCTCAACCTTTAAGTATTTGCAACCCGAGTTTTCATAACAGTTTTAATCGCACCCCCCTAACATTTTTTTGAAATGTAGATGCATATTTTATTATACCTACTTAACTTTTATCGACATTTATCTAACGCTATATTTATTGTTCTAGTATCAGAATGTACTTTAAGTTAATTTGTTTTGGTTTCAACAGATTTTTTTTCATATTTTTGATTCTTGTTTTCTTTTTTTCACATCTTCACGCCCCCCTTTTTGTTACTTCGCGACCCCCTAGGGGGGCCCCACAGGTTGAGAACCACTGCACTAATAATCCAATTGCCCTTCATTCTCTCAGAATATGGAGACAATGTAGGAAGCACTTCAAGGCAGAGAAGCTTTTATCTGTTGCACCTCTACACGACAACCACTTTTTTCCATCCTCTCAAACCTACACAGTATGCAATGTTTGGAAAATGTATGAGATTAAAACATTTATAGACTTGTACATAGATAATGTCTTTGCATCCTATACACTTCAAATTTAAGTTCTCATCAACACAATTTTTCCACTACTTTCAAGCTCAAAACTTTCCTAAATGGAACCCACCTATTTCTATTCCAGAAGAAATATTGGTCAGTCTTGTAGACTCAGATAGCAACTCTACAATTTATAAAAACATTTTAATGTCCTTTCCTTTCAAAGATTTCAGGGTGCATTGGGGAAAGGATCAGTCACTTAATATTTCAGAAAAGAAGTGGATGGCAGCCGTGCACAGAATACACTCGAGCTCCATATGTACAAAGCATTAAATCATCCAACTTAAAATCTTCTATCGAGTGCATTTTTCTCGATTAAAACTACCCAAAATGTTTACATGGCAAGATTCAACCTCTGAATATTGAAATCGAGCTCCAGCTTCACTAGGCCACATGTTTTGGGCCTGCACCAAATGAACATCTATTTGGACAAAAAAATTTAAATGCCTATCAGACAGCCTTGGTGTCACAATCCCTGCTAACCCATTGCCTTTACTTCACTATTGGCACGTAGACTTATCTTTCTCAACTGGAAGAATCCTAACTCGCCTCTTTCAAGTCAGTTGGGTAACTGATGTTTTATACTATTTGAAATTGGAAGAAATCAAATTCTCATTTAGAGGATCTGATCAAAACTTTTAAAAAATGTGGTGGGATCTAATCAATATCAGTTTAGAATGAGCTTCTATATCGGGGGTAAAGGGTACTCTTTCTTCCTTGTTGCATCTAAAGATATGCTTCATTGGCTGCCTCTTCTCTCTATCTTTTGCGTGAGGGTTGAATTTTGGTTTGTTAAGTTCATCCTGATTGTATGGATTGTTATTTGCTTTTAATTAAAATCAACAAAATGCAGTGTGGTGTTGGGGTTATAGCCTTGGACTTCAAACCCTGAGGTTGTAGTTTCAAATTAGGGTTAGGCTTAGGGTTAGGATTAGGGTTAGTTCCTCCCGCTACTGACACTGTGTGACCCTGAGCAAGTCACCTACTTGTGCTCCAATTGGTAAACCAAAAGAAATGGAACCAATTGTATCATAAATGTTGTAAGTCATCTTGGATAAAGGTGTCAGTCAAATAAGTACATGTAATGTAAATGTAAAAGAAAAAATAGAACCAATAAACAAGGTGGAGAGTGCTAGCATTTGCCAAAGTGCAAGTGGGAAGGACGGCTATGAAAGGGTTCCCTTTCTTCCAAGTAAAATAAGGGTACCCACCCAAAGAGGTATATGTCCCTAAATTCCCAAAATTAAATAATCCCAACCCTTTCTTCCTAACCCCTTTCTGCATACTATACCTTGATGTCCCACTTCTTTTAGTTTGATCACTAAACTCTCATGTGGGATTTTAGTAAAAGCTTGCTGGAATCAAGTGTCCATATTCCTCCTTCCATTTCAAGTCTAAATGTGTTTTACTGATGCTGACTAATTTGTGTGTTTTTTCCTCCCAGATCACACACTTGCACTGTCAATTGTGCATTCACTGGCCCCTTCACCTGAACTGGGTACGGGTTTTGGCTGATGGTCGTATATTCATTGTGATTCAGCACAAGTTCAGCTTGCACATTACTTAGATGAGTGGCAGAACTGGCAGGTATCAACTCCACTGGAGATCCGGCAAAAACTAATCTGATCATCACCACTGAGTATCTGAAGTGAAAGGAAGGGCACTTCTCTTCTGTTTGTCACACTGTGGTTATGAGTTTCCGTTGTGAACAAACAGCATGCTTAAGAAAAAAGTACTTCTTCCTGTTGCATGTCTGTGCAAGCAAATCTTCTCAGCCACCTTTGTTACAAGCATCCCTTCTGATTAGGTGCCACGGGAGCTGTGTTATTCTTAAACTCATAAATCCAAAAGAGGCTGCTGAATTGTTGTAAGCATTCTAGGTAAGTGGTGGGGCAAAGTTTTTTTTTCAATATTTAATGAATGAAGAGATGATTTTTCATTCCTAAGACACTAATAGCTGTTTCCTTTCTGTCTCTCATTGCAAGCCAGGCTACGTCTATAAACTGTAATGTTTGCTTCTTGTCTTCTCTCTGGCCTGTGCGCCTGTCAAACACTCTGCTCATTCTGTGTTTTTGTAACTCGCTTAAGCTCGTAGGCCGCATTTCTCTATGGAGACACCTCTACTGGGTGCACATCATGATTATGTTTGATTATCTTTTAACTTATAATATCTTTTGAATTGTTTTTATAAAGTGGATGTGATCATTTTTTGTAGAGGCCAGAGGCAGAATGGATGATCAGTTGGCCCAGGGCAGGTGGAGTCTTTTAGACCACAGTTTTCGTTTCTCACTTTTTCTTTGTCAATTGCTGCTATCTTAATACACTTCCAAAGCTTGAGTTCTTAAGGAGGTTAGCGAGTACATATATAAACCCTTGACGTATATGTTTAGGAAGTCACTGTGCCCTGAGGAAATTCTGAAAGAACTGGAAATTGGTAAATATTATCCCATTATATAATAAATGGTGACCGGGCAGATTCAAGTAAGCTTAACATACATCACAGGATAATTAATGGAAGTAATTATTAAGGATAAGACTGAGCAGCACTTGGCAAGAACAGGAGTTTTTTTGAACAACCAGCATGGGTTCAGAAGAGGGAGGTCGTGTTTTACTAACATGCAGGAATTCTATAAGGAGGCAACAAATGGATAAGATCACAGTGGGATAGATGATATTATTTATCTGAACTTTCAGAAAGCATTTGGTGCCACATGAGAGGTTGGGCATCAAATTAAAAGAAGTGGGAGTTCAGGGTGATGTTTTTAGATGGGTGCAGAATTGGCTCAGACACAGGAAGAAGTGGGTGATGGTGTGAGGAACCTCATCAGAATTGGCTGATGTTAAGAATGGTGTCCAGCAGGAGTCAGTGTTAGGGTCTCTGCTGTTTTTAATACGTATAAATGATTTAGATAGGAATATAAGTAGCAAGCTGGTTAAGTTTGCAGATGATACCAAGATAGGTGGATTGGCAGATAATCTTGAATCCATTGAATCATCACAGAAGGGACTTGGATAGCATACAAAAAATGTAAAAATGTTAGGTTTGAATACACAGTGGCAGGGCTGAAAATCGAGAGTACACCTTATGAGAAGGATTTAGGAGTCATAGTGAACTCTAAGCTATCAACTTCCCAACACTGTTCAGAAGCCATTAAGAAGGCTAACAGAATGTCAGGTTATATAGCATGATGTGTGGAGTACAAGTCACAGGAAGTTCTGCTCAAGTTTTTTAACACACTGGTGAGGCCTCATCTGGAGTACTGGGTGCAGTTTGGGTCACCAGGCTACAAAAAGGACATAGCAGCACTAGAAAAGGTCCAGAGAAGAGCGACTAGGCTGATTCCAGGGTTACATGGGATGAATTAGGAGGAAAGATTAAAAGAGCTGAGCCTTTACAGTTTAAGCAAAAAAAGATTAAGAGGTGACATGATTGAAGTGTTTAAAATTATGAAGGGAATTAGTCCAGTGGATCGAGACTGTTATTTTAAAATGTGTTCAAGAACATGTGGAGACAGTTGGAAACTTGTTAAGGGTACATTTCACACAAATATTAGGAATAAAACCACAGACACTTGGAATAAAACTACCAAGTAGTGTGGTGGACAGTAAGACTTTAGGGACTTTCAAAACTCGACTTGATGTTATTTTAGAAGAATTAAGTGGATAGGACTGGCGAGCTTTCTTGGGTTGAATGGTCTGTTCTCGTCTAGACTGTTTAACAATATTTAGGCATATTAATCTATTGATGTACCTAATTTAGTTAAAACACCCAATTTATTGGTATATTGCTTTATAATTAATTCATTTTTGTTGCATTTATTGATATGTTTTATTTTATATTTTATTAATACTAGTGCTGATTGGACTTGTCAATGAAGCACACACTTTAAAAATAAAGTAAAAGTTAATGAGTTCTAAAATGACAAAACGGTGACAAGAAGCAATTTCGAATTGGTGCAAAACATTTGAAGTTGACTTATAGAACAAACCCAGTTGACATTAAATGTTTAATTTTTTTAAAAAATGCAAATGATCCATAGCTTAATACTTTTAAAATTTTCAGTGACATAATCAATAGTCAAAGAATTAGACTTATGATTTTATTTGGCAGCTTAGCCTTGCCAGTCCTATGAGTGTTCCCACTGAGAAGGGCACAGTGTAACACTATGTTCTGTTGAATTTGTCTGAATTGTGTTCAAATCTTTGGAAAAAAAAAAGAAAATGGGAGGATTTGGTTTATTTTTATAATTCGCAATGCCATATTAAACAGGCAACCATAGAAAGTAAAAGTCTGCTGCCGGCCCATGATAGTAATGATTTTAATATGTTTAAAAATGTTAAATAGTTTTAAACATTTATACTTACTTTAGCAGGACTTGTGTTTTCACCTGGAGCTTTTTAGCAGGCTGAAGGATGGTGGGCTGTTGCTGTTAATGAGCACCTAATACCCTTTAAAAAATGGAGAGAGGTGGGAGAGAATCAAGATTTGATTTGTGACATCAATCTGAAGTGCACAGTGCCTCATGGTAGGGAGGAGGAGGATGGTGTCATCGGGACATGCAACAAGTGTGTTCACCTGAGCAGAATCAACATCCATCTGTCCATCCATCAACCTTACAAACCTGCTTTGTCCTGAGCAGGGCTGTGGGGAAGCTGGAGCCAGTCCTAGCAAAAATAGGGCATAAGGCAGGAAGAATGCCTGGACAGGTCATTAATGTAAATTATTGATAAAAGCCAGAGGGGCTGTACAGGTGATCACACTTATATTTACCTTTATTTTTTGTTATATATGCTACCTTATTTATCAATTCTTTGAAGCATATTTCTTATCATTTATATGCCGATGACATCCAGCTCTGTTGTTCTTTTATAAGTTTGCTTTTCTTGATGATTGTCTTAGCTTACAACTTAAAGGTAAACTCTCAGAAAACAGAGCTTCTAATTATTGCCCCTCCTGACGCATACATAGCCTTTCTAGTTTGCCTCCCTACACATCTTAGGTGTCGTTTTCAATCAGTTCCTGAATTTTGATGCCCTTGTGAGGTCCCTTACTAGCTCCTGCTTTTTCATTTGAGAATCTTATCCAAATTAAGGACTGTTGTTTCTAAGGCTGAGATGGAAATGCTTATCCATGCTTTTAATCTCATCACGCATTGATTTTTGTACCTCTCTTTATATCTGTCTAAACAAATCCGGTTTAATTCACCTTCAGACCATTCAAAATGCAGCCGCCAGGCTTGTAAAACGCTCCCATAAGTGGACTCATATTACTCCTATCTTATATTTTCTTTGCATTGGCTTCCAGTAGAATTCAGGATACAGTATAAAATTTTTATACTCACATACAGAGCCCTGCATGGTCAGGCTTCTCAGTACATTGTGGGTCTCCTGTACCACTTCACAACTAGTTGAGCCCTGATATCAGCCAACAAGGCCTTCTTTCTGTTGCCCGCCCCAGGTGGGAGATGTGAGGGGATCGAGCAGTTCAATCTGTTGCTCCAAGACTGTGGAATAGTCTTCCTCCTGCACTGAGATCAGTACAATTAGTTTAAAGCCCAGCTTAAGACTGACCTTTTTAGACAAGCTTTTGGGTAGTTTTTGTTAGTATATTTTTACTTTGTTTTATTTTTATTTTAACTTCTTTGTTCATTTATTTTATTGTACAGCACTTTGCAAAGCCGGTCTCAGAAAAGTGCTTTATTAATAAACTAGCAGAATACCCGCGCTTCGCAGCGGAGAAGTAGTGTGTTAAAGAAGTTATGAAAAAGAAAA
>JANRMT010062791.1:228087637-228155119 GCA_026402145.1 Polypterus bichir lapradei
TACAGCCACATTAGCTCCACAAATGAGACACACGGGTTTACCGGCAATGTCAGTAAACATATACTCAGCCTCCCATCGGTTTTTAAAGGCTCTATTTTCAGAATCAACTTTTCTCTTCGGCATCGTGTGGGCTAGCTTCGCAATAACTTGCAGCATCATAAGCTAGACTTGATTAACGCAGTAAGTGTTCAGCAAGGCAGCTGAAGCGCTGCATTATGGGATCTGTAGTTTATTGTGTTACCAGCGCTTCATATCCCCGGGCCATTAATAACAATAATACTGTATATAAAATGATCTCGCGGGCCGGATATAATTACACGCCGGGCCGGATGTGGCCCGTGGGCTTTGAGTTTGACTCATATGGACTAAATAGAACTTGAAAAGAAATATTTTTTGGAATGTGATCACGCAAGTCAGATCTAGTTGACGCGCACTACAGTACATCGAGCCCGCGTGCTATTGTGGTTTTGCTTGTGTGCTTCAGTAAGTAACCGTCCCCTCGCTCTTACTTTTTTACCGTTCATCTAATGAATACACTGAGTATGGCTTTACCAAAACAATCAATGATCGCGAATAAAGTATTCATTATTCATGAAGCTTCAATAGGTGAATAGGTGATCTGTCTTTCTGCGTTAACCGCATGCGTTTTCATACGTCTCAAACTAAGGGGATGCAAGGTTAAAATAAATCGAGAAGCGCGCATACATACTTAGTGCATCTCCTCTCGGGAATCGAGCCTCGGACGTGGGCACTACAGGCGAATGCTTTACTATTGCGCCACAGCGTGTGATTTATCTACTTGAGCGTAGCAGTGTAATTCGGTTTTTGTTCAGCACTCTTTGGAACTGTTGCTTTTTGTCTGCGCACTGCGTCAGTTCACGTGAGCCGCTGAATATGGTTTTATATGTCACTCGCTCGCTTCTAATTGTTTCGCTGCCTTCTTAATTATATAATGCATGTTTTCTAAAGCGCGTTTTGTAGCTCTTCCTGGCTTTCTACGTAATGCGTGATTACGTGAGAGGCGTGATGATGTCATACGAAACTCCGCCCCTCCAGCTGAACTCCATTACAGTAAATGGAGAAAAATAGCTTCTAGTTATGACCATTATGCGTAGAATTTCGAAATGAAACCTGCCCAACTTTTGTAAGTAAGCTGTAAGGAATGAGCCTGCCAAATTTCAGCCTTCTACCCACACGGGAAGTTGGAGAATTAGTGATGAGTCAGTCAGTGAGTGAGTGAGTGAGTGAGTCAGTGAGGGCTTTGCCTTTTATTAGTATAGATTTTACTTATTTACTTACAGTACTTACCTTTTGTCTCCACTTTGTCTTGTAACCAGTTTGAAATCCAGTTTCTAAAACAGCTTGTTTGCTTTGCTTTTGTCTACTACTTCAAAAATTATTTTTTGATTGGTTTTGCAGAATATTCTTTTCAAACTCATGCCGACTGTTTTGCTTTCATAAAAATTGTGTTATAAGTTATTTCTGTTTATGGTTTCCATGATTTAACTTGGGAGAGTAATGAGGTGAAGTGGTTTCTAAATTTTAGGGGCAATTTGGCTTTTTCCTTTTTTTGGGTACTTTTTCCAGATGCAGTGAATGCTGGGATATTTTAAGCATTGTTTTTATGAAGACACAAAAGTATAACTCTATGCTTTATATCTATAGAATGTATTTTTAATTGGAAATACTATCCCCATAATTCAAATAATTGTTTTATCTGTTTAATGCTGTCTAGCCTGGTAGTAAAGGAGCAGATAAAGTAATTAAAGAGACTGCCAGTTGAAAACCCGTCACCCCGCCAAGTGGGTCATTGAACCTGCCAGAGTCTCACTATATATAAAGTAATAAGACATCCGTCTGTCTGTCTGTCTGGAATCTGTTCCCCTCCTCGGGTGTAATGTCACCCATTGTCCACAAACAAAAGCAATGGATAGTAAACAGTAAGTAGTGATGTATGTCTGAGCATCCTGTTGTCTGAAATAGTATTGGAATGTATGACAAAGAAAGGCAACAAGAAGCAAAAATAAAGAGGAATGTAAGGACTAGAATGTCCAGTAAAAAAAAGAAAAGGGAGGTAAGGCATAGCCGGTGAACAGTGGTTCAAAAATGCATGACATGATTGAAACAGACAGACTTACCAATAAGCCTGTTTTGTAACATCCTGGCCAGGACAGAGAGACTCAGAAGGAGTTTCTATCCTCAAGCTATAAGACTGTTAAATCAAAACATGCCATCTCATCCGTGACCCTTGTCGTGGCGAAAAATTCATCATCAGAAGGCTTTTTACCTAAAAATAAAGGCTATTAGGACTCGAGATAGACAGACAGAGTTTTAAGGCTTTATTGCAATAAATCAACAACACGGACTCAACCCAATTCGGCCGAATGAGATTGAGTCCCGAACATTACAGCAATTGAAGTTTTTATAACAATTTCTTATCATTTTGACCTCATTCGATTAGCTCATTCTGCACCTGGTTTTACTGTCCGTTATTCCTCTTGGTGTCTGTTCGGCTTATTTTGATTGGTCTAAGACTGGGTGGATGGCTTCCTCTTACCATCTTTGGGCTTTTCTTATGTCATTTCCTATCTTTTCTGACCTCGCTCGAATGAGCTCTTTTGCCCATCTTCTCTGACTCCCTTCTACTCCTGTCTGGCCGGACCTTGAGTTTCCATGGGAACCCTTATTATCTCCTTACTTTCCTATCACTGGCCCCCTCGTGGTATTTTTATTTTTCTATGCTGTTCCTATTTTCTCTACCTGGCCAAGGCTTCAATTCCATATATGGGTTTCCTCTCATCATTTTCTTTCTTAAACCTTCCAAACTTTTTATAATAGTGACCTGAAGCTTAAGCTTTAATTAAAAAGAAGTATAGTATGTGCTTTCATTTAATCATTGCTTGGCATGCTTGATTTGTCTTAATTTCTACACTAAAGTTAATTTCTAATATGTTCTTATAATATTTTTGCTAATGCCTGAATTTACTAAGATTTTCTCTTCATGCATTATGTCAGCGTGACCCTGCTTACAGCAAAAGCCTTTTGTTGCCTTTCTGCTGATTCATCAACCCAGCTGGTTTTCGATACGCACCTTTCAGAGTCATCTTCTCTGTGTTATCGCTTCCTAGCCTTGAATCACAGGTGTTCTCAAACTCTTATCCTGTCCGAAGCTGGTTTCGATGTGTCAATTTCTGTTCTTTCCTAGACTAGATATTTTGCTGTAAGCTTATAAAATAATGCGATACAACTGATTTTTAGTTAACTATTTGCTCGACCTATCATATTTGCTTAACATTCTAATTTATGTTTAATCTTAATATTTTGGAAGCTTTTAATTACTTTTAATGGCTCTTTATGTTAATTTGCTATTCTCTATGTTAATATAAAAATTTTCCTTCTACACCCTCCACATACTTAGACTGGACTGTAAGTTGGACTATGCCATCTACCCTTACCTTGTTTTGGTCTGTCATTTAACTATGCACCTGTCTAACTTTGGTTTTGCACAATAATCACTGCACTATTGCACCTTAACACTTAATTCTACTTTATTCACATAATTTTACTTATTTATTATGTTCTACTATACTGTTATCTTTCAATCTGTGACTTTTTGTTAATCTAACTGATATTCTTCTAACTTTGCACAGTTTTGATAAGCGGATCAGGATGAATTTCACCGCGTGTTGTCCTGTATAACTATGCATGTGACAAATAAAGAATCTTGAGTCTCGTTTTAATAAACAGGGTTTTCACTATGCTAGTTGTAAAATATTTGTACTTATAAAATAATTAGGGATGCTGTTTGCTGAAGGTAGGAGTATATTAAGAAAAATGTGAGTTTGAAGTTGTTTCACCTGCTTTTGAGTTGTACGCTATTACATATGTTGCATCTTTGCCGCAAAAGTTTATTCCTGTTGTGTTGTCTGATATTGTATTTATTTTACATGCAATGTCTATGAGCCATTGCGCTCTCCTCAGTGTATCAAACAGTTTAGTATACAGCTTGTTAGTTAAGTTATCATTAAGAGCCCTCTTTAGGTTGATAATTTTCATTTCCATCAAATGATGTGGCATCCTTTCGTTCCTAACACATTACCCAGTCCATATTAGTATAGATATCCAGATTCATTTTTTTCCCATTGAGATCTGATGTGTTTTCAAAGTGTTCCTTTAATTTATTTGAGCAGTTTATATACTAGTACAAAGAATAAATTATTAAATATAAATAATAATAAATGTAACACCTTACTTTAGGTACCACAAAAATGCACCTAATACTCATTTACTCTTATGCAACAAGACCTTAAAGGCTTCTTGTGGTCTTCACAACACTTCTAAAGTAGTAGGATCCCTTCTGGCAGTATTTGTATTTGTGTGCAACCTTCCAGTCCAGATAACAGCACAGATCTTTAGCTTCAGAGCCACCACTAAACTCTAATTTCTAAACATTAAGGATATAAGGAAATGCTAAAGTCATCCAGCAAAACAGAGAAAAAGATCTAGCACTGACTCCAAAGAAAATAAAAAACATAAATATGAGGCCCATGGTCATTTGAACAAGGAGGAGAGGTTGGGAGCATGCTGCACCCACCACACGCGGAACCACCGGGATTGGTTGATGATAGGTGCAATGCTGTGTTGTAATGCTGGACTAAACTACTGTAAAATAGGCCGCCTCAAGGAGTTGACCTCAGCATCAGAACATTGATACATTACAACAATCTGGACGAGAACAGGCCTTTCAGATCAACAAAGCTCACCAGTCCTATCCACCTAATTCTTCTAAAATAACATCAAGTCGAGTTTTGACAGTCCGTAAAGTCCTAGTGTCCACTACACTACTTGGTAGTTTTATTCCAAGTGTCTATGGCTGTTTGTGTAAAGAACATCTTCCAAATGTTTGTGCAGAATTTACCCTTAACCAGTTTCCTACTGTGTCCCCGTGTTCTTGATGAACTCCTTTTAAAATAACAGTCTTGATCCACTGGACTAATTCCCTTCATAATTTTAAACACTTCAGTCATGTCTCCTCTTAATCTTCTTTTGCTTAAACTGAAATGTTTAATCTTTCTTCATAACTCATCCCCTGTAGCCCTGGAATCAGCCTAGTCACTTTTCTGTTGACTTTTTCCAGCACTGCTCTGCAAAAAATGCACACAGTACTCCAGATAAGGCCTCACTAGTGTGTTATAAAGCTTTAGCAGAACCTCCTTGGACTTGTATATACTCTGCACAGCATGTGCAGTTGGAGGATGTAAATTTTCAGACAATTATGGTTGCAGTATTCAAACATGTTTTTTTTTTTTTTGACTTTGCTCTTCACCCTTTTCTGTGTCACCTATGAGTGACAAAATTTGAAATTCAGCTGCAGTGTGAACCATTTCCAAGGTTTATGTGTCTCCATAATTGTTTTCCTATAAAACTACCAACACATTACACGTTCTAAGTGCTTCTATTATAGTTCTATCACAAAGAGAGAGGTTGGGAGTGTGTACTGATAGCATGTTGATGCACCCATCACATGACGAACCCCCTGGATTGGGACCTGGGTGCAACAGGTGACACCTCAGCACCACACTGGAACAGTGTGAGGTTTTTTATAGTGCCAATCCAAGTTTTCCCTGCAAGTTGGAGGATCTGCTTGCAGGGCCGGATACAGATTAGCATCATACCAAAGTTAAGGGCCTTGCTCAAGGGCCCAATGGCACTTACAGGATTCGAACCAGCAACCTTCCGATTGCCAGCGAAGATCACTAGCCTCAGAGCCACCACTCTGCCCACATTCTAACACAGACCAAATGTAATTATCACATTGCACTTCAACTGTCTAAAGTACATTGCCGTGCTTTTTGATGCTGTCTAGCATTGTTGTTTGCTTCATGTCAATCTGCTGGACACCTGACATCCACTGACATCAAATGTCTAATTTTGGCTTAAAGGTTTGTCATTTAGCAAAGACCACCTCATATCAGTTTTTTTCTTATGGGTTCCTGTTTCCACTGAATTCCATTAAGGTTGTTAAGGACAGTGGATACTATCATTTAATTCATGTGCAACATCTTTGAAATTAATTTTAGAGCCTTTATATGATTCTGAGAGGCTTCTACCATCCCATGTTAACACTGACTACAGGGGATTAATTCCTGAGGCCATTGTCCAGTGTCTGAGACATGGACACGGGCATTTACAAGGATCAAGAACGCCACATGTAAATGAATGACAGACCTGATTAAAGAATTTTCCCTTTTTCTAGGTTCTCCTTTAGGCC
This sequence comes from Polypterus bichir lapradei, assembly GCA_026402145.1. Lineage (NCBI taxonomy): Eukaryota > Metazoa > Chordata > Cladistia > Polypteriformes > Polypteridae > Polypterus > Polypterus bichir. The sequence goes on from JANRMT010062791.1 coordinate 228,093,909, forward strand.
CTCATCTCAGTGCTTATAATTTTTTAATGTCAATTTCACCTCTGCCTTATTTCCACAGTCTCTGCTTACTGAGGCGACATGTGCAGTGAAAAATCAGACATTTCCGTCCTTGTCACATCTAAAGATGTCTGAATACGGTTTGAATAAGAAATTTACATCAATGATCATTAAGAAAGGAAGATGTGAGGAAGATGTTGCTGCCCACACAGGTAAAATAAAGTAAAAAGCTTATTTTTGAATTAAGAAAATTTCAGGCAAACCAAAAACTGTTTTCAAACACACACTTTACTAAAAAGAAAGTTTCATGTTTCATTTTTTTTCATTCTATTTGCTTAAAAATGTACTCCATGCAGCGTTTTTACATTTTATTTTAATAACATATACAGAAAGAAATTTTATAGGACCTTTAAGTGTTATGATAAGTTTAATTTAGGAATTTTTATTAATTTGATATACTTTTTTCTTTGGCGGTTTACAACTGAAGATTTAGTAGAGGAGTTGTAGTATTGTATGAAGAAGTCAGGAGTGGGAGAGAAGTACGTAAGAGCTGTACAAGATATGTATGAGGGAAGTGTGACCATGGTGAGGTCTGTGGTAGGAGTGATGGATGCGTTTAAGATGGAGGTGGGATTACATCAGGGATCAGCTCTGAGCCCTTTCTTATTTGCAATGGTGATGGACAGGTTGACAGACGAGATTAGACAGGAGTCCCCGTGGACTATGATGTTTGCTGATGACATTGTGATCTGTAGCGATAGTAGGGAGCAGGTTGAGGAGACCCTGGAGAGGTGGAGATATGCTTAGAGAGGAGAGGAATGAAGGTTGGTAGGAACAAGACAGAATACATGTGTGTAAATGAGAGCGAGGTCAGTGGAATGGTGAGGATGAAGGGAGTAGAGCTGGTGAAGGTGGATGAGTTTAGGGCAGTGCCCTAAAGGTGCTGCCTTCCCCCCTCTTTCCATCTTTGGCATCCTGGCTAGGTTGGGCTACCATCCGTCCCTTACAGAGAACAAATTATTTTACATATCGCATATAAATAAAAAATGTTTTCATTAAAAATCAAATTTACTTTTTGACCAGAAGCTGAAGACAGAAATTCATTTACAAGTCATGTCGTATCACATACAGTATGAGCATTAAGATAAGGCTGGTAAGAGTTTAAGTCAACAAACACACAAAGAGGAGGGCAAAATATAATTGTAGAAGTATAGCTTTCATAGTTTATTTCTATTCGCCTATGACTCTGTAGCAAAGCATGAGGGCAACATCATCATCTAGTTCATGAGCAACATCGCTGTAATTAGATAGATAGATAGATAGATAGATAGATAGATAGATAGATAGATAGATAGATAGATAGATAGATAGATAGATAGATAGATAGATAGATAGATAGATAGATAGATAGATACTTTATTAATCCCAAGGGGAAATTCACATACTCCAATGTAATGGCAATGATGAGGCTGCCTACAGGAGAGAGGTAAAAGACCCCACTGTAGGGTGCAATGACAATAGTCAACAAAACAAAGGAGGTCATTGTTGACTTTCATAGTCAGTCAACACCCCCAGCATAGTCAACAAGGCTCAGAAAAAGCTCTTTTTTCCTGAGGAGGTTAAAGAGCTTTGGGGCGAGATCCAAAACAATAATGAGCTTCTACTGCTGTACTATGGAAAGTATTCTGACTGGATGTATCACGGTGTGATTTGGTAACCTGACTTGCCAGGATCAGAAACTCCTCTAAAAGACTATCCATACAGCTTTTAGAATCATTGGTGCTGACCTTCCACAGCTTCAACCCATCCACTCATTCAGGTGTCTCAGGAGAGCTGAATCCATCACCTCTGATAACAGCCATCCAACTCATCTGTTGTTTTCACTTCTGCATTCTAGGAAGTGTTATTGTAGTCTCATCACTTGCTATACCTGCTTCAGGAACAGCTTCTTCCCTGAACTCCCAGTAAGCTGATCTACCCGCACTACACTGTGTACTGTACCCACCAGCTGGTTTATGTGTAATTGTACTGCACATGACTTTCTTTTAACTACTATCTTCTTTACTGTATGTATTGTATGTACTCTTATTTATTTACTGTATTTATTTACCCGTTACTCCAACTGTGACATAAGAATTTCCCATTGATTTCTCAGTGTATGTGACAATAAAGATCTCTAATCTAATGAAAATGTTTTTTGTAGTGCATATCATTAGACAAATGTGTGGATTCTTGGTCAGTTAAAGGAATCTCATTAATTAGTTCTTACTGCCTTCTATTTTGCATTTTATCTTTATTTGGGACATATGAAGTTATTTGTTCTCTCAAATATACTTTAAATGTTTCCTTAAGATCTTCCTACAGATATCTCAGGGGAATACATTGTAGATATTAATCGATAAAGTCTTCATTTGCTTGTATTAATGGTTTTAATTTCCAATGGTAAATTGTTTTAGTAGAGTACAATGAGTTAAGTTCCAGTGTTAGGATGGACATGATTCTTAAAAAAATACATTTCTGCTGTAGTTTTAGGTCTTGCAGTTGCAGTGGTTGATAGGTTGATTCTAAATCAGAATTGGTACACTATTAAAATCTACCATTATACTATAAACCTTTTAGTTCTATAAAACCTCTTTATCAATCAAATATGGTGTTATTGAATTTATTAAAAGCAAGTAACATTCCATACAAGCAAGTAAAACTTGACAAAACTAAATTCAATTCAACCCCCACCCATGAGAAAGAGAGCAAGGCCAACAGCCAGAGTAAAACCTTAAGAGTAGAAAAAGGGGGAGAAAATCCTTTTCCCCGATTTAAATTCTTATTCTAAAATGTTATTGATCAGATCCTGCCAAGTTTCAAAAAAGTTTTGCACAGGTTCTCTAAGTGAGAATTTGATTTTTTCCAATTTCAAATAATATATAACATCAGATATCCTCTGACTGAAAAGAGGTGAGTCAGGATTCTTCCAGTTGAGCAAGATAAGTCTGCGTGCCAATAGTGAAGTAAAGGCAATCATAGCTTGTTTGTCCTTCTCCACTTTAAGCCCATCTGGAACCCACCAAACACAGCTGTTAATGGGTTAGGAGGGACTGTGACACTAAGGCTGTCTGAAACACATTTAAAGATTTTGGTCCAGAATGGTGTTCATTTTGTGCACTCCCAGAACATGTGGCCCAGTGAGGCTGGAACTTGAATGCAACGTTTGCAGGATGGATCTTGCCCTGGAAACATTTTGGACAATTTTAAACGAGAGAAATGTGCTTAATAAAAGATTTTAAGTTGAAACCACAGTTATTTTAGTTTTGTTATGGTTCCCCACTGCAATATTATGGTATCTCCTTTAAGGTCTGCTAACTATCTCAATAGCTTCAAAATGGATATCTTTGTCAAAAAGAATTCTGACTTCCGGGTCTTCTTACTATAGCTGGAATGAGACACTTGACAGAACCAATCTTCTTTTAAAGGAAATGGATGCATTCTATTTTAACGAACTGAATTCAAAACATTACGCTTGTCTGCAGAAAGCAATGATGTAAAAATAGTTTTTTTTCTTTTGAGTAACTGATGGAGACCTTTGATATTCCAGCATACAGACTTTAATGTATAATCATTAATATGCAGCTATTTATTTATTAATTCACATTTTAGAAAAAAAGTTACATGTTTAAAATTGTGCTTGCTTTCAGCAAAATTCTACTTTTTTTCATTTTTGAACCCTGCCTTAAATAATATGATCAGCAAAACTTCACAGTGAAAACATGGATGCAGAATAAGATACTGTATGCATAACTTGCTTCTTTCCCTTCCTTCCACTTGCCCCCTTTTACTTTCCAAAGCAAGGCTAAGATAAAACAATTTCTGGGGCCCTGACACAGTCCTGTCATGACACGTAAAGTTCACAAAACCTACTGATTATTCTAAATACTTTTACTAAGTCAATCATAAGATTAAAATACAAAAGACTGAGTATATTAAAAGTTTTGATTAACATGCTGCTCCAGCGCCATGTAAAGGGTAAAGCAGTTACAATGCCTCAAGCCTGGAAGACTGTGGCATTGATTCCCAAAGAGAAGATTTAAAGGAAACTAAAACAGGCGCAGTCTCCTCTTTCAGGGTTGCCTGAAAAAGAAGACAAGTGCTGAGAATTTCTATGTTTAACAAATTGTTACAGCATAGATGGCTTCAATCTCATTTTACCAAGGCTAGACACATTTTTCAAATATCTATGAATCATTTAGGATATCTGTAAACCATTTTAAGAAATCTTTCAATAAATAGGTTGTGACTAAAAGATATGTTTGAAAAATGATCTAATAGGTTGATGATATCTTTACTTTTTTTAAATATCTGTAAATCATCTTTACATGTCTGGAATTTAATTGAAGATATCTTTAAATTATATCAAGAAGGCATGAAATAAGGATATCTCTATCCATCCATCCATCCTCTTCCGCTTATCCGGGGTCGGGTCGCGGGGGCAGCAGCTTAAGCAGATAGGCCCAGACTTCCCTCTCCTCTGCCACTTCTTCCAGCTCTTCCGGGAGAATCCCAAGGCGTTCCCAGGCCAGCCGGGAGACATAGTCCCTCCAGCGTGTCCTGGATCTTTCCTGGGGCCTCCTTCCGGTTGGACGTGCCAGGAACACCTCACCAGGGAGGCGTCCAGGAGGCATCCTGATCAGATGCCCGAGCCACCTCATCTGACTCCTCTCGATGCGGAGGAGCAGCGGCTCTACTCTGAGCCCCACCCGGATGACTGAGTTTCTCACCCTATCTTTAAAGGAAAGCCCAGACACCCTGCGGAGGAAATTCATTTCAGCCGCTTGTATTCGCGATCTCGTTCTTTCGGTCACTACCCATAGCTCATGACAGTAGGTGAGGGTAGGAACGTAGATCGACTGGTAAATTGAGAGCTTCGCCTTACGGCTCACCATGACAGACCGATGCAGAGCCCACATCACTGCGGATGCCGCACCGATCCGCCTGTCGATCTCACGCTCCATTCGTCCCTCACTCGTGAACAAGACCCCGAGATACTTGAACTCCTCCACTTGGGGCAGGATCTCTCCCCCAACCCTGAGAGGGCACTCCACCCTTTTCCGGCTGAGGACCATGGTCTCGGATTTGGAGGTGCTGATTCTCATCCCAGCCGCTTCACACTCAGCTGCGAACCGATCCAGAGAGAGCTGAAGATCACGGCCTGATGAAGCAAACAGGACAACATCATCTAAAAAAAGCAGTGACCCAATCCTGAGTCCACCAAACCGGACCCCTTCAACACCCTGGCTGCGCCTAGAAATTCTGTCCATAAAAGTTATGAACAGAATCGGTGACAAAGGGCAGCCCTGGCGAAGTCCAACTTTCACTGGAAACGGGCTCGACTTACTGCCGGCAATGCGGACCAAGCTCTGACACCGGTTGTACAGGGACCGAACAGCTTTTATCAGGGGGTCCGGTACCCCATACTCCCGGAGCACTCCCCACAGGGTTCCCCGAGGGACACGGTCGAATGCCTTTTCCAAGTCCACAAAACACATGTAGACTGGTTGGGCAAACTCCCATGCACCCTCTAGGATTCTGCTAGAGGTGGTCCACTGTTCCGCGACCAGGACGAAAACCACACTGTTCCTCCTGAATCCGAGGTTCGACTATCCGACGGACCCTCCTCTCCAGAACCCCCGAATAGACTTTTCCAGGGAGGCTGAGGAGTGTGATCCCTCTGTAGTTGGAACACACCCTCCGGTCCCCCTTTTTAAAGAGGGGGACCACCACCCCGGACTGCCAATCCAGAGGCACTGTCCCCGATGTCCATGCGATGTTGCAGAGACGAGTCAACCAAGACAGTCCTACAACATCCAGAGCTTTGAGGAACTCCGGGCGTATCTCATCCACCCCCGGGGCCCTGCCACCAAGGAGTTTTTTGACCTCCTCGGTGACCTCAGTCCCAGAGATGGGAGAGCCCACCTCAGAGTCCCCAGGCTCTGCTTCCTCATTGGAAGACATGTTAGTGGGATTGAGGAGGTCTTCGAAGTACTCCCCCCACCGACCCACAACGTCCCGTGTCGAGGTCAGCAGCACTCCATCCCCACCATATACGGTGTTGACAATGCACTGTTTCCCCCTCCTGAGACGCCGGACGGTGGACCAGAATCTTCTCGAAGCCGTCCGAAAGTCGTTCTCCATGGCCTTCCCAAACTCCTCCCATGCCCGAGTTTTTGCCTCAGCAACTACCGAAGCCGCATTCCACTTGGCCTGCCGGTACCTATCAGCTGCTTCCAGAGACCTACAACAACAACAACATTTATTTATATAGCACATTTTCATACAAACAGTAGCTCAAAGTGCTTTACATAATAAGGAATAGAAAAATAAAAGACACAATAAGAAAACAAAATAAATCAACATTAATTAACATCGAATAAGAGTAAGGTTCAATGGCCAGGGGGGACAGAAAAAACAAAAAAAAAAACTCCAAAAGGCTGGAGAAAAAAAATAAAATCTGTAGGGATTCCAGACCATGAGACCGCCCAGTCCCCTCTGGGCATTCTACCTAACATAAATGAAACAGTCCTCTTTGGATTTAGGGTTCTCACGGAAGGGCTTGATGATGATGGTCATGTAGACTTCTGCCTTTTAATCCATCCATCATTGTTGGAGCATCATGAAGCTTTGAGTAGGTGGAGGTGGCGCAGGCCACCACCACAAAGAAACCAGAAAAAGAAACAGAAAAGAGAGTAGGGGTCAGTACGGATTTTAGAGCCACCATGAGTAGTTATTATGAGGAAATTGAGCATATAGAGTATCAGGATTAAGTTAAATTAAGTTAAATTGAAGTTATAGAAAGGCCATGTTTAAGTAGTATGTTTTCAGCAGTGTTTTAAACTGCTCTACTGTATTAGCCTGGCGAATTCCTATTGGCAGGCTATTCCAGATTTTAGGTGCATAACAGCAGAAGGCCGCCTCACCACTTCTTTTAAGTTTTGTTCTTGGAATTCTAAGGAGACACTCATTTGAGGATCTGAGGTTACGATTTGGAATATAGAGTGTCAGACATTCTGATATATAAGATGGAGTGAGATTATTTAAGGCTTTATAAACCATAAGCAGAATTTTAAAGTCAATCCTGAATGGCACAGGTAACCAGTGTAGTGACATCAAAACTGGAGAAATGTGTTCGGATTTTCTTTTCCTAGTTAGGATTCTAGCAGCTGCATTCTGCACTAGTTGCAAACGATTTATGTCAGTCTTGGGTAGTCCTGAGAGGAGTGCGTTACAGTAATCTAGTCGACTGAAAACAAATGCGTGAACTAATTTCTCAGCATCTTTCAGTGATATAAGAGGTCTAACTTTACTTATGTTTCTTAAGTGAAAAAATGCTGTCCTAGTGATCTGATTAATATGCGATTTAAAATTCAGATTACAATCAACAATTACCCCTAAGCTTTTTACCTCCGTCTTGACTTTTATTCCTAATGTATCCAGTTTATTTCTAATAGCCTCATTGTATCCATTATTGCTAATCACTAAGATTTCAGTTTTCTCTTTATTTAACTTGAGAAAGTTACTATTCATCCATTCTGAGATACAAGTCAGACATTGTGTTAGTGAATCAATAGAATCGGTGTCATCAGGTGCTACTGATAAATACAGCTGTGTGTCATCAGCATAGCTGTGGTAGCTCACGTTGTGCCCTGAGATAATCTGACCTAACGGAAGCATATAGATTGAGAATAACAGCGGACCCAGGATAGAGCCTTGTGGAACACCATATCAGATATCATGCGTCTTCGAGTTGTAATTACCACAACTAGCCGCCTTCGGCCACCACCCAACTCACACTGCACCCAACCTCCTTGGCCCCTCCCATAGGTGGTGAGCCCATGGGGAGGAGGACCCACGTTACCTCTTCGGGCTGTGCCTGGCCGAGCCTCATGGGTGCAGGCCCGGCCACCAGGCGCTCGCCATTGAGCCCCACCTCCAGGCCTGGCTCCAGAGGAGGGCCCCGGTGACCCGCGTTCGGGCAAGGGAAAACGTTGTCCAAAGTTTTCTTTCGTCATTAGAGGTTTGTTGAACCGCTCTTTGTCTCATCCCTCACCTAGGACCAGTTTGCCTTGGGTGGCCCTACCGGGGGCATAAAGCCCTGGACAACATAGCTCCTAGGATCATTGGGACATGCAAACCCCTCCACCACGATAAGGTGACGGTTCAAGGAGGGGTAAGGATATCTCAAAGTAGTTAAATGTTTATAAGTAATAATTTGGCTTGTCTTCTCATATTTTTGTGTGAATAGGTAAAGTCATTCAGGAGCTGGTATTGAGATAGCTGATCATCCCATACTGACCTTTGACTCCTGAACTGAAACTGCTCCTTCATCCTTCAATTTCTCATTTTAGGTTTACTTCAGAAGTTTTCCAAGGCTATTAAACAATTCCATCATGAAGATCTCCTCAGGATTACTGAATACTACAAGCCCCAGTTGGCCTATGTGATTGAATATGATATCACCAGCATTTTGCAGAACCTTGTCACCAAGCAAATCCTCACCAATGATGAGGCAAAGGTAGGCAAGTCTTCCTTTTACTAAAGTGGAAGAATAGCAGATGTAAGGGGGTGTGCAGAGAAAAAGAGCTCAAAAGGGGGGTATTCTGTTCCTAGATGAGACAGGCTGAGCCCCCATAAAAGTATAAGGTCTTGTAAACGCAGACCTTACAAAGCTTAAGAAAAGCATGAAACCACCTAACAGGCCTAATCCTGAAACTCTTGAGCAGGCTTGTGGTCTGCATTCTTAAACTAGGCCAAGCATAGAAATGCTAAGAAAGTAAATGGAACTGTGAGTAATCCTGGCTGAAATAATAAAATTAAATACTGTAGTTATTATTTTAGCATAAATAATGTTTATTAAAAATACAAGCAAAAATGAAATCAAGAACGCAAAAAGGCAAAATAAAAAAGGTTGCCTCAGGTGGACAACTCCAAAAAAAGAATAAAATCCAAAGAGCAGAAACCTTAAACAAGCAGAAAGTCCAAGGTACAGGCAATCAAAATCAACAAGGTTAAGGATTTAGACTTCAAAACCTGAGGTTATAGGTTCAAAGCCCACTATTGACACTGGGTGGCCATGAGCAATCACTTCACCTACCTGTGCTCTAATTGGAAAAAAAATATCACCGATTGTATCTCCAAAGTTTTACGGCATCAGCCAAATAATTAAAATTATAGTAAGTAAAATAACAATAAATTCACAAAGTATAAAGGAAATCCAAGAATAGGAACTGAATAACACAATCAGGATAGTGCCATAGTGCTAAACCCGACTTGTACATTATATAGGTTAAAGGCTGTCCAATGGCTGCCTCATTTGGGGGTCTTGCCCCCTTTGGCTCCATATACAGAGCACAAGGAAAACAATAGGACAAACAAAAAATAGATTTTCTTAGCAAATAAATACACAAAACTGTTAAAACAAGAAAGAAAGAAAGAAAGAAAGAAAGAAAGAAAGAAAGAAAGAAAGAAAGAAAAAGAAAGAAAAAGTCCTTATGCATACTCAGTAACATGAAACACAACATACAGTACGTATTAAAAACTCAAACAAGTGCAAAGCAAAGAAACTAAAACAAGGAACAGAGTCCTGGCCAATCCATAACACAAAGTGTCGCTGTGAGGTCATTGCACCAGACTAACTTCTCTGATCCCCCATTGCTCATCCCTAATCTGGACCTGTGGTCGAATGGTTGTCTTTCAGAGATACAAAACCAAAGAAAAGGCTGGGAGGCGAGTGGGAGTGGAATACTTTATCAATAATATGATGAAGAAGGACAGACAGGTGCTGGTCAGCTTGTGGGAGGCACTGGGTGAAGAACTTGTGAAATTTCCATCACCAAATATGACAAGAATATTGGAGGAGGTGACAGATATGGGTGAGTTAAAGGAGTCTTTCATAACAGGAAACAACTCAATATCTGGCGCAAGGGGAGGAAATGGAGGGAGAGACACATAAAACAAAACAATAAATCTGAAGTGTTTCCCTCCCTGCTTCTGGGTACCCTCATATACACTAAAATGCCCACATGATTCCCCAGAATGCCAACTTTTTAAGACATCAATTGATCCACAATAAAGATCAGTGGTCATACCCTATGGGTTTAGGAACTCATATAGTGATTTCTCCTTTTGGGGTTCCCAAATTGCTGCTCATATGACCTGCCTATCTCCCCTGCCGTATCCACCACCTTTATGACATTACTTTTACACCACCTGCAGCTGTCTGGTAAAATTTTATTTTTATTTTTAATTTTTCCTCTGTAGCGGACTTGGAAACATAGACTTCATTCTTCTCCTTATCCCCGATTTTAGTTCCTCTTTAGGTCCATACTTGTATCCATTAGGCTTGTGTGCTCATTTTTCACTTTCTTAAACCATTTAGAGACTGCAGAAGAGATATTTCTACAGTAATGCTCAGTCCTATTTGTTTTTTTTCCCCAATGTTTTATTTTCCATTCCAGAGGAAACTTATTATTCATCTTGAGACTTTAGTTTCTATTTTCTCTACTACCATTTTATCTCTCAAATCATCTTTAATGTGACTCCAGTTTCGAATAACACTCCTGTAGACATCTGGGTATGATCCTTACTGGTGAGGATTGAGTCAGATCCCAATTCTACTCCGGATGATTAGCTGAACATCATACTCTTGAAATACTGGCCATGATGATTCTAAAGTATTATTTGCAGATTGAGGGAATTATAAAATTCACTGCCCCTCCCTGGCTGGTCAATTTCCACCCTGTACTCTGCTCAGCTAGTAAGAAACTCAGAACACCCACTATGCCAAGTGCTCTGCAGTTGCCCATTTTCTGGGTTTTGATTGCCCAGACAATGAACTGCAGGCTTCACAATGTTGACTCACATTAGTGGTCTGTTCTTTTTCAGACTTTGACATTTTATGTCCGCACAAAGTTTTGCATCTCTGACCTGAATTAAGCAGGATTGAGAATGATATGACATGACAAATCAACATGGTGGGAACAGTCCATCACATTTTCACAAAAAATTACATACAGTGTGTATTTTAGTTTGATATATTTGTAAATTTCTATTGTGTTTTTCTGTTAGCATATCCTGGACCAATTTTTTTTTCATAATTATACTACTCTCTAACTTCTGACATTATCTCCTTGGTCTTTATTCCTGTCTTTTCAGGACTGGACATCCTGTTGGAGATTCAGTCCAGTCCAATTGAGCCTCTTATTGAAGGTAATACGCTCGTCCAACATCCTTTTTTCATCAGCTCCTCTAGTCCTGTGCTTTTCAGTTTCCTCACTATCTTCTTACTGTGACTTTCAGATCTTCATAAGATACACAGGAAGGCTATATCTAAATCCACAAGAACCCTGGAGGATCAGTGTTCTTCTGGAGATCCATGCCCCAGAGTTATGAGTTTTGAGACTAGATACATAGAGCTGATGATCTTTAAACAATACAGAAAAACCTATTGTGAGACTCAACATGAACTTCTGAAGACTGGGAGGACTCATGCAGAGCTAGTGGAGGAGCGGACAAAGGAGAAATGTGAGCGACTGTGGATTCAGCAGCTTTTCAGAAAGAATCCTGAATGTGGGACTTCCCCCAACATAGTGGTGGTCAGTGGAGTGGCTGGAATAGGGAAGACCACCATGGTCCAGAAGATCTTGTTTGACTGGAGCAGTGGTACCCATCACCAGAAGTTTGTGTTTGTGTTCCTGTTTAAATTTAGGGACCTCAACCTCCTGGACAATGAGAATGAGCCACAGATGCCTCTGACAAGGCTAATTGTAAGGCATTATTCATATCTCAATGACCCAAGACTGAGAGAAATCTTGAAGAAACCTGAAAACCTCCTCTTTATATTTGATGGCCTAGATGAATACAAACACCAACTGGACTTCACACAGAAGAGACTCTGCTCAGACCCAGAGACTTTCTTTCCTGTCCACGTTCTGATCACCAGCCTTGTCAGTCAGACATTACTGAAGGGCTGTACAATTCTGATCACAAGCCGACCAACAGCCTTGGAGACCATTGATATGACAAGAGCTGATCGATTTGCAGAGATCCTGGGGTTCTTCCCTGAACAAAGGCTGATGTACTTTAAGAGATTCTTTGGTGACACTGATCTGGGTACTGAGGCATTTCTGTACATTGAGGAGAAAGACATTCTCTACACCATGTGCTTCAACCCTTCCTATTGCCAGATTATCTGCTCTGTGCTGAAGAGCCACTTCAACAAACCTGAAGAAGAGCGAGGAGCAGCCCCCAGTACTGTAACTGAGCTCTTTGTGCTGTTTCTTCAGAACATTCTCACCAATCACAAGCGAGACGCTGAGGACCAGCAAGGAATTTTGGTAAAACTGGGAAAGATGGCTTATTATGGGATTGTCAACAAGATGCTTGTTTTTTATGACCACAATGAGATGTCTACCTTTGGTCTCCAGCCACTCCTGCCCTCACCGTTTCTCTCTGGGTTTCTCAAAGAAATTTTGCAGAGGGAAAGCACTTTAGAGCATACAACATACACATTCTTCCACCTCACCCTGCAGGAGTTCATGGCTGCCTGCTGCTTCTATCTTGACCCGTTAGTGGCTGTCGAGGAGCTGCTTAGGAAGCTTGATTCATGTGACGATGGACGATTTGAGATTTTCACTCGATTCTTGGCAGGACTTGCCAGGTACGATGTGTTTAAAAAACTGGAGGGAATCATGGGGAAATTTAAGATGAAGAATGCAAAGCAGATATTGAAATGGATAAAGCAGAAAGCTGTAAGGGCTTTTCAGGTTGGAAATAAAAGTGAAGCTCTGCGAGTGTGCCAGTGGCTCTATGAGAGCCAGAATCAGAACTTAATCAGAGATGCCATAGGGAAGGATTTAAAGATGAACTTCAGTGGGGTAACTTTATCTCCTCTGGATTGTGCTGTGCTGGGCTCTGTCATCAGCTGCTGTGGTGAACTTCAAGAACTTGACCTGTCAGACACAAATTTCACTGCAGAGTGCATTGGGAGACTGAAACCAGGTCTCATGCGCTGTAGATGTGTCGTGTGAGTAATAAAACCCTTTTTAAGTTTAGTTTCACTCTCAATGAATACATTTGTTTAGAGTCCCTAAATTTGTAATTTCTAATGGAATGGTTTCATGGTGGAAGATTGAAGTAGCACTTGTTTTAATTGTTTATTATTGATTACCCATGCCCTGGAGCTCTTGTTAAAGGTCTCTCTACAATGTTGTTGAGACTGATTAATCCACTACAACTCCTGTTTCCTTTTCATAATCTGTATTTTCAAGTATTGCATAACTGATTTTACTTTCCATGCTTAAAAGGTGATATAAATTGCCATTAAACATCAACTACAACTTATCTACTAAGCCCTCAATTATGTCTAGGTATGCCTGTAATGATTTTCATAATGCAACATTATTTGCCAAATGTGGTGCTTTAGTGTCCCCAGCAAATTTAAACAGTTTGTTTATGTGGGGTCTATGTGTTTGACCAGCCTTCTAGATATAACTTGATCCTGCACTTCCTCCTCAATCAGACCGTTTTCCTTCAGGTCCTCCTCTACTCAATCCATCCACTTCTGCTTTGGCCTCCCCTGCTTTCTCTTCCCCTAATTTCATTACCTCCTATTCTTCCTCTTCATCTGTTTCTACTTCTATATGGAGTTGATGTGCTCGATCATCCTTCTCCAAACAGCTTGGTCTTGCATCCTCTTCCTCAGTCAAGCCCTTTTGCTTTAGATTTTCTTTTACTTTATGCATCATCCTCCACTTTGGCTTCCCTTGCTTTCTCCTATCCTGTACTACCATTTCCATTACTCTTTTGTCCCCATCTTCATTGTGTCTCCTCGTCAAATGTCCATACCACTTCAACATACTGTCCTGAACTTTCTTAGATGTCTGTCCCAGTTCTGTTGTACCTCTGACTGTCTCATATCTTATTCTGTCCTTTTTTGTAACTCCACACATCCAACTCAACATTCTCATTTCTGTCACATCCAGCGTCTTCTCCTGTGCTCCCTTTACTGCCTGTATCTCAGCTCATATATTATTGTTGGTCTTACCACTGTCTTAAAAACGTACCCTTAATTTTCGCCTTAATTCGTTGATCACACAATATCACCAGTACCTTGGACGATCACTGATCTTAGAAATTTAAATTTATCCACTGTTTTCAGCAGCTCTCCCTGCAGGGTAACCTCTGTATCCTGATCATCATTAAAACTCATATATTGCTTTTTCTATTTATCTTCAACCCCCTATCTTCCCAGACTTTCTCCATTCTTCCAACTTCCTCTCTACTTCCTTTTTTCTGGTTCTACACAACAAAAAGTCATCAGCAAAAAGCAGCCAACAGGAAGATTAACCTTTTATCCCATGGCTCAACACATCCTTAACCAGATCAAAGAGCTAAGGACTTCGAAAAGACTCCTGGGGCAGACCTCCTCTAACTGGGGTCTTGTCTACTACCCCAAAACTACTTTTAACCCAAGTCTTTTCTCCTTTATACATATGCTGGATAATCCTCATATACTTCTCTAGTACTCCTTTCTCTCTCATGAACTTCCAGACCTCTTGACATGGCATTCTACCATAAGCCTTCTTCAAATCAATAAACTGTTCTGTTTTTCTCCATGCTTCTCTATTAGCTGTCTCACTGCAAAGACTGCATTAGCTGCTTCTCAACCTGGCATAAATCCAATCTGCTTCCCTATGTTACCCTTTTCCCTAAGCCTTCTCTTTCTATAACCCTTTCCTAAAGTTTCATTGTATGTGACATCAGTTTTATCCCTGTATAGTTTTCACAATCCTGAACATTACCCTTCTCCTTTTAAATGGCTACCATCACACTGTTCCACTATACCTCTGGGGTTCTCTCGCGTTCATAGATCTTCTGCATTAGATCCCACAACACATCTACTCCCACTTCTCCTGAACTCTTCTGCCAGTATTCCATCTGGTCCTGTTGTCTTTTCATTCGTCATTCTTTTCAGTGCCTGATTTACTTCCTACCTCCTTATTTTTGGTACTAGCCTTTCATTTACAACTCCATCCCAAACATTGCCCTTGGGTTTTCTTCATTCAGCAGCAGGCCTCCTCTATCATCTCTTATAGATCGGATTCTAATTTGACAAGATTGATGATTTACCTGAAAACCATATCTGTCTACGACTAATTATTTTTGTGTCCTCTCTCCTCCTACCTTCAGGATGGAGGGAAGCCGTCTCACTGCTGAATATTGTGAGGCACTCTTCTTGTTGCTCTCTGCTGAATACTCACATCTGACTGAGCTGCAGGTGGGATACAATACACTGGAGGATTCCGGATTGTGTCTGTTGTGTGATGGGATGAGAAATCCAAACTGTAAATTAGAGGAACTGGGGTAAGTAAACATAGTTTAGGATGAAACAAGTATAATTTTTTAAGGAAAAAATTGAAAGAAGAGACTGTAATAAGGACAAAGAAGAAAAAGATATGGGACCCCAGTACTTTTTAAAATAAATATGCTTTTGAGTAAGCAGAGCTGCTCTGCATGTCTCTTAAGACAACGAGAGGAATGATATGATCCTCAGAAGTACTGTTTGACAACTGACAATGACTCTCTTTCTCTGGCTTCCTTAATCCTGTCTATACCTGAAAGAGGAGCAATGTGAAACTGGATGTGATGTCAGTCCTAGCAGGACTCCCTCTGTGTTGGGAACAGGAACAAAAATCAGAGTTATAGAAGGTGCAACCTACTGTCAAGTATCATGTGTCCTTTGTGCCACAAGCCACTCACGTAACACACATACATGACAAGACATATTCAAAGATCAAATCCATGTTTAAAGGAGAGAATCAAAGTAGTTTGTCTGCAAGCCCAAAACTAAATCCCAACCTGAAGTAAACAAACAAATCACTAAGGTGTTTTATTCAAGAAGTAACCAACAAAGCTAATCATGTGCTTGCTTTTTCAAAGGATCATCCAATCTCAGATACCAGAAAATGCACAGCCCCAACATTTAGACTTTTGTGATGGTGGAGTCACACACCAAGCATTTCTGGTTGTCATATCTAGTGCTGATATGGTAAAAGGTGGACAAAATGGCAGTGCTCATGAATAAAACAAACTGGCATCAAACCAGCACAAAAATAATTCAACTTACACAATAGCTTAAATCAAAAACCTAATGATTAAAATGAAATCTACTTACCCCGGATAAATTAGAAAAAGTCTTAACGGTAAAATCATGAAAAGTTAAATATAGACCCACTTGTAACAATAGCGGGGTTTTTTTAACAAATGTGTCCAAATATGTGTGTATTTTTACTATTTATTGGACTGATATTGGATATATCTGTTTCCTGAAGAGGCATTAGCTCTCTTGGAAATGTGTTCTTTTAAAATTGTGGCATATTAAATAATTAAACAATATCATAATATACCAGAAACGTCGATATCCCTCCCATCGTGATTACGGCGGTACAAGAATCACATGAGAAACAATATCTTTTAGCTTACATTTACTGACGATTAACGTGGTTTTAGACGGAGAGGCGCAGGTACAAACTAAAATCCAGGTGGGAATCTGGATTTACATAGTCAGCCATTTTCTCGTCCCCACGCTGGGAGGTTTTTCTTCGAGCTTTGTCGATTCCGCCTCTAAAGGTCTGGCTGTTGTCCAAGCTTTTATAATGTCTTGCTTCATTTGCTGGTCTTCTCTGTCTCCAAACAAGGGCTGAATTCCTCCTCCACAAAATACAGAAATATCATAGTGCTTACATGCCAGTTCTCATTCTCCCAATAAGGAAAGAAGATTTGTGCTGATAGAGGACAGAAATACCCTAACCTGTGTTTAAGCTGACTATACAAGCCTCCAGTTGTCTTTGGCTATCTAATCCAATGCTTGGCTAGCAATTCTAACTGCTGAGCCCCTGTGTGCCACAGTTAACATGCACATGTGAATAAAACTCATAACAGTATTGTCCAGATATAGTGACATAAAGAAAAATGTAGTATTACAATATCAAATATATGTGGAAACAAATTTTCATTCATTCACTTATTCATTACACATTCACATGTTCATTAACTCTTTAGCCACTAAGTAGAATTTCTTATCTGTTCTAAGGTAAATATCTGCAAAAAATAAAGCCCAGAAAAGCTACAAGAAGAATGCAGGAAAAAAATAGGAATTGTTATAACTATATAAAGTTGATATAAAAATGATTTCTGGATCATTTCATTTACATTTTATGTACAATACTTATGAACACAATGCTACCTGAGATTAGTTATTTAGTGTGAATGGTTTAAGGTTTACATACTGTATGATGCATTGTGAAACATGTTTCCCTTTCCTAGTAGTCATACAGTATAAATAGCAGAAATCTGTTAATTACGGTGGGGTACCTAAGTAAAACACAAAATGTCCTCCATAATGATTAGTTGATGATAAATGATATGAGTTCCGAATGTCATGAGAATGCCTGCATTGGACGTGGCCATCAATAAATTCTGTGTGTGCTTGGATCATGTGACACTTGGTGCTGGATGGGCCCAAGCTAGTGCAACTCCCATGGAACACTCGCCTTTTGCTCATTTCCACATGTTGTTTTTTTTGCCTCCCAGGAATCTTATAATTAACTTCTAGTGCTTACGTCATTTTTAATGATTCTGGGCTTTGGACATCCCAGCTCCTGAGGTTTGAGTTTGGAATCTCCAAATTTCTTTTATCTATAACTAAGGTCTGTTCTCAAAGCTTGCAATGTTTCCATATTTTCCACTTTTCCTTCCCATCCACTTCAAAATTTGTATAACTCCCTACCCTCTACCTCGAAACCTGTGTTGTCACCATACGCCTCACATTGACCTTTACCAATCCTCTCCTTTTGGGAGTGGGACCTTCCCTCAGACCCCCACTAGTAGTATTTACTTTACGTTTTCTTGTTCTCATAAAGATCAGACACAAGGATGCATGTGTGTGTGTGTGATCAGTTCTTTTGGTGAACAATGGTATCCATGAAAGGCAATGTATGAATTTATTAGAAAGAAAATGAGGAGAGTAATAATTCCAAAAAAATGAAAGAGAATTAATCAGGACATTCTCAAGCTTGAATCTAACCAGTAACAACAGCAAAAAGAGGAGTGAAAGTGCAGAAACAAATTAAGCACAGTGAACACAGACTTGAAATTCTGTCATAAACATACCTTGAATGCCAAGGCAAAAAAAACGAAAAACAAAAATACAAATAAATATAAATTTAGATAAGGCAGCTGGACGTGACTTTAAATCGAACATCATATTTCACTAAATCAATGGCCAAGTCCAAGTACCAATACCATCAAGTCCAAGACAATAGAGAGAACTTGTCAAGTCTGGGCTCAAGTACTACAGCCCTAGATGTGAGGAGTTAAGGTTACTGGTGTAGGGAAGATTTTAGAATAAAATAATTGGTACACTTGGAAAGCAATTTTTAGTAGTATTTTCTTTACATCTAAGAACTCCAACCTTCTAATCATTCAATTTAGGATTGTTCATCGCACTTATTCTACTTCCCAAAAGGGTGCATTTTAGAATGAAAAAAATGGTACACTTGGAAAGCAATAAATGAGTGGACCAGGTGATTAACTGAATTCAAAGGAGCAAGCAAAAATTGATTTTCTAAATCAGTAGTTAAACGGTCTAGAGCAGAAGCTGAAAAGTCAAACTAACATGAAGCAATCTCTAAGTAATATCAAAGTTTGTTGCATATCAATGTGCAGCCATTTTAAATAGGTGGGTAGCAAAGACATAAAGTGTCACATCACCTAATGACAATAACAAAGAGAGCTGTGGCCATGCAAGTACTGACACAAAATGGCTATGACCACATCAAGCCACAAAAAAAATGGCGTAAGTAAACAAATTGATAAACATTTTAAGCCACAAGAAAAAAAATCTAATAGCTCCATAAATTATTAAAACTGGTTATTGAGATGACAAAAGCCCATGTTTCATCATGTCAGGTTTATACGCGTAATCATTCCATTTCCTAAGGTTACAGTTCTTTGGAAGTGTAATTGGGCAACTCAATCAACTCGATTAACCGAAATGAATGCTTTACGAAAATGTGCCCTGTGGGACATCCTAAGACTTTGCAGGATCCCCCTGAGGTTGCTGGATGTCATAGCCGGCCTGTACACTGCTACTGTGAGTGCTGTGCAGAGTGGAGGCAAGACCTCTGTGTTTTTCCCAGTTGATTCTGAGGTTTGTCAGGGATGTGTTCTTACTCCTACTCTGTTCAATGATTGCATGGGCTGGGTGTTAGGCAAGGTCATAGGGCCCAGCAGCAGTGGGGCATCTGTTGGTGAAGAAAGATTCACTGACCTTCACTTTGTAGATGATGCTGTGATCTTCGTGGAGTCAATGGAGGCTCTGATTGGGTCTCTTGAGAAACTGAGAGAGGTGGGCTTGTGAGTGTCCTGGATAAAAACCAAGATCCAGGCCTTTAATGACCTCTTGGGCACAGCCATCAGCAGTGTGTCTGTGGAGGGAGAGTCGACCTTGTCGAGAGGTTTATTTACCTTGGCAGTGACATTCATGTCTCTGGTGACTCTTCCTACGAAGTCAGTAGACGGATTGGGGGAGCATGGGGGGCTCATGAGGTCGCTGGAAAGGGGTGTGTGGCGCTCCTGATATTTATGCAAAAGGATGAAGTTCCAAGTCTTTAGAGTTCTGGTGCTCCCTGTCATGCTATATAGTTGCGAGACATGGACGCTATCCAGTGACCTGAGATGAGGACTGGACTCCTTTGGTACTGTGTCTCTTCGGAGAGTCCCGCTGGTTGCTCATGGACTCCCGAATGAGGTTTATTACCTGCATTGTGAGGGAGCATCAGATATGGCACTATAGTGCCATGTGGTGCAATTCCCCAAGGGTGACCCGGCTGAGGACCCGAGCAGCTGGCCAAGTAGATGCACACATAACACTGGATGCGGCAAATAGACAGCTATTTCTGGAGGGCAGGACTGGACCATGTGTCTGCCTGGTGGGTTGCCAACTGGGATCTCAAGGTGTTTCGCAGTGTTCTGGGAGCAACAGCCTAATCTGACCTATAACTGGACAGAATGCCCTGCAAACCTACATTTCCATTGCATTTGTTCTAAGAAATGAAACATAACTGACTTGCGTACCTTAACATGAATGACATCAGGACCAGGAGACTTGCCAAAGTGCAGTCTTCATAGATCTGTCTTCACCAGGTCAACAGTGATGGACAGACGGACGGGGTCATTCAGATTACTGATGATGTGTATGAAGGTTGACAAATTGACATACACTTAATTAGCAAATATAAAAAGAATACCAGTAATCAAAAAATAGCCTTTGGCCATGTAAACAACCATAACTTAAGCCAGTGCAGCAGACACTAGAAGGGTGTCATCTTTGATACAGCACCTCCACTGTGGCAGATGTGTAATCATTAGCTCTTTGACTGTTTATTGCAGAGACAAAACAACTTCAGAGCTTTAAACTATATTGAATTAATAAATAAGACACTCTGCCCACCTGTCTGTCTGTGTCATCATTTCATCTCTGCTCATCTCTACAGGTTGCCATCATGTGGTCTCACCTCTGGGTGTGGTGCAGCACTGTCTGCGGCTCTGTCTTCTGGACACTCATGTCTGATTGAGCTGTACCTGAGAGATAATAAAATAGAGGATTCAGGAGTATGCCAGCTGTGTGAGGGGCTGAAGAACCCAAACTGTAAATTAAAGACAATAAAGTGAGTAAATAGCATGTGTGTGTGGGTGTGTACGCGCATGACTGTGTGTGAGTCTGTCAGGATCTCACCATGCCCTCTGTTCTTCTCTCTTCATCCCTACAGTCTGCGGTCTTGTGGTCTCACGTCTGGATCTTGTGAGACTCTCTCTTCAGCTCTCTCTACTGGACACTCACGTCTGATTGGTCTGAATCTGAGAGAAAATAACCTGGGGGACTCAGGAATGTGTCTGCTGTGTGAGGGGCTAAAGAACAAAGACTGTAAATTGGAGACAATCAAGTGAGTAAATGCAGTGTGTTCGTGAGTGTGCATGTGTGCTTCCATAAAAACTTGTCTGCTCTCCTCATCTCTACAGTCTGTCATCATGTGGTCTCACCTCTGGATGTTGTTCGGCCCTCTCCTCAGCTCTCTCTACTGAACACTTAAACCTGACTGAACTGTGGCTGGCAAAAAATAAACTGGAGGACTCTGGAGTGTATCTGCTGTGTGAGGGGCTGAGGAACCCAAATTGTAAATTACAAAAACTAGGGTGAGTAAATGCTAACTTCTAATTTTCTGAGTACTTTTTGACATTTGGCACTTTCTCCTTTTATACAAGTACAATTGGAACTTCAATCTATGAATGACTAAAGTTTAAGGAAAAGGAGATCAAAAACATTCTACACATTCTCCTGGAAGATCCAGCTACAACCCCAAATCAGAAAAAGTTGGGACAGTGTGGAAAATGTGAATAAAAAAATAAAGCAGTAATTTACAAATTTCTGTTAACTTTTATTTCATTGCAGACAGTATGAACACAAGATAATTCATGTTTTTTTTGGTCAACATCATTTGATTTGTAAATAAACATCCATTCTTGCCATTCAGTCTTGCAACACATTCCAAAAAAAGTTGGGATGGGGGCAATTCAGGGGTAGTAATGAGGTATAATAACTAAATAATGATGTGATTTGAAACTGGTGATTGCAATCATGATTCGGTACAAAAGCAGCATCGAGGAAAGGCCTACTCCTTTAAGGGCAAAGATGGGCAGAGGATCGCCAGTTTGCCACCAGGTGCGGGCAAAAATCTTTGAAATGATGAAGAAAAACGTTTCTCAAAGACAGATAGGAAGAGATTTGGGCATTTCTCCCTTTACAGTGCATAACATAGTGAAAAGAATCAGGGAATCTGGAGAAATTACCGTGCGCAAAGGCCAAGGGTGCAAGCCTAAACTGAATGGCCGTGATCTCCGAGCCCTCAGACGGCACTGCATTAAAAACCGTCCTTCATCAATAAATGATATAATTGCGTGGGCTCAGGACTACTTCAGGAAGTCACTCTCAAGCACTACAGTACGTAGTTACATTAGGAAATGCCAGCTAAAACTGTACAGTGCCAAAAGCAAGCCCTACATAAATAGTGTCCAGAAGCGCCGTCGACTTCTCTGGGCTCAGAGGCATTTGGGATGGTCCATTGTGCAGTGGAAACATGTATTGTGGTCAGACAAATCGTTTTTTCACATCTTTTTTGGAAGAAATGGACGCCGTGTGCTGCGGACAAAGAGGACAAGGACCATCCAGACTGTTACCAGATACAAGTCCAAAAGCCAGGGTCTGTCATGGTATGGGGTTGTGTCAGTGCCTTCGGCAAAGGTAACTTGCACTTCTGCGATGGCACCATCAATGCTGAGAAGTATATCTCAGTTTTGGAGGAAAAATGCTGCCTTCAAGACGACGTCTTTTCCAGGGACGCCCATGCTTATTTCAGCAAGACAATGCCAAACCACATACTGCGCGCATAAAAAAGGCATGGCTGCGTAAGAAGAGGGTGCGGATGCTTGACTGGCCTGCCTACAGCCCTGATTTGTCTCCTATAGAGAATGTTTGGCACATTTTGAAACGAAAAATGCGTCAATGAAGACCCCATACTGTTGCGCACCTAAAACGTTGTTTGCAGGAAGAATGGGACAAACTAACACCTGCAACACTTAGTCACTTCATTTCTTCAATGCCTAAACGTCTTTTAAGTGTTGTTAAAAGACAGGGGAACTGTACAAAGTGGTAAATGCTGTACTGTCCCAACTTTTTTTGAAATGTTTTGCAAGCCTGAATGGCAAGAATGGATATTTATTTACAAATCAAATGATGTTGACAAAAAAAAAACATGAATTATTTTGTATTCATACTGTCTGCAATGAAATAAAATTTGAGGAGAATTTATAACTTGCTTTTTTCTTTTTTTATTCACATTTTCCACACTGTCCCAACTTTTTCTGATTTGGGGTTGTATGTAGTTAGCATATTAGCAGCAAAATACATTGAAATTTCAACATACAGTACATGAATTATAACTCCAATTTACAAATACATGTGGTTATTTTTCAACTGTTGGAGAGCATGCTCACCAATTTATTCTACATGTAGACAGCAAAGTCATATTTAAATTGTTTGATTTATAATTTTAAACTGTGGAGCAGAGGAGTCAATCAAGGAAAAATGTGTCCTTGTCCCAAACATTATGGAGGGTTCTATATGTTATTTAATTCATGGGTGTATCTATTTTACATTTACATTTATTTGCTTAGCAGATGCTTTTATCCAAAGGGACTCACAAAAGAGGTAAACATAATCGAGTAACAGGCTAAGGCCCGTTTGTTCAGAATTAGCAATAGGGCAGGTAACAAACGTTGATTGCCACAAGTGAAAAGATGTAATAACTTGTATATTTACAATCATTAAAGCGATTGCATTTAATATAAAGTTTTGCAGTGCAAGGTTTTGTTTTTTTTCTTTTCAATTAGACAGATATTCACAAAACAAATGGGTCTTCAATTGCTTCTTTTAATTGTAAATTAGGCAAAATGACAGGCTTTGCATCAAATTTTATTTAAAGATAACAGGGGTGGACCTACTTATGCAGTGTTGTGCAAGTTCACACTTCACAAGAACTATAGCTCAAAGTTCAGCTCACACAGATTAAAATGAATAAATTCACATTCATAGTTCACCATTTCAATTTTGAACTAGTTCATATTGATGTTCACTTTGTTTTCTATTTTTTAAGGAGTGAGAATAAATGACCCATGAGTTTACTTTTTTAAATTTTGCATGCCTTATATTGGGCTATTACAGTGTTCTTGAATAAAATACAATAATTATGAAGACTTTTTTATATAAATACAGTTTATTGAGTTATACCCAGCAACAAACACGTATAACCGTATATGTTAATATCCTACTGGTCAAAAAAGAAATGAAGTAGATGCAAATATTCATATAAATCATTGCTCTATTTCCAACTGTGTGACACAAATGGTGACTGTGGAACCAGCGTGTAGGTGAACTAACCTTTTACACTGCCAGTTAAAATTTGCGTCACATATTGTGTGTCCAACAGGGGTAAATATAAAGTGGCCTCGCGAAGTCCAACATTTTCCTAAAAGCGAAAGAGGAGCTTCACTGCATGCTCGTGTCAGCGGGGGTGCAGCTTAAGCACAAGCAGGCAGACCCAGACAGCGCCTATTTGATTTTACGTTATTTTTTCCAAATACAAATAAATGGCAATAAATTTGTATGAAATAAATATTCGTAAAAATCCACTGTTTGTGCTTATTCGAATACCATATTCTGATTCGGCTCCACCCCTACATTACAGGGTAAGGCAAATCTGAACCTAAATCAGATCCAGAATGTCACCTAAAACTGAACTAGCTCACATTCAAATTCTTCACATGCAAATATGTTACGTTAAGTTCACCATTCTTAGAAAAATTAGCTTGTGCAATGAATGCGCTCTTTTGAACTAGTTCATGCACAACACTGCTACTGTGAAACTAAGCTTAAGGGTCTCCAGAAGTGACTTTAATAATTAATAATTCTTTATTTGTCACATACATAGTTATACAGGACAGCACGCAATGAAATGCATCTTTTCGCATACCCCTTGGGGTCAGAGTGCAGGGTCAGCCATTGTACAGCGCCCCTGGAGCAATTGAAGGTTAAGGGCTTTGCTCAAGGGCCCAGCAGAGTAGGATCTGTTTTGGCAGTGACGGGGATTCGAACCAGCAACCTTTGGGATGCCACCACTCCGCCCCATGTTAATCCATGTTGCTTAAATATTTTGGTGTGTTTAACTCTACACAAAGGGGTTTTAAAAAATAATAATATAGTATAATTCAGTAGAGCAATATTAATCAAAATTTGAGATGTAGCGGTTACATTTTCTTAAATTTGTGGTGATCTGTCGTGGTACAACCTCATTAAAGATGTCAACAGTAGTTATCCAGTCCTCACTGCAGGTTGCGCAGGGGTGCCCATAACAATTCACACTTCAGGGCCTTAATAACGTAGGTCCACCACTGGGCACATTCATGCATGCATTGTGACAAATATCATTTCACTGACCCCTACAATGAGGGAGTTTAACAGAGGGGCTCCTTGATAGGCATTTTTATGCTCATTTTTATGCCGATAGCAGCAGTAGTGAAAGGAAGAGAAGGAGTGCAGAACAATGGCAGAGGTGTCCAACTGTGGAGGCAAACCTGTTTAGATTTTGATCATGCAGATCTGGGAGATGTGGGGGTATGCAGTGTGTGGGCAGGGGCATTTGTGCACCCAAATCATATGCCACCCTAGGCATTTGCAGGCCAGTACTATGGGAGAACGTGCAAACTCTATACAGACCCTAAAAAGACCACCAATCATGCCTGACCTCCTGACATGGTGAGGCAGGACCACTAGCTCTGCTGCACTTTTCTGCCATGTTATGTTACCAGCGGTAAGTGGGCAAGATCTTTCTGAAATACTGCAATTGTAATTGAGGAGTAACCCAATACTTTTGCCAAATTAATGCAGGAAAAAATGCAATAATAATTACAAAATAACACAACACTTTTACAAAATAACACAATTCAATTTTTCAGTTGAGGGCTGGGAATAAGGCTGCAAGTTAAAGACAGCACTTACAGTTTGTGTGGCCCGAAATGCAGAAGAGTGAATTGTTTTAAAGAGATTTGTAAGGTTAGAAACAAGTTGATTTGTGTAATATAAATGAAACAGTTTTAGTTCATAAAAGCCTAATTTAAATCAAAATAACCGGAGTAGTTTATTTGGCCTGATAAGTACATTTTTGGACAAGTACTTTTTCTTTGATGTGATTGTTATTTTAAGGTGTGACAGATAGGGGGCGCTACCGCTCCCTTGAACCCCTGTCCAAGACTCCAGACACCAGATAAAAGTCCAAATGTTGACTTTATTTCTACAGCACAGTGCACAAAGCACCCTCTCCTCCACAATACTCATTAACAAACCAATACAATACTCAATAATGAACTCTCCACCTCTCCCAGACGCGTTGCCCTCCTACCACCCAGCTCAGCTCGCCGTCTGGGAGCTCCCACAGTCCTTTTATAGTCCGTGACCCGGAAGTGCTTCTTCAACTTGCAGTCCATGTGACTTCCTAGCACTTCCGGGTCAAATCAAAACTCTTCTTTTCTTCGTCAGCCCGGAAGCACTTTATTTCTTCCGTCCTCATGACCTGCAAGTACTTCCGGGCTGTAGGAAAAGCAAATGTCTCTGTGTCTCCCTGCAGCGTCCCCTGGCGGCCCCGACGATATCCAGCAGGGCTGTGTATTACAACCCCTTAGTCCATGATGCCCTGCTGGAATTCGGGGCATCTACACATTGCAGGGAGGGCTCCATCTGGCGGCTTGGGGGGCTTGGCCGGGATAAACTGCCGGCCATAGTCCACAAAGGGTAACATTACTTTTACTTCAACACTACTTTGGGCTACTTTACCCACCCCTAGTCAGAATTGTAGGCACATGGAATAAAAGATCATATTTTAAACTGAATGTAGTGACTCCACGTCAGACTGCAGCATCTCCTACGTTGTCAGATGTTTTTGTTTTTGTTTTGTTTTTTTGCTCTTTGTGACATAGAAAACAAAACTCTGTGTGTTTTCACTTCCTCTCTTCTCGTCTCTACAGTCTGTCATCATGTCATCTCACCACTGGATGTTGTTCTGCTCTCTCCTTGGCTTTCTCTGCCAAACACTCCAAACTGACTGGAGTGTGGCTGGGATACAATAAACTGGAGGATTCAGGAGTGAGTCTGCTGTGTGAGGGGCTGAGGAATACAGATTGTAAATTAGAGAAACTCTGGTGAGTAAACATTGACTTTGTGTTGATTTTATGAAATGTAACTGGTATACTAATATCGCCATTAAAAGACACATGGAATTAAAGGTCAGATTTGAGCTGCAGTTGTAATAGGACAGCCTGAAGTGTCTCCGAATGTTTCACATTTGTTGAGCTGAGTTTTTTATTGCTATTCTTTCACATAAACATCATAACTACTAACACTCGCTCTCAGTCACTGTTACCACTACTTGTCACTGTCAGTCACTCCATCTGCTGTCACTTTTTCTCACTCTCTGTCACTAACTCTGTTATCACTTTTATTCACTGTCAGTCACTCCCTCTGTTGTCACTTTTCTCACTCTCAATCACTCTGTTGCCATTTTTGTCACTGACAGTCACTCCCTCTGTTGTCACTTTTTCCTTGCTGTCAGTCGCTCTGGCTGCCGTTGCTTTTTCTCACTCTCTGTCACTAACTCTGTTGTCACTTTTTCTCACCATCATTCACTACCTCTCTTGTCACTTTTTTTCACTCTCAGTCACTACCTTTGTTGTCACTTTGTCTCACTCTCAATCACTCTGTTGCCATTTTTGTCACTGACAGTCACTCCCTTTGTTGTCATGTTTTCATTACTCTCAGTCACTCCATCTACTGTCACTTTATCTCACTCTCTGTCACTAACTCTGTTGTCACTTTCTTCACCTCCCTCGGTTGTCACTTTATCTCACTCTCAGTCATTATCTCTGTTGTCACTTTTTCTCACCGTCATTCACTACCTCTCTTGTCACTTTTTCTCACTCTCAATCACTCTGTTGCCATTTGTGTCACTGTCAGTCACTTGTTCTCACTCTCAGTCACTCCCTCTCTTGCCACTTTTTGTCACCGTACGTCACTCCCTCTGTTGTCACTTTTTGTCACCGTACGTCACTCCCTCTGTTGTCACTTTTTGTCACCGTCAGTCACTCCCTCTGATGTAACTTTTTCTCGTTCTGCTGATCTCCACAGGCTGGAGTCATGTGGTCTCACCTCTGGATGTTGTCAGGCTCTTTCCTCAGTTCTCTCTACTGGACACTCAAACCTGACTGAGCTGGAGCTGAATTTCAATAAACTGGATGATTCAGGAGTGCATCTACTATGTGAGGGGCTGAGGAACGCCATCTGCAAATTAAAGAAACTGGAGTGAGTAAAGGCTGTTAGAGAATTAACAGAATATCACAGTGTGTTTGTATCCCATAAGACCAGGACAGGGCAGGCTGCACCATCACTTGTGAATTCAGTGGGGAAATAAACAGACATAAGCAGGAGATGAAAGGGGATTTCAATTTAATAAGTTTAAACTTTTCCTTCTTTGTTTCTGTTGATTGTATCTCACCATACTTTAAAATCTTGTAAAATAAAAAATATAAATTTACTGTATAGGCTGCTTAATTTTTCCAGCCCTACTAAAAGCCTGCAAATCTTAAAATATTGTTTTACTCCATCATCTGTTAATGTTACTGTACAGTTATGATTTACTGTATTTCATGAACTTAAAAAATATGAAACATAAAATGAGGCATTTGAAGAAGTATGAGCCCCCTTTCAGTTGTAAGATCTCAGAACTTGTTAGGTTGCTAGTCTGGTCTGCCGTAGCTCGTTAGGTGTGAACTGTCATTAGGAGTTGACAATGGCAGAGCCTAATAAACTCATCGAGTCTTCAAATGTTGTGCAGCACTCAACGACCATGGGCTCTCCTGAGCAACTGACTGAAGATCTGAAAATGAAACTAACTGATGTCTACAAAGTAGGGAGTGAGCATCAAAGGCTATACATTAAAAGACAAAATGTCAGTTAAGGGGAACAGAAACTTGACAGACAGAACCACAGCCAGTATGCTGTGCTTGAAGTCAAAGCAAAACCCCACAAGAGTGCAAGGGACCAGCAGACAGGTTTAGTTGAGAAAGGGGTGATCATGCACAGAAAATAACATCTGTATAAGACAGTGGTGTTTTGGAACTGAGTACTCCAGACAAATTAAACGAAAATCAACTTCTTTGGCCACAAATATAAAATGAGTATCATTTAAAGAAAAGAACACCTTGTCGACTTTTAAGTATGGGGTGGATCTGGTATTCTTTGGGGTTGAGTAACAGCCAGTGGTATTGGAAACTATTGTGTGAAAAAAACTAAACACAAATAAATTCTCAAGGAGAATGGTAGACACTGGGATTTCAGCAGAGGTTAGTTAAGAAACGCTACAGGGGGCCCTTTATACCAACAGCAACACGTCAGCAGAATGCCTCACAGGGCTTGTCACAGCCAAGTCCAAAGTTTCCTTTCTTTTGAGTTTTCTATTCTTTATAGTCATTATAGTGTGTGTGTATAATTATTTATTTAGTTATTTACTTATCTATCTGTTTATGTATTTAAAGAGCTTCTGTAAAAAAACAAATTTCCCCCTGGGGACAAATAAAGTTCTCTTCATCTATCAATAAGCTCCAGTTCCCCCTGCAGTCCTGGTCTGGATCAATCAGGTTAGAAATTGGCAGGACACGACTAAATTCCTGTACAATAAATAAGAAGGTGACTTGCAGTCAGATAAGAGCAGTGACAGTAAACAGAGAATGACATCTGGAGAGAGAGAACAATTGGGCCGAAGACAGAAATGAGAACCTACCAGTGAGACAAATGGTCTGGAAGGGAAGGAAAGGGTTAACAAATAGACATAGAGTTTAAAGCAGGACAGCCATAGGGGCAAACGGCATCAAGAAGAAGGCCATATACTAGCAGAATGTGGTGAGCAGGAGTGGAGGTGCATTAGCAATGTACTTCACTGATGTAGGAAAACATGAAACTGAATAGCAGTGACCAGTGTTGAGTGAAGGAAGAAATAAATGGAGCTCATCACAAAGTCAAAGATATCATGGAGACAACTGCAGCAAATCGAGTTCATGTAGACCAGGGGTCTCCAACCTTTCCTTCCCTCAGAGCTACTTTTACAAAATGAAAATGGCCGAGAGCTACTCATGTTTATTAACGTTTATTCTCATACCTTATTTCAACCCAAACAAACTGAATAAGCTTGTTTTGCCTGAACATTTCCAAAATGTTGGTGTCCACAGCTGACTTTTTGCATTAAAACATCACAAAAAAATATTTAGTTCACCTGCAAGTGCATTTTGTATATCTGTATGCATTTTCTAGTGTATCTCACACTATTGAATTAAAACATGAATGCTGTCAAAGCAAAACAATGCAATTCCAAATACACAGATATGACTTATTCATTTGTCATTTTGTTCCGTGTCACTGTTTCACTTCACAAGAGTATTCACATGTCCAGTTGCATGTGTGATGTGTTTTTTAGTTAGTCAGATGGCTGGCACTGCATGGAGTCAACATGTGAGGCAGGTGTATGGTGAAGTGTAGCCACTTAGGTTCACTCTTATGGAGTCCTTTAAATGTTCATCTGTCAGTCTTGTTCTGAACTTTGATTTCATGACATTCATGCCAGAATAGGCAGACTCACAGAGGTATGGAGACCCAAACAAAGCAGACATTTTCAGAGCTGCTTGGTGAAGTTTCTTATAGTTATCTGGCTCTGCTAAGCTCCAGAAATGCTGAGAATGCTGTTGAGACTTTAACTGCACATTATTTTGAAGGTTTACTAATATGTAATATATAAAATCCAATGTCTCTCTGTCTGTTTGTTTGTCCGCTTTTCACGAGAGAACTACTTAACGGATTTAGATCTTTTTTTTTCTATAATTTGCTTGAACATTCCGGTTGACTTTGTGACTTCTCTCATTTCGCTATGTATCAGAGTTCGCCTGCGGTACCGATTTATTTGTGCGAATCCGAGAAACACACAGCGGGCCGATAGGAGGGGCCTTCCTCACTCGCCAGCCTTGGGGCGTGTTCCTTAACTCCACTTAGCTAGTGAACGAGAGAACAATTGAATCAAACTTTGTTTGATATTTAAAATAAAGTGTTACTTAGGTCTTGATGAGTTTGAGTCTGGATAGTCTCTAAGTGTATGCCACATTGAAAAGACTGCAATTCAGATTGTGGATTTTGTGTTCAAAGGAACGTGATATGATTTTTTTGGAAAGATCGCCCACCCCTAATTTGACTAATCAAGTTTTCAAATTTATGTAGGATTCATTAACCCTTTGGCGAGCTACTTGGAAAGGGGTTGCGAGCTACTGGTAGCTCTCGAGCGATGTGTTGGAGACCTTTGATGTAGACTGACAGGGAGATGGAGAAACTTAATGTTTGCCTCTTTTGCTTTTATATAAATAAAATAATTTCTAAAGAAAAAAAACAAAAGCATTACTACTAAACAAATTGTATAGGGAAGCATAGGTACCTCACACGTCAGAGCCACTTTTATCCCAGGATAGTCTTAGACTCCTTGCTAAAGAGTGTTAAAAAGTGAGCAGTTCTGGGCAGGTGATGTTAGAGAGATATTCCTGGGTGTCAGATGAACCTCGAATGATGCTTGATTTAAGTTTTAATTTCTATCTGTTCCACAGGGTGAGAGGTAATAAGATAAGTGAAGATCAGAAGAGGAACCTGAAGTCATTAGAAGAGGAGATGATCAGATTAGGAGGGCGGGTAGAGATCATCACATGAGAAGAGCAGCGTTGGAGAACAAACCAACCCAATGATGACACCTCCTGTCAGTTCACTTTCTCACTGAACCAACTGACTTTTAAGCTTTGATCTTTCTTCTATGTTTCTTCTGACACAAGAGTTGAGCCTTGGCCAAAATGTTCACTCCTTACTTGTAGTGATGAGCCACTGATTTACAACGATTGAATTAGCAGCAAAAATACACCATAGTTTTACAACCAGCAAAATTCTCATCTTCAGCTGTCTTCTTCATGTGCAAAAACATGCAGACATGTTTTCTGGTGTGTGGCATGTGCATAATTGGATTAGCGAAGTTGTACTGACAAAGCTCAGTTTTGTCCCCAATATTTTTATCTTTTTTGTTTAAATCGATTATTTGTGTAGGGACAGGACCACCACATTACACTGTTTTTTTCTTCTCAACACCATGCATACCCGACCCTCCATTAACACTCTCGAGAACATGAAATTGACTAACAGCACACAAAAACACATGTCAAGGTGGGAACTGCCTAGAGAAAAGTGCCATAAAGAGAGCCGGTGCAGTGTGTGGGAAGCACAAGTGCACAAGGTGCTTCTCTGCCAAACATCTTATATAATAATATGACTTCTCTTTGTCTGGAGTAATATAATGTACTTTTCAAAAATAAGCAATAATACTACAGTTACCTTGACCTGAAAAGTAATAATATTACCCTTTTAACAAGCTACATGTGTTATCAACAGCACCCAGCAGACACTATTCTTTTACTGTTCTATCAAATAGTCACAGAACAGTCGCAAAACAATAAAAGACGCAGCAGATTTGACTACTCAAAGCAAGTCTGCAGAGCTGTTCCACCTTCCCTACTACAAAATCTTTTCACTTCATACAGTGCCCTCTATAATGTTTGGGATAACGACACATTTTTCCTTGATTTCCCCCTCTGCTTCCCGGTTTAATATTACAAATCAAACAATTTAGACCTGATTAAAGTGCACATTTCAGACTTTCATTTAAGGGGGTTTGCATACATTTCAGTCACACTGTGTAGAAATGACAACACTTTTTATACACGGTTGCCCCATTTCAGGGCACCATAAAGTTTGGGACAATTGGTGTCACAGGCATTTGATTCCTCGGGTGGGTTTCATTGCTTCATAAGATACCTTGGCTTTCTTCTACCCTTTGGAGTCTGTAGTTGCCATTGTTGAATACAAGAGCTGTGCAAATGTATGAGGGTGAAACACTAGCATAAAACCATAAGAGACATCAGTAAAACCTTAGGATGACCTAAAGCAACTGTCTGGAGTATCATTAAGAACAAAACGCACTGGTGAGCTCAGCAGTCACAAATGAACTAATAGGCCAAGGAAGACCACCACTGATGATGACAGAAGAATCCTCACTATGGTAAAGGAAAAGCCAAATGCCAGTCTGACAGATCATACACAGTCTTCAGAGGACCAATGTGTGTCAGAGACGAGTATCAGCAGAAGACTTCATGAACAGAAACACAGAGGACATGCTGCAAAGTGCAAACCACAAAAATAGGATGGCCAGGTTAAAGTTTGTGATAAGGGACTTGAAAGAGCCTGCAGAATTCTGGGAAAAGGTCTTGTGGATAAATGAGACAAAGATGAACCTATAAGAGCAAAGTGTGAAGAACAAAATGAACTACCATAGAACCTAAGCAGTGTTATGGCTTGGGCATGCATAGTTGCCACAGGTCCTGGCACACTTCTCTTCACTGATGATGGAACTGCTGTCGACAGTCGCACAATAAATTCTGAGGTGTATAGAAAAATCTGATCTTTTCAGGTTCCAGTATATTCCTCCAAAATCATTAAACGGTGCTTCATCCTACAACAAAATAATGATCCAAGCATACTGATGAGGCAACACCGAAATCTGTGAAGTTAAAAAATTGAAAATTCTAAAATGGCCAAGCCAGTCACCCAATTTCAATCCAACTGAGCAGGATTGCTGAAGAGGAAACTTAAGGAGACAAGCCCCTGAAACAAGTAGGAGCTGAAGATGGCAGCATGAGAGTCTTGGCAGAGCATCACCAGAGAAGATCCTCAGCACCTGCTGATGTCTGTGAATGGCAGCCTTCAAGTCATTGCATTCAACAAAAGTCCTAAATATGACGGCTTTAATTGACCTGCCATTCCTGTGTCCCAAACATTATGGTGCCTTGAATTGGGGGGCCCCATGTATAAAAAGTGTTGTCATTTCTACATGCTTTGAATGGAATGTATGCAAATTCCCTTAAATGAAAGTCTGTGATGAGCACTTTAATTAAGTTTGAATTATTTGATTTATTTTAACTGTGAAGCAGAGGAATACATCAGGGAAAAATGAGACTTTCTCCCGAATATATGGTGAGCACTGTATATAGCGGGGCTCTTGTAGCTCATACCCACTGTGAAGCTGCTGACTTTATTTTGCTTTCGTGAGGTCCGCCTCTGCCCAGCAGAAAAATGTTTGTCAAGTATCTTGATGATGCTTACAGTTTAACAAGATGGAGCATGAACTAAAAATGACTTGTGAGGCGGTCCAGTCTATATGTCCTACTGCAGACATTTGGCCTACACACAATAAAACATTTTTGGGGGGGAATTACAGCCCATTGGATGAATTCTGAACTGCAGTGCAAAAAAAAAGGTGCCATTGCTTGCATACAAATTTGGGACCACCACACCTATTGCTCCCGAACTCAATGAGTTGCTTGCTTCGTAATCCTGGATTCTTTGAGAACTGCAACCTTGGAAGACTGTTCATTCATGGAAGTCTTGGGCTCACATCGTTTTTCAGATATTCATTTTGAGATGTAATAAAGACTTCCTGCGGTGGGCGGTCGCCCTGCCCAGTGTGTGTTTCCTGCCTTGCTCCCTGTGTTGGCTGGGATTGGCTCCAGCAGACACTCCGTGACCCTGTAGGTAGGATATAGTGGGTTGGATAATGGATAGATGGATGGATAAATACTTCATGTTTCAAAGAATAAATACAGTATAAACTCACAGGTCCCGGGTATTTTGACAAACTTGTGGTAAGGTTTTGCTTCATGTTCGCTTTTCATGTCTAAGTTAAACTTCATTTGATCACAAAATGTAGGACATTTCTCATATAAATTTGAAATTAAAAGTACATTTTTTACAATAATGTGCTATTATAACAGGGTCAGTTTTGTTTAATACAGAAAAATGAGGACAACTTTCTGTGCCAGAGCTCAACAGTGCATAT
This sequence comes from Polypterus bichir lapradei, assembly GCA_026402145.1. Lineage (NCBI taxonomy): Eukaryota > Metazoa > Chordata > Cladistia > Polypteriformes > Polypteridae > Polypterus > Polypterus bichir. The sequence continues at coordinate 228,128,636 of JANRMT010062791.1, forward strand.
TTAATGTAAGCCCAATAGCTTTCATTTATATACAGTCTTGTTGTGATGATATTGAATGTGGCCATAACTGCTCTTGTGTGCTCATATTTGAGTGTACATTCAGTTCCAGACATGTTCACAAATGCACTGTGATATTTTAAAAGATATGTTTACAGAAAATGTTGGGGAAGTGTCATAACTTATTTGTGAAGAAATAAAAGTAGTATAATATGTAATATAAAGTCACGATTTAATAAAAAAATATTTCTGAATAACTTGTATTATTGTTTTTAAGTAATAATATTTAATGTATTACTGTTTAAAAGTGCCTTACCCAACACTGTAATCTGAGCTGCTAAAGTCCAATGGCCTGGGTGTGTGGCTGCCAGGGAGCCCCCTTAAGGATCGTGGCCTGAATCCCATTATATATCTCTGTACCCCGGAGCCTCCAGCCTGGTATGGAGGAGTTGACTCCAATGGGTGCCAACAGAGTCTAGCTGCAGACCTCTACAGCTCCGCCCGGTTACACTGTGGTTAAGGTTGTGGGAGGGTTATCTGTCTCAACCAATGATGACTGTCGACTAAGTCAGCGTCAGGCTGCAGAGATACCACCTCATGGAATTCAGGCTTGATTGAGCTCACAGAGTTGGCCAAAGTGAGTGTAGATGGCTCCTCTGACCCCGAGTGATCGGAGTGAGGCATATGAGAGCACATGACATCTCTTGGAAGGAGGACTGGAGGGATGCCAAGAAAGAAGATGGTGGTTTCAACAGACAGATTAACCAACTGCCCTTTTCATGATCACCTCTATCCTCGTGAAAAAGACTCTGTAGCACCTGCAGGGATGTCTGGCTCTATCATATAGGTGAACAAGACAGTCTCCTAGGGAAGCAAAGTTTTCGGGGGTGGGCATTTTGTCAGCTATAACAGATGTTAACTGTTGGTGTCAAAAGAAGGTGGCCTTGGGTCATCTTTGGTGTGCCCCCAACACCTCCCCCTACTTTTTGATCTGACCTCCAAATACAATCCGCATGAAACTCAAAAGTGACCACACTGTTTGATCTGACATCCATTTACGACTCTCGTGGATCTCCAAGGCCTCACTTTCCCAATTTGACATGTGTAGGTGACTTGTACAAAACCCCAAATCGGGACCCACATTCCACTGCTCTTCATTATGCAATAACTTGCAATGCAATTGCCTTCAAGACTCCTTGGATTGGGCAACAAAATACCAAAAGCCGGACATGCCTTCAACAACACAACAACAACAACAACATTTATTTATATAGCACATATTCATACAAACAGTAGCTCAAAGTGCTTTACATAATAAAGAATAGAAAAATAAAAAACACAATATGAAAACAAAATAAATCAGCATTAATTAACATCGAATAAGAGTAAGGTCCAATGGCCAGGGGGGACAGAAAAAACAAAATAAAAACTCCAGACGGCTGGAGAAAAAAAAATAAAATCTGTAGGGATTCCAGACCATGAGACCGCCCAGTCCCCTCTGGGCAGAGAATATGCCATCCTTTTTACCTCAGATAAGGAGGTGTTAGTGCTTATCTCAATTATATCACACTCCGGAGTGAACCGTTCAAGTGCCACTGCTGATCACAGACTGATGAGGCCAAAACAACAGCATCATCTACAAAGCGTAAGACAGCGACTCTCTGGTTCTCAACCCCTACACCCTGCAAACCTTGGCAGTTCCTTGGCATTCTGCCCATGACAATCATAACTTCTATAACTTAATTAATGTTCTTAAATTGCAAAGTCTCGACAGATTTGTTTATATAACACAAAGTGACGCAGAAGCAGAAATATATTTACTAATCAACAAAGGCATATTGGGTAGGACAGAACATCAATTACTGCACTCAGTTATTCAGGTCTTTGCAATATTTTCAGCACATATTTTGTAAAATATTAAGTGTACCAACTTATTTTTATATGGTACAGGAAATGATCCTCCAGTTAAATATATATTTAATTTGTGTGTGTGTAAAATATGCTTGCACTTGTTGAAATCGCAGTTATAATCTCTGTATTATAATAAAAAAAATCCTGGGATGAGATCAGACTTTTCCTGAGAGATACTTTCAAGTCCCACAAGACGAGACTTTTAACCAGGCCCAGGGTCGGAAATAAAAGACAAAGAGTAAATGACAAAGTAGAACGTCATAAAGAATTCACAACGTTGGCACGATACAAATCCAGAGCAGGTTAGAGATTCAAAAGTCTCAAAAAAAGGATAGTAAAGATCGCATTAGCGCAAACATATTGTAGCTGCGTTTTTCCAAATTTACCAAAGTCCAGCAGCTCTAACTAAAAAAAATGGGATTCAACAAAAGCCTGATGCGCAGAAATGATTCCACAGACAAAATATCTTCATTTTTAAAAGTTTAGTTAAGTTTCAAAGTAAAACAGTTCACACAAAAAAGAAAATTAAAATAGCAAAAAAAGGAAAAAATGTTAAGAAAAGTTCAGTTCTAAGCTTAATCTTGTTACATCTCAAATCGTTACTATTTACTTAACATTTCTGAACCATTTCAAAACGGTCAGAAAACTGTATGCTTATCCCATCTCTGAGTAGAAAATGGGTCTTTCAAGTCCCTGCTTACTGGGACCTGTTCTAAACACAACTGAGCTCATTATCACACTGTTTCTCAGTTATAGTAGGAAGGTTCTATCTCTTACTAACTTATAGGGGGAAAAGACTATACCATTGTCTATGACTATGAAAGAAATTTATATTCTATTCAAATTAAGCAAACATTAATATGAGTTTAACTCAAAACTTTAACTTTCTATGGTTGGCTCCTACACATATTACTCGGTGAAATAACGGAACAACGAAAAGAGATTGAATGTATTGTTCAGATTTAAACTTTAAGTCGGAGAGACTTATAGATTGTCTAATTTGTGTTGCCATCAGGGAGAAGAAGTGTTTCTTCCCAATGAAGAGGCATGTCTGTGAGAATTAAAAGATTGGTTGTTTGGTGAAAGTGAAATCCACATACCCGAGCAGCAGAGACATGAAGTGTGTGTGTGTTAGGGGTATGTTGTCGAGCAAAGCTCCTTAGTTGAACATAAAAAACACTCTCATTAACAGTCACAGAACAGACTGAATAAAATTGTTCAATTTAGTTTAGATTTGTAATGTGCCTTGCTTTATAGTTAGCAAGATTATGAGCCTCTGAATCAAGGTGTCACTATATTTAATAATCAGACTACCCAATGATACACATTTATATTTACTGGATTAAATATTTGGCTAAACTGTATTTCAGATTTTGAGGACTTGGGCAGTCATATAAGATGCCCCAGTTGCCAAGGTTAATGAACCACCATTAAACATTACAATTGCCCAACTTTAATAAATGAATCCCTGGAAAATAATATTCCTGGGCCATTGACTTTAAAGGAAGATTTTCAGAAATAACAGTAAGCGGATAAGGAATCTCTCAAATTTCTATGTTTCTCTCTACTTCTCACTTCAATCAGGGTGTCCTTATCATTAATGGAGCCACTTTTGGTTTTCACTCTCAAAGACTGTTCTAGAGGCCACGCGCCCCATGATGCTTTGCAAGGCCAGCGTGCCTTCCTGAGCTTTCGCTGTCATGCGGCAGAATTTTCCCTCAAACTTTCTGTTACTCATTTGCCGATTTGGCAGTTTGCTGGGTCACGAATCAAAAGTGGAGGAATTACCTTTTGTAATTTCCTGCATTAGTTTAATAGATAGATAGATAGATAGATAGACAGTGTATGCATTCAAGGGGTAAAGCAGCTGACCATAATGAATATATTACGAGTACTGCCAGCGTATATATTGTGCTGAACGTAATACGCTGCGCAGCTGCTATTTCCAAAACGAGTCTTAAAGTAGTCCTCCCCTTCCCCTCATCAGAAAACAAAGGACACGCTGAGAACCAATAAAACCAAACAAACAAACAAAGTGACTATTTACAAGGTGTTTCTTTAAAGTGGGAAGCATCTGCACAGATACATGTGAAACAAAAAGACGCTGCTGCTGCGTACGGATCAATAGTACGAGTCATTCCCAAAATGCCGCTTCGTGGAACGGCCAATATGCACTCCAGCAGTGGAACACAAGTTCAGGTAAGCTCCAAGATCTGTATTTGATCTACTTATTGCTAGTTTAGCTTTGTTTTTGGTATTCGTTTAGTATTTTGTTGTGTGGTGCAGTGGTTAGCACAGCAGCCTCATGGCTCTGATGACATTTTTGGCAACCCTTATCGATCCTGCATCGTTGGCATACTTTTCCCTTACACTTAAAAGACCACTACACCATTACAATCCTTTCATAACTAGTTTAGTTTAACTAGTTGCCCCTTCCTCGTTGAATTCAATCCATTTCGAGGAGTTTGGCGAAGTACACATTTCTGTGATTTCTCCGACCTCGGGTCGAAGCGAACTGCGCGGGTTTAACAACAAGACAGTTTCAGTGAGATTATACTCAAACTTTATTTCAGTCTAAACTTATGATGATTTGAATAAAAATGGCATATGCCACATGTTAGATAAAATGGATGAAGAAAATACACCCTGCGTGACTCAAATCAAAGTCCATACAGCAGATGGCTCTTTTAGATGGCCACATAGCAGATGATCATTACACTCTGTGTCTTCTTCAGCAGACCATGATGCTTGCAGTGGCGTAGCTCGAGTTCGTACCGCGCGGGGCGGGGCGGGGCGGTGCTTCAATTTGCCGCCCCCCAACATATCTGAATATGTTGAACTATTTAAATAGAAAATTAAAATGACGTACAGTATAGAGAAAAATTAAGATACATTTTGCATAGATTTATTCATATATAAAGAAACAGCAATAATTTTTTATATACATTTTACAGCATCAACTAGACAAGAATATATAGTATTATAGACGCACTGATAAGCCGTGTTCTGATTATTAGTTTAATATAATTACGCTACGAAAACCAGAATCAAAGTAGGGTACAAGTGATAGGTGGAGATGTTTTCTGCGCAGAGCAAGAACGCATTCGGATTAATAACGAAATTGTAAATTAGTTGTTTATCTTCCTAGAAATTATTATCGGTGTAATGTTTGTTTATTTTTGTCATTGCCTCATACATTTCAACTGCTGTGTCTGATGCAGGACAGTCTGAACATTATTTTTCAAGCATTTGTGGTTAAAAAATAAGAGAAGTTGACTTTTTTTTTATACATGAGTGATATTTTTCCCTGCTGCTTACGCACGAATTGTACTGAACCTTTTGGCCAATAATGCCGCCCCCAAAAATGTGCCACCCGGGGCGGACCACCCTCTTCACCCACCCTAGCTACGCCACTGGATGCTTGTGAACGTTAGGTTGTTTGTGATGTCATCGGAGGGTCTGTGTTGATGTTTCTAAGGTCTCTCTGTCTTTTCTTCTTGTGAGGTCTCTGAAAAATGCCTCCAAATCATTTCCTTTAAAGAATGCATTGTTGGATGAACATGCAAGATTTAGCAATAGCTGCATTAGCGTTTGTCAAATGGAAAATTTTAATGGTCTTTTGATGCCACATGTAGCTAAATACAATAACATGGAAAGTCCCAAGCACCTGCTTCATATCTTCTTACAACCATACACACACTGGTTAGTTTATCGGAAATGAAATTTTACACAATCTGCTAACTAGTGCACTTAGTCACTTGCTTTTACATTTGCACATCTCCCAATACTTCCGTTTATTTGCATGAACCCCAAGTTGTTCTTACTGTCACTGAATGATTGCTGTGTGCTTGCTGACCAAACCTTCTGTCCCAGAAGGCAAATGTCCATCAGACGCTTGTTTAAATACACACAATTAAAAATATAAATAATAATAATGCTAGATTTTCCTTATGATCTTTACAATACAGCGTTGCTTACAGTTTTATTCTCTTAAAAGCTGCATCTTATCTTAATAATCCTAAAATGTTCTCACAAATTATTATTCTTATTTAACAAACTGTAAAAAGCACTATTTTCTCACCCTAATGCATATCCCATACAGGTTTATAGAAGCAAGGGGGCTTTAGAATTTTTGTCCATCCATTATCCAACCCGCTATATCCTAACTACAGGGTCACAGGGGTCAACACAGGGCACAAGGCAGAAAACAAACCCCGGGCAGGGTTTTACGTACACACCAAGCACAATTTAGGATCGCCAATGCACCTAACCTGCATGTCTTTGGACTGTTGGAGGAAACTCGCGCAGACACGGGGAGAACATGCAAACTCTATGCAGGGAGGACCCGGGAAGCGAACCCGGGTCTCCTAACTGCGAGGCAGCAGCCCTACCACTGTGGCACTGTTTCAATTATTGTTGATGTAAGTAATGTATCATTAATGTACCATTCTGTTATTCTTTGCGTGTTTAAATTATTCCTTTTTATAAACTTTGGCCAGACCCCGTGACCCTGTAGTTAGAGGATATAGCGGGTTGGATAATGGATGGATGGATGGCTTGCTTGCATTTTTTTTGTTCGTTGGGTGTTCAACACTACACTAGAATATTTTTTACTGTTTGACTGACAGGTTAATTTGATGTTTAATTTTTGGTATTAAATTTCATTTAATGCATATTAATTACGTGGTCATGTAGTTTGTTATCAAGTTTTTCAAATGGCAGGTGACCTGTCCAAAAATGTAAGCCATACCATGAAGTGTATGAAGGAGTTTTCAAATTGACTGACTTTGATGGCTGATTATTCATTTATGAAATTTATTTATTTTCTCTCTTTATCCTCTGAAGGACCGCTTGCTGCTACCAGACTAGTTTTAATTTATTTTAAGGGTTAGAGAGAAGCACCTATCGGGACACATGTCTCACATTTCAGGGTGCAGTAAGCATGACAGCACATAATATTATGGGATGTAAATTGAGAGAAAGAGATGCATATAGTATAATAGAGAAGTACAGTATATAGTAATTTGTAATAGTTAAGAGTCCGTATTATCCTGAATCAATAAAAAGTGTATGTTTAATGCCCAGAAGTAAGGTCATTTGTATTTAACTTGCATTACCTGTTTGTTATACAGTTAAGATGTAACGTTGTTTAAAGTGTACCATTTGGCTTTTACGTATTAAGAATGTTTGCATCAGTGTTATTTACGTACAGTAATATTTATTTCAATAATATTTTTCAGGTTACTACGTTACTGTAATATAAGTTTTGGATACTTTTTGTTGATAAACTTTATTGCTTTAAATTTCATACTGCGACAAGTTAGTACAGTACCTAGACTAATTGGAGAGTAATACTGACATCTAGTGGACATTTGTGTAATTTACTAATGAGTTTTCTGTATTCTTTCTTTATTGTAGGCCACGCACACCTATTCAAATACATGTATGCTTTTTTTATATATCCTCAAATAAATCAGCCATAATTTCTTTCTGAGCTGCTGTGTGGAATACTCTGAATCCTTTACCAGTATTCTGACCGACACTCTGGAGCGAAGACTATATGTCCTGAACTCCTTACAGATATACTGTCCTTCTTTGCTGTACTAAGAAATTGGTAAGCTTACCATTTTTCCAGGCTCCCTTGCACTGTAGCTGGCTCTAAAGCTGCTTATTTGTATGATGGAACCTCATCTAATACTGCCAGAGACTCGTGCCCAGGCTGATGGGACCCGTCGGAGCCGTTACTATAGTGATGTAAACAACAAACACCCATCAAAACCACCACTGATTCGTAATTATATGACAAGTTTTGCACGTCAGGGGTATTTTTTGCTTTGAGGCAATATGAAAGATTAATATTTTTCCATCAGTGTTTGGTTTGTAATTGTCCTAAGAGGCAAAGAGAACCATAAGAGGGTTTAAGGGATGTGCTTGTGGAACTGGACACACATTAGAGAGTTGAGACTGTGCCTGCAGTAGACTACAGTAAAAAATGACACATTATATGTTCCTGTCCAGAAGAATACAAGAGCATAGTATTTACTTTATTGTGGTTCCACATTTCTGGACTTCATTTTAAATTCAGTATCTTCTGCTTATAAGATGCTAGCAATAGTATCCAGGCCTTTAATTACCTCTTAGGCACAGCCAACAGCAGTGTGCCTGTCTGCAGAGAGAGTGTCGACCTCGTCGAGAGGTTTACTTATCTTGACAGTGACATTCATGTCTCTGGTGACTCTTCCTATTAAGTCAGTAGACAGATTGGGGGGTCATGAGGTCACTGAAAAGGGGTGTGTGGCACTCCTGATATCTCTGCAAAAGGAAGAAGGTCCAAGTCTTTAGAGTCCTGGTGCTTCCTGTCTTGCTATATGGTTGTGAGACATGGCTGCTATCCAGTGACCTGAGATGAAGACTGGACTCCTTCAGTGTGGTGTCTCTTTGGAGAATCCTTGGGTATCACTGGTTTGACTTTATGTTGAATGAATGAGGCAAATTACCTGCATTGTGAGGGAGCGTCAGTTACGGCACTACGCCCATGTGTTGTGATTCCCTGAGGGTGATCTGGCTCAAAGGATCCTCATTGTTGGGGACCCGAGTGGCTGGACCAGGCCAAGGGGACACCCACGTAACACCTGGCTGCGGCAGATAGAGGGTCATTTCTGGAGGGTGGGACTGGACAGCGTGTCTGCTTGGGGGGGGTTGCCAACCAAGATCCCAAGCCGTTTCGTTGTGTAGTGGGTGTGGCAATGCACTGTACCAGTGCATGCTCCCCAACCTGACCTGACCTGTTTGAGTCTTTTGCCCTCTCACCCCTCACTTCAAGTCCTATTGTTACATGTCGCTGTGAAGCAGACAGCAGCTCTTTGTCTGTACCCCTCAGCTAAACAAGATAAATCAAAGAAATTAAAATTACCTGCAGGAGTGAAGCAGTAACTGAAATCCAACCTGATACAAACTTAAAGTTGTTGAACAATTATGAGGACTGTCACACTTGGGTTACAGATTTGCACAGAAACACAGGAGGTTGGAGACAGGAACTTTATTCAAACACTGCAAACAAACATTTGTCTGTTTTTCAAATGTTTAAATGGACAAAACAGAGATGACAGAGAGAGAAAGAAAGAAGCAAAACAATCAATTCCAATACTGACAGGTGCTGTACATGCTTTCAAGTATGCGGAGTACCACACGAGAGGTTTATCACGCGACAGAGCGCAAATAAGGTGAGGAGCAATGTGAAGGTAGTCTGTCAATGTTTTTCAGGGGTTTTCCCAGGAACGTCTGCATTCTCTGAGGGTGCGATCAGCCACCCAGCTCACAGGATGCACATTAAACACCCACAGGAGTACCTGGGAAAACCTGTGGCTCTCATGTGGGGATCAGGGGAATCCAAAACATAAATATGGTATTGCTAAAAATGATTTTATTGTGCCATGAAACAAGACAAAAATCTAAACTCGGTTCATACGGTACTTCATATAAAGAGTGTTCTATAAATAGTGTCAATTAAAAGCACAATAAATAATGAAAAATCATTTTTTTCCTTCCTTCCTTGTGACATCAGTTCTCAAGTTTGAGTCTTGTGCCCAAAATAAAAAAAAAGCCTAATGTTGTCTGCCTGCACACAGCAGATGCCAGTACTTTCTAAAAAATGCAGAAGAAACACAATAAATAAATAACTAGAATTCTGGTAAATGCAAGAAAGAGAGCATTTCTCTTCTTGAACCTACAGTATCTGCTGTTATACTTGAAGTTCAGAGGGAAAAACACTTTTTAAAAATGTATAAGTGGTGAAATACTGCTTCACATTCAGGGCTTTTTGCTTTGTTTTTGACTATGATTTTTCAATCTTTTTTTTATTCATTTGACATTTACTTATTTTCTGACTGGCTTCTGCCTGCCTACCTACTACTCTGTGGCCTGCTCCTTATTGATAGATAGATAGATAATTATTTGTTCAGGGAAATTTGGCTTATTACCCAAGATCTTTAAATAAATGCATAAATAGTCAGTGTGAGGGACGGCCAAGAGCCTTACCCAGCAGGGATGCACACAGCCTGGAAGGACAGGGGGAGACGGCTTGCACAAGGCTTTGTCTCCTCTCGGTTGCTAGATGGCAGCCCCCCGGAGTATGGCATTGCCATGGATTCCTACTGGGCATCTTGGGGAAATGGAGTTCATGGTCTCAGCCCTGTTGGGTTCTTTGGGTGCCGCTAAGGGGTGTTGAGGGGTTTGGCGAGCCCTACTTTATCGGGATCCGACTTTTTCCAGAAGTGCTTCCGGGTGTTACATAAAAGGAGCTGCCTGTCTGAACTCTGGGAGCCAGAGTCGGGAGGAGGAGGATGAAGCTTGTTGTGAGGAGCAGAGGAGGAAGAGAAAAAGAGATGACAAGGAGACGAGAGTGTTGGCGTGCAGTGACTTGTGACTGTTGTTGGGGTGTGGGAAACTCTTCCCATAAGCTTTCCACACAGATAAAAACCTTTGTGTTTGGGAACTTGTGTCTGAGCTTTTGTGTCAGGTGTTTGGGGGGCTTCAGTGGCCCCTGGTGACCACAGTAGATAAGTAAGTAAATAAATAAAAATAAACACACACTGGAATAACTATAAAGCAGGAACATTAAAAAGAAAGAAAACCTCTGACTTGGTTGTCCCAGTTTTTTGTTTTGAATATTTATTTATTTTTTTGCATTTTTCCCTTCATTCCCCTGATTGTTGTTAGTTTATGCTTCTTCTACTTTCTGTAATTTTACCTCTTTCCTCATAAATTTAGAGCTTTCAGGAGTTACATTTGTTAACTGGCTATACAACCACCTAATCAATTTGCATTTCATAGCTTTAACTGCAAAGTCTCATCCCCTGTCAAACAATATAAAAATGTAAATGCTGATTTCCTGTTTTAATGTTAAATATAATAGAATATGACAGTCCTCATGTGACTGTTATGTCTTTATATAAATCACACATGGCTAATCTGTCCCTGAAATATTTTGAGCAGTTACATAATGTAACTGAAAACATTAAAAAATGTTTGCATATGTAATTTATTTTCCGTTTGATCTTCGTTATGCTATGTTTTGTGCATATTTTTCTCTTTTATTTGAGTTAATTTGAAGATTCTCTGATAGTTCCTCATATGTACTGTGAAGAACAAGCACCTGTGTGGGCGTCCATGCCAGGATGGGGCAAGATTACCTACCTGAATGGGAGGCCGGCCCATTGGAAGCTCAAGAAGAAAGACATGGTGTTCTGTACCTTAGTCAGAAGATGCCAGTATGGAAATGAGTATGCTGGCACGTCGGCAGGGTCAGATCAAGAAACCATACCCTTCTGGGAAGCCATTGTGATAGAAGGACCAGAAGAGACAACTGGTCAGGGCGACATGCTCCCTGATACGTTAGGTGGCAGCATCCCTGGGCTGTGCTATCTGTATGGACACATGAAAGGGCATGTTGGCAGCTGTAGCCCCATGGGGCAGTCTTGTTGGGTTCTGGGGGGTGCTACCAGAAGGTTCCATGAGGGTTTGCGATCCCTACTTTCAGAGCAGAATGCTTCCGTTGGGCCATGTCCTAGCACCGGAAGTACTCCTCCGTCTAAGATAAAAGGAACTGCACAATCTCATCCAGGTAAGTTGTAGGAGCAGCTGGAAAATACTCATCTCGGAGAAGTGGAGAAATAAGAGAGAGAGAGAGAAAGACAGGGAGAAGAAAATATTTGTGAAGACCCAACATATAAGAACCTTGCTGCAAGGTACACTGATTAATAAACCTGTTTTATTTGAACCTGGAACTTGTGTTTGGGACACAGAACTTGGTTCCAAATGTATATTTTGCACCTTTTTTCTACTTTATAGGTGAATCAAGATCATTTCTTAATTGTTATTCTCATTAGATATATTATTGTATCCTGCTTGTTATCCTTATGTTAGCTTTTATTAATAATAACAATAATAATAATGACTTCCTAAAACTTCCATATTATTCTGATTTAAAGCAAAAAAGTTGGTGAATGTTTTATAGTTTTAAGAATACAAATTAAGTTACACAAAATATTTTAGATGTGTTTAATTCCTGCTACAGTCACATTAATGCCAGTGCCTAAATAGAGAAGGAGTGTGGTGAGCTGGTATTAACAGTGATGTCAATCTATAATATCTGGCCCATTACAGGTGTACCTATAGATGACTTGGCTTTTGAGATATTCAGTTTAGAGAAGCACCAATCTGTGACCCTTATGCCTTGTAAGAACAAGAGGACACAATAAGAAGGGTTGGTGCTCCCGTGGACAAACCCCATATAATTGAATTTTCAAAAAATAAACAAAACGTGATTTAAGAGTATAGATGGTAACGTCCCTTCAGATGCAAGTCTGGTTCTGACTGATGGTTACTGGCGGACGAGGCGGACCCAGGCGGACGGACGCTGGAAGTGACGCAGGTGGTAAAAAAAAAAAAAACGTCAATTTTCCGGTTTGCAGAGGGAGAAATTAAGAAGGTGTTATCACACAGCGCCAACCCTTGGAGCGTAAAAGAATTAGTACCACCGCCAGAGCCTTAAAATGTCCCCTAAATGTACACGCTGCAGCCTGTGTACATTTTATTTAATGTTATGTACAGCATCTTTAATCTTAAATGTCTCACTGCAGATCTCTGCTATGTACTTCTAAAATTTTTATTTTTATACTGTATTTAGGATTTGTTCTGTGTATTGTATTGTATTGTATTGACCCCCTTCTTTTTGACACCCACTGCAAGCCCAACCTACCTGGAAAATGGTCTCTCTTTGAACTGCCTTTCCCAGGTTTCTTCCATTTTTTCCCTACAAAGGTTTTTTGGGAGTTTTTCCTTGTCTTCTTAGAGAGTCAAGGCTTGGGGGCTGTCAAGAGGCAGGGCCTGTTAACGCCCATTGCGGCACTCCTTGTGTGATTTTGGGCTATACAAAAATAAATTGTATTGTATTGTATTGTACTACAGTCCACCCTGTCTGATGCTGACACAATATTAGCATTGAAGATATTTAAATGAGGAGACAGTCTATCTTAGTTGTTCCTATCGTTAAGATGGGACATGGTTGAGTTACTGTTGCTGACACAGTGATGTCCATCAATCTTAAATGTCAGACTCCAGTTCCTATTAGATATATTCTGATCAGAATAATGCAGAAGAAGGAGCATGTTGGAATTAATGTTGGTGATGCAGCAAAGTAAATCTTAACCATAGCTTTATGCTGCCACAATTTAAAATATTCAGATGTACCAGGGGTGGGGATCGATTTGTCCTTAACTCAATTTTTCTTTTTGTAAAAACTTGATTGATTTGTATGGATTGCAATAAAATGATTTTTTTTTTTTAAATTCAGATGTAAAAGTTCTATGCTTTAACTTCTGCCTATGAGGACATCAGACATGTTGTTAATGCTGTTGATACAGTGATTTACATCTTAAATGTCTGACATGAATGTAGTTTAAAATCTACGCTTATGCTGCTTCACTGCTTACTTTTGGAATATTCAAATTGGAAAAGTGATGTTTGAACCTATGCTTGAGTACAAAACACCCATAGTAAGGTCAGTGCTGCTGACTCAGTGATGCGCATTATTTATGTCTGATACCTTTGTCCATTAGACATTTTGTTGACTATAATTTATGACATGTTATTATATTATTATTAAGCTTTTCAAAATTTCAGTTTTAAAATGCATTTCAATTCTGTACATAGTTTGAGGTTCAGGAAACTGTTACTCTGGAATCTACAAACATTTCACTTGATTGAGCTTTCTTTGGTAAAGTGTGCTATCTCTGCAGTCTCATAAAGCTACCGAAAGAAAGAAAGAAAGAAAATTCGCGCTTTTAAAATATTTTTGTTAATTGGGTGGGCGTGTACTGTACTGGCGACGTTAACGGTACTTTTATTTTGAAACGTTTCGTTGTGTTCGCGACCGGATGATGTCCTTTTCAGGTGCCTGTCAGTTTCACATCACACGTCACGTTTCGACTCAGCGACCACTCGAGTGGGTGATGGTGTTGCGTTGGTCGATTCGTAGAGTGCATTTGGAGAAGTACGTCACAGAAAGAGAAAAGGTGTGTTTTTTTAATAAAATATTTGTATCAGAAAAAAACACAATGTGAAAAGAAATGACATGACAGCTCAGCTGCAGTCACAGACTGGAATCGCAGTTACCAGGGGGACGCGTGAAGGCTCCTCCTGTCCTATGAGGTCTGCTTACTACACTATAGACTGAGTAGCGGTGTACATGTCTCGGTTAAAGTGCGCACAACGGCGTGGACACAGAGTATGTCTTGCTCAGGGGTCTTGTTTTTACACCAGATCTGCCCGGCAGAGCATACAGGCCGATCCCCAGTTTTCTTTCTGTCCAAGGATCGCCTGACTTTTTACGCTTTACTGTATATCAAGTCCCGGTTTTATTTTTAATTCGTCCTGGTACGTAGCCGCAACTTTTTATTTTCCTAGGGAGCCAGTGTCAGACAAACACTCGGGGGATCGTCCAATGCGGGTATTTTTCATAAAAACAGTTATGAGATTTTTAAGTGTTATATGATTTATTGGGTTTGGAGGATTAAATCTGATTCACTGGTAGTTCAAACCATTAACATGATAGTTCCACCTTGAAATTAGAGGAAATTGCTACTCTTTTTGGACCCCAAATATCCTGAGTGCAGTGAATAAATATATTTAATGGCGATGTAAGATAAACATATTTTAATAATAATAATAATAATAATTAATGAGTAAATAGTATAGCTCTGTTCTTTATGCAATATGAGACTTGCAGAGTGGACGTTTGGGAAGTAAACTCGTGAGCTTAAACCATTTTAATAGCGTGAAGGACATTTGTCTGCAGAGCCCGTTCTAAGATTTTTTTCCTGCCCCAGGCGAAATTGTAAATGGTGCCAACGCACCCCCTTTGCTTTGAGAGAAATCATCACCGGCAGACCTGGAGACAGGACTGGGGACAGCAAAGTATTTAGGACCTCGAGTTCACCATTTGAGAATGTCGAGTTATAGCAACATTACAAGACTGTCTCAGACAAATGCGCTCTTGAGAGGTGCCATTTCAGAAAATAAGTAAGAATCGGGCTGTATTAGTTGCTTTTAACGTTTCTCTAAATTAACTTTAAAATACACACGTTTTTGCTAAAACTACGGTTGAGTTTCTATAATTATCTAGTTAACTACCAGCTAAACGTGTGCCTTTTGACTATGGCAACAAACTGAGAATACAATAAAATGATCATCTTTTAAATTGGAATCTTTACCCATAATTCCTATTTACCGTATGCTCGTGTATGCAAATAAAGCAATTTACATATCCAAGAAAATGCACAGCCCCTTTAGCGTGCACAAAGCGAATCTCACAAAATGGTGGTGAGCAACAGAGGACGATATTGGCTGCGGTTTAACATAAGTTTTGATGTGTGTCCATTTGGGAGACGATCATAGTTTGGGTTAAATCAGCTTTTAGCAGTTCACTCAAGAGCTACCGTCCTGTTGCCTTTTTGATCGTTTAATTTTATTTCGCCATGTATGTCTCTTCTATTCCACAGTTTGGGGATTATTATTACTGGCGGCATCATCATCATCGTTGTTGTCGGTCGTTAGACGTTAAGACAGAACGTCTTTGCGAAACTAATATAAAACAATATAATCGTACGTTCGCTTTGAGTTGGAGTATTTGTAGGTCTCCATTGTTTAAAAAATGTCGCGTCGCCCAAAGCCGTTTCTGGGCAACAGATTATGCTGTACATAGTGCAGGCGCTGCTGAGGCACAGAACATAAACATTTCGTTGTGCTCCACAAATGTTTAATATTTTTATAAAATATGAGAAAGAACCAAACAGAGTGTGCAGAAGTCATTAAAAGGCAGGATACTGAGCTGTATATAAGGCACAACTGGTAAAGTAAAAGTCCAGATCGGTTGTGTGTAAACTTCACATCACGTTGGCTTGTAGCACCATACCATGACTGCTTTATGCTGTTTTAGTCAATGCTGAGAATTTTTGAGAATTGTAGCTTGACGGTGAGCTGTAGTGACGGATTAAAAGGGCTGACTTTAGTGTGTTCAGTGGTTTTTAGTCCTGAGTACATTCTATTCTGTTTTGTCTACAGAGAAAAAAAGTGAGTCTGCACTTCCTAGTACCAGATGTACAAAATGGAGGAGATGTGGCCGACTGTGCAGGAGGCACTTCAGAGAGGTTATCGATATGAAGGGGTGGTTTCAAAAACAATGGGTATTGAGGGGGAAGGGGAAAATCCCTCACTACATAAGAACCTCTTGTTCATAAATGTCTTGGATAAAGAAAGTGTGGATATTAAGGAAGAAGACTGGGAATGGCGATCGGTTGACCATCAGCTGGTGAGTCTTGGCAATAAGAAGGAGGTTTGTGAATGGGAATCTGAGCACTCTGGTGTTAAAGAAGAAGATTTTAATTCAGGGGCAGTAAGTGTTAAAGAAGACTCTGAGCCCACATTTCATAACTCTGATTTACGCAAAAATGAAATTGTAAATGGAGTCAAGGAAGACGATGTTAAATCGGAACCGGTCTCTCCATATTTGTGTCCATGTGAAGATGTGCCTGGGTTAGGCCTCACACTAAGAGGGCACCATTCCCTAGAGATTTATTCTGTCCATGTGAAGTCTGAATCTTTGGAGTCTTACCTGAAGAAGCCTGAGGAAGCATCCTGTTCAAGTCAGGCAGAAGAAGGTAGGTGTGAGAATCAAAAAATGTGGATGTGTGCGTCAGTAGGCTTTGTGCCCTAGGAACCAAGTTACCCAAACTATTCTGTAACATTTCAGTAATTATTTACCACTCTGATGATGATCTTTCTGATCATAAAATAGGTCATTTACGATAGCAATTGATGAGAAGAATTCATAATTAATTACAGAATTACGTTATTTGAAGGTTCCTCTAGAGTGCCTCTTTCTCTTGCACAATTTGGCTCAAAAACTAATCAGCACATCGTTATCTTATAACAGGCTTAAGTTTTGAGTTTGGCATTTTTCACGTTCCAGCCATTTTAGCTCTAGACTGCCCTCAAGAAACTGTGAGACACACACACACAGACACCCATCATCGAGATATCATTGTTTTCAGTATCAGGAGACCCTAAAACATCTGTTGAAAGCTGGAGATTGAAATTTTTGACAAATCTAAAGCTTTCTCTCCTCCTTCATAGATAGTAGGTTATGGTGGGAGAGGGCACAAAGCAAAAATGAAATAACAGAAACCTATTAAAATCATCATCACACATTTTGAAATGAGCAGGCAGTTTATCTCTTCATAATCTACTAATTTAATGTTCTTTCCTGAAAAGGTGTAATACTGACTTCAGTACAGGAATATTAAGAGGACCCAGAGGAGGTTGTTCCTCACTGCTGTGACCCATTGTCTCCTCAGTCGGAGCTGAAAGACTGCAACCACAGACTTATTCTGCCAGCACCTTTACCTTTTTATACAACTTGGACTTTCATTTCTAGCATTGGTGTAAATTGGAGCTTTTTCGAGTAAGACAGGGTTTGCCACGATTCACGCATTTCTTGGTTCCATTTGCACTGCTGATCTAAAACAAGAAATATCGCTCCCTGAATGGCTTTATTCATGACAAAACATCTAGATTCATGTTTTAAAAACTAACAAAATGTTTTCTATGTCAGAAATAAAACTAACAAGTCAAACAGATACAGTAAAAAATCAAACACTCACCCCTACAGTTTTCTGAAATGTGGGGTTCTCAAGTGTCAGAGTGTGGTAAAGCTTTTTACAACTTTTTTTTTTTTTTTTACCCTTTATTTTCAAAATGCAGAGCATAACAATGGCATTCTACTCAATCCAACAAATATATAGAAACAACTATTTACTTTAAAATCAATACAGGGAAAACAAAGAAAAAGTAGAAAGACAAAGGAAAAAAACTAAAACAGCTCTTCACTCTTATCAAAAATTCAGTGTATCCCTGAATACTGCTATTTCTGTCCTTGAGTATAATTTTAGATGTACATTTATTTGCTTAGCTGTCACTTTTATCCAAAGCGATGTACTCAACATACTCAATTAAACCTCAAATCTGGAGGACTGTTTGTGAGCAAGTGTTACATGACAAAGGTACAAAATTGATCATCACAAGTGAAGAGCTCTGAACAAAAAAGGTTACAAAAGCTAATAGCAATTAGACAGAAATTCAACCAACAAAAGGGTCTTCAAATGCTTCTTAACTCTTTGAGGCCTGAATATTTTTTCCAAAAAACTCAGTTTTCTGAAAAGCACACAAAGCAATGTGTTGACACAAACGTCAACATAAAACGTCTGTTGCCAAGTGCTGTGTCTTCTGTTGGTGCATGTTCAGGATCTCTTTGGCGGCATTGGCTGTGTAGGGGCACCTCAGTAGTCAGCAGGAATGCACAGTGGGCCAGCTGCCTGGCTGTCTTAGCACAGCAGGTGGGTGGCAGTGGTGGTTGCAATGTGATGCAATATGGTTTGTACCTCTTGACATCTTAAGAGGTGGTTCTACCAGGCAAACTTTTGTGTAGGCGCATCAGCTTCACAAAAGTGTTCAGCACTACAATCAGCTGGGGACCGATCAGATGATGCTGGCACCTCACTTTTGTTTTTGATATCCATCTCCAGATCACTTGCATCAAACTCAGATTCCGACAAGTCAGAGTCCTATTCAGTGAAATTACGTAAAACGGAGTATGGAGTATTTTGCTTTGCACATTTGCTTTGGTGTCTTGCCAGTTGTTGGTGCCATTTTAGAGGTTGTTTGCTCTTCACTACTCATGCATGCGTAGGGAATCAAGGTTAAATCAACAAAGCTATGCCACTTTCCTTCTAGCAAACAGAGTCAAACTAAAATGTAAGGGTGAGTTTTGTTGCAGTTTACAGCTGATTACTGTCCTCTACTCCTAAATTTTGACAAACGTCGACATCAGCCCTGAAAGAGTTAAACACATTGAGAGGCTCAGAATTTCTAATGGAGGTGGGTAGCTTATTCCACCACTCAGGAGCTGCACATGAAAGGAGTATGGACTGAGATTAGATACCATGCAGAGGTGGCATCACCAGACACCATTAAACAGCAAACCTGTGGCCAAGGAGCATTGGAGCTTTCAGATGTCTCCATTAACATGGGGGCTGACCAACTGACTATGTAGGCAAGCTTCAAGAATTTGAACTTAATATGTGCCACTACAGGAAGCCAGTATAGACATCTGGAGAGAGGGATTACATGTGCCATCATTTGATTTGTTATGGAATCTGATTAATCCACTTCCAGTTTGGTGTTCTGTCCCCTATCACAACAGCATCAGGTGCAAGACAGGAAGCAGGCCTGCATGTGTGAGTATGCCTTGAATGAATCTGTCACATTCACTCACATTACAAACCGACACTTATGTGGCAGCAGTTAATATAAACTCCACATCTTTGAAATATCAGGAGAAAACCCATGCATATGTGAGGAAAGCTCCCCATAGGTAGTGACTGGGCCAGGAATCCACCAAGAGCTCTGTACAGGCGTACTAACCACTACATCTACACACCACCCATTGTACAGCCACTTATTGAATATGTTTCACTGACATGTTCATCTTTTGTCTTTTTCGGCCTCATTGAGTCAGTGTTTCAGTACTACTCAACTGAGTGTATGCCTGGGTAAAAAGTAAATCTGTCACCAAAACAATGAATGTACCAGGCTGGTTTGTTAAGAGCTGGGTGTAGATGAACCAGAATAAAGCATTCTGCACTAATGAATTGCTTCTTGTGAGATGTCTTTCTAAAATTCTTATATATACATAAAATTGGGTATTTTTGTATTTCTGCAGTTAACCAAGAGAGTGCCAATCTTTCCATGTCTTCATTTCTTCAGTACCCACCTCAGCAGATACAACCCAATGAAAATATGAAGATACTGACATCTGGATCAGGAAGTTTGACCCCGACCACTTTACAGGACAATTCTCAGACTGTTATGAAGCTAGCAAGAACAAATCCAATTAACACTCAACCACAAGAAAATACAACTTCAATAGGTTTGTATATCGGCTTAGATGGGGAGATGTCTTCTAAATGCACAGAGAAGTGGAGTGATATGAATCAGAAACCATATTTCTGTTCTGAATGTGGAAAACATTTCTCCAACAAAACCCATCTTCATACCCATGAAAGAGTTCACACTGGAGAAAAGCCATATTGCTGTCCTGAATGTGGAAAACGTTTCTCTCAAATTAGCCATCTTCATACCCATAAAAGAGTTCACACTGGAGAGAAGCCATATTGCTGTTCCCAATGTGGCAAACACTTCTCACAAGTAAGCCACCTCTACACACACAGAAGAATTCACACTAATGAGAAGCCGTATAGCTGTTCTGACTGTGGAAAACAGTTCTCCAAAAATAGCGACCTTAAAATCCACAGAAGGATTCACACTGGAGAGAAGCCATATTGCTGTTCCCAGTGTGGCAAACAGTTCTCACAACGAAGTCATCTTCATGCACACATAAGAATTCACACTCGAGAGAAGCCTTATCGCTGTTCTGACTGTGGCAAACAATTTTCACAAGTAGGCCATCTCCAGACGCATACAAGATTTCACAATCGAGAGAAGTTGTGTTGCTCTTCTGACTGTGGCAATCATTGTTCTTACAACAGACATCATACTAGAGAGAAGCCATTTTGCTGTTCTGATTGTAATAAGCGATTTTCAACCACTGATCTGCTTCGAATCCACTCAAGAATTCACACAGGGGAGAAGCCATATTGCTGTTCTGAATGTGGAAAACATTTCTCTCAAAACAGCAACCTTCATGTCCACAAAAGAGTTCACACTGGAGAGAAACCATATTGCTGCATGGAATGCGGCAAACAGTTCTCACAAATAGGCAATCTTCAGAAACACACAAAAATTCACACTGGGCACAAGCAGTGAAAAATATCTGAGAAATTCTTAAAGGCTACTCAGTTCTTCTTTATTAAATTTGAATGGTGGGCTCCCTTTCTGATAAAGTCGCTATCAAATATCATCCAGGCAAAAATGCTTTCACAGTTTGACATCAGTGCATAAAGGAGATTCAGAGTGGCCTGCGTGTCTTCCAAAACAAAAAAGGTACACACTTTTTAGGTGGGTGATGGTGGTGACAGCAGTGAAACTTCACAGTGTGAAGAAACTATCTGCCAATGGAGTGCCCAGCCAGATCAAGTAAGTTGCTGTTCCCACCACAATGGAAAATCAAAACTCTTTAAATATACCTTGAGCAAGGGCATAATGAGGACTAGATAAGTCTGACAGTCTGATGAGGATAAAATCATGAATTGCCACTTCACAACAACAACTCCTGAGTTTCCGACTAAAGACTCTGTCAGGAAGGCTTGTACAAAATCCAAATCGTCACATTAAAAGCAAAATAAATAAAGAGTGCAAATAGAAGGCATTTGACTGGAGAAATTTTTTAAAAAGCAGAAATGAGAAAATTTAAAAATAAGGAAGGAAAAGACAAAGCTGTGAGACTTGAAAGAGAAAAGGCCTGATGGGAGAAAATGAGGACAGGATCTAATATGATGTAGCTTTTATTTCAGTGTCAAAAAGATTAACAGATATAGGATTTTCAAATAGTGATACACTTTAACTAATCAAAAAACTCTTTTTGTGATGCAATTGTTTTGCTTCTGATGCCACCATTTTAGGATACTTTTGTTGCAGGTTGGTGTGCCATTACTAGACAAAACAACCATCAACAAAATGGTAGGAGAAAAAAGAGGATGCCACAAGGGAATCTAATTTCCACATGGAAGCAAACAATGAAAGTAACCAGTAGATTGATTGGCCTCCAAAACCCTGTACCTTACTGAACTAATTTTTAGAGACCAAGGACCATGTGCACTGTAAAATCATAAGTTAAGAAATTACAATTTTCACCTCATAGTCTTTTACTCCTTGTTGTACTTCCATTATTTGCCAAAATAGAATCTTGGTCAACAAAAATAGGCCCAGAGACATTCTTATAAGGATATTAGGTACATGTAAGGGGAAATTAAAGATCTAAAGAAACCAATAAGGGAAATGATATTCTTGCTATGATAGATTGTTGGTGGGCTAAATGCAGTTTCTCAGTGATTAAATTGTACCCATCCAGCTATATTCATGTATCGAAACCGAAAACACTGCGTGGTGACCCAAAGAGAAGTGGGGTTTTCTTTAACCGGTATAGTTTTCTATTTGTAGCCCAACACCTACCTATCTGACAGGGCCTGCATTGCTTTTCTTATTATCTCAACTTAATGATAAACCTCTTGACTTGGCATTCACAATGCATGGTTCAAGTCATTCCTGCTCTTTTTCGATAGATGCACTCAAAAGGGCATTAAGCAAGACATTTGATGTGCCTGTTTATTCAAAGGTGGCAGTGAGCTGAATTTAATAAAAGAACAAAGTCAATGGGAGAATAGCATCCATCCATCCATTATCCAACCTGCTATATCCTAACTACAGGGTCACAGGGGTCTGCTGGAGCTACTCCCAGTCAACACAGGGTGCAAGGCAGGAAACAAACCCCTGGCAGGGGAGAATACCTATTTACAAATTAACTAACTACTTAGTTAACTTCAAATGCTAGCTGCTGAGGTGGGGATGAGAGGAAGCCATGCTGATTTCTTTATTTAAAAAGGCTTAGCACCCAAAATAAAGAATGAGCTGGCCAGTCATCATGGGGGTAACACTTCAGATGGTATTATAGCGCTGGTGCTAAAAAGTGTTTGTCTAGAAGAATGGAAAACAGAGAAATTACAGAAACAAGGATGTTTTATTCACACTCATCTAGACAGGAAAAACACTGTAGAGCCCATGGAAGTGGGAAAAAAACAGGGCTGTGGAGTCGGAGTCGGAGACAATTTTGGGCACCCGGAGTCAGGGTCGGAGTTGGCAAAAATGTACAGACTCTGACTCCTAATAAATTAAAATTGTAATGAAAAAAATACAGCAAGTTCAAATGTCCCATTTCACAAACAACAGTCATAATTAAGTACTTCTCTGATGTAAGAACAAAGCCCCGTGCATAGCTGTGTTACTACTAGTGTGAAGTTCAGCTGAGCTATTATACAACCAGACATTCATATATTGTAATCTGGATTATGGTACACTACAAAAAGTGTTTTCATTTTATTTCAGATATAATGTGTTTAACAAGTTCATTTGAGTGTAAACAAGTGTAATGATGTAGGTGGAGGTGTGTGCCATGGCCTGATGTGTGTTTAGGGTTTCTTGTCTTTTGTTTAAACTGGCCAATACGGTAGAGAGTCAGATTCCTAGCCAGTAGTTCTGTGGTTAAATGACATGTATGTTGCCTTCCTTCAATCAACATGGAAAATACATTAGCATATTAAATACAGAGGAGTCGTCGACTTGGAGTCAGAAGTACCAGAAACTAAAAAGTCGGAGTTGAAGGATTTATCTACCGGCTCCATAGTCCTGGAAAAAACAGCTTCAGTTTAAAAGAACCACAACACTGTGTTAGTGAAAAATGATGCTTTTATTGAGGCATCTTGGACATTTGGCAGCAGTGTGCCCAAAGCAGCTGAGCAAAGTTGCGGAAAATACTAAATAAAAAAGAGTCTTGAGCCTTCATTATGTTACTGAAAATCAAAAATGGCCATTGGTTATTTGCACCTGTAGGTGAAGCTCCTATGTGCTTTCTTCAAAGCATCATGGCAGACTGAAGAAATCTAGCAGACAGCTTCCTTTAATCAGTTTGGCTAATCTACATAACACATTTCAATATATTTTAATGTTCACCAACCAGCTTTAGATAAATGGTATACTCTAGAAACACACCTCAGAATTAAGCATTATATGAAACCCTAATTTATCTAAACATTTAAAAGTCCTAAGTACAGTACAAGAAATAAAGACTTCTCATATGTAAACTGTTATCACGAAACAAAACGCAAAGTTACATGGCATATATGATCTCACTAGCAAAATACCCGCACTTCGCAGCGGAGAAGTAGTGTGTTAAAGAAGTAATGAAAAAGAAAAGGAAACATTTTGAAAATAACGTAACATGATTGTCAATGTAATTGTTTTGTCACTGTTATGAGTGTTGCTGTCATATATTATATACATATATATATACATACATATATATATATAAATTATACATATATATATACATACATATATATATATATAAATATATACACATACATATATATATATATACACATACATATATATATACACATACATATATATATACACACATACACATACATATACATATATATACATATATATACATACATACATACATACATACATACATACACATATATATATATATATATATATATATATATATATATATATACATATACATATACATACATACATACATATATACACATATTATATATATATATACCTTTTGGGGTGCGAGCAGCTGTTGCTGGGGGTGCCAGAATCCATGGAGGAAGAAAAATGAAAAATGTTATTTGTACAAAATCTTAATTTACTGTATCTATCCATTCCTAAATAATTAAATGGGCAGGCTATGTCGTATCAGTGCAATACGCTCCTTGTTAAAATGGATGACTGCCGCTCTTACGCGCACTTAGTGCTGCGTGGGTATTATTAACTATCGAATCTGTTCAAGTTCTATTTAAATTTTAAATATAAGTAATTTTTATTTAGTCGACAGAAATATGTTTGGTAGGAATGTAAGTTAAATGCAGTCATCATTGCATACATTTTTCTTCACCATAGAAATTTAAAGACTAAATTCAACTTACATTCCTACCAAAGATATTTCTGTCGACTAAATAGAACCTACTTATATCCAAATAGAACTTGAAAAGATATATTTTTTCGAATCTGATCGCGCATTTCAGATCAACTTGACGCGCATTACATCGAGCCTGCGAGCTATTGAGCTCTCGCCTGCCTGCTTCAATAAGTCACCCTCGCTTCGCTCTTACTTTTTTACCGTTCATTTAATCATGGCTAGTCACGAAAAAAATTAGAAAATGGAAGGAGGATTACACTGAGTATGGCTTTACCAAAACAATTATTGATGGCGAATAAAGTATCCATTATTCATAAAGCTTCAATTGGTGATCTGTTTTTCTGCGTTAACCTCATATTTTTTCATACTTCTTCTCAAACCAAGGGGGTGCGAGGGTAAAATGAATCGGGAAGCGCTGATTTATATATATTGAATATACTGAAATAGTTTTACTGTCAAATAATGCAAACAATACGCGGCACGTGTTTCGCCCTAATTCTGGGCTCATCAGGCGTACACACTCACCGCACCTCCTGTCGGGAATCGAACCTCGGATGTCAGCGCGAGAGGCGAAGCCTCTCGTGTTGCGCCACGGCGTGTGCTTTGTTTATTTAACAGAATGTAGATCGGGAGATTATATATATACAGTATATATATATATATATACACAGTATATATATATATATACAGTATATATATATATATATATATATATATATATATATATCTATACTAATAAACGGCAAAGCCCTCACTCACTCACTCACTCACTCATCACTAATTCTCCAACTTCCCGTGTAGGTAGAAGGCTGAAATTTGGCAGGCTCATTCCTTACAGCTTCTTTACAAAAGTTGGGCAGGTTTCATTTCGAAATTCTACGCGTAATGGTCATAACTGGAAGTTGTTTTTCTCCATTTACTGTAATGGAGTTCAGCTGGAGGGGCGGAGTTTCGTATGACATAATCACGCCTCTCACGTAATCACGCATTACGTAGAAAGCCAGGAAGAGCTACAAAACGTGCTTTAGAAAACATGCATTATATAATTAAGAAGGCAGCGAAACAATTAGAAGCGAGCGACTGACATATAAAACCATATTCAGCGGCTCACGTGAGGGGATGCACTAAGTATGTACGCGCGCTTCTCGATTTATTTTAACCTCGCATCCCCTTAGTTTGAGACGTATGAAAACGCATGCGGTTAACGCAGAAAGACAGATCACCTATTCACCTATTGAAGCTTCATGAATAATGGATACTTTATTCGCGATCAATGATTGTTTTGGTAAAGCCATACTCAGTGTATTCATTAGATGAACGGTAAAAAAGTAAGAGCGAGGGGACGGTAACTTACTGAAGCACACAAGCAAAACCACAATAGCACGCGGGCTCGATGTACTGACTTGCGCGATCACATTCCAAAAAATATTTCTTTTCAAGTTCTATTTAGTCCATATGAGTCAAACTCAAAGCCCACGGGCCACATCCGGCCCGGCGTGTAATTATATCCGGCCCGCGAGATCATTTTATATACTGTATTATTGTTATTAATGGCCCGGGTATATGAAGCGCTGGTAGCACAATAAACTACAGATCCCATAATGCAGCGCTTCAGCTGCCTTGCCGAACAATTACCGCGTTGCTGCAAGTTATTGCGAAGCTAGCCCACACGATGCCGAAGAGAAAAGTTGATTCTGAAAATAGAGCCTTTAAAAACCGATGGGAGGCTGAGTATATGTTTACTGACATTGCCGGTAAACCCGTGTGTCTCATTTGTGGAGCTAATGTGG